>JAYESD010000005.1:15214321-15825321 GCA_036927565.1 Tuctoria greenei
ACTGCAAGCCACGACTGCAGGACCAGTGCACGGACGCGTGTCGCGGCAGGAGCAGCTGAAGCAGCTCGGCGTCTTGGGCTTGGGTAAGCAGCTGCACCAGCAGCACAAGCAAGAAAAGCATGTGCAGAGTTTTGATCTGCACAGAATCTCTTTTTGTTGAATATCACGCAGTTCATTTTGGAACAAAGGTTGTAAGAAATGGTGGTGTTTGTCTTCATGCTAATAATTTAACAGTATCTAGAGCAAGGAACATATGACTTGTCAAAAGGTTAAAAATAAATGCCGCAAGCAACTGTAAGGCATGCCATATAATATGGCCCCCGTTTTGTACATCAAAAGAAAGGACTGCATGCAGATAATAATGTAAAGGATTACACTGTGACATACTCGAAAAGCTTCATTTTCGGCTGACAAGATTCCACTAAATAGGTGAAGATACTATGAGAACGGGTTTAAGATGAAAATTTACACCGTTCAGAAAAAAAGGACAAACAATCAACTTTGACAAGGAAAGTACGTTCGAATCGTACAGATAACAGAGGAAGCTCCTCAAATCAGTTTACAATGTTAAAGACTTGTAGTAGTATCTATGACTTACATGTTTGAGCATTTAATTTCGGGAAACAGAAAACATGTTCAAGCATAAAGAAATCATAAAAAATAGTTTAGCTGATGAGGTACCTGATCCACCAATAGCGACTGCAAGATCCATCTTTCCTTTTGCTTCTGTAAGTAGAAGAGGTACCAAAAAAAAATTAAAACATTCATAAACAGCATCCAAGACTCAAGCGACAGTCAGGACATAAGTTTCAGAAACCATACACTGCTATCAGTGGGTCTGCCTTTGCACCGACGAACTCATTTACACTGTCAGGTGTAACAAGAAGCCATTAGCATCACGGATCGGCATTCAGTGATAAACATAGACACACTATAATCTGGAATGATTGAAAGGAACAAATGTGGAGTACTGGGCCACCAAGCCGATACATAATCATTACGAAACTGACGTTCAATTAGAACCGCATTATCCTTGTTGCAGTTTTCACATGTGAGCCTGTTTTATTTCAATGGGAGGAATGGAGGATGTGAGGCCAAATGAACATCTAGTAATAAATGAATATATTTTTATCTCTCTATTTCCTCCTTACATAAAAAGTTAAAGGATTGGCATTAACCACTGCTATAGTCGTAGTCCCTCGGGTTTTCTTTTATTATGAACTGAAATCACACAATAGTAAACAGTGCAACAATGTTAACTGTTTTTCCGTTTTGACAACAAGAAAAGAGAACGGCATTGAGCTTGAAATAGGAGGAACACGAAGAAACCTACTGGGCACTTGCCCATCCGAGCCAAACAAAACAATCACTGGCAGCGGTAAGATTTCACAGAGCAAGCTGATGAGAAGCAAGATAAAGGGAAAAGAGCCTTACTCTTTGCAACACCTCGAGACGGGCTGAATCCTCTCCAGTCCCTGTATCTCTTGCTGCAAAAGCCGAGCGGTCCCTGTCAGTGACTCAGGCCAAGGCACATGGTTTCGTACGTACAGCGCTGCTCCATGTGCCATGAATGGAAGCAGTAAAGTAAACAAGCGGTGAGCATCGGCAGCAGCATCTTCCTGTCGATTGCCATGCCAATGCTAAGAGTTGGCATGGGGAGAAGGGATCTAAGAGGCTTGCAGATACCACGATGGTCTCAGCAAGGTGTACAGCGAGAACATAATCATTTCACTACGCAGTCACCACATGCAAGATATGATAAACATAATTTTATTTTCACGATAACTAAACGCATGATAAGAACAAGCATATAATTATGGACAAGGAAATATCCTAGCTCCGGTATTTTTGAAGGACACTAAAAAGCATCAAGATTTGCGTTTAAAAAAAAAACTAAAAAGCATCCAGGTGCAGAGCCACGGCAGTGGCTCGTGGCACTATGCCTCTTGTTTTCTTGGCGACAACCAAGCTAGGGCAGTGACGAACGAACGAACGAAGGCGCGCACACTTCTCCTCAAAAGAACCGAGAAAGATTCGTTGGGTGCGGCGTGGGGCCATGGGCAGCGGGAGACTGGGGAGTGCGTGTGCGTAGCGGGAGGCTCACCTCGAGGAAGCCGACCTCCCGTTTGAGGATGTGCACCTCCAGCTGCATCCGCCGGCGGCCGCACATGTCCGGGTACCTCGGCGGCGACCTAGGCCTCGGCGCCTCCCCCATCGCGCGCGCGCCAAAGCGAAACCCAGAAGAAGCAGACAAGGCTAGAGCCTGTTGGTGTTGCTCTCGGTTCAACTGAGAGAAACAAAAAAGGAAAAGTGAATAAATAAAAAGGGAAAAGATAAAGAAGAAAGAAAAGTAAAAGGGGAGCCCGCAACTGACGGGACTCCCGTACGTGATCCACTTTGATCGGAGGTGGACGAACCAACTCGGGCTCGGTCCCCCACCGCCTTGCTCTATAAAAACAAAAGGTGATTAAGTGCTAATCACGACGAGAAAACCCAAAAACCGGTCCAAAAGAGAGCAAGAGCGGCGGGAAGATCCGAGCAACTCCAAGCCGTCCCAAGACTTCAATGGCGGCCAACGGGTCCTCCTCATCATGTAAGTGTGCTAATCCCCTCTCTGATGATGTTTATTAGGTGCATAAATAGTGATTAAGGTTCATGATTATGTTTATGCCTAAAGTTTAAACCCAACAATGGTATCAGAGCCACCTTAATCATGTTTATGCCTACAATTAAGTTTTTTTTTATGCTTCTGTTATTTTCGGATTAGCCTCTGGATTAGAAGTTTTAAGGCAAATAGAATGAAAAATCCCCAATCCCGGTACCCTAGTACCAGTGAATAAAAATTCCCCAAACCGAAGCACCACCTTTCAGATCCAAGTTGAAATAAATGAAACTAAGATGGAGACTTATCTGATGGATAATGACGCTGCTCCTTCCTCGTTGCGGCAACGTGCTCTTATGCACGTATGAATCAAGCTCCATCCATCACGATCTGCGCCACGCATTTTCCTCCTGGTCTGCAGCCGTAGCCTTGGCACATGCATGGCCGCACGCAGCCAGCACGGCACCGTGCCTTCCTGCACTTAAGAAACTTACACCACTCTCATGTATACATGCAAACCTCACGAGCATATGCGCTGCCGCTGTGCTGCACGTAAGTGCGAGCATCTCCAGCACATGCTAGCTGCGCTAATGGACGCCGACGCTGCATCCCGAGCGGCCGCCTAAGCCGCTGGCTGCGCCGAGCAGCCACGCGCAAACGGCCACGGGAAGGGAAGAGGCGGCCGATGCAGCCGATGCTGCGGTGCCGCCGCCGTCGGTTGCGCCGCCTGGATCCGGTTTTTTCGGGGATGAAGAGGGAAAATGGTCTAGAGTTCTGAAGGCCGCCGGTTTTTATTCTTTGATCAATCATTTTCGTCCGTCGGTGTCACTTGAACGGCTAGGATGAAGCGGCGCCAAATGGGCCACTGGGCCAAACGCGGGGAGGGGAAGGGGAGTTAACAGGTCGGTTTTCGGCAATGGGCTTCGGCCCAGGTTGTGTTAAACCCAGCAGAATTTTTTTTTCCTTTTATTTGCTGCTGAACTGGGCCGATTTTGTTGGGCCGATCGTGAGAATTTTATGGGCCTGCCACTGTTTAATGTTTTTCACGTTTTCTGTTTAATTTAGTGATAATTAAGTGTTTTATTTATGTTTATTCACTGTTTTAAATAGAAAATGTTTGTGCCCATAATGTATGACATGTTAATGAGTCTAAATTAAATTTAAACCAACGGGATAATTTATTTTAGATGATTTAATATGTTTATGACGTTTTGATCATTTTAAGCATCAATAATGATGATTTACGTTTAAAATTAAGGATTGATGCTTAATTCGATAATGATGGCTTCAAAATTAATTCTGACCAACGTTGTTTTAATTTTAAGTCATATACTTATGTTTAATTACGTTATGCAATTTTATGTTATTTCTGCCCAACGGTGATGTAACATGAAATTGTATTTTTTGCATGTTTATTTATTTACCAACGTAAATTTATTTTCATGCAAATTTCTGATATTTCTCATGAATAAATGATGACAGCCACTATGACGCCGTTTCGATATGAGAATATCGAACAACTTACGGGCAGTAACTTCCCTCGCTGGAAGACCTGCGTTGAAGTGTCCTTAGGGTTTAATCAGTTGTATTATGCCCTAAGAGAAGATAAGCCTACGGCACCCACTCCTGGTGTCGAAGGATATGATGAACTCAAGAGGACTTATGAGCTTAAGTTGGAGAGATGGGAGAATTCCAATCGTGTGGCTCTCCTTGTTATGAACGCCTCAATATCTCCGGATATTGCAGGTGCCCTTCCAAAGAAAGATACCGCTAAAGAATTTCTTGCTGCGGTGGAGGAGCAATTCCAAGGCTCCGAAAAAATTTATGCTCATGAGCTTTTTGCGAAGCTTCTTGAGAAATACAATATGGATGGGAATGTGAGAAGCCACATATTAAGGAAGGTGCATGCATCTTCAAAACTTAAGTCTTTGAAATGTGAATTAAGTGAGAATCTTTTGATTATTATGATATTGGAATCTCTCCCAAGTGAGTTTGATCAATTTAAGATCAACTACAACTCCCTGAAGGAGAAATGGTCACTTGCTGAGATGACTCCTAGAGTTGTCCAGGAAGAAGAAAGGATACTTAAGCAGGTTCAGGACCAAGCTCATTACGTTAATTCTTCCAAGAGGAAGAAGGAGTGGAATGGTCCTGGCCCCTCAAAAGCTCATAAGATGCCTTTTAAGAATCAGTCTCCTCAAAAAGGCAAAGGTCCTAGCACTTCCGCTGCGCCTGGCACTTCTAACGCACCTAGGACCTTTGCACCTAAAGGAGAAGTTGTGTGCAAGCACTGCAAGGATAAGGGACATTTCAGAAAGGATTGCCCTGATTTTCTGAAATGGCTAATGAAGAGAGGTAATGATGAAATTACGTTTATTGATGAATCTCTTTATGTTGATTTTTCAAGAAATACATGGTGGATTGACTCAGGTGCAACTGTTCATGTTGCAAATTCTATGCAGGGCTTCCGTACAACCCAAGACCTTCGGGACAGGGGAAGAAGCCTTAAAGTTGCTAATGGAAAAGAAGCGGAGGTTCAAGCTGTGGGATCTCTCACATTAAAGCTGCATTCAGGACATCCGCTTAGATTAAATAATGTTCTTTATGTTCCTTCCTTGAGTAGGAATCTCATTTCAGTTTCATGTTTAGATGATGACAATTATGCTTGCTTATTTGGTAATGGACAATGTAGTTTGATGCATTGTAATAAAAATGTTGGCCTCGCCTTCCGACGAGGAAAGTTATATATGTTATCTCTACATGATTCTGTTATGCACGTAAATGATAATTATGTTGATGATGATTTGAAGTGCAGCGCTGAAAAGAAGTGGAAAGGCGTTAGTACCTCATCGAAATTGTGGCACCGTCGCCTTTGCCACATTTCGAGGGGGAGAATTGAACGATTAATAAAAAATGATACGCTTCTTCCACTTGACTTCTCAGACGCTGATTATTGCATTGATTGCATTAAAGGAAAATATGTTAAGACGATAAAGAAGGGAGCGACAAGAGCCACTAAAGTCTTAGAGCTCATTCATACTGACATATGCGGGCCCTTTAACATTAAATCCGTAGATGGTTTTGATTCATTCATAACCTTCACGGATGATTTTTCCCGCTATGAATATATTTATCCCATACGTGATCGATCGGAGGCTTTGAATAAATTTAAAGTTTTTAAAGCCGAAGTTGAGAATCAACTTAACGAAAAGATCAAAGTAGTACGGTCTGATCGCGGGGGAGAATATTACGGAAAACACGCTCCTTATGGGCAAATTCCAGGACCTTTTGCGAGGTTTTTAGCTGAGAATGGAATTGTTGCTCAATACTCGATGCCTGGTGAACCTCAGCAAAACGGCGTGGCCGAGCGACGCAATCGCACACTAATGGATATGGTGCGTAGCATGCTCAGTCACGCAAGTTTACCAGTGAGCCTATGGATGGAGGCTTTAAAGACAGCTGCACACGTACTTAATCTTGCTCCAACTAAAGCAGCACCGAACACACCTTACGAGATGTGGAAGGGAAAGAAACCCAACTTGAATTATTTACGTGTGTGGGGTTGTCCTGCTGAAGCTAAAGTGTTCAATCCACAACTTAAGAAATTAGACCCAAAGACAGTCAGCTGTTTCTTCATTGGGTACCCTCAACGGGGAAAGGGATATCGCTTTTATTGTCCAAATCACGTGACAAAATTTGTAGAGACAAGACAAGCGATATTTTTTGAGGATGATGTCACGGAAGTGAGGAAGATTGATCTTGAGGAGAAACGGGTTTACGTACCATCCCCGAATATCCAAGAGTTCACCTTTCCATTTAAAAATGTTGTCGTGACACCGGACCCTCCTCTCGTTCATTCCGGTAATAATGAAAATATTGCTACAAACGAGAATGAGGAAGTGAACGAGAATCCGGAACCGGAGATTGATCTTCCACCAGCCCCTCCGTTGCGTAGATCGCAACGTGAAAGAAGAAATCCCATCCCAGATGACTATGTCACCTACATGACTGATGACATAAGTGACATGGGTAAAGTGGAAGATCCTTCTTCTTATAAAGAAGCAATGAAAAATGAAAACTCGTCTAAATGGCTTATGGCTATGGAAGACGAATTAAAGTCAATGGGCACTAATGATGTTTGGGACTTAGTAGAAATTCCCGAAGGAGCTAAAAGAGTTGGATGCAAATGGGTTTACAAAACCAAATATGACTCCAAAGGGAATGTTGAAAGGTTCAAAGCGAGACTGGTGGCTAAAGGGTTTACACAACGAGAAGGAATCGATTATAACGAAACCTTTTCTCCAGTGTCAACCAAAGATTCATTCAGAATCGTAATGGCACTGACAGCTCATTATGATTTAGAGCTGCACCAAATGGATGTTAAAACTGCATTCTTAAATGGTGATTTAAATGAAGATGTATATATGGCACAACCGGAAGGTTTTGTCGTTGAAGGAAAAGAACACATGGCATGTCGTCTGAAGAAATCCATTTATGGCTTGAAGCAAGCCTCGAGACAATGGTACTTAAAGTTTGATAAAGTGATTCGAACTTTTGGTTTTACGGAAAATGCTGTGGACAACTGCATATACATAAAATTTAAGGGCAGTAAGTTCACAATTTTGGTCCTATATGTGGATGACATACTTTTGGCTTGTAGCGATAAAGATATGTTACATGAAACCAAAAGCTTTCTGTCATCAAACTTTGATATGAAGGATCTCGGTGAAGCCTCTTACGTTCTAGGCATTGAAATTCACCGAGACAGGTCCAAGTACACATTAGGACTATCACAAAAGGCATACTTTGAGAGAGTACTGAAGAAATTCAATATGCATAAGTGCTCTCCCACGCCTGCTCCAATAGTTAAGGGCGATAAATTTGGGACATTTCAATGTCCAAGGAACCAAATTGAATCTGGCCAGATGAAGTCGGTTCCATATGCTTCAGCTGTCGGAAGCATTATGTACGCTCAAGTTTGTACGCGCCCTGACTTAGCTTTTGTAACGGGAATGCTTGGCAGATTCCAATCAAATCCAGGAATGGACCACTGGAAGGCCGCAAAGAAAGTCTTGCGTTATATGCAAGGTACTAAAAATCTCATGCTAACATATCGAAGATCTGATAACCTAGAAGTTATTGGTTATTCAGATGCTGATTTCGCCGGCTGTGTGGATAGTAAGAAATCCACGTCAGGTTATATATTCACACTGGCTGGAGGAGCTATATCGTGGAAAAGCTCCAAGCAAACGGTGACTGCATCGTCCACGATGCAGGCAGAATTGGTAGCATGTTATGAGGCCACTGGACAGGCTGTATGGTTAAAGAATTTCATTCCCGGGCTCAAAGTGGTAGACAGCATTAGCAAGCCACTTGTGCTATACTGCGATAACGAACCCGCAGTTCTCTATGCGAGTAACAACAAGTCAAGTGCTGCTGCCAAGCACATTGACATAAAGTATCATGTTGTGAAAGATAGAATCCAGGATCATACCATTAAAGTTGAGCATATCAGTACGACCGATATGCTTGCGGATCCAATGACAAAAGGCTTACCACCCAACATCTTTCGTAAACACATTGCCGGTATGGGATTATTGGAAGCCTTATGATTCTGGAAAGTAGGGACCTTCAAAAGAGCCACTCCCCGTAAAGAATAACGTTCTCCATTTGAGATCAGTTGATGCATCATAAGTGTCGAAGTTCAATGGTTTTTGTCAATCATTGTAACGCTTCACTTTATGCATTATACTTATTGAGAATAGAGAAATGAAGTTGAACCATACGATCAAGGGGGAGAATGTTGGTGTTGCTCTCGGTTCAACTGAGAGAAACAAAAAGGAAAAGTGAATAAATAAAAAGGGAAAAGATAAAGAAGAAAGAAAAGTAAAAGGGGAGCCCGCAACTGACGGGACTCCCGTACGTGATCCACTTTGATCGGAGGTGGACGAACCAACTCGGGCTCGGTCCCCCACCGCCTTGCTCTATAAAAACAAAAGGTGATTAAGTGCTAATCACGACGAGAAAACCCAAAAACCGGTCCAAAAGAGAGCAAGAGCGGCGGGAAGATCCGAGCAACTCCAAGCCGTCCCAAGACTTCAATGGCGGCCAACGGGTCCTCCTCATCATGTAAGTGTGCTAATCCCCTCTCTGATGATGTTTATTAGGTGCATAAATAGTGATTAAGGTTCATGATTATGTTTATGCCTAAAGTTTAAACCCAACAGAGCCTAACTACACCTGGAGGCTGGGGCTGGGAGGGAGTATATCGGCGTGCGCGAGTTGGCGCGGGGCCGGGGAGTGAGCGTGCGCGCGAGGACTGGCGGCCAACGGGGGCTGTTTAAACAGCTGCGTCGTGGCGAACGAGAGAAAGGCAGGCGCGGCGCATCTGAAGGAGCCGCGGCTGCCCAGCATGTGCGCGGGGGAAATGATGATGATAGCGCGGCACCTCGGCGATGCGAGGCAGTCTTGGGCGGGCGCGGTCACGCTGCGGTGTGCATGCCGGGGATGTTTGCGCGGCGCGTGTGATGCGGCCGTGGTGCAGCGCGCACGCCGCCAGTGGCCCGTGGCGCCGCTCGGCTCTGCAGCGGTACGGCTGGGGACCGACGGACACGCACCGCCTCCGTGCGTGGCGGTGTGCAGCGGTACACGTACTGGTAGTAGTACCACGAGACAAGCACTCAGTCGTGTCATCGTCGTCGCTCATCAGGAAGACAGGAACACAGGGCGCTGGCGTGTCGCCAGAGGTGGGCGCGGCGAGGTACGGAAAGCGCTGATGGAGGATGGGTCACTGATCGGTTCAGCGCTTCATCTCTCGGTCACTGACCGGTCCTTTTAAAGTCGCCATCTTTTCAGCTGTAGAGAAGGCAAGGGAAGTGTATTCTTTTCGGCGGGAACAGTAGTGCTGCTACGACCGTACGTATAGGTATCGTACGGCATTCTCCTCCACTGGGAAATCTTGCAGTCGCAGCTCCGGCCGTACGTGCGAACAGAAAAACACCGTTGTTTATCCGGCAGCCGCGAACGGAAGCTTGAAGCTTCTCCAAATCGACCGGTCTGCCTCTGCCTCTGTCTATGCCTCAGATCCTGGGATGGTGATGGGAGTGGTATGATCCGGGCGCTGGCGCCGCACGCGCACCCTCACGTTGGTAGCTGCCGCAGTAGCTTGCTTCACCTCGCCCTCGCTTTTCATCACCACGCACGATGCCGGCCTCTGCGGCGGCAAGGACTTGGGCGGTCTGCTTGTTCGACTGACGGTCCGACCCTGAAGCGGCAGCAGGCAGAGCACGGCCCCGGCGGCAGAAAAAAGCGGACACGGCCACGTGATGACGGCTCTGCCCGCCCGCCCGCCTGCCTGCCTCGTGGGTGTGTGTCGGCCGCGGCAGAGGCCGTGGGGGTGGCGAGCCCGTCGCACGACGGTCTCGTCTGACGACGGACGGGTGACGCGCCGCGCCGGGAATCCCCCTTGGCAACGAACGGGCGGCGGCGGCGTGGCGTGGGTTGCGGATGCCGTGTGCCGCCCGTGCTCGACGTCGTACTGTCGAGAACGTGCTCAACCCGGTGGGCTGGGTGCTGGTCTCGTGGAACTCGACTGGCGATGGGCCGCCCATTAATGCCATGTAAAGCTGAGCACGGGTCTATCAGAAACTGCTGTTTCCGTTTCCGGCCCGTTGCATCTTTTCGCCTCGAATAATGTAGTTGTTGCATTTTCGTGCTCTTCACATCCTTCGTACAGTTTATGCGATTCATGTTAAGTCAGCATAATACACTCTCTGAGTTTTTATTGATATCATTACGATAAAACTTTTAGTTTTAAAATAAACCAGAAATGTTGTCTTAATGTAACGAACTAAGAACCTGAAGTGTACAACTCAAAAACTATATAATCCCTTTGTTTCTCCTTATTTGTCACCGGTTAGTTTATTTTTAAATTAACCGGTGACAAATGAAAAGAAAAAAAAGAGAGTAGTTAACTATCCCGTGCAATGCTAATGATAAAAAATATCCCAAACAAATATTTATCTCTGACTATGCTTGTTTTCTCTGCAAGTCATTTGTACGGAATGAACCTGGACATAGCTTGAATCGTCAACAATAGAATCTTCGTCCTCCTCACCCTTCGGTGGCGCCTCACGTGGAGCTTTGCTCTTGTTGGCCCCGAGACGTGGTCGTCTGTCCTTGTGGTTGAACGCGAGCGTGGAAGGAACTCTCTCGGTTGTAGCCACATCAGGTCCAGTCACGCAGTTCATCTCGAGTGCTAGACGGAGGCAGCTCTTGCGCACTCTCTGCTATGTTTGAATATCATCGGTTGTATGTAATTGAATTTGAAATGAAGTTGTGAATAAGAAACAGGTAGGTTCTTCGTACCGCGGCAAACGAGCAGAGGGCACCCAACTGCTGTTGTGTACTCCGTGAGGGTAGCGCAACAGCACCTCTCCCGCCTCGTTCGCTAGCCGACCAAGCAGCCTCGCCTACAAGGACAAAGTGTCACATTTAGTACTACATGTAAAACTGTAAAGATCTTATTAGCTAGGAACCCCTAGTAGCCATGAACGATTACGCTCTCTTATCCTTCACAGCGTATTTCACCAAAGTTCAGGGCCGCATAGAAGCATGCTTTGTTAAAATATCATAAGCCCGAATATTATTCCATTTCAGTGGACAAAATGTTACAACTGGTACCAGCACATGGCTACAATCCATGATTTACGACATACTGAAAGCATAAGCGTCATGGAATCACACAAAAATGGCATCCGATACAGATAAAAGCAGAAAGCGCCGAGCACTGTGCATGAGTTGCAGTTACTCGGTGGGTGGAATGAGGTATTTAAGGAAAGGTTCAGCCTTTGGAGCGACAGATATCATGTCTTCAAATGTGGCCATTTCAAAATCCTCGTACTGGAAGCCAGGGGCACAGGTGCAGCCAACCAGGGAGTAATGCTTCTCCGGATCCCTCTTCCGAGATTTGACGAGAAAACTGCCGTCAGACGCGAAGGACTCGATGTCCAACGTAGGGAAAGAACCGAACCACACATTCGGTGGCACAGTGTACTGTGGGCGCTGGCCAGCCTCAAGGTGTGGACCGATGACAGTAAGGTCAATATGGCCATCATCATGTAGCTCAAATACCTGAAACAAACTCAGAATAGCTGTATTAGAAAGAACAAGGTGGTGAAACGATCTAGTCATCTTGTAGGAAGCAATATGACAAACAGATAATGCTAACCGTAAGCGGTTCTCCCTTGTAGAAGTGCCAGGTTTCAGCACAAGGAATACGATGGAGGCGTGAAACACTGCCTGAAGGGAGCAAGAAGTAGATAGCAGTGCTCACAGCCCGGTCCACCTTGTCTGCATCAAACATAATGTTACTATGTTAAGAGTCACCTAAAGAAGCTTTGATTACGTATTCCCATGTCAATTAGTTAGATCACTTGTTTCGTTTAATCGACTCAAATGGATGCTGATAAAATGCAGGATTGGTATGCTTCACTAATATTAAGTACACCCTGGAAAAGATCGGCCTACCCGCTAATACCCTTAGCTAAGCATCAGTTATTTTCCTCAAATATGCATGAGAGCTGCTTAGCTAACCATTTGTTACAGATAGACGAGACAAGTGGTCACAGATTGAAGTTTCCACAACCACATTCCCCTCCACCCAGACATGGCTACACAGGGCAATGATGTGTGAGGTGGGGGAGCGACATTTTGAGTGAAGAAATTATGGCCAACAGAAAAGCACAATCATGTCTCATTCTAAGACCATCCGCAGTGGTACACTGTAAAACGTACTGAAAAGCATACTGGAATTTTTTTGTGAGAGCACATATTGGAAGTATAGAGTATATAAAGTATAGCTTAGAGAGTAGAGTATGCTTTAGAGGGTGCTGGTACGGGTGGTCTAACAACATAGATAATTATTGAAACAACTAAAATTGAAGGTACCAAGATTTTCACATTTGACGAGGCAAATATATCAAAAAGGGAGTAATCTGGTTGATTTTACCATTTTCAGCTCTAATTAGCATATGTACCATTGTACTTTGGCAGATACAAACATCTCGAATCAGTACATCACTAAATGTTTTATCACAAATTCAAGGGGGAACAGAGGAAGTCTATACAATAAGCTCCAAAGATCAACCCATATCATGTCTCCAGTGCAAATATTTTACTCTTAAATCCTATTTTGTACCAAAGAAGGTAAGTTCAACCAAAAAGGTTAATTAGATTACAGAAGGCACCAATTTGACACATCACTGAAGACAATTGGCATACACATGACAGTCCCCACGAACAAAATTAAGGCACAGCGAAAGGTTTTTCAGCTACAGCTCGCAGTTTTCTGCGGAACCGTGCGAATTAATCGAAAGCAGGTAATCATATTGAACTCTACCATCACTCCACTATCTAAACTAACACCTGCACATGAACGAGCTGAAGACACAAGGAATCTCATCTCAATCCATCCCCATTGCACGCTACTACCCCGCGAAAGAATTATGCCCCGAGCCCGGCCCGCGGTAGAAGTATACGCCCGCCGCGGCGACGGGTAGAAGTAGAGCAGGAAGGGTTAGGAAGAGATGAAGCGAGGGCCACTTACAGTGAGGCGGGAGCTGGGAGGTGGTGAGCGTGACGGAGCCGTCGCGGAAGGTCTCGGCGTAGTACCCGCCCTCGGGGTGCGGCTTCAGATCCAGCAGCGCCGCCACCTCCGACGCCGTCATGTCGCACGACGCCATCTGGTCTCTTCTCCCGCTCCTACTCGCCACGATTCGTCCTCCCCGATAGATCGGGTCGATCTGATGATGAGAGTTCTTGTTCCAGGTTGCTCGCTGAATTCCAATCTTACGACAGCGCAGCGCACAGAACCCGTCTGTTTTTTTTTTTTTTTTTTTGCGTTTGTTTATTGGGAGCCAATAGGATGCAAACAGCTCGCGAGTGGTTGTTGGTCGTGAGAATTTTCTTCATACGGTCAAACTTCGATAGATGCCAAACCAACCAACGCGTTTTTTTTTTTCAAGCGTTAAGTTTATTTTGACCTATTAAATTCATTTTTTTCCAAAAATATGGGGCATAGACGAAAATTTGTCCAGGAATGGAACATGAACTCGAAGCTGAGCTGATCACAGGTGCCGAATTTTATCCTGCTGGTAATGCGTAATCCTAACGTGTTTTCGATTAGCAGAATTTTCATTAGGCAACAATTAAAAAAATAGAATTTAATTACGCTACAATGAAAATGATACCATCGTTTCAAATAAGGACTTCCACGTCGCTGGTTAGTTCACCGTAGTGCTACTGCTACAATGGTCGAATTTTGGGGCTATTTGGTTCAATGCCTAACTTGACTAAGCCTAATGTTACATATGCCACATTGTTTTAGGCGGGTGTTTGGTTGTTAACCAAGGTTAGACATGCCACAGAAGTTAGGTAACTTTTACTTCCATTGCCTAACAAAAAATTGCCTCAACTGTGGCGCTCAAATCAACCGCTTAAGGTTAGCCACTTGCCTAAGCTTAATCATGGTAACAAAACAAACACATATCACACTTTTTTAAACACGTCTAAGCTTAGCTATGGTAACAATCCAAACACATGCTAACGTTAGTTAGCTTAGGCATGCCACAAGTGTGGCAAGTGGCTAAGCTTAAGCTTAGGCAAGTTAGTCATCATCTAAACAGACTCTTTATCTTTTTTATAGGGTTTCCACCCTCCAGCACTCATTTTTTATTTGGCCATTGGATGGAGATCCAACGGCTCCAGCATCTTCTTCTGCTTCAGCCAAACAACGACCCCATCCTGCCGCCGCCCTGCCTCGGCAGGCTAGGGTCTCACCACAGCTCAGTTTGTGTGATAACAATGCAAAAAACAGGTAAGATAGTAGAGAAAACACCATATTTTCAGCAAAGTGTTTCTCCAAGATTTTGCTTTTGGAGTGCTTTTATACTCACTTTTCCCTCTTCTATTGTTCCATGCAATATCTCTGTCTGATGTGCACTATTTAACATCCATGATCCATCCAATAAGAAAGACAAGAACCAGCCAAACGATTGCGGCATTACCCAAGTCTTTTTTTTTCATCGTTTGTCAGATATTTTTTTTCTCCTATCATGAACTATTCAAAAGGGGCCTTTTAAAAGTAGTGTGCCAAGGAAAAATGATCACATGCCAGACACAGAGACAGTCCTACCAATAATAGGATAATATGGATTTTCCAATTCGCTATTTGTATACCAAAATAATACAAAGTGCTGATTCTATGGAGGTATTAGCGATGATGCTTTAGTGGTCTAGTTTCCTATTGAAAACTGAAAAGAACTCTGCTATAGAGCAGTTAACTTAGTTGATTTTATTTTTAAGCTGTAACGGCATGATATTCATATTACAAAATCATGTGGTACATGAGAGTAGCATATTTATCTTTTTACATCTAATCCACAAAGCATAGACCCTTCGGATAACACAAAATACGGTCTGGAAATGCCATGAGTTCCAACTATCCAACATTACTGAAAGAATTTCCTATATGAACATGCTACTTGCAAAATTTATATAATAATACTGTAACAAATGAACAAGTTCGCTTACAGAGGGAGTACATGAGAGTGAAGCTTCAACAAGATCACAAAATGAACTTGTATTTTGTCATCTCTGCTTGAAGATCAACCAGTTATACTCTCAAGTATCAGAACAGTGAAATCAGAGCCAAATTGACAGCTCCAGAGTCAATGTGAAGAATAAAAGAATAAATAGCAACAGCAGTCCAGCCAAATGCTTGAAGTACAAGTCTTTCATCCATGTGATCTCCTCCTGTTGTGTGGCAAAGGAGGAACCCCCTCGAAGAAATCACCCACGGCTATCTCAAGGTCCTCAACTGAGTACTTGATGTAAAGCTCTGGATGCCTCCCGTTCTCAATATGATGTCGAAACCTGCCAAGGAATGATCTGTATGCTGGCAGAAGCTTCTCTGCAATTGAGATCCTTAGCTCCTCCCTGAGCTGGTTGTCCGGTACACACCAGCCAGACTGCACCCTATGCGCCTCCTCAAATGCAGCATTGAAGGACTTGAACCGCTCCCTCAACGCAGACTTTGATATCCCCGATGAGAAGCCACCACTTACATGGAGCCCTTCGTCACGCAAACAATTCAAGATCTTCAACCATGAAGTCCGCTGATAATTTGTGGCTGCCACTGTGAACTTACAAGTAAGACGCTTCAAGTAGTCATCACCAATCATACCCCACAGGTCCCGTGAATCTTTCACTTTGTGCACAATATAGTGTATATTGTTCATCATGAACAAATGCAAGAGGGCTAAATCCTTGTAGAGTGACGCCTTGCCCTCCAAGTTATGTTCAAGAACAACAATGATCCACACAATGTGAGCGGCCAGTGGTGACTGGTTCTCAAGCTCGGGAAGCTCGAGGTCAGCCAAGGATGACGCGAGCTCATTGCCCTCAGCAGCAAGACGCGCACTTGCTGATGGCCGCGACACAATCAGCTCGGCAAGGGTGGCTTTGTAGTCGCAAATGAGGCTGCTGTAGTTCATCACATACCGAGTGAGCGGGTGGATGGTGCCGCCAGGCACTGCGGTCTTGGGCGGGTCGCGGAGCACGGCGTTCTCAAACTCCGAGAGTATCCCGCGCACAGCGTCGGCGAGACGCGACCGGATCTCGACGGCCTGCACGTATATGGACTCTGCGGCCTTGGAGGCCGCGAAGATGTCGGAGACGTCGGGGAGGAGGTCCGAGAGCGCGTCGTGGAGGTCTATGATCTTGAATAGCTTCTCAGGGGAGCGACGGCCGATGCTGATGGCCTCGGCGAAGCCGAAGAGCTGGAGCGCGGCGCCCTTCACCGCTTCGGCGAAGGGGGTGTCGTGCGTGGCGGGCGCGGCAGCGGCAGAGATGGTGTTGCTAGAGATAGGGAGGTCGTGGAAGATGTGGAAGCAGAGGCGGCGCTCGCTGGCGAAGACGCCGCGGACGGCAGCACGGGCGGCGCGGATCCAACGGCGGATCTTGTCCTCGAGTGCCTTCCACTCGAGGCGCTGGACGTCGCCGATGCTGAGCCGCTCGACGCCGAGGCGGCGCAGGGAAGCGTCGACGGACGGCTTGCGGACGGAGGCGTAGACCTGCGCGCACTCGCGGCCGTACCCTGCAGCGGCCATGCGGGACGCGATGGCGCGGAGGTCGGCGAGGGCGTCGTCCGGTAGGAGGTCGATCTCGTGGATGCTCCGGAGCGAGCGGTAGGCGCTGCTGCGGCGGCCAATGGAGGAGGACACGGCGGAGTCCTCCTCGTCGGCGGTGGGGAGGTCGGCGGATGAAGCCGAGTTGGAGCGGTCGCTGTTGATGGAGAGCGAGCTGAGGTCGGCGAGCGCCTCGATCTCGATGTCGAGGGCGCGGGAGGAGAGCACGTGCCGGAACTCGTCCTCAAGCCGCGCCATCGCGACCTGCACGGCGCCGGAGCTGGAGCCGGACCCCGCCGAAGAAAGCCGGCGCGGGCTCCCGACCGTGGCGGGCGAGGCCGGCGCAAGGCGGCGTAGGTCGTCGACGGCGCGGAGGAAGCGGTCCGCCTCGGCGCGGTCCCCTACGCCGTCGAACAGCATCGGCTCGTCCGCACCTCCCGCGGCCGAGGCCGAGTCCCACCGCATCACCACCCGCTCCGCCGCCTGCAGCTCCGCGGCTGATCCGTCCATGGCTAGCTTTGGCTGGGTTGACTCCTCCTCCTCCTCGATCCGAAGCTGAGCTCGCTGGCCGCCGCGGAGGCGCGAATCCGGGAAGCCGCACGTGTGGCGCGCGCGCGTGAGTTTGCACGATGGCGCGGGGGGCGGAGGCGATGGGGAAGTGATATAGTGGTGGTGGCGAGCGAGCTAGCTCCGCTCTGTGGTGTTGCCCCCGGTGGCGGTGGCGCAAGACAGGCGAGCCACGCTAATTGTAGTCTTAATTACTACTTAAAACCATATTTTTTTCTTAATAATTTTATCTAAAAGAATTACATTACAATTTTCGTACTTATCATACTTAGTGGCGGGAATTGGCCGGACCAGACCCGGGCAGCCCAAGCACGACGACTCGGCCCGAGGCCCGGCCCGGCCCGGCACGAAGGGTATTCGGGCCGTGCCGTGCCTGCTTTTTGGGCACGACAGGCGGCACGGCACGCCGATCTGGGCGGGGTCTGGGCCGGCACGGCCCGAAATGGCCTGATGGCCACACTCGGCACGGCGGCCCGAACCGGCACGAAAATTGAATTAGACCTGACAAAGCCCATCGGCCCGAAAACGGCCCGAAAATTGAAAAATAAGGCCTCCACTGCCACTAGGGTAACGGTTACTCCCATCACATCCCAGAGACCACGAAAAAGTCCAAAACCGTTTCGCATCACCCGTTCTCTCGCCAGTCGCCCATGCCGCCGCCTCCAGCGCCCCCGGCCGCGCGTGCCGTGCCCTCGCCGCACGCTCCACACCCCCCGCTCCGCTCCCTAGCCGCACGTCGCGCCCGCGCCCCGCGCCCTAGCCGCGCGGCCTCGTCTGTCGGTCGTCGCCCTACGGCCTCACCGCGCACTATGTCAGGCACGCGGCAGGCCAGAGCCAGACTGCCCACAAGCCCACAACCATGTTCCCAACTAGGGGTAGTGGTACTAGGAAGAAGATTGGCGCATCATCGCGGCGTGGTCGTGGCCATAGCTACGAGGAGCCCGATCTACATCGTCTATCTCCAAGCATGGGAGATTACGGGATAGATGATGTCGATTTGGAAGGTGATGCATATGAGGAGTACCAAGATGATGATTATGTTGGTTTGAATAATGTAGGTGGTGGTAGTTTCTCCGTTGATGCGCCCGCTACCGCAAGCGACGTGCCTCCACAACCCGAAGCTCCACATGAAGAAATTCAAACATCTACTACTTCGGGATCGGGACCCAAAAAGAAAAGAACCAAATGTTGGGATCATTTCATCGAGCACGTAGAAAAGGTCAATGGCAAGGATTTAGTAACTTCTGCTACTTGCAAATATTACAAAAAGGTTCTTACTACAACATCTAGTAGTGGCACGGGCCACCTAAATCGACATTATGTCGCATGTGTTAAGAAGTTTGCTTTACGAGGAGGTGCCTCAACACAAACTCAATTGAACTTCAATCCCGATGGCTCTGTAAGTACTTGGGTTTATAATCCTGATGTTGCTCATTCTAAAATTGCTAGATATATTGCAGTAGAAGATCAACCTATTTGCATGGGTGAAAGTTCTAATTTTGAGAGAATGATTCAAGTTGCTTTTTGTCCACAATATAAAAATGTTTCTAGAAAAACTAATCAGCGGATATAATTAAAAGATACAAGGATGAAAAGGTGAACTTGAAAGAAACATTTAGGAGCATGTCATTTTCTGTTGCATTAACATCGGATTTTTGGTTATCTTCACATCAAAGGACTCACTATCTTAGTGTTGTTGCTCATTACATAGACCATGAGTATAAGGTAAATAAAAGGATTTTAGCATTGCGATCTATTGATGAGAACCACACCGGTGAGGTAATTGCATCACATGTGCTTGATATCATTAGAGATTATGGTATTGAAAATAGGATTGTGTCTATTACTCTTGATAATGCATCGGCTAACACCAGGGCTATGGATATACTTGAGCCACACATACAAAGCTACATTGGTGGATATGTGCTTCATCAAAGATGTGTGTGCCACATCATTAATCTTATTGTGCAGGCTGGCTTGGCGAAGGCAAGTTCATGTATCGAAATTATACGTTGTGCCATTCGATTTCTCATGAATTCTCCACAGTCTTATAGAAATTTCAGGGAGTATTACAAAGTGAAGGATATGAAAGCAAATAAATTTTCTCTAGACATGAAAGTATGATGGAACTCGACTTACATCATATTGACACCATTAAAAGGGTATGAGAGCCTCTTTACTGCTTTTATAAATGCTCAAAATGCAGGTATTGTGCTACATGACTATGATTGAGAAGTTGCAACAAAGCTTCGAAAGCTCTTGAATCCGTTTTATAATGCAACAACCCTATTGTCCATTATTTATTATCCTACCTCTCCTCTTTTACTTGAGTGGATCATGAAATTTGTTGAAAAATGGAAAGAAAATGAAGATGATGCAATTCTAGGTCCAATCATTTTTGACATGAGAGCAAAGTACCTTAAATATTTTTCTAGTATTCCACATATATATTGTTTGCTCTCATTTTTGATCCACGTAAGAAGTTAGAGCAATTAGAGGGTGCTTTACATTTTATTGGATAAAAACTTGATCTTGATTTCTCAAGTCCTTACTCACATGTTAAATCCGAGATATTTCGAGTATTTGCTATGTATTACTAGAAATTTGGTCAACGTCGCCCTAGAGTGGATCCACCACAAGTTGAGAAGAAGAAAAAAAATATGGCGTCTCAAATGTGGAAAAAAAATTGAAGTCCAAGGAAACCTCTTCATACTCACAGTCTTCTAGGTCAAATTGGAATCCAACTGCGGAGTTGGCTCACTATCTTGAAATAGATCATGTGGCTCATGATCCTATGCTTTAGGTATATGTATACATTTTACTTTTTGGACATCTAAACATGAATATATATTTAAATTTCTATTTATATTGAATTTTCAGGATGATGTTGAAGTGGACCTCTTAGGGTGGTGGAAAGACAATGAACGTCAGTTTTCGGTGCTCTCCCAATTTGCACGTGATGTGCTTCTTATTACAGTTTCTAGCGTCTCTTCTGAAGCTATATTTAGTTCAGCTGGAAGAATTATAGAAGAAAGGAGGTGATTCTCATAATCTCATATTTGTTCATATTGTGTTCTCTCATATTCATTTACATTCAACTTATGTCATTTTGATTCAATGTTGTAGGTCCTCTCTTACGCCCTATATGGTTGAGTGCCTCCCATGCCTTAAAGATTGGAAAGCGGCGAAAACTAGACATTAACACCGCCTAGAGGATCCGGAAATTGTAAAAGCATTGGAGGATCCTGACATTGAAGATTCTGCATGATTGAAAAAAATAAAAAACTATAGTATTTTCCTTATGGGGGAAGCTCACAATGAGTGTGAGGTTTTTAATGAGGCAGTTTGTAAAAAACTTGATACTTCAATAAAATTTCATTCCCCCTACATGTGTGTGATTTTGTGATTTTTGAATGTGCTTATATGAGTGTAAATGTGATGTTTGAATGTAATTTCTGAAGCATGGAGCTCATTGTCTCTGTTTTGTTGCCTGGAGCTGGAAACAAAAATCCATTCAGACCTCCTTGAATCTGGATTCTAGAAAAAAAAAAGGGCAGCCGACCGGGCGCTAAGCCCAGGCAGCACAACTGGCCCAACAGCGCACAAGCACGGTGCCACGACGTGCAACAGAGCAGACGGCCCATGAGGCCCAAGACGCTGGACCGAGCAGAGGAGCGGGCGAGCGGGCGGTTTCAAGAAGTTCAACGAAGCCACCCCCGCTCCGCCTTATAAGAAGGGCGGGCGCACCCTAAAGTCCCGAGGTGGGACTAAAATTGCTGCTGCAGGGCGCCCGGTGCTGGGCCGCGGTCGCGGGAGAGCGTTGCGCGCGCGGTGCTGGCTGCTGGGCCGCGGGGCGCGGCGACCCAATAAGCGGGGGCGCGACGTGGGGCAAGGGGAGGGCGGGAGGCGGCTAGGCGCAGACGGCCCACGGCCTGGTGTTCTTGTGTGTCGTGTTGCAGATTTTTTTTGATTCCTATTTAAATATTCAAACTTGTTTATATTTCGCAAATTAAGTCCAAATTTTATGATTCTTTTTTCTATAATCTTAAAAAAATACTCTCTACCACTTGGAACAATTAATTTCAAATTTATATAGTTATTTTTTTAACTTTTTTATAAACAACCAAAACATATCATATGTACATATTCTTTTCTATTTTTTATATCTCCAAAAAATCAGCAAAAATGAATCAATTTTTCTTTGTGTAGGTGTGTATTATATTTATATGTGTGTCTGACTTTTTTGTAAATTTTTTGAAACATTTCAAGTTGTGCAAATTCAAAATTATACTCATTTGAGTCAAAGTGTTATAACATATGTGCCATTCTTTTAAAATCAAACACACATTTATTCATTTTAATTTTAAAAATTCCCAAAAAATTTCATAGGTGTATACTCTGAGATAAAACTCCCCCAAGAAATACCACTTCCAAATTCATTTTATTTTTAGATATACAAAAAAGACAAAAAAAATTGTTTTTTTGTTACACTTTGTATATTGTGAGTTTATGGCTAATTTTTTATGGGAACATGTAATATAACTATATGAAGCTACAGTTTTTTTTTTCCGATTTTTTGATTTTTTTTTCATTGTAAAACTACAAATTTGATTATTGAGTCTATGACTTCTGGGCCTCACTTGTCAAAGACAGTTTTGCTGAGCAGTAACTTACTGGGCCGTGCCCTGGCCCGACCGGCCCGGCCCGACGGGCTTTCGGGCTCGGGCCAATTCGGCCCGAAGTATGACTGGGCCGTGCCGGGCCAGCCCGGGCACGACCCATGTCCAGCCACTAATCATACTTTATAGCAATTCTATACTACCAAACTCACTTATCAACCAGTGCGAAGGTGTTTTAAATATGCACGGTAACACTTTAAATTTAAACTATCATTGTTTATACTCTACTTTAAAGTATCACATTACAATGGATCCAACCCATACTCGAAATATATAGTATAATATTATTTGGGGTACTCTAGTGTGGTATGATGTTATAAACTTCTTTGTACTGCAAATAATTATGGGGGTTGTCTGCGTTTGGAAAACCCACTAGTAACGATTTCGCTATGCGTCCTTTCTCGAGGTGGTCTAGCTATCAGGACATAAATTTTATACTGGTTCGGATAAGATGCCCTACGTCCAACGCGGTCGTCTTCTCTTTTCGTTTATAGTAGGGAAGCTGATTTACAAGGGAGTGGTGCCCTAGTGCAGGATGGGGTAAGCGATACCCCTTGGTGATTCTGTGTGTGATCCTCCTCTGAGGACGACCTTTGGGGCCTTTTATAGGAGGCTCGATGTCGTGCCAAACCTAATCGATATCTATCCCTGATTCTCCTCATAAATAGGGGCGGGAGTTACAAAATTATCTATCCTCATGGCTTATCTTCTGCGCTCTTCGGGGTGGGGGCGGGCCCTCATAGTTGCCACTGTGCCTGTTTTCGTCCCTTCGCTCCCTGTCCCTTGTCAGCGTCGGATGGCAGAGTCGTCCTGCCACCATGTCGGATGAGAAGTGAATTGTGGATGTCGGCAGAGCCCTGGTCACAACCCTTCTACGATGGTCGGGAACCCCTATCCCGACCCTGATGGTTGGAATTGGGGCCACCTGTCCTCGTTCTGTAGCTCCTTACCTTCTATATTAGTGTCAGGTGACAGAGACATCCCATCACTATGTTGGATGGGACACATCATGGAAGATGTCGGCAGGTCTCGAGATGCGGCCTAGAAACCCTCACCCCGACCTCGCCGGTTGGGGCCTGAGCCATATGTTGCCAATCATGATGGCCGAGATTTGTTTGGTCTTTTTTGTGTGCTCTCTCGTAGTCGGGTTATAGAATCCCATTAGAGGGAGTGCCTCAACATTTAACTCTTCAAGGTTGGACCCACTTATTAACAAAGGATAATATGATGGTCCCCTATGTGCCAAAAGAGAAAGAGAATGGAATTCCACGACTTTTCATTTTTAAAAACATAGTGTCTGTGTCATAGAGATATTTGATGCTTGATATTTGGCTCACTATTTTGATAAACAATTTCTCTCAAAAATAATTTCTTCATAAAGAAATTTTTAGTATGACTTCGTTAGTATAACTGGACAAGTCCAGATAATAAGACCGGAATAGTCCGGTGCTGTCCAGTTTCATAACCATACTAGTTCGGACCATGACCAAACTAGTCCAGTCAGTTTAGTAACTATCAGTTTGAACTCAAAATTGACCTGCATTCTAATTGAAAGGACAAAACCCGTCGAATGTTATGTCCCTGATCGGGAGACACAACTATTCCTAAGGGGTGGGAGGCCCTCTCTTGTTTCTCTTGGTCAAATATAAGACGAGGGTCCAGTGTGTGATCAAGAAATACTAATGCATACACATACACACACTTGATCTCTCTTAGTTCACTCAGAATCTGATCAACACATCAATAGAAGAATAAGAGAAAACGCCTCTCGTCGTCGTTCTTCTTGCGTTCTCGCCTTGTTGGCTCGATGGCCGCACCATCAAGTAACAACAAAGATGGAAGAAAAGGTATTAATAGTGTTGTTTTGCTATTTGAGAGATAACACTTGATGTTGATGTTGTATTCAAGTTTCTCCATGTAATTCAAAATGTTTTAGTGACTATTTGATCTTTTTGGGCTTTCAATGATTCTAACAATGGTGTCAGAGCTATTTAGACCACTAACAATTTCAAATTTTGTTTTGATCAAAGTTTTTCGCTACATGTTTTGAAGGTCCAGACTTGTCTGGTCTATGTATCGAACTAGTATGGTACGCCACAATTGGCAGTTAGGTTTTACGTATCGGGGCATTTCGACGCGTTCATCTGATAGAAAACCTATTAAGCACTTTGGATTAAAATCTATTGTGAAAATTAAGTTGATTTAGTAAGATGGTAAGATTAAGATTGCCTTTTTGGTATTTCAACATTTTTTGATTTTTGTATGAAACTTTTCTGTGGTTGACCGGACTAGTTTGAAATAGTCCGGACCAAACTTAAAAAGTTCAATAAAGAACGGATCAAATGTTTCTAGAACAATATCAGACTTGTCTGCCCTATGGACCGGACTTGTACGGAAATGGTTCTGTCTAAGACCGGACGTGTCTGGTTTATGGACCGGACTAGTCCGAAAAAGGTACTGTAAAATTTCAGACTAGTCCGGCCATGTGCATACTAGTCCGGATTTACAATTAAGTTTGCTTATTTAATTAAGCTTCCACTGTGAGTTAAGTGTATATCGTCATAGCAATTTGGTCGAGTAACCAAAGTGAAAGATAAATTGCTACGTCATTTTAAGTTGCATGGAATTCCATTGAGTAACCAAAGTAAAAAATAGAATTGTCATATTTTTAAGCTATATTAATATCATTATTGGCCGAGTAGCCAAAGAGAAAGGTATTAATGACATTTTCTTTCTAAGTACATAGTAATTTGATCGAGTAACCAAAGAAAAAGATAAATTACTATGTTGTTTTTCAGTTATTCTCAAATGTTAAGTTTAGGTCAATTAACCAAAGTGAAAGATAAAAATCACCGTTTTCTTATGATCAACATCTATGCATTCACTCTTGCTCTTGTCTTTTGATTATAAAGGTTCCTCCAATGCGAATTCAGCACTGAGTTTCATCGCTTCCATTGAAGCAATTATGGGAGATGACAAAAGAAGTTGGAGATTATCTTGGCAGTCTCCGAGATAGACTTGACTCTCACTGTTCCATATCCTGTTGCACCGGTAGAACCAGTAAGAAATGATGATGAAACTCAGGAAACCTTTACTGTGAGGACAAAAGAATATACTAATGAGTTATTTGCTTATGACATTGATTGTTATAAGTGTAAGAAATCAAACAGAAAATGTTTGATGGTCATTAAGGGCACTATCACTGTTGACGTTTCATACATCACAGATAAAAATCTGCAAGCGCACGAAAACTGTCGTGTAGCACTTCTCATTAAGAGAGTATTCCCAAGGGTATCAAACCCAAAGAACGTGTGTGTAATCTTACGAACTAATCCACCCAAGGACACAAAGTTGTTTGGTAGGTAAGGAAGAGAGAGAAATTCAAAGTATTGATTCTAATTCAAAGGAATTTGCAGTAGTTGCTTGCTTCGGGCACGGGTTTACCCCTAGCAACACTAGGTGACTCTCGCCAAGAGCCTATGGCATAGCCGAACGTGGAGGATTACAAAGGACAGATAGGGCTGTCACCACCTACTGCCTACCTCTTCAATCCGTGGGTCTACAAGATATTCACTGGTGATTTCTAAGCTAAGCACCATGCTTACGTTCTAAATCATAACTCTAGTTGTTTCGAAAACAAAGCTACAACTAGAGTCTCTAATGAATTAAAGCAATGAACCCACAAGTGACTACTTGTGCAAACTACTATGAATTAAGAATCAAACTTGAATTGAATTCACAAAGACTTACTTGATTTGAATAACACTGTTGTAGGGGTACAAGTGTAGAAGAGGGGCTTGACAAGCTCAAGCCTCCTTCTCCTAAACTCTTCACCACACTCTCCTTCTACTTGGCAGCCTCTAGGACTACTCTAAGCCCTTGGAGTGGTATTCCATTCTCAAATTTTGGTGTGTGTGTGTGAAGTGAGGTGTGGGGTTCTATTTATAGGGGGGAAGAGTCGGTTCCCGCCACAAAATGCGCGCGAATCAGTCACCCATGATCTCTTCAAGTCGGAAGGAGCCAACACGTGGTGTTTGATCGCAATTGGAACCATGACCTAGTCCGTCGACTAGGGGTGTCAACCGACCTGGTCTTGGACCTGTTGGGGTTGTGCTTCCTCCAGGTCTCTGCCAGGTGGGTCCCATCCCTTTATATGGGTGCTACACCATTGGATGGTCTCAAATACATTTGTTTGTGGGCCATTTGATCCATGTAATGACACATGGCATCGCTTGATTCTTCGAAATCCAATTTTATGGATTACTCCCTGCATGTCTTTGTATTTTTTGGGTCTAAATTCACCTGCATACAAATAAACACCAACACTTGTGGAATTGATTAGTTTTAACCCTACCACTATGTTGTATTTCTCTTTTGTGCACATTATGAGGTGAATTGATGGTCTAAATATGGCTCTTAAGGATCGTCAACAGACTCCCCCACACTTAGTCCTTTGCTCGTCCCCGGGTGAAGGCAAGAAAAAAAACTAAGGTGCTATCGTAAATTTGTTTATACGGGAATACTAGATATTTCAACTCATACCTCAACTCATGAATTCCCTTTGTGGAGTGTGGCTACCACATCAATCTTGGGCGTTTGAAGAGTGTAATGGTTGGGATGTAGTCCTCTTGGATCTTCCCCTGCCGAAATGATTTGACAATTTGCTACATTCGGAAGGTCTAAGGAACAATTGACCTTATTTCTCATTTGGAATCTCTCAAGTCTCTCAAAGTGTTTTTATCCTCAACTTGGCATGTTGTGCCAATTTTGTCCCTATACTAAATATGGCTATATCTGGAGCTTGGTAGGGATAAATGTGGCACACATTGCAATTCATGTATTACTAAGTCAAAAACTTGATCCTGTGAGAGACTTATGCAACAACCAAATTAACAAAGGAAATCCTTGTGCACATTAATGGAATGGATACATATGGACTCCACGATTTTATCTCTTTAAGGATGAAACATGGCTACTCTCTCTTTTTCTTTTTCTTTTCTTTTTGAATTCTGTAGTCATGTCTTCTACTCCTTTTTATTTTTCTAGAGAGATTTTGATGACCAAAATGTATGGAGTTTTCTTTATTAGATGTATGAATGGTGGATGCAAATTCTCAATGTGAGAAATTTTGCATGAATAGGGTGCACAAGAATTTCTAAGTCAAAAGTTCATGCATGTCATTCAATTGGGTCACGAGTTTGACAAAGTTCAATGAAAGGCAAAGTGGCATATGCATGTGGTTCTCAAGAATTTGTATCATATGGCCGTGGTGGGTATTTGAAATTCCAATAAGAGAATCAGGCAAAGTTCAAGACTCCAAATTGTGCAAATATCAAAGTCAATTTCAAGCAAGGAGATATCTCCTCAAGTAAGTAATTTACCATATCACACTAGTCAAATACTTAGATGACATGGTTTCCTATTATGCTTGTGGGAATCATAAAAAGGGCAATAAATCAAAATATAAAGTATTCAAATTTTCAGCTCAAGCAAATTTTAACTACCAAGTTTTGAATGTTAATTGTTGAGTTGAATTTCCTTCATATATTCAGTGTTAAATATCAGATCAACTCAAACAGTGACGTAGCATGCATATTTAGGAGTAGGAGATCCAATCCGAATTTGTGAAGCCAAACAAATCCGTGTGAGGTCCACACCAGGCCGGCCGACCAGGTGGTTCGGCCGGCCCCCTTCTGGCTCTCTGTTGCTTTGTTTCGACGTGTTGAGTCGTATAATTGGTTGCGACATGTTTTGAGATGCAACGATAGTTTTGTACATCGAGATTTCGCGAATTTGGGGTATCTCCCCCACACTTGTTCCCTGAATTGTTTATTCACATAAACTAAAGATGGAACTTTACCGGGTTAGATGAACTAGTAATTTCCTTTTATTGAAGTCAAATAGGAGCTTACATTATTCAATCTAATCTTAATGAAATAAAAATTTTGGAATAAAACTAAACGAAACTAGTAAGCATCCTATGCGGTCGGGACATCTACACTAAGGAGCGTTGTAGATGTCGTGCTTCCCGATGGCATTTCATATGCGCCGCAGTTTGGCACTCATGCCACGGTGAACACCATCAATGTCCTCCTTTATGGTTATGAGCTCATCCTTCAGTTCCGCCCTCTCGATGCGCCCTTCAACCACTAAGTCCGATAGCTTCTTGTTGTCCAAACAGAGAGAAGCTAACTCCTTAGAAAGCTGTGCCACTTTAGGGGCACGAGGAGATTTCCTGTCGCTGTCCTCAAATTGGCCAGGTGGCCCTCTGATAGTAGGTGGCGAGAGGTGACGCCTAATCTTGGAGGGTGACAAGTCCATCGATTCCTCCATTGCCAAATTATCCACTTGCTTGAAAAAGCCTTTTGCATAGCCTTATTCAGGCTTGCGCACCCCAAGGATAATGAGGCGGTCTCCCACATGCTCAGGCGAGGTACGCGTAGGTGACTTGTAGTGGTGGCTCACTACGTCACCGTCCTTGGTCTTCAGAGTGTACATGAACTCCTCGCCGGTGTTGGGAGAGACTCGTCCTTTTCAGGAAAAATACGGGTCTTGACTGACCTAAGGCCACTCAGAGTCTGACGACGTGCAGGTGTCATCTACTTCATGAGCATCCTCCGAGGGAAGAGTGACCATTCAACACCACGAGGTGGGGTGCTATGCCCACGCGGAGTCTTCGTCGGTGGAAGGATCATGGCGAGAGGTACGAAATCCAATGCCATGACGGACTCCAAAGCGAGGGGGGACTTGTCATTGGTCGGCGTGATGTCTCCGCTCAGTTTGAAGGTTGAACTGAAGTGGGGATGAGACACAATTTTATTGTCGGCCATGACTTGGAACATGAGATGGATTTTTCTATATGATGCAAGGTTCCCCTCTTTGTTCCCATCAATATATAAGCGAGGAAAGCATGATAGCACCGAGAATCTTGTTGAGGTACATCGGGAGAGTTCGCACACGAAAACAGAAGGCTAACGGCGCAAGGGGGAGGTCGGCCGACCCTAGGGTTCGGTTGACCCCTTCCTAGCTCCGTACGGGCCAAGTTTTCGTGGGTTGGCTCAATGGGCCCCATAGATAAATAATGGGATGGGTCCATTATATGGATGCGGAGAATTAACAATGTGAAAATCAATAAGATTTATCACGTCTATTTCTTTTTCCGTCTCATCCTCTTGGGATTCAAGAAATAATTTGAGTCGGTGTCCATTTATTTTAAATAGCTGATCATCATCACCTTAGAGTGTGATTGCTCCATGAGACGGGGTTTATACTATGGTGAAGGGTCCTTCCCATTTACTTCTGAGCTTCCCATGTCCAAATAGTTTAACCCTAGAATTGAAGAGTAGAACTTTATCTCTGAGTTTGAACTCTTTAGGTGTAATCCTCTTATCGTGTCACCTTTTAGTTCTTTCCTTGTAAATTTTGGCACTATGGTACGGCTTATCTCTCCATTCTTCCAACTCGAAGAGTTGCTTCAATCGGTGCTTTCCTGCTCTGTGAAGGTCCATGTTCTACCGTTTGATGGCCCAATAGGCTCTATGTTCCAACTCTACAGGAAGATGACAAGTCTTCACATAGACAAGTTGGGAAGGAGACATGACGATGGGAGTTTTGTAGGCGGTACGGTATGCCCATAATGCGTCGGTTAGCTTATGCTTCTATCCCGTTCCCATTTCCAAGACGGTCTTTTGCATAATATTATTAATTTTCTTATTAGATGTTTCTGCTTGACTACTTGTTTGTGGGTGGTATGGGGTAGCAATGTTATGTTGGACACCAAGTTCTCTCAAAAAGCTCCGGAAGGTCTTATCTATGAAATGAGACCCTCCATCACTTATGACCATACAGGAAGTGCCAAAGTGCAGGAAAATGATCTTATGGAACTGTAGGATCAAAGAGCACGTGAAAAGCTACCAGAGGGGGGGGGGGTGAATGGTAGATTTAAAAAATCTTATGCAGCGGAAACACTTAAATCCCAACCCCTTCGGCAGAAAAACAATCTGTTAAAGAAATCTTGTGTGAGACTAATCTAAACATTTTTCACCGTGACAAAAGTGATATATATATCAGATTGAATCAAGTCATGAAGAAAATACAAGAAGGCACTCAAATCCGTCGAGAGAAACTCAAGTTATGATCGAAAGATCGAACAACGATCAATCTGTCCTACCCGAGAAAAATAGTTCTGGAACGCTGTAAAGAAACTCGTGTATATCAGAAACCACAAATCCAATGACCATGAAATTTTGACAGATGATAGATAATCAAGTTTTGAAGACAACCCAAAAATAATCATGTCAATTGGAACTGTAAAACTTGAGTTATGATAAAACCACTGATAAAAGGTAGTGCTGTCCAGAAACTCGACGAGTAAAACTTGTCTGGAACAAGTCGGACAAACAAGGCACAAAAGTTCCTTCAAACTACGAATTTTATTCAATAGAACACAAGAAGAACAACCCCTAAGTTGTTCACCACGAGATCTGGCCTCCCTTGCTTATATAACCAGCTCAAAAGCCAACTCAACTCAAATCAGGACTAATCCTACTCCCTTCACGAATCGAAACTTTCCATAACTGCTGAGGACTCTTCTATACGCAGATAGAAGCAATCTTAAGACTTCCAAACACATTAGGAACATATCTCATATTCCTAAAACAACTCAAATTCGTGACCCACACGAAATCCTAACATAACCAACTCGATACTTTCCATACCGAACCATAACCGACTCTGCCGCAGCCAAAGTCATCAACCGATACGATTCGATCCTTCCAACCAGATCTTCCCATCCATAAACCATCTTCGGAACCGTGTTGCCACGTAATGCACCGCATGCATACGTGTGACACCCGATTCCGAATATGAACCAAGCGTAACGCATATGTGTGCCCAGGATGTTCATCACACATATACGGTTGCATCACAAACGATATACAGAATTTAACCACGCCTTAACTAATAAAAAAGTACTTTATTACAATAATCCAATAGTTCACGAATGGTAAAAATCTAAATAATGCAGCGGAAAATAAAATAAACAGCACGACTCCAATCCACAGGCAATTGACAGCGGTACACAACCTAGTACTCCACGTGATCCTCAGGGTACTCCCAATTGTCTCCAGTAGCTGTTGGGGGGGGGGGGGGGGTTGCAAGGGTGAGTACATGTCGTACTCAGCAAGTGTGGAAAGTATGACATGTGGCTAATTCAAATGTCGAATGTAATAATGGCTAAGTGCTGAAAAGTACAGTAAAACATTTGAAAAGTATTATACTATGTCTATGTGAAACAATCCCATCATAACCATCATATTAACAAATATAAACCATATCCAATTATTACCAACATCACCATTATCCATGTCCAATTACCATAACTCAAATTCATATCCATGACCATAATCCATAAACCATAACCATTACCAACCCATAACCATAAACCAACCATAACCATTACCAGACCATAACCATAAACCAACCATAACCATTACCAGACCATAACCATATCCCAATTTCACTCTAATCATGTAGGTCATCCAAGCGCTCATAACCGGGAGCACAGTTATCATGATAGTTTTTAAACACTCTGCAGAGGTTGTACCACTTTACCCACATGTTCGTGATTTCATCACCTTTCGGTGACTAAGAAGCCTCCATTATGCCATCTCACACTTCCATAGGTGTGTGGCCAAGAGATCACAAAATAGCCTTTCAAAAGGGACTACTAGTATGTACGGGCCTACTAAGGTTTCACCGGTAGGCTTGAATCTCTATTCTCCTACCCACGAGCCCCCTCGTGTGCCATGCGGATCCCAGGGCAGCCCTCCTCGACTCCCATTCCCCGCGCCATCCAATGGTCTATACAATACTAGCAGCGCTCCTAATTATTCAGCTACGCTGCACCCATACTTGGCCTTGTGGTGGCACTGTTGACCTGGCATATTCCCGCATGAACCGGTCCTTAGATCTAAAGCAAGCAAACCACCATGACATCCAACCCATCCACATACCAGGCTTGCTTAGATAACCCATTACCACATCATATTGACCAGCTCATATTGACCAGAATATCATTAGTGCATAATTAAATGTATAGTGTTGTTTTCCCATCCCAATTAATTAAGCGAAGCAAAAAGGTAAAAAGCCCATCCCAACTCTCTACCATAATTCCAGGCGACAAGGGTGGTTAAACAATTCTAGTAAACTTCCTACCATAGGATTTCCCATCAAATTGACACAGCATGCAGTTTTGCAAACAAAAACATTTATTTTAAAACAGGATCAATATGCTTCAAGGACACTTGCCTTGCTCCGGCGGATGGGGTTGCTCAAGCGCTTCAAAATCTTGATTTTGGAAATCCTCGTATGCGGCCTCTTGAGCACGTTCCTCTACGCGTGATCATACATACAAGAAAATACATACAATTCAACATAATGCACACAAAATAATCAACATGCAATGACATGTATGCATGCACAATTCAATAATTAATTAACTACGGTTGTTTATTAATTAGATGCGACTAGTTCATACGTGTTCATAATTGTTTACGGGGGTTTTAGCGGGGATTAAAGCGGCTGAAAATAAAAAGACGACGCAACTATGATCAACTACGCCTATTAGGTTCAATATGATCGCTAAAATTCGCATCGGGAACATGGCCTACCGTAGATGCGATGACTTTGATGATCGTGGGATGGGGACAATGCGTAGAAGAAGTAGATGCGTGAGATCCTCCGGCGGCACGACGATAGCGGCGCGATGGCGACGTCGATCTCCGGCAGACGGTGGCGCCCTCCTCTTTTTCTTCCTCTTCTTCCCCTTCTTTTTCTCCTTTTTGTTCCCTGGTCGCAGCCCTCTGGTCTCTGGTACTTTTTTTCCCGACGGCTAGGTTTTTTCCCTGGCGGCGCTGGCGTCGGGATCGTGAGGCCTTCGGGGCCTTTTATAGGCGCGGCGGGAGCGGGAGGCCGGCTCGGTACCGACTCGGTACGGGAGTCAGGCGGCGGGGCGTGCGGGGTGGCGTGGCCAGCGGGGCGATGGGACCGGGAGCGCGGGGGGGGGGGGGGGGGGGGGCGCGAAACGGCCGGCGCGCGTGCGGCGCGAGCCGCGTCGGCCGGGGCGGGGTGTTCGGCGGGGGTGGGGCCCGGGTGGCGGGGCGCGGGCGGCCGGCTGGGGCACTGGCTGGGCCGTTCGGGCGGCCTGGCCGGCGGTTCCCCTTTTTTTTTTTCTTTTTTTTAGTATTATTATTATTTTATTATTTATATTTATTTATTTTACTCTTTTTTTACTTTCTTTTATTATATAATTTATTATATATATATATTATTTATATTATATATATATTATCTATTATTAATTATTATAATATATATTATTAATATTAATATTTTATTTATTTTTTATATATTGTTATATATATTATTTATATATATATTTATATATATTTTTATTATTATTTTTATACTTATTCCCTATTACAAGTTTTAGGCTATAACTATTATTTTCTTTTCCTTCTTTTGCTACACATATTTGTATATGTATGTTTTATTATTTTTCTCTTATTCTACTAGTGTTTAATGCATGCTCATGTATGCAATGCATGATGCGAAAATTTAGGGTGTTACAAACCTACCCTCTTAAAGTGAATCTCGCCCTCGAGATTCGATAGCGTGGAGAAAAGGTGAGGGAATTCTGCCTTCAGGTCTTCTTCACGTTCCCATGTAGCTTCGGCTTCCGTATGGTGTTTCCATTGCACTTTGCACCAACGGATCCTCTTATTTCTCGTGACTCTTTCCTTTATGTCCAAGATCTTGATAGGTTGCTCGACATAGGCCAAATCCTCTTGAAGTTCTAACTCGTCCATTGGCACTTGTTCTCCCGGCACCCTGAGGCACTTCTTGAGTTGAGAGACGTGAAACACGTCGTGTACATCGAAGAGATACGTCGACAGCTCAAGTCGATATGCCACTTCTCCTCGTTTGTCCAAAATCTTGAACGGTCCGATGTAACGTGGTGCCAGTTTTCCTTTGACGTTAAACTGTTGCTGACCTCTGATAGGTGACACTTTGAGGTATACAAAATCTCCAACTTCAAAAGTCAGACTCCTTCGCCTATTATCAGCATAACCTTTCTGTCGAGACTGGGCAGCCTTTAAGTTTTCCCATATTATTTGGACTTGCCTTTCAGCTTCTTGTAACACGTCGGGACCAAACACTTGATTCTCTCCGGTTTCATTCCAAAAAAAGGGAGTCCTACACTTCCTTCCGTATAGTGCTTCATAGGGTGACATTTTCAAACTTGCTTGGTAGCTATTGTTGTAGAATTCAGCGTACGGCAAACTTTTATCCCAACCTTTCCCATGCTTTAATGCACAAGCTCTTAACATGTCTTCCAAAATTTGGTTGGTCCTCTCGGTTTGTCCATCTGTTTGAGGGTGATACGCCGAACTGAAGTTCAACCTTGTTCCCATTGCTTCATGCAATTTCTGCCAAAATATGGAGGTAAACTGAGAACCTCTATCCGAGACTATCTTCTTCGGTACTCCATGTCGACACACAATATGCTCCATATACAATTCTGCTAGCTTCGCGGTGGTATATGTGGTCCTGACAGGGATGAAGTGAGCTGATTTTGTCAATCGATCCACAATAACCCATATTGAATCATAGCCAGACTGAGTTCGCGATAATCCAACTATAAAGTCCATACCAATCTCTTCCCATTTCCACTCTGGGATCTTTAATGGTTGTAACAATCCGGCTGGCTTTTGATGTTCAGCTTTAACTCGTTGGCACACATCACAAAGTGCAACATATTCGGCTATGTCCTTTTTCATGCTGGCCCACCAATAGCATGTCTTTAAGTCCTTGTACATCTTTGTACAGCCAGGATGAATTGAGTAAGGCGAGTCATGTGCCTCCTTCAATATTGTTTCCCGAATATGCATAACATTAGGTACCACAATCCTCTTTCCAAGCCATAAGGTACCCTGTTCGTCCTCATCAAATCTGAATTCTTTCCCTTCTTGGGTCCTTTCCTTGATTTCCTGTATTTCCTTGTCCTTTGTCTGTCCTTCCCGTATTTCCTGCTCTAATGTTGGGTTGACTTCCATTGTTCCCATATCATTTATGAATCCAAGGTTCAACCGTTCAAACTCCTTGCATAACTCGGATGGCAACTCTCGAACTGTGAGTTGATGACTTACTCCTTTTCGGCTCAAAGCATCGGCCACTACATTGGCCTTCCCTGGGTGATAGTTGATTCCCACGTCATAATCCTTGATGAGCTCCAACCATCGGCGTTGCCTCAGATTCAGATCCGTTTGCGTAAATATGTACTTGAGACTCTTGTGATCCATATAAATCTCACATCGGTGACCAAAAACGTAGTGTCTCCATATCTTCAAGGCGTGTACCACGACTGCGAGTTCAAGGTCGTGTGTAGGATAATTCAACTCATGCTTCTTTAGTTGCCTCATGCATAAGCTACCACTTGGCCTTCTTGCATGAGCACACATCCTAATCCTTGTCTTGATGCATCACAATATATATCAAAACTCTTGCTCACGTCCGATAATACTAACACCGGCGCGGTTGTCAACCTTTTCTTTAACTCCTCAAAGCTATACTGACAAGCTTGAGTCCATCGGAATGCCTTCCCTTTCATGAGTAATTCGGTCATAGGCTTGGCTATTTTGGAGAAATCCTTGATGAATCGGCGGTAATATCCAGCCATTCCAAGGAAACTCCGAATTTCCTTGACATTCTGTGGCGGTTCCCACTTAAGCACATCTCTCACCTTCCCTGGGTCAACTGATACTCCTCCTCCGGAAATGATATGGCCTAAGAAAGAAACTTCTCGTAACCAAAATTGACATTTACTGAACTTGGCATACAATTGATGCTCCCTCAACTTTTGCAGCGTAAGCCTCAAGTGTTCCTCGTGTTCCTTCTCATCCTTCGAGTAGATCATAATATCATCGATGAACACTACAACAAACTTATCCAGATATTCCATGAATACCTTATTCATGAGATACATAAAGTACGCAGACGCGTTCGTCAATCCAAATGACATGACGGTGTACTCATAAGATCCATATCGTGTCCGAAATGCTGTCTTGGGTATATCCGATGGTCTAATCTTCATTTGGAAGTATCCTGATCGCAAGTCGATCTTGGAGAAGATGCAGACACCCTTCATTTGGTCGAACAAATCCTCTATACGGGGCAGTGAGTACTTGTTCTTAATTGTCACTTCGTTGAGAGACCTATAGTCCACACACATCCTCTGGGTTCCATCCTTCTTATCTACGAAGAGCACTGGGGCTCCCCAACTATATGCATCAAGGGATATGAAGCTAACCAACTAGCTATACTAGCCTAGGTGGACATGGCAATGCTAAAGCATCCCAAAATCCTCTATTAAGCACACAAGCAAACAATATATATATAGCAAACAGCACACTAAGCAAAAACACATCGATTCCTGAGTGCTCCTATGTGCTCTAAAGTGTCCATTCTATCTAGGCTGTGTCCCACGGTCAACGCGGCTCTGATACCAATTTGTGACACCCAGTTCCGAATATGAACCAAGCGTAACGCATATGTGTGCCCAGGATGTTCATCACACATATACAGTTGCATCACAAACGATATACAAAATTTAACCACGCCTTAACTAATAAATAAGTACTTTATTACAATAATCCAATAGTTCACGAATGGTAAAACTCTAAATAATGCAGCGAAAAATAAAATAAACAGCACGACTCCAATCCACATGCAATTGACGGCGGTACGCAACCTAGTACTCCATGTGATCCTCAGGGTACTCCCAGCTGTTGGGGGGGGGGGGGGGGGTTGTAAGGGTGAGTACATGTCGTACTCAGCAAGTGTGGAAAGTATGACATGTGGCTAATTCAAATGTCGAATGTAATAATGGCTAAGTGATAAAAAGTACAGTAAAACATTTGAAAAGCATTATACTATGTCTATGTGAAACAATCCCATCATAACCATCATATTAACAAATATAAACCATATCCAATTATTGCCAACATCACCATTATCTATGTTCAATTACCATAACTCAAATTCATATCCATGACCATAATCCATAAACCATAACCATTACCAACCCATAACCATAAACCAACCATAACCATTACCAGACCATAACCATATCCCAATTTCACTCTAATCATGTAGGTCATCCAGGCGCTCATAACCGGGAGCACGGTTATCATGATAATTTTTAAACACTCTGCAGAGGTTGTACCACTTTACCCACATGTTCGTGATTTCATCACCTTTCGGTGACTAAGAAGCCTCCATTATGCCATCTCACACTTCCGTAGGTGTGTGGCCAAGAGATCACAAAATAGCGTTTCAAAAGGGACTACTAGTATGTACGTGCCCACTAAGGTTTCACCAGCAGGCTTGAATCTTTATTCTCCCACCCACGGGCCCCCTCGTGTGCCATGCGGATCCCAGGGCAGTCCTCCTCGACTCTCATTCCCCGCGCCATCCAATGGTCCATACAATACTAGCAGCGCTCCTAATTATTCAGCTACGCCGCACCCATACTTGGCCTTGTGGTGGCACTGTTGACCTGGCATATTCTCGCATGAACCGATCCTTAGATCTAAAGCAAGCAAACCACCATGACATACAACCCATCCACATACCAGGCTTGCTTAGATCACCCATTACCACATCATATTGACCAGCTCACATTGACCAGAATATTATTAGTGCATAATTAAATGTATAGTGTTGTTTTCCCATCCCAATTAATTAAGCGAAGCAAAAAGGTAAAAAGCCCATCCCAAGTCTCTACCATAATTCCAGGCGACAAGGGTGGTTAAACAATTCTAGTAAACTTCCTACCATAGGATTTCTCATCAAATTGACACAGCATGCAGTTTTGCAAACAAAAACATTTATTTTAAAACAGGATCAATATGCTTCAAGGACACTTGCCATGCTCCAACGGATGGGGTTGCTCAAGCGCTTCGAAATCTTGATTTTGGAAATCCTCGTATGCGGCCTCTTGAGCACGTTCCTCTACGCGTGATCATACATACAAGAAAATACATACAATTCAACATAATGCACACAAAATAATCAACATGCAATGACATGTATGCATGCACAATTCAATAATTAATTAACTACGGTTGTTTATTAATTAGATGCGACTAGTTCATACATGTTCATAAGAGTTTACGGGGGTTTTAGCGGGGATTAAAGCGGCTGAAAATAAAAAGACGACGCAACTATGATCAACTACGCCTATTAGGTTCAATATGATCGCTAAAATTCGCATCGGGAACATGGCCTACTGTAGATGCGATGGCTTTGATGATCGTAGGATGGGGACAATGCATAGACGAAGTAGATGCGTGAGATCCTCCGGCGGCACGACGACAGCGGCGCGATGGCGATGTCGATCTCCGGCAGACGGTGGCGCCCTCCTCTTTTTCTTCCTCTTCTTCCCCTTCTTTTTCTCTTTTTTCTTCCCTGGTCGCAGCCCTCTGGTCTCTGGTACTTTTTTTCCCGGCGGCTAGGTTTTTTCCCTGGCGGCGCTGGCGTCGGGATCGTGAGGCCTTCGGGGCCTTTTATAGGCGCGGCGGGAGCGGGAGGCCGACTCGGTACAGGAGTCAGGCGGCGGGGCGTGCGGGGTGGCGTGGCCAGCGGGGCGGTGGGACCGGGAGCGCGGGGGGGGGGGGGGGGGGGGGGAAACGGCGGGCGCGCGTGTGGCGCGAGCCGCGTCGGCCGGGGCGGGGTGTTCGGCGGGGGTGGGGCCTGGGTGGCGGGGCGCGGGCGGCCGGCTGGGGCGCTGGCTGGGCCGTTCGGGCGGCCTGGCCGGCGGTTCCCTTTTTTTTCTTTTTTTAGTATTATTATTATTTTATTATTTATATTTATTTATTTTACTCTTTTTTTCTTTACTTTCTTTTATTATATAATTTATTATATTATATATATATTATTATTTATATTATATATATTATCTATTATTAATTATTATAATATATATTATTAATATTAATATTTTATTTATTTTTTATATATATTATTTATATATATATTTATATATATTGTTATTATTATTTTTATACTTATTCCCTATTGCAAGTTTTAGGCTATAACTATTATTTTCTTTTCCTTCTTTTGCTACACATATTTGTATATGTATGTTTTATTATTTTTCTCTTATTCTACTAGTGTTTAATGCATGCTCATGTATGCAATGCATGATGCGAAAATTTAGGGTGTTACAATACGTGCAAACACCTTCCTTCATTGTCCAGTAACCTTCATATGCATTACCCTTGATTCAATCATCCTGAGCGACCTCCTGACCCGCTCAACCACAATTCCTCCTGAATTTGGTTGTTGAAACCTCATCTCCTCCCTGAGACTAGTCCAAAGGATCCTGTCACCAGCCATGACTTGAACTCAAGCAACACCTGCACATGAACAAACAATCAATCTGTACGAGCCCAAGTCCGCGATTGTCTCAAGTCAGTTCCAAACACAACACCTTACGTGAGCACCTCACATAAGCATGTTGCAAAGCACATCACAATGATATAAGCCTTAACCACCAAAACACACTAAAAACTTAGTAAAAGAATACTAAGCAACCTTCCATAAGTGTATAGCAAGTTTGAAACATTTCACATGAAAATTTGGAACATTACGATCAAGCTCCGAACCTTGCCAAAGCTAACCGGAGCTTGAGCCGGAGCTTACCAAAGCTAGTACAACCTAGCGCTGGAGCTTACCAAAGCTAGTCGAACCTAGCGCCGGAGCTAACCAAAACTAGTCGGAACTAGTCATCCCAAAAGTTGGAGCTAGAAAAACATGTCGGACCTAACCAACATAAGTCAGACCCAGCAAAACATATCGGAGTTTAACAAAGACATGCCGGAGCTATCAAAGACATGCCGGAGCTAAAGACAAAGCTCACCGGAGCTACCCAAAAACATGTCGGACCTAGACAAAGCAAGTCGGACCTATTGTCGGACCTTGCAGAAGCTCGAAGCTAGATTCGAACTTTGCTAAAAAGATGTTATGGCAGCATTCAAAACTTTTATTGTCGAAACCAATGTATTCAGCACACATAGGTCTCACAATCTCCCCCTTGATGAATGCATTGGCAACACCATTTAAATCTGAACATTGGCATAAAAAGTTTTGAGAACAATTTTTCCCCTTTTTGAAAATCAAATGAGATAGAAATAAATTTCTCTTCCCCCTATACATATTTCTCCTCCTTGCATAATTCTCCATATTATCTCTCCCCCTTTGACAATGTATTCAGCAAGGTTCAAAAGAGAAATTTTAATTGTTATGAGCATATTATAACATATACATATAAAATAAAGCTCATCCAAGTCATACTATCAAGTAACTTACACTATCACAACAATGAGATACATAAAGTAGTGTAAGTCATGCTAGAGATCAAATGTAATTTTCAATTTAAGCAAGTCATGATCTCACAAACTTAACTATTTCAATACCTGAAAGCTTGACACTTGTTGCTGCATTTTATTATTTTTCAGGGCACAGATTTAGATCATATGATATTTGCAAGAGATTATATGTGCATATGCCTTATTCTAACCAACCAAGCCAAGTCTATGTCATTTGAAAATCAGAAGCTTATGAACATGGTTTTAGTCATACACAACTTCTTCCAAGTTCATATATAAGTGCAATGATAAGACATCTCAAAAGAAGAAGTGCAATGCATGCATATTCTCTTGATCTTTTCTCAACTTATATTTGTTCACAAAAACTCAACATGTGAGTTGATTAATTGATTAATTTTTTATGATTAAAAGCACTTGTGAGCATGCAACAAGTTCAAAATAGCAAGAAAGTTCGACCATGACCAGATTTAGTGTAAGTAATTATTCCAATTACTAGACATGGTAAAAACTACAAAATGTATAACATGAGTAATGTAGTAAGAACTTTCAGCATGTACAAGGAATCACAAAGTCATATATGTATAAAATACTATACTCATATTATTTTAAGTTCGGATTCACACATAGACTTCCCAAGTTTCAAAACTCCCCCTGAATTTAAGCCATGAGGATGCATAACCCCTATTTCACTACGAATGAAACAAAAACGAGTGAAATCCAAGGGTTTTGTAAAAATGTCAGCCAATTGTTGTTCGGTATCTACATGGTGAAGCACAATTTTTCCTTTTTTAACATTATCACGGAGAAAGTGATACCTGATATCAATGTGCTTAGTTCTAGAATGTTGGACCGTGTTTTTAGCAATGCAAATGGCACTAGTGTTATCACAAAACAGTGGAACACTATCTAGATCAACCCCATAGTCCTTAAGTGTTTGAACAATCCAAAGAATTTGTGAGCAAGCACTAGCAGAAGCTACATATTCAGATTCGGCTGTGGATTGTGCAACTGAATTTTGTTTTCTAGAGGATCAAGCAACAAGTGAATTACCAAGAAAATGACAAGCACCGGAAGTATTTTTCCTATCAATCCTACAACCTCCAAAATCAGCATCGGAAAAAGCTTTCAAAGTAAAGGTTGAGGAAGAAGGAAGAAACATGCTAAATTCTTGAGTTCCATGTAAGTACCTGAGAATTCTTTTGACAGCTTGACAATGTGAAGCACGTGGGGAGGCTTGAAACCGTGCACAAAGACATACGCTGAATTGTATGTCCGGTCTTGATGCCGTGAGGTACAAAAGTGATACGATCATGCTTCTATATTCTTGTTGATCCACGGGTTCACCATCTCCATCAAGTTCAAATGTTGTTGTTGTTCCTATTGGTGTCCGAAGAGGCTTGCTTTTGTCCATGTTGAAGCGCCTTAGGAGGTCTTTTATATACTTTGTTTGATGCACAAAGGTACCCTCCTTGGTTTGCTTGATTTGCAGCCCCAAAAAGTACGTGAGTTCTCCCATCATACTCATCTCAAATTTTGAACTCATCATAGTTGAAAACTTGGACACAAGATCATGAGAACCACAACCAAAGATAATATCATCCACATACACTTGAACGAATAATGAGTCATTGCCATGCTTAAGCAAAAAAAGAGTTTTATTAACCTTGCCCATGGTAAACCCCTTTTCAAGTAAGAATATTTTTAACCTATCATACAATGCTCTAGGGGCTTGTTTGAGACCGTACAAGGCTTTGGATAGTTTGTAAACATGATTATGAAAATCTGGATTTTCAAAACCCGGTGGTTGTTTGACATAAACCTCCTCATCTATGTAGCCATTAAGAAAAGCACTTTTAACATCCATTTGGTATAGCTTAAACCTTTAGATGCAGCAAAAGCTAACAAAATTCTTATGGCTTTTAATCTAGCAACAGGAGCAAAAGTTTCATCAAAATCTAGACCTTCAACTTGAGTGAAACCTTGAGCAACCAACCTAGCCTTATTCCTAACCACAACCTCATCCTCACTTTGTTTATTTTTAAAAAATTATTTAGTTCCAATTAAAGTGTGACCTTGAGGTGGAGGTACAAGTTTCCAAACATTATTTATTTCAAAATTTTCTAACTCTTCTTGCATGGCAATAATCCAAGATTCATTAGTGAGTGCGTGTGATATATCTTTAGGTTCAAAAGAAGCAACAAAAGTATAATGAGCATGAGAGTTTGGATCACAAAACCTGGACCGTGTGACTCGTTCGTGCAAACTTCCAATTATCTGTTGCGGGGGATGATCTTTGTAAAACCGTAGGGGAACAGATGTCTCACAAGCTTCTTATTTTTCATGTTCATCACAAATCGATGAGCTTGCGACTTGAGAACGATTTGAATCAGCATTGATGGTTGTCGATGCTGGTTGAGAATTAACATCCGGAGCTGAACCAAAGTCTTTAGCTGCTGAATTTTCGGGCAGCAGCTCCAATTCTTCCTCATCTTCAACGAAAATGCTCCTCCCCTGCCGATATGGATCTGTACCTGCATTGTTTGAGCTAGTACCTGGGCTATATTCATCAAAGGACACTTCACAAGTCTCCACAACTTTGTTAGTGTCAAGTAAAAGCACACATTAGCCTCTAGTATGAGATGGATAACCAAGAAACATGCCATCAATGGATCTAGGTTCAAATTTATCAATATTACCATGTTTCTTAACAAAGCATTTGCAACCAAAGACCCGAAAGTGCGTAACACTAGGCCTATGTTCAAACCAGAGCTCATATGGTGTTTTACCTAGCTTAGCGTGCAAGAAAACGTGATTTGAGACATAACAAGCGGTTGTAATCGCATCTGCCCAAAATTTCCTAGGAGTTTGATATTCATCAAGCATAGTCCTAGCCATCTCAACTAAGGTTTTGTTCTTTATTTCTACAACACCGTTTTTTTGAGGTACATATGGTGAAGAAAATTCATGATCTATTCCATTTTCAGCACAAAAGTGATCAAAAGATTGATTTTTAAATTCAGTTCCGTTATCACTTCTAATTGTTTTAAAGATCCTAGGTGATCAATTAATAATCTAAGAAATAAAGTTCTAAAGTGACTAAAAACTTCATTCTTAGATGCCATAAAGTAAACCCAAGAGTATCTATAATAATCATCAACAATAACAAGAACGTACCATTTACCTCCGAAGGATTGAACACGTGAAGGTCCTACGGTGTCAAGGTGCAAAAGCTGACCCGGTTCAGTTGTCATGATCATTGTGAGAGGAGTATGTGAACCTGCAACCATCTTAGCATGTCTATAAGAAGAGCACACAATTTCTTTGTCCCCTTTAAGCTTAGGCAGCCCACAAATGCGATCAAGAGCACTAACACGCGTTAGGTGATCAAAGCCTACGTGACCAAGTCTACGATGCCAAAAATATAAGTCCTTTGAATCATTAGCAACTAGACATCTATGCTTAGAGGAAGACATATCAAAATCAGCTTTAAAAACTCTTGCAAACTTAGACATGTTAAAAATAAGCTCACTATTTGAACCTACAACTTTGCAGCAGTTTTTATTGAAAATAATTTTTAGATTTTCATCTAGCAATTGTGAAACAGAAAGCAAGTTGTATTTCAAATTTTTGCCAAGTGCCACATCCTTCAAAGTGTAGTGATCATTTACTCTAACCGAACCCTTAGAAATTATAGGAGTTGAAGAATTATCGGCAAAAGTAACATTCTCTACACGTGACACAAAAGAGAGGGAGGAGAACCATTCTTTGTTACCGGTCATGTGGCGTGAGCAACCTGAATCCACAATCCAAATGTTCTCCTTTCTCAAGCATGTAACCTACATAGAAGCACAATACGTTGATGACTCAATACTGGGGTTAGTCAAAAGGCATTTAGGAATCCAGTACTGAGTCACACGACGTGCAGCAGGAAAAACACGCGAAAGCTGAGATAAAATGGCAGGTTTACGAGTCAAAGTTTGAGGTTTTTTCTCTTAACTATTGACCTATAAGATGTTACTTGAGTAGCACAAGAATCAGTAGCTCCGGAGCCAAAAACAGAAGGCCCGAAGGTAAACTTTGAATGTTTTTGACTCATAACAGCAGGTTGCATGTTCCTGACATTCGGTTTAATATGAGCAACAAATTTTGCATGAATGTTATGAGATCTAGCAATCATTTTTTCCTTTTTTTGTTGTTTAGCTAGTCTATAACAAAAATCTATGACATGACCATCTCTACCACAGTAGGTACAATAAAATTTAACTTTGTGTTCATGTCTAGATGAGCAAACACTATTTTTATTTAAAACCGAATGAGACAACACTCCTGCAGATTTGAAAACAACTTTTTTTGTTTAGGAACTGTTTGAATCAAACCACTTCCTAATGACTTTACAATTTTAGGTGGATGTGCCTTAGCATGAGCATGAGAATCAAAACCTAAACCAATTTTATTATTGCAAGACTTGGAAGAATTCAGCAGCAAGTTTATGTTCTTATTCCCATTACAAAACCGATCTAATGTTCTATGCATGTTATCAAGTTTATTGGACAAATCATGGCAATTTTCACATGAAGTTTTTTCTTTTAATTTGCAATTGGAACAATATTTAACTCCATGAGAACGTAAAACATTATTCAATATTGAAATTTCATTGATAGCATCATTTAGTTTCTTTTCAAGATCATCACAACTAGAATAATGCAAATCAATTGTAGAACAAGAAGCATCTTTTAAGTTTCCAATGTCAAGTGCAACAAGCTTTTTGTTCTTTTCAATTTCAAGTTCAAGTCTATCAAGAGTAGAGGAATGTGCAGTTCTTAATGTGGACAATGGTTCATAGATTAAATCACACGAGGGAAAGAATCATCACTAGGAATCAAGGTTTTCAAATGATTGATTTCAGATTCTAGTGATTCAATTTTAGCAGCATTATCCCTAAGCCTTTTGTCCTTTTTCTTAACAATAATAGTTTCACAAGAAATTGCATCAAAAATTTCATTACAGGTAGAACATACCTCATCGTCGTTACTATTGTGTTCTGCATCCTCCTAACTTGATCTTGATCTTGTTTTGCCCGCCATGAAGCATAGGTTGGCCAAATCATTTTCATCTTCGTCACTTCCAATATCCACGTCGCTTGAGCCAAGTTCCTGGAGTGCGGAGATAAAACTGTTCACCAGTTGGCGACCTGTAAAGCCCTTCTTCTTCTTCTTCTTCTTCTTCTTCTTCTTCTTCTTCTTCTTCTTCTTCTTCTTCTTCTTCTTCTTCTTCTTCTTCTTCTTCTTATCATTTGTTGAGGAGTGCTTCGTCCTTGATTGTTTTTCTTCTCGGGAAGTAGAAACTGAAAGGTTAGGGCATTCTGTACGAAAGTGTCCTGTCTTATCACATTTGAAGCATCGTTAAGGTTCGAAGCTTCCTCTCCTTCTAGTTCTCACATTTTGCAATGCTTTTGAGAACCTAGTAGAGAGAAATGTTAGTTCCTCCTCTGGAAATTCCTCGATCTGCTCCAGAGTTAGTGAGGACAACAAAGAAAGAGTATTGCAAGATGATGATTGGCCGGAGCTAGGCATATCACGTTGTGAGACAAATGCAATAGACTTATTTGGGTTCTTACGTGATAAGATGTCAATTTCATGAGTTTTGAGTTTATAGTAAAGCACATCTAAAGTAATTTTACTCATGACAGTAGATTCACGAATAGATGTAACTTTCATCTCCCAGATTGACATGTCTAATGCACTAAGAAGTTGCCTAGCATTTTCAGCTTTAGAAAAATTAATGTTGACACTGCGCAAGTTACTGAGAATTTTGTTAAAGCGAGCAAAGAGATCATCGATAGACTCACTGGGTTGCATCTCGAAGCGCATGTATTCTTTCTTGAACATGTGTTGCCTTACCTCCTTGATCGTGTTGGATCCTTCGTGATAGTCACAAAGTGCTCTCTATACAACGTATGCCGATCGAAGATGTGCAATGCGGTCGAAGTCGCTCTGAGTGAGTCCTTGGATGATCAAGTTCCGAGTTTTGTTGTTGTTGTCGACGTCCCGTAGATTTGTAGCCGTAACTTGATCGTTAGGTGGCACTTCGTAAGGCTTGTACACCTTCTCCCATATTGCGAAGCCTTGCGCCTGGATGAAAGTCTCCATGCGTGCCTTCCAAACCTGAAAATCAATACCAGCAAACACACAAGGTTTGGCAGAGTATTTCTCCATGATGATGAGTCAAAAACACATGCAAATCATAATTATTGAAGCACCGTGGCTCTGATACCAATTGTAAGATCGAAGAGCACATGAAAAGCTACCAGAGGGGGGTGAATGGTAGATTTAAAAAATCTTAAGCAGCGGAAACACTTAAATCCCAACCCCTTCGGCAAAAAAACGATCTGTTAAAGAAATCATGTGTGAGACTAATCTAAACATGTTTCACCGTGACAAAAGTGATATATATCAGAGAGAATCAAGTCATGAAGAAAATACCCAAGAAAAACAGTTTTGAAACGCTGCAAAGAAACTCGTGTAGATCAGAAACCACAAATCCAATGACCGTGAAATTTTGACAGATGATAGATAATCAAGTTGTGAAGACAACCCAAAAAGAATCACGTCAATTGGATCTGTAAAACTCGAGTTATGATAAACCACCGACGAAAGATAGTGCTGTCCAGAAACTCGACGAGTAAAACTTGTCTGGAACAAGCCGAACGAATAAGGCACAAAAGTTCCTTCAAACTAGAAATTTTATTCAATATAACACAATAGGAAGAGCCCCTAAGTCGTGCACTATGATCTCTGGCCTCCCTTGCTTATATAACCAGCTCGAAAGCCAACTCAACTCAAATCAGGACTCTAATCCTACTCCGTTCACAAATCGAAACTTTCCATAACTGCTTAGGACTCTTCTATACACAGATAGAAGCAGTCTTAAGACTTCCAAACACATTAGGGACATATTCCATATTCCTAAAACAACTCAAAGTCTTGACCCACATGAAATCCTAACATAACCAACTCGATACTTTCCATACCGAGCCATAACCGACTCCACCGCAGCCAAAGTCATCAACCGATACGATCCGATCCTTCCAACCAGATCTTCCCATCCATAAACCATCTTTGGAACCATGTTGCCACATCATGCACTGCATGCATACGTGCAAACACCTTCCTTCGTCGTCCAGTAACCTTCATATGCACTGCCCTTGATTCAATCATCCTGCGTGACCTCCTGACCCGCTGAACCACAATTCCTCCTGAATTTGGTTGTTGGAACCTCATCTCCTCCCTGAGACTAGTCCAAAGGATCCTGTCACCAGCCATGACTTGAACTCAAGCAACACCTACACATGAACAAACAACCAATTCGTACGAGCCCAAGTCCGCAATTTGACTCAAGTCAGTTCCGAACAAAACACCTTACGTGAGCACCTCACATAAGCATGTTTCAAAGCACAACAAAATGATATAAGCCTTAACCACCAAAATACACCAAAAACTTAGTAAAAGAATACTAAGAAACCTTTCCATAAGTGTAAAGAAAATTCAAAACATTTCACATGAAAATTTGGAACATTACGATCAAGCTTTGAACCTTGCCAAAGCTAACCAGAGGTTGAGCCGGAGCTTACCAAAGCTAGTACAACCTAGCGCTAGAGTTTACCAAAGCTAGTCGGACCTAGCACTGGAGCTAACCAAAAGTAGTCGGAACTAGTCATCCCAAAAGTCAGAGCTAGAAAAACATGTCGGAGCTAACCAACATAAGTCGGACCTAGCAAAACATATCGGAGTTTAACAAAGACATACCAGAGCTATCAAAGACATGCCGGAGCTAAAGACAAAGCTCACCGGAGCTACCCAAAAACATGTCGGACCTATACAAAGCAAGTCAGACCTATTGTCGGACCTTGCAGAAGCTCAGAGCTAGATTCAGACTTTGCTAAAAAGATGTTATGGCAGCATTCAAAACTTTTATTATCGAAGCTAATGTATTCAGCACACATAGGTCTCATAGGATCATTTTCCTAGCTTGCTTGGAATCAGCATTTTTGCATGGCAAAGCTTCTACCCATTTTGACACATAATCTACAGCCACCAGGATATACTTGCAATCATAAGACCTAGGGAAAGGTCCCATGAAATCAATACCCCACACATCAAATAATTCCACTTGGAGATTATATGTTTGGGGCATCGCATTGCGAGCTGATATTCCTCCATGCTTTTGGTGTTTACAACATCCGCGAATGAATTCTTTTGTGTCTTCATACATAGAAGGACAATAGAATTCACTTTGCCTGGGTACGGTAAACACCGTAATGGCCACCATAGGGGCTAGCATGACATTTCTCAATAATCTTGGTGCCTTCAATTGATGGGACGCACCTTCTAAGAAGGCCATCGATACAAACTCGATAGAGGTATGGGTCATCCCAAAGGTGTCTCCGACTCTCATAGATGAGTTTATTTTTGTTTTCACCTGGAGGTACGTATCCCATGACCATGAAGTTCATGATATTCGCATACCAAGGGTGAGAGTCAGTCACCTTAAGAAGCATATCATCTCGTAGGAAGTCATTGATAGGAATTTCCATGGTTTGGGTGGCTTCCATACGTGAGAGATGACCTGCCACAAAATTCTCTACTCCCTTCTTATCCTTGATTTCTAAGTCAAACTCTTGGAGTAGAAGAATCCAATGAATTAGCCTCGATTAGTATCCTTTTTGGTGAGAAAGTACTTCAAGGCAACATGGTCTGTATAGAATATGACCTTGGCTCCAACCAAATAGGATCTAAACTTATCGATAGCAAAAACTACAGTCAAGAGCTCTTTTTCAGTTGTGGCATAATTGAGTTGAGCTCCCGTTAGAGTTTTGCTAGCGTAGTCTATTGCATGATGCTTTTTATCTTTGGTTTGGCCTGACCGCACCAATGGCAAAATCACTAGCATCACACATGATTTTGAATGAAAAGTCCGGATATTTATACCGAAGTAGTCCGGTGCTGTCCAGTTTCATAACCGGACTAGTCCGAACTCTGACCGGACTAGTCCGGTCGGTCCAGTAACTATCAGTTTCAACTCGAAATTGACATGTGTTCTAATTGAAAGGACGCAACCCACCAAATGTTATGTCCCTGATCTGGGGACACAACTATTCCTAAGGGGTGGGAGGCCTACACTTGTGTCTCTTGGTCAAATATAAGAAGAGAGTCAAATGTATGATCAAGAAATGCTTATGTATACACATACACACACTTGATCTCTCTTAGGTCACTCAGAATCCGATCAACACACCAAGAGAAGAACAAGAGGAAATGTCTGTTCTTCTTCTTGCGGTCTCGCCTTGTTGGCTCATAGCCGCATCATCAAGTAACAACAAAGATGGAGAAGAAGGGAGATAGCACTTGATGTTGATGTTGTATCAGATTTCTCCATGTAATTTGAAATGTTTTATTGACTATTTGATCTTTTTGGGCTCTCAATGATTCTAACAGACTTCTGTTTTGATAAAAATAAAGGACGGCTTGACATAGCTCCTGTTTGTGCAGGGTCCAGGGAAGGGTCCGACTCATTTGGGTCTCTTGTACGTGCAACCATTACCTGTATTTCTGTAAGAGATTGTTTCCAGGATTCAAACTCGTGACCTCATGGTCACATGACAACAACTTTACTGCTGCGCCAAGGCTCCCATTCTTTTGATCTTAGTGCAAAATGGTGGGGTCGTGAGAAATTACTTTTTAGACTTACACCTCTTGGTACAATCTTGAGAAGTCCTTCTGGGAAAAAGGATTTAGAGTCTGTGTGATAGAGATCTTTGATACTTCGAATTCGGCTGACAATTTTAAAACATAGTTTTCTTTAAATAGTTTCTTCATAAAGAAAAGTTTTATAAAACAACTTCTCTTTTGACTCTGGCCTCTCTTTGAGAGAGGTGTAGGAGATGTTTCTTAGAACTGGATGTTAAGGCCTCCCATAGAAAACACTTAAAAAAACTTACCAGCAATCTTGAAAGTTTTTCATATTCCCCAGGTACAGTTGCAATGTATTGGGAGTGCAAGCTTGCAAGGGAGGTCAGAGGTGCCATCCAAGTTGAGTAAGCTATTGTTTTATTAATAATATACTAATATTATGTGTTTAGTTATTAATAATCTAATAAACCTATTGTTGCATTATCTTAAATATTTTTATTATCGTAACTTTTTTATATCACTTTTTTTGGAAGACTATTTTTGCAATAACAATAGTGAGTAATTCAAATACATTAGATATTCTAGATTATTTTTAATAATGATGATTGGTAATCCTAAAAATATATAGGATTATTTAGACTATTTTCTATAATAGTAGAGGCTGATAGTTTTTCTAACTTTGTTCTAATTAATTTGATAATTGCTACCACTTAAGTATAAAAGTGGCAGCTCCTTTTTGTGTTCAGATATTAAGATAATAGTATTACAGGAATTGCACTCTGTAAATGATGTTCCTACATAGATGGGCAATAGTCACAATAAATCAAAGATGGTCAAGTGATAGAAGGTGATGACAAAGCTATATAAAATGTGACACATATTGTTGCACAGACACACCGAAGAGAGTGAGTGAGAGAGAGAACATGAGCTCGACTGGCTAGAGACTCGGTGGTGAGCGTTGTCCGTCTGGGTTCGATTCCCAGAATTCAACTTGGGTTTCTTATTGAGACTAAATCTCAAAAATAATATTTCAGGTGCTTCTATGCGTATTAACACAATGGAAGTATAATGTCCCCGTTGCATATCAGACTCCAGTGGACTCCGATGATACTTCGAAGGATGCAGTCTTAGTAATCGGGTGTAGTTGTAGAGGTTCAAGTGTGTGGATGTGTGTAGATGTGCATAGTGGTGTGAGTGCATGTGACATAGTTCTGTAACCCGGCTACCAGAAGGAACACAAAAATCCAACCAAGACTCAACCATCGAGGTCGGAATCAGGGTTATCAATTTGGGGTGAGAGTGTCGCGCTACGGGCCTCACCGACACTTTCACGTCAAGCCCCATCAAATATAATGAAAGGACAGGACTTGCCGTCTGACACAAGCAGAAGATAAGAAGTAACGGTGCACGCATATGCGACTCAGGCTCTCGACCCCCTAGGTCAGGACTTAAGTCCCGCCGAAACTGCTCATGTCATGTCCCATCTGTCGTGGCGGCAGGACGAATCCGCTACCAGATGTTGACGGGGGACAAGGAGTGACGAGATGAAGCTAGGCACAGAGGTGACTACCAGGGCCCGACCTTGCTCTGAGGAGCGCAAAAGATATGTCGGAAGAGAAGGATGACTTGCAACCCCCACCCATTTATGAGGGTAGCGGAGGTAGATAGTAATTGGGCCAGGCGCACAGCTGAGCCCCTATAAAAAGGCTCCAAGGGCCATCGCCGAGAGGGGATTGCAGGGAGGACCCTCGCCTTAGACGACGTCGAACACACATACACTTCAAGAGGCATCGTTGGCCTCATCTAGCTCTGGGATATCGTTCCCTTGTAAAACAACTCCTCACTATGAACAAAGAGAGAAGAACACTGAACTAGATGTAGGGCATGTTGCCTGAACCAATATAAACCTTATGTCCCAGTAGCTAGGCCACCAAAAGAAAGGACGCATGGCAAAATCAATACTAGTCGGTTTTCTAAACGCTGACAGCGTGTGTACACACATGAACAAATACTACAGTTGTACTCGGTAGGAGAAACAATAGAAAAAAAGAGTGATAAAGAGAGTATATCCATGTGTAAAAGAGAACATATGTGTCGGCAGGAGGGGGGAGGTTGGTTGTGTATGTGAAAATTACATTGCTTAACAAATGAGGGATGTTTTTCATTTTTTGAAAAGACAAGGGTGGTTATTCATATGTAGCCACATACAATTGCAATGCCTCAAGTGATGCTATGCTTGAGCAAATACAAGGAGGTTAAGGTTTGGGGTCACTCAGCCCCTTCATTTACAGGATTTATATGGATTGATCTTGACTCCATAGTGATGGGCAACACTTCTGTTGAAAATCTAGAGTACTTGAAAGTAAAGTAGACAATAGTTTGCAAATGAAACTTGTGTATTATTCATTACTCATTCTGGGACTTATATACATGTTCAATGGTTGCGAGGGAGGAAACCGCCGACGGCGTCGCGTCTGTTGGAGGGGCAACCGCCGACGGCATCTACTGTTCACACTTGTAACTGTTGTGTTGTAACAGTTTCTTAACACTCCCCCTTGGACAGTCGATGCCCATTATCATGGGTTATATTATATTCCATGTCTATATATCTCCTTCAAAAACCCTTTGGGAAAAAAATAGAGAGACAGACATATTCTTGTGTGCACATTGCCTCGTTAAAAACCTTTCAATGAGAAATTCTATAAAAACTCATAAAGGGAAAAAGAGTACAATGTGATGCCTTTAATTAGGATACTTTACAGAGGTTCTCCCCCTGAACCTTGCAAATCTCTATGTCTTCTCATTCCAATGCCTTTGACGCATTTGTCAAATATGGCTAGTGGTAATGACTTTGTGAACAAATCTGCAAGATTATCGCAAGACTTCGTTTGGGTTACACATATTTCTCCATGTTGTTGTAACTCATATGGATAAAACAATTTTGGAGAGATATGTTTCGTGTAATTAGTCTTTATGTATCCTGTTTGCATCTGAGCAACACAAGCTGCATTATCTTCATAGATAATCGTAGGTGACTTCATTTCACCTATACCACATGAAGTTTCTATGTGGTTAATCACTCTTCGTAACCATGCACATTCTCTTGATGCTTCGTATAGTGCTATTATTTCTGAGTGATTTGTGGACGTAGCTATTAAAGTCTGTTTTGATGACTTCCATGATATAGCAGTCCCATTGTGTAAAAACACAAAACCCGTTTGTGATCTACCATTATGTGGATCAGATAAATATCCTGCATCAGTATATCCGACTAAATCAGATTCTTGTCTTCTTTGGTAGAATAAACCAAGATCTATTGTGCCATTTAAATATCTCATGATATTTTTAACTCCTTTCCAATGACGCATAGTTGGTGCTGAACTGTGTCTAGCAAGACAATTCACTGCAAATGCAATGTCGGGTCTCGTATTGTTTGCTAGATACATTAATGCACCAATGGCACTAAGGTATGGGTATTCTGCTCCCAATACTGCTTCATCTTCTTGTTTCGGCCTAAATGGATCTTTATCCTTTTCTAAGGCACGAACTATCATTGGAGTTCTTTGGGGGTATGCTTTGTCCATATTGAATCTTTCCAATACTTTCTTGACATAAGCAGACTGATGCAGAAGGATACCCTTCTGCAGATGTTCTATCTGTAGTCCTAAACAGAATTTGGTTTTACCCAAATCTTTCATTTCGAACTCTTTCTTAAGATGATTACGTGCTTCATTTATATCCTTTTCATGACCAATGATATTTAGGTCATCCACATATACTGATATTATACAAAAACCAGTATTGGATTTTCTTATAAACACGCATGAACAATCATCATTATTTGAATATCCTCTTCTTATAAGGAATTCCTTTAGTCTGTTATACCACATTCTTCCTGATTGTTTTAATCCATACAAGGATTTAACAAGTTTAACACAATACATATTGCGATTTATATTTCTATTCGGCACAGAAATTCCATCTGGAACTTTCATGTATATATCCGAATCTAATGACCCGTATAAATACGCGGCCACGACATCCATCAACTGCATTGATAGATGCTTTTGCATTGCCAGAGATATTAAATATCTAAATGTTATTCCATTCATTACTGGGGAGTAAGTTTCATTAAAATCAATTCCAGGTCTCTGCGTAAAACCCTGTGCAACCAGCCTCGCTTTATATCTTACCACCTCATTATTTTCGTTTCTTTTTCGAACGAAAACCCACTTGAATCCTATAGGAAAGGTTCTTGGAGGTGTAGGTATTACTTCAGTAAATACCCTTCTTTTCTTAAGCGAGTTAAGCTCAACTTCAATTGCCTCTTTCCATTTGTTCCAGTCTGAGCGTGTCTTACACTCTGCCATGGACTTAGGTTCTGGATCATCTTGGAAATTTTCAGCAATGATTGTTGAGAAGCATAGGTCTGCAATTGTAGTACTACGATTATAAACTTCCCCTGAACTAGTATAATTAATGGAAATCTCTTCCATCCCTTTTGACATCTCATGATTTCCCAATACGAGATTGTCGGGATTTTCCGATCCTCTAGTCTCATTTATATTGCGCGCTTGAGAACTAGACTGTGGATCATTCACATTCACTTGAGATTGTTTATCTCTTGGTTTTCTTACATTCCTAGGTTTTCTTGGAGCTTTTGGTTTCTCTTTTCTTGGTTGCTTTTCTTTAGCAATTTTCTTTTTAGGTTCTACCCTCCCCCTCTTCCGTGTAGAAGGAGTCAGAGTGGTTTTCTTTGGTACCTCCACTCGTTCGGGTGCATTTACCGCGGGATTCCAAGATTTCATAACTCCACTATAATCTGTGAATGCATCTGGCAAATTATTTGCAGCATTCTGCAAATTTATTATTCTCTGAACTTGTAGTTCAGTCTCTTGTGTACGTGGATCTGAGGATATTATGGATTTATCATCCCAATTTATTTCCTGGCATTCTGAACTATTCTGAAATTCTCCCCCTAATGCCGGGAAATGATCCTCATTAAATATACAGTCAGCGTATCTTGCTGTGAATAAATCACCAGTCATGGGTTCTAGGTATTTTATAATTGAGGGAGAATGATATCCCACATAAATACCCATCTTTCTATGAGGACCCATTTGTGTACGCTGCGATGGTGAAATTGGTGCATATACTGCGCACCCAAATTTCCGCAGATGGGAAATACTCGGAGCATTACCACGTACTAACTGTAGTGGGGAAACACTATGATATGCAGTTGGTCGCAATTGTATCAAGTCTGCAGCGTGTAAAACTGCATGACCCCAACATGTAATAGGTAAATTACAGTTATGTAATAATGGTCTCGCAATCAACTTAATTCTCTTAATAAGTGATTCAGCCAAACCATTTTGAGTATGTACATATGGTACTGAATGCTGCACTTCAATTCCTTGAGCCATACAATAATCATTGAAGGCTTTTGAAGTAAATTCTGCAGCATTATCTAATCTTACAGATTTCAATCTATGTTCAGGATAATTTGCCTTTAATCTTATGACTTGAGTCATAAATTTAGCAAATGCATGGTTTCGTGTGGACAAAAGACACACATGTGACCATCTAGTAGATGCGTCTATTAAAACCATAAAGTACCTGAATGGTCCCGATAAGGGTCTTATAGGTCCACAAATATCTCCTTGAATTCTTTCAAGGAATTTAAGTGGTTCAACTTTAATCTTAAGAGGTGATGGTTTTAAGATTAATTTTCCAGTTGCACATGCTGTGCATACAAAATCTGAAGATTTAGGCATTTTGGCTGTCTTTAAATTATGACCATAACTATTACCAATAATCTTCCTCATCATTCCAACACCCGGATGTCCAAGTCTTTCATGCCAGGTTTTGAATGCATCTACATCTTGGAAGATTACCTTGTATGAAACATGTGGTACAGGTCGTATGTATGTGTAATACAATCCAGATGGTAAGCATGGCATTCTTTCTAGAATATCATAGCTATCACCATTTTTCTTAATAATGTGGAGAAACTCCTCATTATTTTCTTCATGGGTATTCACATGTAACCCATTCATTCTTATATCTCTATAACTTAGCAATGTACGAGTAGAATCGGGATACAACAATGCATTCTCGATTGTTACTTGCGTACCCATTGGAAGGACTATAGTAGCACGTCCAGAGCCTACTATATTTGTATCATGTCCTGCGATGGTCAAAATATTCCCAGTCCTCTTTGTAAGAGTTTGAAAATACTTTGTCTCTCTAAGTATAGTGTTTGTTGTGCCACTATCCACAAGGCACATTTCTTGTTCCATTGGATTGACTTCAAGGATCTATACAAAATAACAACTTTATTTAGTATAGAACACATATATACATAGGTATATATGTTCACATAGTATATTACATACTATATATACAATACATATCACAATCCATATTATCACTAATATTCACATAGACGCTAGATTAACGAAAATCTAGTAAGACAAATGGAGCTACTCTTGATCTCCATACACATCGTTGTTATATTCAACGAGCATTTCTTCGTCGTCAATGTCATCATCCTTTGATGGACTTGGCTTAATTTCTTCATCGGGGTCCTTTCCCGAAGTAGTAGCCTCATCAGATGTATCATTAAAGTGTGCTTCATATGATCCTTTAGCTTTTTCTTCTTCTTTGATGGATTTCTGATATAAATCAACCAAGTGTTGGGGAGTCTTGCATTTCTTTGCAATATGATTAGGACCACCACACCTGTAGCACTTGTATGGTTTCTTTCCTTTCCCCTTTTTCTGTCCTTTGGGTTTGTTTTTCTTGTGCTTATTTTTCTTACTTTTCTTAAATTTACCAACATTTTTAGATGATTTAAAATCATCTTTCTTTCCTTTACCCTTTGAACCATAGTTGACCTCAGGCAGTGGAGCAGCACCAACAGGACGTTGGTGATGATTTCTCATAGTGAGTTCATCATGCTTCTCTGCTTGTAGAAGGTCTTGTATGAGTTCTGAGTAACGTTGGTAATTTCTAGCACGGTATTGGTGCTTTAAGACCCTGTCTGATGGGAGCATAGTAGTGAGAGTTTTCTCAATCTTCTCCTCATCAGTTGGTTCCTTCTCACAAAACCGTAGTTTAGCACAAATTTTATGAACAGCATGATTGTAATCCCCAACAGATTTGAAATCCTGTAGGCGTAATTGTATCCAATCATGGTTAGCCTCAGGTAGGATTACTGCCTTTTGCTGTTCATATCTATGTTGTAAAGCACTCCAAAGAACACTTGGTTCTTCCTCCAGCACATACTCTGCCTTCAAGTCAGGGTGTATGTGATTCCTTAATATATACAAAGCATTGTATATATAGGTGTTAGGCAACTGTTGTTGTCTTTCTTCTGGTGGAAGTAATGCATCAGAAATCCCTCTAAGATTCAAGCTTATCTTGATGTCCATCGCCCATGTAGGATAGTTATGCCCATCTAGAGCAAGCTCTTCAAATTCACGAGCCATTTATCCTACAATATTCAACCAAGATTTGTTAGAATCAAGGTTATATTGTGACATACACTAGTATATTAGTGATCTTGTGATACTTGAGTGATCAACACTCATTCAACATCATGTGTTGTTATTTCTGATTTCACATCAAATGAAATCTATAATTTCATGTTTAGTTTCATAATTATGGTTGTTGTAAAATAAACTCCATGAGTTTATCATTTTATGTGTAATTCATCTCTTTAAACTCCATGAGTTTGATGAATTTTGCAAGAAATAATCATAATTTCATGCCTCACATAAAATTATGGTTAATACATCATTGAATAACCATATATTCAATTTCCACATAATGGAAAATGACTAAGTACAATTACAATACCATAATTATCCATTTTACAACACTAAACAGAAATTTACAGAATTTAAATGCTAAATACACACTTAAAAGCAAATAAAACTGTACATATAAACATCAGCCGCAGTAGGCTGTTTTTTTTTTTTTCTCTTTTTTTTTTCTTTGGCCCATTTGGCCTTTTGGCCTGGCCCACTTGGCTATTTTCAGCCATCCGGCCCAACCGGCCATGCGGCCCAGCCGGCCATGCGGCCCAGCCGGCCATGCGGCCCAGCCGGCCATGCGGCCCAGCCGGCCCATGGGGTATAGAGATGGGGGGGGAGGGGGTTAGGGTTGCCGACACCCCAGTCCCTCCCCACGCGCCGCAGTTTCCCGAGTCTTCGGACTCGGTCCTTCTTCCTCCTCGGTCTTTCCGCCTCGGTCCTTTGCTATGCTGGCGGCGCCGCACCTTTCTCCGGTCCTCCTCCTTCCCCCACCCCGCCTCCCCCTCTCTTGGTCCTCATGACCGATTAGGGAAGGACCAAGCCCCCGGGCGTCGGCCCGAGTTGCTTGGTTTCGTTAGGTGGGCGAACCGCTTGAGGATTCGGCCCCCGTTGGGGCTCCGGAGCGGCGGCTCTTCGCTTGTTGCGGTTGAATCCGAAGGATTTGACGGTTTGTTCGTCGGTTGGTCGCCGGATCCGGTAACCGTTGCCCTTTGTTCATCTTCTTTTGCACTTGTTCTTGGTGCTAGGGGTCCGGTAGGGCGTCCTAGTGGCCCGATTCGGATCCTTGCAGTTTGCTTGTATTTTGGGCGCGGTGGTAGAGACTCGGGCACCGAGTCGGGGTCAACCGATTGGTTGTCTCCGGCGGCGACGGCCACCACTAGCATATTGTCGTCTTGTTGGACGACGGTTACTTCGTCTTCACCGACACGGTCGGTTCCTTCCTCCTCCCCTTCTTCTTCTCCCTCGTCCTTTCCCGGTGATGAAAGAACCGGTTGTTGATGCGCAACCGGGTATGAGCAAGGGCCCGCACCATGGATGGCGCACGGCAATCTCCGGCGATTCCATGGTGAATCCGTCGGATCTGAGGGTTCCATCGGCATATATGCCGGTGGACTTAGGGATGAGGGTCTTGGTCTTTTGTTAACCCTAACCCTAGGGTTAGGGATTTGGTCCATTGCATGACTTGATGAACCGGCCCCGGCCTCATCTCTGATCTGGTGAAATTGTTCCAGATGCTTGTGAGAGCGCCTATGGCGTCGATGACGACGGCATTTTTTTCTTTTATGATGTTCATGTCTCTGTTCATCACTTTGCCGTCGATACCCTCTGTTTTTTCTCTTCAATCTTCTTGCAGAGAATCGCCGGCGACGGTTGTGGCGGCCTCCCCTTGATGAAGCAAATTGATCCAGTACATGGCGAAGATCATGGATTAAAGATTCGGTAAGTGAATTCTTCTTCGCCATTACCTTTATGTTCTTGAAGCCTATCAACTTCCTGGTTGATCTAGCGTGCTTGATAACGTGTTGAAAATCTAGAGTACTTGAAAGTAAAGTAGACAATAGTTTGCAAATGAAACTTGTGTATTATTCATTACTCATTCTGGGACTTATATACATGTTCAATGGTTGCGAGGGAGGAAACCGCCGACGGCGTCGCGTCTGTTGGAGGGGCAACCGCCGACGGCATCTACTGTTCACACTTGTAACTGTTGTGTTGTAACAGTTTCTTAACAACTTCGAGTGCATCAAGAATACCTTGGGTCATCACCAAGGCTGCTCTGGTTTTTGGAAGGTGTTCCTTTTATTTTTTGGACTACACGCACCTACATTGCTGAGAACATATAGCGGTACAGTTCATGTATACTCCGCTTCACGCCCATCCGGTACCACATGACAACGTTGATATGATCCACGAAACGGTCTATTTAAAACCTTTTCACCACCACCGTTTTATTACAACTTCCCGCCGGACAGCCACGTCACCATCGACGACTTCACGAGGCATGCAGCAGACACGATCTCTGGATCTCACACGTCGCCACGCCCATTGCCAGCTAATCATCCATGGATCCGAGGAGACGCCGGGTGCGATGCACTGACGGGGTTTGGCCGCCCGAGGCAGGCTAACGCCATAGTTTATTAGCTTGACACTCAGAACAGCGTCCTAACGTCTGCGCTGTCCTGGCTGTACTCGTGCGCGCGTGGCTCCGATCCGCCGGCCGGCGATGTGCTGGCCGGACGGGGTGGCGCCGCCACCGCATGCAGCAGGCACCTTCTTCTGTGTACGCGTGCGGCACACAGAACCTAGGCAGAAGGATACGTACTGTATAAATTAAAAATCTGCAGGGGGTCAGATTACCAGCTGTTCTTTGGTAGTAATTAAGTTGATCTACAGCTGTGATTAGTGGAAAAATTATGGCGTCTGAGCGTGTGTTATCCAATGGATTGTTTAATTTACGTACCGAGCATGTGAGGTGACAACTCATCGCTCTGCAGAGCTAAAGCCGGTCTGGAAGCGTCAAATTCCAATGTCTTTTTCGCTACAGTCGTTGTAAGAATAGGTAAAGAATGATCGGCGGTCATGGATACTGTTGGTCAGTGCCCTTTCATCGTTGATCGATCGCGTTAACGCCGGAAGGCGCAGCTGATGTTGCTCATCATCTATTCATTTTCAGCCCTTTCTGATCTGCTTCACTTCGTATGTGGTACGACTACAGAAACATCTTCAGGAATGAGGTCCTATAGTGCTACTACCAAAGTCATGCATGCATGGGCTATTGTATTTGTACAGGTACATACAGTAAAGGAACTGACACTGAATGCAAATCTTATCCATTGTCACGGCCTAAATCTGTATATCTTGGAGCATGTACCTACCATGGTGCAAGGTATACCACTGTTTCCCCCTAAAAAAATTAATAGATGCCCAATGGCATCATCGGCCAGAGGATGGCAGCCGATCTCTGAACATAGTTTTCTTCTCTTCCTTCACTGCCCGGCCCTGCTAATCAGTGATTCTCCATCACCCACGTCCGTTAACAACGACAACCTGCCAGCCCACCTCCTAATCAATCGTCTAGCTCCTTCAAGACGGACGATTCGTCGTCGTTCAGACATGTCGACGACACGACGCGTACGCCATTCGCCATCACCTGCTCTCTTCTCGTCTGACGTCATAAGGCATCCCTTCCCTCGAGCATCAGGTCGTTTTGTTGTGTGGCGCGAACGAAGACCTTGCTGTGCATGCTACGCTCTATACTAGTCTATGCCACGCACGGTCCAACATCTCTTCGTTTTGTCTTCCGTTTATGATGACACACGCAGTTTCATTATACTGTATTCTTCTCGGGTCAGTAAGGGGACAGACAGAACACTTCACCAGTCGTTTCAGCTGGCAGCTCATGGCGTCTAGTACAGAAAGTGCTTGATTGTATCACTGAGTTGACATAAGCACCATCCATTATTCTAGAGTTAGTGCTCTCGTTATCTTAACCTGATTAAGCTAGTCGTGGAGGAGATTTCTTCGCATTCAAGAGTGGATTTGCTTGATGCTTCAGAGGTTTCTTCGCATCAGGCCATCACATTACTAGGAGCTATCTGTATATGGTCATTCGAAAACCTTTTCTTTCTGTACAAGAGGTTAATCAGAGGATGCGACTACTTTTATACCAAGACATAAAAATCCTTAAATTAGCTCGATGGCTTCGCATAATAGGCATTTTAATATTTTAGGGAAGTTTTTTTAGTGTGAACAATTTGACAAGTGGATACCCAAAGCATGGATGGCGAGGGCGGCAGCATATCCCCCATTTGCGTTTACATAATCATCGCTCTTCAGTGTGACACGCGACAATAATAGAAGCACATCACACGAAAAAGTTTCAAATCTCTAGAATGCACGTACGGCCACTTTTTAACTACCCAGATGTCAACTTGCACTGCTTATCTCCTAGCTGTTTTGCTGTATATCTGATACCAACTTGCACTGCTTATAACAGCGCTTCATTTTGTTGTCGTTTGCATTACTAATAAAAATGGCGCAGGATAATTTGACATCCAAGTTGCATCGATCTAGGTTTATTAGGTGGCGCATGGGGCAAGCGTGTATATTCGGACAGGATATGCAGGAGTCATGGTTTGACTTTTGCTTGCAATGGTTCACGTTTCAATATATACAGGTCAGCATACACCACACACATGCCGCGCGCTTGTTAAACAGCACATGAGAATCTCCTTGCAGAAGATATGTACTTATTTGTTTAAATGTATTTTCTTGATAAAAAAAACAGTCCGAGATAGTACCATAGAATGCGCTGGCTTCTTCATTGATGAGTAGTCAAATTTCAATGATTCTTCCCAGTTTCAGGATCTTGGTTCCTACCATTGGATGATGCATCCACCCATAGAACTGCAATGGGAAAAGGGTGTCATTTGCGTAAATGATTTCTCTGTTTAAGGAACGCAAGCAATTCAATTTTCGTGTGAAGTGCTAGTACCAAGAGAGACGATACTGTTGACAGTACTCCTTCCGTCCCAAAAAGCTTATCGCTTTGTAGTTCATTTTTAAACTACAAAGCGACAACCTTTTTGGGATGGAGGAAGTAGATGTCTCAAGAATCAAGAGACTTTCAGTACCATATCCGGCAGGTTACCATTGGCCCATATTTTCTTGTTGTCGTCCTATTAATTTTGTGACAATTGTAATTCTTATAAATGCTTGACTGAAACGCCTTCCCTCATTTTTTTCTAAAAAAAATAGTAGGCATCTCCCCCCTCGCACTCGCAAAAAAAAAAGTTGGCATCTTAAGGCTGATTACCGGTATCCATGTTCAGATCCTGCAAGTGCTCCAGTCTGAAACTCATATCTTGCAGGTTCTCCAGTCTGAACTGAAAGATTTCTTCTCGAAAGGAATGAAACAAGGTACACGTAATCTGATTCTTTATTAGAAAACAATACACCTAACAACGGCTGAAAGGTCCAGGAAATAATGCCATATATGAAGATATCGACATGATATACTCCAGAGGTCGAAAGATAAGTTCTGTCTTATCCTCTTTGACAGATAAGTTTTGGTTCTCTCCAAAGCTCCGCTTCCGGATATACGTGTTGAATCAGCTACAGCATAAGGTTCCAGAAGAACTGCGGGTCTTAATGCTCCTCAAGCAATAAAAAAACGCGAGAGGACAAGCAAAATTCGCTGCGACTCTAAACAAGCTCCTCCTTATAATGAATGATGAGCATCTCCTATGTCCCGGCCGGCGGCATGCTTGCACGGAGAACGATAGAATCGAAGTCTTGGGCCAGGCCCGGAGTTCTAGTCGGAGCATGGGACAGAAAAGCAACCTCGATGAGCAGGACCGGCCAATCGGTGTTGCGATCTCGGCCCGCAAGAGACCAGGCTGCACTGTCGTGCGATGAAGCGAGCGTAAATGGGTAAATTGGTGGGCTCGCCTCGCTAAGGCTGTCTCCAACGGCTCAGCCCAAAATTAATACTCATTTGGATAGACTTTGGGTCGTGTTTGACCATTGAATTTGTAGCCCAAATGTGAAGCTCTCCAGCAAACAGCCTAATATAGGATACGGTAAACAGATTAATGCGGGAAGTTTTAAGCGTTTTCGCGCTGCCGTGCTTGCCGCGTACCTGCTGGTAGTCTCGACCTGCCCGCGCCGTCGCTGAGAATCAGCTCCCGTGCCAGCCGTTGTGGAAGTCTGAGTAAGTATCTACTTCCTTCATCCGATATGGTACCTGCTAGCTCAAGGGTGAATCGAGGGTATGTGCGAGCTCAAGGGGGCAGTGACTCGAAGAGGGTGCGTCATCTTGGAGCTGGCCGCGCCCCTGTTCGACGAATGCGCTATTGGAGCAGGGCCCGTGAATGCTGCGTAGTTGGTTGTTGCTGTTCCTGGCAGCGTTGGGAGGTGGGGATGTAGCTAGCAGTGGGGAAATAACAGAAACGTTGATGTTTCATGGAAGCAGAGTGTTGTTCATTTATTTGTTTGTGGACTGATCTCATGTACATTGTTGTTCATATGTTTGTTGTATGATGTGTGCAGTTTTGTGGATTCATGTCATTTCGGTTATAGAATGACTTGGTGCGGCACCGCAGCGGCAGCCCCACAAAAGGATGAAGAAATGGAAACTTGTGGTGTTGTAGTTGCAATGTTGTCGAAGAAACGTAACTGGGGAGGCTTTATCGCTGGCCACAAGACTATTTATCGTGATCACGTTGGTGCTGCAATTCGCCTTAATAATGATTACTTTATTGAGAGGCCAGTTTATAACTCTGAACATTTTCGCCGAAGATATGATATTTGAAAGAAGTGTAGATTTTTTGCAAAAAAATTATTAAATTGCTTGATCAGATCTTTTATCTATTTCCTTTACAGGTACCGTATGCAGCAATCACTATTCTTGAGGATTGTTGATCGGCTCACGACTGTCAATGATTTCTTCAAACAACAAAGAGATGCTGCAGGTGTGCTTGGATTCTCACCAATGCAGAAGTGTATTGTGACAATAAATATGCTAGCTTATGGAGAGCCAGCTGATTTTTTAGACGATGGGCAACGTATGGGTGAAAGCACGGTGCTTCAAAGTGTGAAAGAATTTGTTTCCACATTGATATCTGAGTTTGGGGATGAATTTATTCGGGCACCTTTGGAGGTTGAATTGCAACATATTCTATCTGTGAATGGGCTCGTGGATTTCCTGTCATGATCGACAGTATTGATTGCATGCATTAGGAATGGGAAAAGTGTCCAACGGGTTGGGCGGGGATGTACAAGGGTCACAAAGGTAAGCCAACACTAATATTGAAAGTAGTAGCAACTTAAGATTTAAGGATTTGGCATTCGTTTTTTGGGCTTCCAAAATCTCACAATGATATCACTGTTTTACAATGCTCACCTGTTTTTGATGACCTAACAAACGGAAACGCACCCCCTGTTGAATTTATTGTTAATGGAAACCTATATAGCCTTGGATATTCTCTATCGTATGGGATATATCCTGATTGGGCGACATTGGTTAAGAGCATAAGTGCACCAATAAACAATAAGCAAAAATTGTATGCAACACAACAAGAAGCGTGTCGAAAGAATGTTGAGAGAGCATTTGGAGTCTTCCAAGCAAAGCGAAAGATTTTGCACAGGCCTGCACGCCTATGGGGCCAAAAGGATTTGAATTCCATAGTGCGGGCATGTGTCATCCTTCACAACATGATAATTGAGGATGAACGTGATGCTCAACTACCCTACATGCACACATCGCAGTGGCCAGGAGCGGAAGACCCCCCAATACAACCATTAAGGGTTGTCAATGGAATTGAAGAATTCATTGAAGCATTCATCGTAATTCGCGATAAGGAAACAACACAGTCTCTTAAGGCCGATCTCGTGGATCACATGTGGGCGCTATATGGGTCTGGATCTGGACCATTTGCATCAAATTAACTGGATGCAACTATCATTGTTCTGGTTAGGTTATTTTGCAGTCTCACAGGTCTGGTTAAGTTATTTTGCAACATGGCATACAATATAGTCATGTTCTTTTGAAGTTTATCCAGTGCTGAAACAATGTTCTGGAGAGGCGTGTATATAAAATATATATGGCATGGTTTTGAGATATTTGTATGCAAAAAATTATATATATGATAGGTTCTGTTGGATGTTTCCTGGAGACATGGTAGTTCTTTGTCACACCCGGTTTTATTAAACATAAAACCAGCTGCAAAATACATGTATGCCAGGATCAGTTTCACCATACATGTACGACAAATAGTGATAAACAATTCTATATCGCATGCAAACAACATTTATACCTTCAAAAGAGTTTTGAAGTAGTAGCGGAAGAGGAAAAACTTCAGGGCAACCACAGACAAATTGACTGGCAGCAACGCGACCTATGCACCGTCTTCACTTGTCACTGTCTTTATTAGATCTTATCTTCACTGAGCAGCATATCAAAAATACAACAAAGCAAGTGTGAGTACCATCTCGTGGTACTCAGCAAGTGTGGGAAATAAATGACATGTAGGCCAAATCAAAAAGAAAGGCTGATAGTGGCTTAAGCACTAAGCATTAAACCTATCCTTAGCTTTCATTAGCAACCTACATCTAAGTGAATAATCCCAACCATAACAATGATAAAAAAGTAATAATACCAATATCATTCTCAAGTATCATCCCAACCATCATCTCAACCATCGACTAATTATGAACTAGCCCCAAGCTGCTCTTGTTTGTGAGCACGGCTGTCATGACAGTTTACCAATCTCTACAGAGAATGTACCCTTTACTCACAAGTAGTGATTTCATCCCCTGTTGCCAGGTGGACTGAGTAAACCTCCCTGATGCCTGTGGCGGCCAACCACATTACACACTTCCTTTGGTGTGAGGCCAGGAGATCACTACATGGTCTTTACAAAGGTACTCCCGACTAGTGCTAGCCCTCTAAGGTTTCCACCACTGAGGCATTCCCGGAGTAACCCTCTGCCTCAGAGCCCCCTCTTGAGCCTTGCGGTTCCCAGAGCAGTACCCCTGCATCATTCCCCGCACCATCCAACTACTGCATTTCGTCGGGAGAAACCTAATTAATTGACCAAGCCACCCCATCTCAGTCTCGTGGTGGTACTGTAAAGCTTAGTGGCTTCTTCCATAAACCGGTCCTTAGAATCCGGCGGTACCAAACTCAATCCCGGGTCTCGTGCAAACTGCACCATACCATAACCATCCAACCGCTAGATTCATACCAATTATTTCATCATTTTCCAATGTAACATAATAATCATAATTAATAATATAATCATGAGTCCAAATTTCCATCCCAACTACTAAGCATGGCTAAGCGTGATTATAATACCCAAAACCACCCAATTCAACCCGGGCGACAAGGAATTATATGGAACAGATGAATAAATAGGATTCACATTAATTAAGCATGCAACTAGCTATAATTCCTAAAATAGGCACAAGATGGTCAAGGACACTTGCCTTATATTATTTAGCTGCTCAATCTTCTTGATAGAACTCTTGTCTTCATATCTTCAGGTTGCTTCTTGATCGAGATACGAGTGCATATAAGCTACCGTCAAAAGAGAGATAGAATATTCAAGAACAATACAATAAAACATACACATAAGCATAAAATTAATACGTCCCTACAAAGTATTTATTATTTTTCATAGCCAAAGAAATGCATTTACCATTTATTTTCCATTTTTTAATATTTACTTACAGGCTAAAAACATTTTTAATGAATTTCTCATAGCCAAAATATATTTTATATGCATTTTATAAATTTTATTTTAGCATAGAAGATTTTATAAATATTTTTCCTACTATTTCTACATTTATTCTCTATTTTTAGTATTTATTTATTGCTAAAAACATTTTAAATAAATTTTATATGGTCAAAATATATTTTATATGCACCCACTATTTTATTTCAGCCTAAAAAGATTTATAAATAATTTTCCTACATTTTCTATAATTATTCTATCATTTATAAACATATTATTTTCACTAAATACATTTTTAAACTATATTCTGCAACTAAATAATACCTCAGAGGTTGTTTTGCAATTTTCCCTGACAACCTAGAAGCCTAAAATTTAATTTCACAAATTGTTCAGGGTCTACACTATTATTTCCATCTGTTTACAGCATGTTGCATAATTAAAATGAAGTTCAGGGTTATTTTGTGAAAACCAGGGGCTTATGCGCAATTACTTAAGAAAGTTCAGGGACCTAGCTGTAAATCTACGAAGGGATATGTGGCTGTTTTGTGTGAACCGTTGGATTTTAAGAGGATGGTCTGGATTTAAAATACGAAGGGGTATCCTCCCTTTCTAATCTAGAGCGTTGAAGCAAGATCCAATGGCTAGGACACAAAAGAAGGTATAGTCTTCTTCTACCTCTAGCCACCAGGGTCTGTACCGCCATGGCCACCGACCCTAGCCCGCGGGAGCACGCAAACCAAGCAAAAAAAAAACGCATAAACTAGTCCATGGCTACCAAAAACGATGGAGGAGCTTGCCTAGAACTCACCTGGCGAGGTTGGAGGCACTGAAACAATGCAGGAATGGAGCAGCAATGTGGGAGGTCGACGTGCGGTGTTGGTCTTCGTCGAGAGGGCTTTCTGGCAGCGATTCCTCGGCGATAATGTGTCGGGGAGATGTTCTAGGGCAAGACAAATTCTATGGAGAAGTTAGATCGAAGAAAAGATGGACGAAGCGATGGGAACGATGACGACACTAATGGTGGCGGCTAGGTTTCAAAGTGGAGAGGATATGAGAAGAGGAGTGAATGAGTATTTGAAGGAGGAACGGTTTCTCGGTGTTGTGCGGTTGCAAGGGACGTGGGCTATGTGGGAAGGGGCGCGGGATGGGCGAGAATCGGCACAACGGTTGTTGGAACGCGTCTTGCACACGAGTTGTTCGATAAAATGCTCCTGTGGCGCTGGACAACGGTTGGAGGAGGGAGAAGATGACAAGTTGGGCCCGCATGTCAGTGGCAAGGAGAGAGAGGGGTAAGGGAAAAATAATGGTGTTACAATTCTACCCCCCTTAAACGGAATCTCGCCCCGAGATTCTAGAAGGTTGTACTAAGAAGAAGATTTAAGTTTTTGTTAATCGAATGTTACGCCATAAAAAGTATTTTTTTTAATTATATTATTTTATTTGGTCTTGAAGTCTTTATTCCAGAATTTTTCAAAGTTTAATATCTCACACAATGCAAGAAATAAAACATGATGATCTTGTTTAAAATTGTTTTAAGAAAAATATTTTGTTACTACTATATTTTACACCTTATTATTATATATATTTATTATTATTATTACTATTATATACACTATTATTATTTGAACGGGGTGTTACTAGGTTTGGTAAAGCTTTCTTTGTCCTCTCTAAATTTAATTTGGATTTAACATTCTCTCTACACTTATAATTTGTATTTTTTTACACAAAATGTGTCAGATTGGCTTAATTTAAGAGTATTGTCACACAACACCACATATTATTTTATGCTCTTATCATTACTACTCTTAATCTTATCCTTTTTATTATTTTGAATTTGGCCTAATTTCCTTTGTGTTCAAGTTTAAGGTCTTTTATGGTAAATGCATTGTCATGATTACTATTTTTTTATTATTTCTTGTAGGATCGAAGAGCACGTGAAAAGCTACCAGAGGGGGGGGGGGGTGAATGGTAGATTTAAAAATCTTACGCAGCGGAAACAATAAAACCCCAAACCCTTTCGGCAGAAAAACGATCTGTTAAAGAAATCGTGTATGTGACTAATCTAAACGTGTTTCACCGTGACAAAAGTGATAGATATCAGAGAGAATCAAGTCACGAAGACAACACAAAAAGAATTACTCAAATCCGTCGAGAAAAACTCAAGTTATGATCGAAAGATCAGGCTATGGTCAATCTGACCTACTCGAGAAAAACAGTTTCTGGAATGCTGAAAAGAAACTCGTGTAGAACAGAAACCACAAATCCAATGACCGTGAAATTTTGACAAATGATAGACAATCAAGTTGTTAAGACAACCCAAAAAGAATCACGTCAATTGGATCTGTAAAACTAGAGTTATGATAAAACCATCGACGAAAGGTAGTGCTGTCCCGAAACTCGACGAGTAAAACTTGTCTGGAACAAGTCGGACGAACAAGGCACAAAAGTTCCTTCAAACTACGAATTTTATTCAATAGAACACAAAAGGAACAGACCCAAAGTCGTCTCACCGAACTTTGGCCTTCCCTTGCTTATATAACCAGCCCTTAGGCCATCCCAATACAACTAGGACTCTAATCCTAATCCAATCACAATTGGAACTTACCATAACTGCTCAAGATTCTTCTATACGCAGATAGAAGCAATCTTAAGACTTCCAAACACCTTAGGAACGTATCCCACATTCCTAAACAACTCAGATTCGTGATACACACGAAATCCTAACATAACCAACTCGATACTTCCCATACCGAGCCATAACCGACTCTGCCGTAGCCAAAGTCTTCAACCGATACGATCCGATCCTTCCGATCAGATCTTCCTTCCATAATCCGTCTCTAGAAGCATATTGCCACGTCATGCACCTCATGCATACGTGCGAACACCTTCCTTCGACCTTCATATGCACTGCCCTTGATTCAATCATCCTGCGTGACCTCCTGACCCGCTCAACCACAGTTCCTCCCGAACTTGGTTGTTGGAACCTCATCTCCTCCTGAGACTAGTCCAATGGATCCTGTCACCAGCCATGACTTGAACTCAAGCAACACCTGCACATGAACAAACAACCAATCCATACGAGCCCAAGTCCTCGACTTGACTCACGTTAGTTCCGAACACAACACCTTACGTGAGAACCTCACATAAGCATGTTGCAAAACCACATTAGAAACGATATCAGCCGTATCATCCAAAACGCACCAAAAACTTAGCAAATGAATACTAAGCAATCTTTCCAATCTTGTAAAGCAAGTACAAAACATTGCAAATAAAAAGCAGAAGCACTGCGGTCAAGTTCCGGACCTTGCCAGAGCAACCCGGAGCTTGAGCCGGAGCTAACAAGAAACACTGCAGTCAAGTTCCGGACCTTGCCAGAGCAACCCGGAGCTTGTGCCGGAGCTAACAAAAGCTAGTAGAACCTAGCGCCGGAGCTTACCAAAACTAGTAGATCCTGGATCCGGAGCTTACCAAAACTAGTAGATCCTAAACCCGGAGCTTACCAAAACTAGTCGGAACTAGTCAACCCAAAAACCGGAGCTAGACAAAGTACGTCGGAGCTTAGCAAAGGCATGCCGGAGCTAACGAAAATATGTCGGAGCTATCAGATATATGCCGGAGCTAAAGATAAAGCTCACCGGAGCTAACCAAAGCTGGTCGGACCTTACCAAGAGGTCGGACCTAGCATCAAACGTAACCGGAGCTACCCAAAGCAAGCCGGACCTATCGTCGGACCTTGCTGTAGCTCGGAGCTAGAGTCGGACCTTGATAAAAAGGTGTTTTGGTGATATTAAAAACTTTTATCATCAAAGCCAAGTGTATTCACTACAAGCCAATGTATTCAGCACACATAGGTCTTACAATCTCCCCCTTGATGAATGCATTGGCAACACCATTTAAAATTCCGAACATTGGCTTATTCACATAAAAGTTTTGAAAACAATTTCTCCCCTTTTGTAAAACAAACGTAAATGAAAATCTCTCCCCCTTTTGAAAATGAAAATGTCTCCCCCTTTATTATCTCTCTTTTTTTAATGTGTGATTAATCTCTCCCCCTTTGACAATGTATTCAGCAAGGTAAAACAGAAATTTTAATTGTTATGAGATATAAACAAATTATCTCTCCCTCTTTAGTTGTTATGAGCATATTATAACATATACATATAAACAAAGCTCATCCAAGTCATACTATCAAGTACCTTACATTATCACATCAATGAAATACATAAGGTAGTGTAAGCCATGCTAGAGAGCAAGTGTGATTTTCAATTTTAGCAGGTCATGATCTCACAAACTTAACTATTTTAAAACCTGAAAGCATGACACTAGTTGCTGCATTTTATTATTTTCAAAGCATAAATCTAGATCATATGATATTTGCAAGAGATTATATGCGCATCTGCCTTATTCTAACCAACCAAGCCAAGCCTATGTCATTTGACAATCAGAAGCTTAAGGACATGGTTTTAGTCATACACAACTTCTTCCAAGTTCATATCTAAGTGAAATGACAAGCCATCTCGAAAGAAAAAGTGCGATGCATGCATATTCTCTTGATCTTTTCTCAATTTATATTTGTTCATAAAAACTCAACATGTGAGTTGATTACTTGATAAATTCTTAATGATTAAAAGCATTTGTGAGCATGCAACAAGTTCAAAACAGCAAGAAGGTTCAACCATGACCAGATTTAGTGTAAGTAATTATTCCAATTACTAGACATGGCAAAAACTACAAAAAGTATAACACAAGTAATGTAGTAAGAACTTTCAGCATGTAAAAGGAATCACAAAGTCATATATGTATGAAATAATATGCTCATATTATTTTAATTTCAGATTCACACATAGACTTCCTAAGTTTCAAAAACTCCCCCTCAATTTAAGCCATGAGGATGCATAACCCCTATTTCACTATGAATGTAACAAAAACGAGTGAAATCCAAAGGTTTTGTAAAAATGTCAGCCAATTGTTGTTCGGTATCTACATGGTGAAGCACAATGTTTCCTTTTTCAACATTATCACGGAGAAAGTGATACCTAATGTCAATGTGCTTAGTTCTAGAATGTTGCACGGGGTTTTTAGCAATGCAAATAGCACTAGTGTTATCACAGAATAGTGGAACACTATCTAGATCAACCCCATAGTCCTTAAGTGTTTGAACAATCCAAAGAATTTGTGAACAAGCACTAGCAGCAGCTACATACTCAGATTCGGCTGTGGATTGTGCAACTGAACTTTGTTTTCTAGAGGACCAAGCAACAAGAGAATTACCAAGAAAATGACAAGCACCGGAAGTACTTTTCCTATCAATCCTACAACCCCCAAAATCAGCATCCGAAAAAGCTTTCAAAGAAACGATTGAGGAAGAAGGAAGAAAAATGCCAAATTCTTGAGTTCCATGTAAGTACCTGAGAATCATTTTGACGGCTTGACGATGTGAAACACGTGGGGAAGCTTGAAACCGTGCACAAAGACACACGCTGAATTGTATGTCCGGTCTTGATGCTGTAAGGTACAAGAGTGATCCGATCATACTTCTATATTCTTTTTGATCCACGGATTCACCATCTTCATCAAGTTCAAGTGTTGTTGCTATTCCCATTGGTGTCCGAAGAGGCTTGCTTTTGTCCATGTTGAAGCGCCTTAGGAGATCTTTGGTATACTTTGTTTGATGCACAAAAGTACCCTCCTTGGTTTGCTTGATTTGCAACCCCAAAAAGTAAGTGAGTTCACCCATCATACTCATTTCAAATTCGGAACTCATCATTGCTGAAAACTTGGACACAAGATCATGAGAAGCACAACCAAAGATAATATCATCCACATACACTTGAACGAATAATGAGTCATTGCCATGTTTAAGCACAAAAAGAGTTTTATCAGCCTTTCCCATTGTAAACCCCTTTTCAAGTAAGAATGTTTTTAACCTATCATACCATGCTCTAGGGGCTTGTTTGAGACCATATAAGGCTTTGGACAGTTTGTAAACATGATTAGGAAAATCTGGATTTTCAAAACCTGGTGGTTGTTTGACATAAACCTCCTCATCTATGTAGCCATTAAGAAAAGCACTTTTAACATCCATTTGATATAGCTTAAAGCCCTTAGATGCTGCGAAAGCTAAGAAAATTCTTATGGCTTCTAATCTAGTGACAGGAGCAAAAGTTTCATCAAAATCTAGACCTTCAACTTGAGTGAAACCTTGAGCAACCAACCTAGCCTTATTCCTAATCACAACCCCACTTTGTTTATTTTTATATACCCATTTAGTTCCAATTAAAGTGTGGCCTTGAGGTGAAGGTACAAGTTTCCAAACATTATTTCTTTCAAAATTTTCTAACTCTTCTTGCATGGCAATAATCCAAGATTCATTAGTGAGTGCGTGTGATATATCTTTGGGTTCAAAAGAAGCAACAAAAGCAGAATGAGCATGAGATTTTGGATCGCAAAACCTGGACCGTGTGACTCGTTCATGCAAGCTTCCAATCATCTGTTGTGGGGGATGATCTTTGTAAAAACGTAGGGGAACAGATGTCTCACAAGCTTCTTTTTCATTAGGTTCATTGTAGATTGATGAGCTTGTGATTTGTGGACGATCAGGACCAGCAGAGGTGACAGTCGGAGCTTGTTCAATGTCCGGAGCTGGACACGTGTCAACTTCGGAACTACCAGGCAGTATCACCGGCTCTTCTTCATCTTCGAAAATACCCTCCCCCTGAGAATATGAATCTGGTCCTGCAACACCGGAGCTAGTACCTGGGCTAGCTTCATCAAAAGACACTTCACAAGTCTCCACAATTTTGTTAGTGTCAAGTAAAAGCACACGATAGCCTCTAGTATGAGATGGATAACCAAGAAACATGCCATCATTGGATCTAGGTTCAAATTTATCAAGATTACCATGTTTCTTAACAAAGCATTTGCAACCAAAGACCCGAAAGTGTGTAACACTAGGCCTATGTCCAAACCGGAGCTCATATGGTGTTTTACCTAGCTTAGCCCGCAAGAAAACACGATTTGAGACATAACAAGCGGTTGCTAATGCATCAGCCCAAAATTTCCTAGGGGTTTGATATTCATCAAGCATAGTCCTAGCCATCTCAACTAGGGTTCTGTTCTTTCTTTCTACAACACCGTTTTGTTGAGGTACATATGGTGAAGAAAATTGATGATCTATTCTATTTTCAGCACAAAAGTGATCAAAGAATTGATTTTTAAATTCAGTTCCATTATCACTTCTAATTGCTTTTAATGATCCTGGGTGATCAATTGATAATCTAAGACATAAAGTTCTAAAGTGACTAAAGACTTCATTCTTAGACGCCATAAAATACACCCAAGAATATCTAGAATAATCATCAACAATAACAAGAGCATACCATTTACCTCCGAAGGATTGAACACGTGAAGGTCCTACGGTGTCAAGATGCAAAAGTTGACATGGTTCAGTTGTCGTGATCATTGTGAGAGGAGTATGTGAATCTGCAACCATCTTAGCATGTCTACAAGAAGAGCACACAATTTCTTTGTCCCCTTTAAGCTTAGGCAGCCCACGTATGCGATCAAGAGCACTAACACGCGTTAGATGATCAAAGCCTACGTGACCAAGTCTACGATGCCAAAAATATAAGTCCTTTGAATCATTAGCAACTAGACACCTATGCTTAGAAGAAGACATATCAAAATCAGCTTTAAAAACTCTTCCAAACCGAGACATGTTAAAAATAAGCTCACTATTTGAATCTACAACTTCGCAGCAGTTTTTATTGAAAGTAATTTCTAGATTTTCATCTAGCAATTGTGAAACAGAAAGCAAGTTATATTTCAAATTTTTGACAAGTGCCACATCCTTCAAAGTGTAGTGATCATTTACTCTAACCGAACCCTTAGCAATTATAGGAGTTGAAGAATTATCGGCAAAAGTAACATTCTCTACACGTGACACAAAGGTGAGGGAGGAGAACCAATCTTTGTTACCGGTCATGTGGCGTGAGCAACCTGAATCCACAATCCAAATATTCTCCTTCCTCAAGCGTGTAACCTCATCATCATCACTGTTGTGTTCTGCTTCCTCCTGACTTGATCTTGATCTTGCTTTGCCCGCCATGAAGCATAAGTTGGCCAAGTCATCATTCTCTTCATCACTTTCAAAATCAATGTCACTTGAACTGAGCTCTTGAAGCGCGGTGATGAAGCTGTTGATCATCTTGCGTCCTACGGTACCCTTCTTTTTCTTGTTGGAATTTCCAGAGGAGGTCCGGACCTTGCTTTGTTTTTCTTCCCGGGTGGTCGGACCTGAAAGGTTAGGGCATTCTGTACGAAAGTGTCCTGTTTTACCACATTCAAAACAGCGTTGAGGTCCGGAGCTTCCTCTCCTTCTAGTTCTCACATTTTGCAATGCTTTTGAGAATCTAGTAGAGATGAGTGCTGTCGGTACCCTAAAAACCATACACCCCCTGAGGTTACAAAGATCTCAAGGGAAGGACGTCTACTCAAATTGAAGACCCTCGGAGACCCACTTGTCAGACATAACCGGACCTGCTTCTCCAACATGGTTAACCCCTAGGTTGCCACGTGTACTGCTAGACCGGAGCTACTACCCACAAGGGTGAAGCTCCGGGCTAGGTACCGAAACGGCACCTCCGGACTTAACCCCTGACCGAGAGAAGCTCCGGACCTGACACGTGCCAGGCCACCCCGGAGCTTCCCGCTTCCCACAAGCAAGCTCCGGAGCTGCCACGTGTCCAAACGTCGGAGCTGGCCGCCTCAAACCTCCGGAAGACATTGTAACGACTCCGGATCTTCAAAGGATAGCCGCGGACTTCAAGACCCGATTAATTGTCATTAATTCCATGTTAATGACACTTAACCGGACAATCTTAACACCTGTAATGGCACTGTCGGAGCCCGTTACAGGGTTATTAACAACAATTAATCGTGTATCAATACTAGTAACCGCCGGGGCCACATGTCGGGCCAGGCTAACTTGTAACGGTTTGTCCTTGTACTAAAAAAGGACAAACCGACGATACACGAAGGGGCTCTCGAACGCTCTCAAGCACACACGCATTGACGTGAGCTTTCATACTCAAAATAATACAACACCACACACCCGTGGAGTAGGGTATTACGCTCAGGCGGCCCGAACCACGTAAACCACTGTGTCTCTCGTGTCCAATCGTGATTCACCTTCTTGAGTCTCCGCGCGCCCACACCGAACTACAAACTCCTTCAACACTTTAGTAGTGTCAGGAGATCTGCCGACTCTAACAGTCGACAGTTGGCGCGCCAGGTAGGGGCGCCTGAGATTTTCAAGAATGGTGAATTCTGCGACTGGATCATCCAACGGGCAACCTGCTGCTCAGGCTGTCGGGGGCAATCCCTCCAACATGCAGCCACCAGCAGGAGCCTCAGCACCAGCAGGAGTCACACTCCCACCACCACCATCTTCTCCGGCAAGACATGCCGGGCAACATGATGGTGCGCCGGCGTCACATACTGCGCCGGCAAGTCGTGACAACCCAGAACACGCGCTCCATGCAGCGCGTGCTCTTCTCCAGCGACCACCACCTCCGGATGCATCTCAAGATGCCATGGAGCAATGGAGGGCTGATGTTGAGCATTTGGTCGCAGCAGCGGCCGAACGCCTCAACAACCAGGGTCCTCCTCCTTCAGGGCAGGCCCCGTCGCAGCGACGGACGTTGTCTGGAAGACTTGGTCCACATGTCTCCAACAACCGAAGACGAGCTGCGTCACAGCAAGTGACGTCGTTGCCCTCTGGGGCACGACGCACCCATACGGTATCTCGGCTTTCGACACATGACCTCCGGGCGGAGCTTGATCGCCGATACCGCCAACAGGATGGCCGTGTCCATATCGAGCGAGCTCGAGAAAGACGGGATGCTCAAGACCTTTCTACTCTGGAAGGAGTAGGAGGAGGCTGTTCCGCCCTAGCCATGCACCTGCGCATGGTTAGATGGCCACAGAAGTTCCGGCCACACTTGCCGGAAAAATTCGACGGGACTGTCAACCCCGTAGAATTTCTGCAGATATACTCCACTGCAATCTTAGCAGCTGGAGGAAACGAGGCTGTAATGGCCAACTACTTTCTAGTGGCCTTAACTGGGACCGCCAGGTCCTGGTTTATGAGCCTTCCACCCAACTCTATCGACAGTTGGGAGGAGCTGTGCCGTCAGTTCACTGCCAATTTCGGGAGTTCATACACCCGACCGGGCACTGAACTAGACCTTTTTGCGGTCGTGCAAAAAGGGGGAGAATCTTTGCGGTCATTCATCCAGAGGTTCTCTCAGGTACGCAACACAATCCCTTCTATCTCAAGCGCTTCTGTCATTGTGGCATTCAGACAGGGTGTACGAGACAAGAAGATGTTGGAGAAGCTGGCGATCAAAGAGATCACCAGCGTCACGGAGCTCTTCAGCTTGGTAGACAAATGTGCTAGAGCTGCGGAGGGCCGTGAAATGCACTCCAAACCAGCCTTGGAGGATCACAAAAAATCCTCCAAAGAAGAAGCCGCTACCTCCGGGAGTGGCAAGAAGAAAAAGAAGACCAACGGCAAGAAGAAGCCGTCGGCCGGCACATCCAATGTTGCAGCCACTGCGACTCCTGGTGGCTGGGGGCCACGCCCCGAGAAGCGACCTCGACCGTCTTCCGAAGACGGCGGCAAATCCAAAATGTGGTGCCCCATTCACAAAACGGGCAGCCACAGGCTGGAAGACTGCCGGGAGGTCCAAAACCTTGCCGAGCGCTACAACAAGCGCCGGGAAGGGTCTCCTTTCCGACAGAGGGAGGGAAAACAGAAGGTTGACGAAGCTCCGGCTGAAGAGGAGTTAGGGTTTCAGGACCCCAAAAAGGTCCTGAAAGCCATCTACACCTCCGTCGACGATGACTCCGACGTCTCTGACAACGAGCGTCGGAAAACCATGAACACCATCTTTGGTGGATCATGGGACATTACTTCTCGTCGTGTCATCAAGACTATGCGGCGGGATATGGCTGCTGTAGCTCCTACAGCTAGACCAGAGCCACATCGAAAGTGGATGGACACACCCATCACTTTTGATGCTTCGAACTGTCCTCAAAGCATGGTCGGAGCTGGCCAATTACCCTTGATGGTATCTCCCACCATCAACAACATCCAGCTCCATCATGTTATGGTGGATGGAGGTTCGGGGCTGAACCTTATAAGCTTTGAAGCTTTTACCAGACTTCAGCTTCGACCTTCGGATCTTCAGCCCTCTCGACCATTCTCCGGAGTAGGTCCGGGGGCCATTACCCCACTCGGAGCTATAATTCTCCCCGTTACCTTCGGGACACGGGAGAAGTACCGCACCGAGAAGTTGGTCTTCGACGTCGCTCAGATCAACTTACCATTCAACGCCATCTTGGGTAGACCTGCCCTATACAAATTTATGGCAGCTGCTCATTATGGATACTTGGTGTTGAAGATGCCAACACCAGCAGGCGTTCTCCGGATTCGTGGAGATCGCACCGCCGGAGTAACTGCTCTGGAGGAGCTCCATGCACTCACCATTGCACAAGAGGAGGACTCCAGACAGGGGCAAGCTCCAAAACCTCCGAGCATTCGGCAACAAGGCTCAACCTCTGCTCCCCGTGTGCAGCCAAGCGGCGACACCGACATCCCCGTCAAAGTCGTCCAAATTGGTTCCGATGTCACTCAAACCACCCGCATATCGGGTGGGTTGAATGACAAATAGGAACTCGCGCTCATCACTTTCCTCCGGGCTAACGTTGACGTATTTGCTTGGCAACCGTCACAAATGCCTAGGATCCCCAGGGAAGTGATTGAGCACAATCTGAAGATTTACCCCGATGCTCGGCCTGTGCATCAAAAACCTCGGAAGCAATCTGTAGAGCGATAAAACTTCATCCGACAAGAAGTGAAGAAGTTGCTCGAAGCCGGATTTATCCGAGAAGTCTACCATCCAAAATGGCTGGCGAACCCAGTCGTTGTGCCCAAGGCCGGCGGGAAACTTCGGATGTGCATCGACTACACCACACTGAATAAGGCATGTCCAAAAGATCCATTCCCACTACCTAGAATAGATCAGATAGTGGATTCCACCTCCGGGTGCGAGTTACTGTGTTTCCTAGACGCATATTCTGGATATCATCAAATCAGGATGTCTAGGGAGGATGAAGAGCATACTTCATTCATCACAGTAGATGGATTGTATTGTTACACAGCCATGCCGTTTGGTCTCAAGAATGCAGCTTCAACTTTTGTACGAGCTATGTACAAAACTTTCGAAGAACTCATCAGAGACATAGTGGAAGTGTACGTCGATGACATCGTGGTCAAAGTCAAGAACAAGGAGTCCCTCTTGGACACCTTGCAGGCTGTCTTCGACAAGCTGCGGGCCACCCGCACGAAGCTAAACCCAGACAAGTGCGTCTTCGGGGTTAGTTCCGGAAAGCTTCTTGGTTTCCTGGTAAGTCACCGGGGCATAGAGGCCAATCCGGCGAAGATAAAAGCCATTGAAGACATGCGGCCACCAACCTGCATCAAAGACGTCCAAAAATTAACTGGATGTCTAGCAGCCCTCAGCCGGTTCATTTCAAGACTGGCGGAAAGAGCACTTCCCTTCTTCAAGTTACTGAGGAAGTCCGGACCATTCCAATGGTCTGAAGAAGCAGAGAAGGCATTCCAGGAGCTGAAACAGTTCCTCACCACCCTACCAGTCTTGGTAGCTCCGAACCCTGGTGAGCCTTTGTTGCTTTACATTTCAGCTACTGACGAAGTCGTCAGTATGGTTCTGGTTGCGGAGAGACCGGAACTACCCAATACTCAGGAATCCAGACCCCTTCGGGAGGGTCCGGAGGTTCCTGAAAGCGGGTCTGGGTCCCAGCTCCCAGACTCAAACCCACAAGAAACCACTTCAGAGGACCTGGACCCCTCTAAGAGGGTCCAGGTCATTTCTGAAGAAGCTCCGGGTTCCTCCACCCAGAACCCGGAGGTCCCCGAAGAGAGTCTGGACCCCTCCGAGAGGGTCCGGATCAATGAAGAGGAAGCTCCGGACCCCTCCGGGAGGGTCCGGACCATTCAACGCCCGATATACTTCATCAGTGAAGTGTTACATGATGCCAAGACTCGATACCTAGAGGTGCATAAACTGCTTTATGCAGTTCTTATTGCCTCAAGGAAGCTTTGACACTATTTCCAAGCTCACAAAGTCTCGGTGGTGACCTCATATCCACTTCGAGCGATCCTGCATAATCCCAATTCAACTGGGAATATTGCAAAGTGGGCAGCGGAATTGGCTGAATTCGATCTTGAATTCATTCCGAGACAAGCAATCAAGAGTCAAGCGTTGGCAGATTTCGTGGCAGAATGGACTCCCTCTCCGTTAAACCCTGGGGGCCCCAGCGAGCAGAAGACGGAACCTCAAGTTCCAACCTTCACTAAGCCTCACTGGACCCTTTACTTCGACGGCTCCATGCAGAAGCAGAGAGCCGGAGCTGGAATTCTTCTCCTCGCTCCAACTGGGGAGAAGGTGAAATACATGGTACACCTTGACTTCAAGGCAACCAACAACATGGCGGAGTATGAAGCACTCATCTATGGATTAAAGGTGGCACTATCATACGGTGTCAAGCAATTGCTGGTCAAAGGAGATTCACAACTCGTCATCAAGCAGGTGAAGGGTGAATGCTCCTGCAATAATCTCCAGCTGGCTGCTTACCTCCTTGAAGTCCAGAGGCTTCAGAAGGACTTCGAAGTCCTAGACCCTCACCATGTTCAGCGTGCTCACAACGCTGAGGCTGACGAACTCTCGACCAAGGCGTCAACTGGAGCTCCGGCTCCTGACGGAACCTTTGTCCGGAGGTTGTCAAAACCCACAGTTCAGCCTGCCGAACTGAACGAAGGGGGCGAGATCAGCATCCCGAAGCTGACGGTCCCGATGGCCCTGTTACCATGGCAGCCATCAAGGGTCGTAGGTGCTGCCGGAAGCTCCGAGCAACCCAGCACGCAAGACTCAAATGCTCAAGTCAGTTCCGATGCATGGATCTCGGAGATCCGGAGCTACTTGAAAGACAACATCCTTCCTGACGATGATGTATCCGCTGACCGGGTAGTCAGATTGGCTAAAAGATACACGTTGGTAGAAGGGGATCTCTACCGGCGCGGTGCCAACGACATCCTAATGCGGTGCATCGGGAAGAAGGCTGCGAGCTCCTCGCAGAAATCCATGGAGGCGAGTGTGGGAACCACGCATCTTCCCGCACGCTGGTCGGAAAAGCCTTTCGACACGGCTTCTACTGGCCTACAGCGCTCCAGGATGCCACTGAGCTGGTGAAGAAATGCGAAGCATGCCAATTTCATGCAAAGCAAATTCATACACCTGCTCAGTCCTTACAAATGATACCTCCCACATGGCCTTTCGCTGTGTGGGGGATGGACATCTTGGGACCCTTCCCAAGAGCCGTCGGAGGTTACAAGTTCCTGTACGTCGCCATCGACAAGTTCACCAAGTGGCCGGAAGCAACTCCCGTTGTGACGATCAACAAACAATCTGCAATCAATTTTCTACAATCCATCGTGAGCAGATTCGGAGTCCCAAATAAGATCATCACTGATAATGGGACTCAATTCACAAGCTCCGCATTTCAAGGATATTGCGAAGACCTCGGCATACAAGTTTGCTACGCTTCCGTAGCTCATCCTGCCAGCAATGGACAAGCCGAGAGAGCAAATGCAGAGATCCTTAAAGGACTCAAAACACGCACTTATGAGCGCTTGAAAAAGCACGGAGCCAATTGGATCGAAGAGCTTCCACCCACTCTATGGGCCAACAGGACTTCTCCAAGTCGGGCAACCGGAGAAACACCCTTCTTTCTGGTGTACGGAGCTGAAGCGATCCTTCCTCCGGAAATCACCTTGGGTTCCCTCCGAGTCCGGACCTTCGACGAAGCCGCGCAGGACCAGCTCCGGCGTGAAGGCCTAGACCTCCTCGAGGAGGGAAGGTGCCAAGCAGCTGTTCGGAATGCCCGATACCGCCAAGCTCTACGGCGCTATCACCAGTGGCATGTACACAACCGACAGCTTGAGGAAGGCGATCTGGTGCTACGGAGAATACTATCCAGAGAAGGGCAAAACAAACTCTCCCCCGGCTGGGAAGGGCCCTTTCGAGTGATTAAAGTATCCCGTCCCGGAAGCGTTCGCTTGGCTACCGAGGATGGGACACCTCTCCCAAATCCTTGGAACATCGAGCACCTCCGTAAGTTCTACACTTAATTCCACGGAGGTGAGTCTTAAGTAACTTGAAATGTATGTTATAGAGTCATTGTACAGAGTCGGGTAGTTCCTCCGGGAGAGCAGCCGAACCTTTTTCCCGAAAGGTTTGAAAAGCTCATGCAACACTTGACACAGTCTCCGGACTAAAAGTGTGGCTAACTACCCTGGGTCAAACGAGAAACCAAACACACTTAGCCTGGTTCCGTACCCTAAGAGTGTACTTGTTTCCCCTGTACCCCGGACCTATAATGAAAGACATCTTCATGTGAAATAGACTCCACGTGCATTCATTTTTGCATAGGCTCGACATTTTTATTTTTCTCTTTCTTGTCTATAACAGAAACGTGCAATTCTTAAGAAGTTCTAGTTTGTCCGGTTTACATACGATTCGAGTTGAATTGTCAGATTTTTTGGATTTAAATATCGTCTGTGGCCAACTCGCCTGAAAGCCGCCAAGCCATTCTGGGGCCGGAGTGCGCTATCGACTTAGCCTGGTCAAGCACCCTAAGTACGCCACTCTACCTACACCCCGGCAGGCCAAAGTAAGGTGGGTCCATGGACAATTGGATCTAAAAGAAAAGACAATTCATCCAGTCGTATTAAAAATCATGTTCAACTTAAAATTTTCTTGAGAACCGTAAGCCGCGACGAAGTTATAGACAAGGAACGAATTTTACTATTTTTCTTGGCTTAAGTGTGCAGGAAAAATGAACCCTACGTTGATGGAGAAAAACCGGAGCTAACCAAGCTCCGACTCCCACCAGGGCGTCAACCGTCGGCGTTGACTAAAAGATGGTGAGAAGACCCCGTCACTGGAGTCTGTTGCCAACAAACCAAGTATTAACTGGAGTTTGTGGCAAAGGTCATTGCCGGAGCTGCTAAGCCCCGACACCTTGGAGTATTAACTACCGACGCTCAACGTGTTGATAGAGGCTATTGCCGGAGCTACTAAGCTCCAGCGATGGACAGTGCCGGAGCTTCTAAGCTCCGACAACTTCAGGGGACCTTCACTATCAAAAACTTCGGACCTAAATTCCACAAGTTCGAAGCAAATTCGTCTTCAACAAAACTCAACATCCTTTTGGTACATGTCCACAATCAAATTGTGCACATCTACCAGGGGGCCAAGTGAAGATAAAGATGTTGAAGACAAAAAATGAAATTCGCAAAAAATTGGGATTTCATTTCATCTGAAGACCGGAGATTACATCTGGAGACAAGGGATTACAAAATTGTGGAAGAAGAGAAGATACAAGTAAAGGCTAAAAGAGACGGTCCTAGACCCTATGGAAGAACTCGGCGACCTTCTGGGCGACCTCCGACACGCGGGCTCGGGTGGCTTCGCCTTCTCCTTCGACGGGGCCTTCAAGCACCGGGTCCAGAGGAAATCGAGGGTTCCGGCTGGTGTAGCACGTCAACACATATTCTGTGACGTTCCTAGCCAGGGATTGCCCCTCGACCTCCAGCTGGTCCGCGATGACGTCGCCCACCTTGGAGAGCTTGCTGCCTGCGGCGCTCAACGCTTGCAACGCAAGGTCCGGCTCCGGCTCCGGATCATCCGGGTGCACGGGGCTGAAACCCATCGGCATCAGCGCGTCGTCGGCCTTGCCCAGGAACTCCCAAATCTGCAGGTAGTCCGCCTTCCTCAAGTTCTTCATCTCTTCCAGGGATCTCCGGGCCGCCGTCAGCTCCGAATTCTCGCGGGCGAGGCGCTCAACTTCTTTGGCGTTTTGCTGGATCTTCGCAGCAACCCGCTTCTCAAGTCTTCTGAGCTCCTCCTCCCGGAGGTGGATCTTGTTCCGGCGGTCGACCAGGTCCTTCTCCCTAGCCTCCACTTTCTTCTCCCGGGCGATAAGGGCACACTCGTATTCGTAGAGTTCCTGCCCCCGCACCCAGGTCTTCTCCTCTTCCTCGAGGCAGCGCTCTTCCAATTTCTTAGTGCGCTCCTCGAGGCCCTTGTCCGCCAGAGCTGTTTTCTCGGTGAGCTCTTCTTCCCGTCGCAAGACGTCATCCCGTAGCTCCAGGAGTTTTTGCTCCTCATCCTCGAGCCGTCTTTCCCTTCCTTCAAGTGCCTCTCGGCGCTTGATGAGTGCAGTGCTGATGGCCTCGAGTTGATCAAACCGAGCGTTGGCCGTGTCGTTAGCAGCCTTAGCTTGGTCGTGGAACTCCCGGGATTGAGCATCGAGGGCGTGAGTCATGCTCTCCCTCTCGTCCAGTAGCTCACCCCAGAGCTCCAGGCAGATCTTCTCCCGCTTGATCCAATCCTTGTCATCCGCAAGCCTCGACTGTGCCAGCTTAGTCTCGAAGTGGAGCCGATTACGCCACCGCCTAAGGGTTTGGCGCTCCTCTTCAAGAGCCTTGCTGTCGTGGAAGAAGGCTAGCTGGACCTGACGTAGACTGGAGCAGGCGTTGTCGATGGACATCGACAGCGAGATGGGCTCCGGACCTGCTGGGATCTCTTCCGCTGGTTCCAGCGGGTCTTCACATACAAAAATTGGGTCCCACTCTACGAGAGTGGAACCCCGAGCTTCCAAAGCGCTAGGGCCTTCCTCCGGGACGGCCTCAGTCGCCATCGAAGGAGGTCCCGCCACCAAGTCTTCATTTGCCCCCTCAGGCTGGGGGCCGGTGACTTCGTTCAGGCACTCTGGCTCTGCCACAGGTACCATCGACGTCGTCGCCTCCAGAGCAGGAGCCGCTACTGGCTCCGGCCGGGACACCTCTTCTGAGGGAGGCTCAAGCTCCCTCGCCTCTTCAGCCGCCGGCTCTGCGGCCGGCGCTCCAACCATCACCGGCTCTGCGGCCGGAGCTTCGGAAGTAACCGGCTCAACTGCCGGAACTACTTCGACTTCCGGCTCGCATGCCGGGGCTTCAGCCACCTCCGGCTCAATCGCCGGGGCTTCAGCACTTTCAGGCTCCGAAGCCGGGACTGCTACTTCCTCTGACTCAACAGCCGGAGCTTCTACTACTGCAGCACAAGGACCCGGAGCTTCCACTTCCGGGACGGGTGCCGCTGGCGCATCTTCATTCCCGTGGTCCGGCGCTACCACGGGAACTTCTGGAGACGAGTCAAGGTCCATGACCACGACAGCCGGCGCCGGAGCTGTCGCAGCCTCCGCTTGGGGCGGCACCGGGACTGGAGCAGAAGCCCTCTCAGCCTCAGACACTGTGGCTGAAGGTGAAGCTTCACTCCCCTTCTTGGGAACGCTGTAGATGAAGAACGAAGAAATTGAGCAAACAGATGCTACAATTAAAAAGTTAATCGAGGTAAAAAAGAAAAATTACCTTGGGAGGCTCCCGCACCAGCTTGCGCGGAACCTCTTTCCCGGACGATCCGGGCTGGCCACGGTCGGCGTAGGAGCTCCGGGAGGACTCCCAGGACTTGCCACAGCCGCGGGCGTTTCCCGGGTCGGAGCTCTCCTCGATCGGGAGGAACTCCTGGACCTGGAGGCCCTCACCACTCCAGACGCCGGAGTCGCGCGCCCGGAGCTAGCACCGCAGGAGGGATCCACCGCGGGGACAGTCGCACTCCGGGAGGATCCCACCGCCGGAACAGTAACGCTCCGGAAGGACCCCACCACGGGGACAGTCGCCACGGCAGCGGAGGATCTTCCTTCCTGAGGAGGGGGAACCGGGGGGGAAGTGGCAGGCCCGATGGACCTTCCGTCAGCATGTCGCAGCTTCCTCTTCCGGCTCTCCGGCTCCTACGCCAGCTCCTTGCCCTTGCCGATGACCTCGGCTCTTGGCTGTGGGACAGGGGCGGAACCGTCTTCGGACAACCCGGGGATCGCCAACCGGGCGGTTGATCTTCTCTCGACGACACCAAGGTCGTCAAGCGCGGGCATCGTCCGCCGGAGCTCCCTGCTGAACTCAACTTCCACGTTCAGAGGGAGGAAGGCCGGCGGCGGAGTCAAGTAATCTCCGTCAACGTCGATGCCGTGCTGGAATTTCTTGAGGTGAAACTCCAAGGTCTTCCCCACCATGTTGGACTTCAACCCGGTCTCAACCCGGTCCTCGTCCATCACGTTGTTGAGGGCCCAGGCGAGCTTCTTCCTCCTCTTCAGCGGCGCCCACCTGTTGGACAGGAAGTTGCAGAACACCGCCTGGGGAGTCAATCCTCCCTCCACACATTGGCGGATCCTGGTCAGGACAGGGTCGAAAGCTGCCGCCAGCACCGGAACTTCGCTCTATACCGACGTGTCAATGCCGGGCAGACCGTCTGGCAACTCCAACCGCTCATGCTCCTCCACCCGAACGACTACCCAATCTTTCTTCCAGTCATCCCACTTCCCGGAAGGGAATGACCGGAGGTACTTGAATGGGCACTTCTTGCGCTTCACGAAGTAGTAGAAGCCAAGATACTCATCGCTTCGGCCGGTGGTTTGGACGGTGAAGAAGGTTCGGAAGAGCTCGATGCAGGGAGGGATGCCCACCCACATCTCGCAGAAGTGGACAAAGACAGACACAAGGAGAATGGAGTGAGGGCCAAGGTGGTACAGCTGCAGACCATAGAAGTCCAGCAGCATCAAGAAGAAAGAAGAAAATGGTGGGACCAGCCCCACCATGGCGTACGAGGAAAAGTACACCATCTCGCCAGCGTGCTCCTTTTCAAAGGGGAGCTCTCCGCCGGCGCGGACCGAGCGGTTGAAGAAGTCCGAAGACCACCCCATGAGGGCCCGGACCTTCTTCAGATCGCTGTCAGTCTTCAAGCGACTCTCACGCAGACCCAACTCCATCGCAGCACAGCTAGGCAAGAGAAGAGGAGCAAAGTACGAGTCGGGAGTTTGAGCGCAAGAACAGATGGGAAGCGTAAAGAACTCCCGACGGTGCGCTTTCCTTCTTAAGTAAGCCCTCACAACGCTTGGATGGAAACTGCAGGGGAGTCAAGGATACTACTCAAGAATTCAACCCTGCCGATGACAAGAGGGCCCGGGACCACCCTGACGATCAAGTCGAGGCTCTTACCCAGGCGAACAGTTGTCATCACGAGGCGGGAAACCCAAAGGCGGCGACCTGACAAGGCGCGCGGAACCGATACGGTTTTCGTATTGAGAACCGGCGACCTTCAATTGCGAGAGATACGCACGTCAAAGATCTTATATGCCGCCTGAGGTGCGCCACGTGTCGGGATTTAACCGTAAAGCCCCGCCAACGGCACCTCCGAAGACCCTTGAAGACCCAGTTCAAGAGTCGCGAGTATGGACCCACCTCCGACGGAATGACTTCACCCCGGTGACTTTCCTCGGAGGTAGGTCCAGGGGGCCACTGTCGGTACCCTAAAAACCATACACCCCCTGAGGTTACAAAGATCTCAAGGGAAGGACGTCTACTCAAATTGAAGACCCTCGGAGACCCACTTGTCAGACATAACCGGACCTGCTTCTCCAACATGGTTAACCCCTAGGTTGCCACGTGTACTGCTAGACCGGAGCTACTACCCACAAGGGTGAAGCTCCGGGCTAGGTACCGAAACGGCACCTCCGGACTTAACCCCTGACTGAGAGAAGCTCCGGACCTGACACGTGCCAGGCCACCCCGGAGCTTCCCGCTTCCCACAAGCAAGCTCCGGAGCTGCCACGTGTCCAAACGTCGGAGCTGGCCGCCTCAAACCTCCGGAAGACATTGTAACGACTCCGGATCTTCAAAGGATAGCCGCGGACTTCAAGACCCGATTAATTGTCATTAATTCCATGTTAATGACACTTAATCGGACAATCTTAACACCTGTAACGGCACTGTCGGAGCCCGTTACAAGGTTATTAACAACAATTAATCGTGTATCAATACTAGTAACCGCCAGGGCCACATGTCGGGCCAGGCTAACTTGTAACGGTTTGTCCTTGTACTATAAAAGGACAAACCGACGATACACGAAGGGGCTCTCGAACGCTCTCAAGCACACACGCATTGACGTGAGCTTTCATACTCAAAATAATACAACACCACACACCCGTGGAGTAGGGTATTACGCTCAGGCGGCCCGAACCACGTAAACCACTGTGTCTCTCGTGTCCAATCGTGATTCACCTTCTTGAGTCTCCGTGCGCCCACACCGAACTACAAACTCCTTCAACACTTTAGTAGTGTCAGGAGATCTGCCGACTCCAACAGTCAACAAGTGCTAACTCCTCTTCTGGAATTTCTTCGATCTGCTCCAGGGTTAGTGAGGACAACAAAACAAGAGTATTGCAGGATGATGATTGCCCAGAGCTAGACATATCACGTTGTGAGACAAATGCAATAGACTTGTTTGGGTTCTTACATGCTAGGATGTCAATTTCATGAGTTTTTAGTTTAGAATAAAGTACATCTAATGTAAGAGAACTCATGACAGTTGATTCACGAATAGATGTTACTTTCATCTCCCAAATTGTCATGTCTAATGCACTAAGAAGTTGTCTAGCATTCTCAGCATCAGAAAAATTTACATTGACACTACGTAAGTTGCTGAGAATTTTATTGAAACGAGCAAAGAGGTCATCGATCGACTCACCTGGTTGCATCTCAAAATGCATATATTCTTTCTTGAACATATCTTGTTTTACCTCCTTGATTGTGTTGGAGCCTTCATGATAATCACAGAGAGCTCTCCAAACGTCGTATGCTGATCGGAGGTGCACGACACGATCAAAGTCGCTTTGAGTGAGTCCCTGGATGATCAAGTTTCGGGCTTTGTTGTTGTTGTCGACGTCCCGGAGGTTCGTGGCCGTGACTTGATCATTGGGTGGCACTTCATAAGGCTTATACACCTTCTCCCATATTGCAAAGCCTTGTGCCTGGATAAAAGCCTCCATGCGTGCCTTCCAAACCTGAAAATCAATACCAGAAAACACACAAGGTTTGACGGAGTACTTCTCCATGATGATTAGTCAAAAACACGTGCAAATCACAAAGATTAGAGCACCGTGGCTCTGATACCAATTGTAGGATCGAAGAGCACGTGAAAATCTACCAGAGGGGGGGGGGGGGGGTGAATGGTAGATTTAAAAATCTTACGCAGCGGAAACAATAAAACCCCAAACCCTTTCGGCAGAAAAACGATCTGTTAAAGAAATCGTGTATGTGACTAATCTAAACGTGTTTCACCGTGACAAAAGTGATAGATATCAGAGAGAATCAAGTCACGAAGACAACACAAAAAGAATTACTCAAATCCGTCGAGAAAAACTCAAGTTATGATCGAAAGATCAGGCTATGGTCAATCTGACCTACTCGAGAAAAACAGTTTCTGGAATGCTGAAAAGAAACTCGTGTAGAACAGAAACCACAAATCCAATGACCGTGAAATTTTGACAAATGATAGACAATCAAGTTGTTAAGACAACCCAAAAAGAATCACGTCAATTGGATCTGTAAAACTCGAGTTATGATAAAACCACCGATGAAAGGTAGTGCTGTCCCGAAACTCGACGAGTAAAACTTGTCTGGAACAAGTCGGACGAACAAGGCACAAAAGTTCCTTCAAACTACGAATTTTATTCAATAGAACACAAAAGGAACAGCCCCAAAGTCGTCTCACCGAACTTTGGCCTTCCCTTGCTTATATAACCAGCCCTTAGGCCATCCCAATACAACTAGGACTCTAATCCTAATCCAATCACAATCGGAACTTACCATAACTGCTCAAGATTCTTCTATACGCAGATAGAAGCAATCTTAAGACTTCCAAACACCTTAGGAACGTATCCCACATTCCTAAACAACTCAGATTCGTGATACACACGAAATCCTAACATAACCAACTCGATACTTCCCATACCGAGCCATAACCGACTCTGCCGCAGCCAAAGTCTTCAACCGATACGATCCGATCCTTCCGATCAGATCTTCCTTCCATAATCTGTCTCTAGAAGCATATTGCCACGTCATGCACCTCATGCATACGTGCGAACACCTTCCTTCGACCTTCATATGCACTGCCCTTGATTCAATCATCCTGCGCGACCTCCTGACCCGCTCAACCACAGTTCCTCCCGAACTTGGTTGTTGGAACCTCATCTCCTCCTGAGACTAGTCCAATGGATCCTATCACCAGCCATGACTTGAACTCAAGCAACACCTGCACATGAACAAACAACCAATCCATACGAGCCCAAGTCCTCGACTTGACTCACGTTAGTTCCGAACACAACACCTTACGTGAGAACCTCACATAAGCATGTTGCAAAACCACATTAGAAACGATATCAGCCGTATCATCCAAAACGCACCGAAAACTTAGCAAATGAATACTAAGCAATCTTTCCAATCTTGTAAAGCAAGTACAAAACATTGCAAATAAAAAGCAGAAGCACTGCGGTCAAGTTCCGGACCTTGCCAGAGCAACCCGGAGCTTGAGCCAGAGCTAACAAGAAACACTGCAGTCAAGTTCCGGACCTTGCCAGAGCAACCCGAAGCTTGTGCCGGAGCTAACAAAAGCTAGTAGAACCTAGCGCCGGAGCTTACCAAAACTAGTAGATCCTGGATCCGGAGCTTACCAAAACTAGTAGATCCTAGACCCGGAGCTTACCAAAACTAGTCGGAACTAGTCAACCCAAAAACCGGAGCTAGACAAAGTACGTCGGAGCTTAGCAAAGGCATGCCGGAGCTAACGAAAATATGTCGGAGCTATCAGATATATGCCGGAGCTAAAGATAAAGCTCACCGGAGCTAACCAAAGCTGGTCGGACCTTACCAAGAGGTCGGACCTAGCATCAAACGTAACCGGAGCTACCCAAAGCAAGCCGGACCTATCGTCGGACCTTGCTGTAGCTCGGAGCTAGAGTCGGACCTTGATAAAAAGGTGTTTTGGTGATATTAAAAACTTTTATCATCAAAGCCAAGTGTATTCACTACAAGCCAATGTATTCAGCACACATAGGTCTTACATTTCTTTAATTTTTTTTATATATATGAGGGTCACAATCCCACCCACGATACAAGGAATCTCGCCCACGAGATTCAAGTGGGTCGGCTACCCCCCTTAAACAGACAAACACTATAATTTTATTATCGTTCTTATTATTATTACAATGCAATGCACCAAGCAACGTGTTTCTATTTCGTTGTGAGAAAGGCATGGACTTCACTTGCTGAACAAAGGGGACCTAAGCAAGTGATGTATGGTAATCTCTAATAGTCTTCTTCTTTTGCATTGCCCTCCTACGTCGATCTTCACGCTCCTGTCGGTTGAGTCGAAGCTTCGTCTTCATAAACGAGGCCAAAGGAGAACCTAACAAGTCCATTCTAACTAAGGTCACGTGCCTAGAGTCAACATATAGCTCTGATACCACTTTGTCACACCCGGTTTTATTAAACATAAAACCAGCTGCAAAATACATGTATGCCAGGATCAGTTTCACCATACACGTACGACAAATAGTGATAAACAGTTCTATATCGCATGCAAACAACATTTATACCTTCAAAAAAGTTTTGAAGTAGTAGCGGAAGAGGAAAAACTTCAGGGCAACCACAGACAAATTGACTGGCAGCAACGCAACCTATGCACCGTCTTCACTTGTCACTGTCTTCATTAGATCTTATCTTCACTGAGCAGCATATCAAAAATACAACAAAACAAGTGTGAGTACCATCTCGTGGTACTCAGCAAGTGTGGGAAATAAATGACATGTAGGCCAAATCAAAAAGAAAGGCTGATAGTGGCTTAAGCACTAAGCATTAAACCTATCCTTAGGTTTCATTAGCAACCTACATCTAAGTGAATAATCCCAACCATAACAATGATAAAAAAAAAGTAATAATACCAATATCATTCTCAAGTATCATCCCAACCATCATCTCAACCATCGACTAATTATGAACTAGCCCCAAGTCGCTCTTGTCCGTGAGCACGACTGTCATGACAGTTTACCAATCTCTACCGAGAATGTACCCTTTACCCACAAGTAGTGATTTCATCCCCTGTTGCCAGGTGGACTGAGTAAACCTCCCTGATGCCTGTGGCGTCCAACCACATTACACACTTCCTTTGGTATGAGGCCAGGAGATCACTACATGGTCTTTACAAAGGTACTCCGGACTAGTGCTAGCCCTCTAAGGTTTCCACCACTTAGGCATTCCCGGAGTAACCCTCCGCCTCAGAGCCCCCTCTTGAGCCTTGCGGTTCCCAGAGCAGTACCCCTGCATCATTCCCCGCACCATCCAACTACTAGCATTTTGTCGGGAGAAACCTAATTAATTGACCAAGCCGCCCCATCTCAGTCTCGTGGTGGTACTGTAAAGCTTAGTGGCTTCTTCCATAAACCGATCCTTAGAATCCGGCGGTACCAAACTCAATCCCGGGTCTCGTGCAAACTGCACCATACCATAACCATCCAACCACTAGATTCATACCAATTATTTCATCATTTTCCAATGTAACATAATAATCATAATTAATAATATAATCATGAGTCCAAATTTCCATCCCAACTACTAAGCATGGCTAAGCGTGATTATAATACCCAAAACCACCCAATTCAACCCGGGCGACAAGGAATTATATGGAACAGATGAATAAATAGAATTCACATTAATTAGGCATGCAACTAGCTATAATTCCTAAAATAGGCACAAGATGGTCAAGGACACTTGCCTTATATTATTTAGCTGCTCAATCTTCTTGATAGAACTCTTGTCTTCATATCTTCAGGTTGCTTCTTGATCGAGATACGAGTGCGTATAAGCTACCGTCAAAAGAGAGATAGAATATTCAAGAACAATACAATAAAACATACACATAAGCATAAAATTAATACGTCCCTACAAAGTATTTATTATTTTTCATAGCTAAAGAAATGCATTTACCATTTATTTTCCATTTTTTAATATTTACTTACAGGCTAAAAACATTTTTAATGAATTTCTCATAGCCAAAATATATTTTATATGCATTTTATAAAATTTATTTTAGCATAGAAGATTTTATAAATATTTTTCCTACTATTTCTACATTTATTCTCTATTTTTAGTATTTATTTATTGCTAAAAACATTTTAAATAAATTTTATATGGTCAAAATATATTTTATATGCACCCACTATTTTATTTCAGCCTAAAAAGATTTATAAATAATTTTCCTACATTTTCTATAATTATTCTATCATTTATAAACATACTATTTTCACTAAATACATTTTTAAACTATATTCTGCAACTAAATAATACCTCAGGGGTTGTTTTGCAATTTTCCCTGACAACCTAGAAGCCTAAAATTTAATTTCACAAATTGTTCAGGGTCTACACTATTATTTCCATCTGTTTACAGCATGTTGCATAATTAAAATGAAGTTCAGGGTTATTTTGTGAAAACCAGGGGCTTATGCGCAATTACTTATGAAAGTTCAGGGACCTAGCTGTAAATCTACGAAGGGATATGTGGCTGTTTTATGTGAACCGTTGGATTTTAAGAGGATGATGGTCTGGATTTAAAATACGAAGGGGTATCCTCCCTTTCTAATCTAGAGCGTTGAAGCAAGATCCAATGGCTAGGACACAAAATAAGGTATAGTCTTCTTCTACCTCTAGCCACCAGGGTCTGTACCGCCATGGCCACCGACCCTAGCCCACGGGAGCACGCAAACCAAGCAAAAAAAACGCATAAACTAGTCCATGGCTACCAAAAACGATGGAGGAGCTTGCCTAGAACTCACCTGGCGAGGTTGGAGGCACTGAAACAATGCAGGAATGGAGCAGCAATGTGGGAGGTCGACGTGCGGTGTTGGTCTTCGTCGAGAGGGCTTTCTGGCAGCGATTCCTCGGCGACAATGTGTCGGGGAGATGTTCTAGGGCAAGACAAATTCTATGGAGAAGTTAGATCGAAGAAAAGATGGACGAAGCGATGGGAACGATGACGACACTAATGGTGGCAGCTAGGTTTCAAAGTGGAGAGGATATGAGAAGAGGAGTGAATGAGTATTTGAAGGAGGAACGGTTTCTCGGTGTTGTGCGGTTGCAAGGGACGTGGGCTATGTGGGAAGGGGCGCGGGATGGGCGAGAATCGGCACAGCGGTTGTTGGAACGCGTCTTGCACACGAGTTGTTCGATAAAATGCTCCTGTGGCGCTGGACAACGGTTGGAGGAGGGAGAAGATGACAAGTTGGGCCCGCATGTCAGTGGCAAGGAGAGAGAGGGGTAAGGGAAAAATAACGGTGTTACATTCTGGGTATATACAGATCTGCATAAATGCAATTATACGTATATACAGTTGTGAAAATAAGGCAATTTATACATACTTTGTCCATACAATACCTAGTTCATACATCACACTCCATACAGTACCTAGTCCATACAATACCTAGCCATAGAGTACTTAGTCCATACATCACATTCCATACAACAAAATACATGAAGTCCTTCGAACATTACATAACAACTCATTCATCAGAGTTTGGAGGCAAGGATATGCCTTTACGCTCCATAATTTGGCGCTGCATCATGATGTAGTATGCCTTCATCGGTCCTGTAAATTTCTCCAAGTCCACCCCCATAATGCCAAGTTCTACTGATAGCAATTGCGTCTCATTCTTTTCCTTTGCTTCTATATTGCTTTTAGTAAGATGGAGCTGCTCTTCTTTGAACCTACTCCTCTTTTCCATGTCTTCTTTTTGGAGGTCAAACATTTTCTCTTCTATGTCTAGGATGACTTGCATTTGTTGATCCTGCTTCTCTTCGGATTTTCCATTCCTTTCATGAATTTTCTGCAGCACTTCCACTGCAGTGTTTGAAGAGTCAACATCTCCACCATTGGCTTTTCGCTTTTTGGCACTATCACGACCTTCGAGTCTGTCAACACAACCACTGCGATTTTTAGCACCGGGCTGGCTTGCTGGGATAGATTTCCTTGTTGTAGGTTGGTTCAGTTCCAGTAGTCGGTCGTTCCACTTTGGCTCTTTGTTCAACAATTTCCAGCAGTGCATTAATGAGAATTTTTCCTTCTTCTCATACAGCTGCACTCCATTATCGATCTGTGACAACATTAATCAAATTACTGTTGTGCATGAAACTTGTTGTTGAATACAAAAAAAAATTAAGTGCATAGAACTTACTTTCTTATTTTGTCTTGTTCACACTTCCCGCTCTCATTCCTCCTATCCACTGATGATTTGAAACCACAAAATTTGCTTACCGTCTTCTGAATAATCTGTCACCTATGTTGGATGGTCAGTTGAGTCCTTAACGATCCTTCTGGACGATACTTACAATAATATGCGTGAAATCTTTTGTAATACCCCCCTGCACTCTGATCGACCCCAGTTATTGGATCCTTACTAACGTTCAGGAAGGCTGAGCAAATAGCCTTGTCTTCCTGTGTGAAGACAAGTCCTCTTCGGGCAACATTTACCTGCTTCACTTGTTTAGCTTTCGATCTTTTGATCTGGGTGGTACCACTTCAGAAACAGGTTCAACTATAGCATCTTCAGTCACGATCTCAGGCCATACATGCAATAGGAATTACATAAAATTGTATTAGTAAGTAGAAGTGAATCAACCTGAACCTCTGATTTTCATATTCTCCTGCCTGGGAGGAAACACGGCAAGGGAACCGAGTATTCATCTTCTCCTGCTATCCAAAGAAGAAACATTTGCCATAACATTACGAACATTTGCCTTCAAAAATTAGAATGTCACTGTCGGTACCCTGCGTACCGGGTACCCCTTGATACCGCACTAGGAGCCAAGGAGTTCCTATGCCTGAGGTTAAGTCTTCTGAAGGCAACACCCGTCCCACATCACTGGGCCCACATCCCTCATTTGGATAGCTCTGGTGCTACCGCATGTCCTGCAAAGCCAGACCTACCTCCCTTCATAGGGAAGCTCTGGTGCCGCCATGTGTTCGGTAGCACCAGACCCCCGGACCCGAGTCTACAACGGGTAGACCACAGGATCTCCAATGGTGCAGACATTCAAGAGGCTATTAAAAAGCCATTACAAGACCTGGTTAACACGTCATTAATTCAGAATTAATGATGCACGATTAGAGGACTATTAATAATAATAACACTGTCATTAAGGCATGTTATCACACTGTCAAACACACTTAACACCAGTAGATCGTGTATAGGGAGTTTATGGCTGCCGGGGCCACCTGTCGGGCTAGGCAAACTTTGTAACGGCCAATCCTTAGCATATAAAAGGGTTGTGTCGCATGGTAGAAGGAAAGCTGAGTAGGGTATTACGCTCAGGTGGCCCGAACCACGTAAAAACTCTCGTGTCACCATCTTGTTCATAATCTTACACGCGCCCCAACCGAATACGAACCTCCACGGACTACGCTTAGTAGTACCAGGGGAAATGTCATTGCTACACTTCTACGTTTGGCGCGCCAGGTAGGGGGGGCCTAAGATCTCAAGATGGTGAATTCTGCTGCTGCTTTGTTCAACGGTTTGGCTGAGCAGCCTGTTGGATGAAATCCCTCCAACGTGCAGCAGCCAACCAACGATGTTGTCCTTTCGGGTGTCGTACCACTGCCACCTCCACCATCTCCGCAAGATGGTGTATTTGCATTGGTCACTTCATCGATGAACAACCCTGAGAACGCGTTGAATGCAGTGCAAACTCTTCTCCAGTGTCCTCCAGAGCCCGTAGCTCCTCCGGCCGCCATGGAGCAATGGCGCACTGACGTAGAGCATTTGGTTGCAGCTGCAGCTAATGCCCTCAACGTCCAAGGTTTGTCCCATGCAGGGCAGACACCCTCTAAGCACAGGACCTTGTCTGGTAGACTTGGTCCTCAAGCGTCACAACACAGGAGATGTGCGCCCTCCCAACAAGTGATGTCACTGCCCTCCGGGGCTCGTCGTATCCACACGACATCTAGGCTTCCTACTCAAGACCTTCGGTCGGAGACCGACGGACGTTACATGATGCAGGACGGCCGCGTCCATATCAAGCGCGCTCGTGAGAGGCGAGCTGCTCGGGAAAACCCTTCTCTTCTGGGAGTGGGGGGCGGTTGTTCGTCCCTGGCCATGCATCTTCGCATGATCGAATGGCCACCCAAGTTCCAGCCTCATCTATCTAGCGGCTGAACAGTCAATCCTGTTTAATTTCTTCAAATCTACATCACCGCCATCCTAGCGGCTAGAGACAATGAGGCTGTGATGATCAACAACTTCTCATTGTCTCTAACCAGGACTGCAAGGTCCTGGTTCATGAGTCTACTTTGACACCCGGTTCCAAAAAATGAACCAAGTGAACGCATATGTGTGCCCAGGACGTTCAACACACATACACGAGTGCATTCACAAAAGAGTATACAGAAAATTTCCACAGAACAAGATTAATTAACCGGATTTTATTAAACAAACCATATTATCCTCGAATACAAGTTCTAATGAATATTGATGACAAGTTCAACTAATGCAGTGGAAATAAACTAGTTAAGCAAACTAAACAGCTAGGCAGCATAAGCAATAGGGTAGCGCAGCTCCATGCAACACCATAGGCAAGCTGACGGTAGACACGGTCTAGAACTCCACATTATCGCCATTAAACTCACGATCCTGACCTGCAACTGTTAGGGGGGGGGGGGGGGGTTGCAAGAGTGAGTACATGTCGTACTCAGCAAGTGTGGAAAATATGACATGTGGCTGACTCAAATGACGAATATAATATAGGCTAAGTGCTGAAAAGTACATTAAAACATTTGAAAAGCAATATATGTTACATGTACATGAAATAAACCCATCATAAGCCATATAGTTATCATAATGCCAGTCTATATTCCATATCCACCATCATATACCAATATCCATATTTAATACCAGAATTCAATTCATAACCATCCATGACCATAATTCCAACCATAACTATCCCAAATACCATCCCAATACTGAGTTTCCCCTAATCATGGAAGTTGTCCAGGTGCTCATAACCGGGAGCACGGCTATCATGATAGTTTTATTAGACTCTGTAGAGTTTGTACCACTTTACCCACGTGTTTGTGATTTCATCACCCGTCAGCGACTATAGAACCTTCCTTATGCCAATTACACTTCCTTTGGTGTATGGCCAAAAGATCACAAAATAACCTTTACAAAGGGATTACTAGCCTATTTAGACCCACTGAGGTTTCACCGTTGGCGATGCCTCCAACTGAGCACATCTTCAACCAAGGGCCACCTCTTGAGCCATTCGAATCTCAGGATAGTCCCACCAATCATCAACAAACCCAATCCGACTACCCCTTCCCCGAGCATCCATAATGGTCCAAATAGCACTGGCAAAGCCTTAATTAATCAGCTACGCCGCACCCATACTTGGCCTCATGGTGGCACTGTAATCCTGGCTTATTCTCGCATGAACCGGTCCTTAGATCTAAAGCAAGCAAACCACTATGACAACCAACCCATCCACATACCGGGCTTGCTTAGATCACCCACTACCATATCATATTGACCAGTTCACATTAACCAGAATATCATTAATGCATAATTAAATGTGTAGTTTTGTTTTCCCATCCCAATTAATTAAGAGAAGCAAAAAGGTAAAAATCCCTTCCCGACTCTCTACCATATATTCCAGGTGACAAGGGTGATCAAACAACGCTAGTAAACTTCCTACCATAGGATTTCCCATCAATTTGACACAAGCATGCAGTTTTGCAAACGAAACATTTATTTTAGAAACAGGATCAATATGCTTCAAGGACACTTGCCTTGCTCTTGCGGTTGATTAGGATCAAAGCCTTCAAACTCTTGGTGCTGTAGATCCTCCGCGGCACTCTCTAGTGCAAATCCGTCTAATCCACACAATAAACAGACAAGACAAGAAACACAATCAAAGAGTGCACAAATATTACTCAATATGACATGACATGCATGAGTAATGCAAATGCAAGATAGAACTTGTTAATAGATTGCTTTTAATGATCACTAACTAGTTCTAATAGATTTTAACAAGTTTATACAGGTTTGGATTTGATTAGATCTACTTTTAGAATCAATTAAACACAATTTAGTCAGCAAAATCGGACTAGTCTGTAGAAGGTCAGACTAGTCTGCACTTCGCAGAACTAGCGAACTAGGGTTTTCTAGATCAACGTAAATTTGGAGATTAGGGGTCAGATTCATGTAAGGAAAAGAGAATAGAAGGTATACCAGGTGTTTAGCACTCCAATGAATCAATAAACTTGGAGGTAACACTCGGATCTTGATGATCTAGGGCTGGGGATGAACTTGGAGATGAATTGGTGTTGAAGAACGAAAGCTTGGTGGAGATCTTGATCCTCTTCCGTTTCCTCCCCCTCTTCTTCTTCTTACTTGGGATCTCCTCCTCCCTCCTTGATGGTGGCTCTCCACGAACTAGGGTTTGGGTGGGGTGGAAAAGTGGCAAATAGATGTCAAGCCAAGGGGTGGGGTTGTTTATATAGAGGTGGAGGCTAGGGTTAGATGGATTTCGAGTTTGAGAGGAGTAGAGGCCGGTTTAGAGTCCCACATGGGCTCTAAAAGAGTTAGGCACGACGTCCCTAGGCCCACTTAATGTGAAACCCAAGAAACAAGTCGTAAAACAAAAGATCAACTCGGAGTCGCGAAATATCAGATAAGTCCAGAAAGGACCGGACTAGTCCGAAGTTGTCCAGAGAGAAAATCGGACAAGTCTGGTCTAAAATCGGACAAGTCCGACTTTAGTCAGAGAGGAAAACGGACAAGTCCACTGGAACACCGGACTAGTCTGGAAAAGTCCAGGGACTTAGCAATTTTTCAAGGATTCTTGGAATATCGGACTAGTCCGCACAAAATCGAACAAGTCCGAAAGTTTCCAGAGGCAAAATCGGACTAGTCCGTAGCAAAAACGGACAAGTCCGTTTTTAGTCAGAGAGAGATCGGACTAGTCCTCAGTAAAATCGGACTAGTCCGCACTTTCCTGCATTTTAAGTGCGTTTTTGCTCCAAATCAATTTTAAACTCGTTCCTCTTGATGTGGATTAATGTTAAACATGTATATGAATGTATTCAAAGCATGATGCATGAAAATGAGGGTGTTACAAACCTATCCCCCTTAAAATGAATCTCGCCCTCGAGATTCGACGCGGAAGGGAAGAGATAGGGAAATTCCTCTTGAGATCATCTTCCAATTCCCACATTGCTTCTTTTTCTGTGTGGTGCTTCCATTGAACTTTACACCATCGAATCACCTTGTTCCTTGTGACTCTCTCCTTGGTTTCCAAGATCTTAACCGGTTGCTCGACATAAGTCAAATCTTCCTCTAGTTCCAATTCTTCCATTGGCACTTGTTCTTCCGGTACTCTCAAGCACTTATTGAGCTGGGAAACATGAAATACATCATGGACATCTGATAGATGAGCTGGCATCTCCAACTTATACGCTACTTCTCCTCTTTTGTCCAAAATCTTGAATGGTCCTATATAACGAGGTGCTAGTTTGCCTCTTATGTTAAACCTCTTATGACCTCTCATTGGTGACACCTTGAGGTAAATAAAATCTCCTATTTAAAAGGCTAATTTCCTTCTCCTATTGTCCGTGCAGCCTTTTTGTCTTGATTGGGCTGCCCTCAAGTTTTCACGAAATATTTGGACTTGCTTTTCGGCTTCTTGCAACACATCCGGACCAAATACTTGAGTTTCTCCTGCCTCATTTCAGAAAAAAGGTGTCCCACACTTCCTCCCATAAAGCGCTTCATATGGTGACATTTTCAAGCTTGCTTGGTAACTATTGTTGTACGAAAATTCCGCGTATGGCAAGCTTTTGTCCCAACCTTTCCCATGCTTTAAAGCACAAGCTCTTAACATGTCCTCTAAAATCTGGTTGGTCCTCTCGGTTTGTCCATCCGTTTGAGGGTGATATGCCGAACTAAAATTCAACCTCGTTCCCAAAGCTTCATGCATTTTCTGCCAAAATCTAGAGGTAAATTGAGAACCTCTATCCGAGACTATATTCTTCGGTACTTCGTGTCGACATACAATATGCTCCATGTATATTTCGGCCAATTGTGCAACTGTATATTTGGTCTTCACAGGGATAAAATGAGCTGACTTGGTTAAGCGATCCACAATTACCCAAATTGAGTCATACCCGGACTGAGTACGTGGTAACCCAACTATGAAGTCCATTCCAATTTCTTCCCACTTCCATTCTAGGATCTTCAATGGTTGCAATAATCCAGCTGGCCTTTGATGTTTTGCCTTGACTCGTTGTCACACATCACACAATGCCGCATATTCAGCTCTGTCCTTTTTCATGCTATCTCATCAATAGCAAGCCTTCAAGTCTTTGTACATCTTCGTACAACCAGGGTGAATCGAGTATGGCGAGTCATGTGCCTCCTTTAGTATCGTCTCCCGAATATGCTTTACATTGGGCACGACAATCCTTTTACCAAGCCATAAGGTACCATGTTCGTCTTCATCAAATCTGAATTCTCTCCCTTCTTCGGTCCTTTCCTTGATTTCCTTGATCTCTTCATCCGCGGCTTGTGCTTCTCGAATTTCTTGCTCCAGGGTTGGGTTTAACTCCATCATCTCCATCTCATTTACAAATCCGAGGTTCAACCTTTCAAACTCCTTACATAACTCGGATGGTAACTCTCGAACTGTGAGTTGATGACTTACTCCTTTTCTACTCAAAGCATCGGCCACTACATTGGCTTTTCCTGGATGATAGTTGATTCCCAAATCATAATCTTTGATGAGCTCCAACCATCTCCATTGTCTCAAATTCGGATCTATTTGTGTGAAAATATACTTCAAACTCTTATGATCCGTGTAGATTTCACACCTATGTCCAAGGATATAGTGTCTCCAAACTTTCAATGCATGTACCACGGCTGCAAGTTCTAAATCATGTGTTGGGTAATTCTGCTTATGTTTCTTCAGTTGTCTTGATGCATAGGCGACCACTTGACCTTCTTGCATCAATACACATCCAAGTCCTTGTCTCGATGCGTCACAATAAATATCAAAACTCTTGCTCACATCCGGCAGTACCAAAACTGGGGTTGTTGTCAACCTCTTTTTCAACTCCTCAAAACTATTTTGACAAGCTTGAGTCCATTGGAAAGCCTTTCCCTTCATTAGCAATTCTGTCATTGGCTTGGCGATCTTGGAGAAGTCCTTGATGAACTGACGGTAATATCCAGCCATCCCAAGGAAACTCCTTATTTCATTTACATTTTGCGGCGGTTCCCACTTCAACATGTCTCTCACTTTTCCGGGGTCAACCGATACTCCTCCTCCTGAGATTATATGACACAAAAATGACACCTCTCTCAACCAAAACTGACACTTGTTGAACTTGGCATACAATTGATGCTCCCTCAATTTCTGCAACGTAAGCCTCGAGTGTTCCTCATGTTCCTTCTCATCCTTCGAGTAGATCATAATGTCATCAATAAACACCACAACGAACCTATCCAAGTACTCCATGAAGACCTTATTCATGAGGTACATAAAGTATGCAGGTGCATTGGTCAATCCAAAAGACAACATGGTGTATTCATAAGATCCATATTGTGTCCTCAAAGCTGTCTTGGGTATGTTCGATGGTCTAATCTTCATTTGAAAGTATCATGACCTCAAATCAATCTTAGAGAAGACACAAGCACCCTTCATCTGATCAAACGAGTCTTCTATGCGTGGCAAGGTGTACTTGTTCTTGATTCTTACCTCGTTGAGAGCTCGGTAATCCACACACATCCTTTGCGTTCCGTCCTTTTTGTCCACAAACAGCACGGGCGCTCCCCAAGGTGAAGAGCTTGGGCGAATAAAACCTTTCTCTAGTTGCTCTTGAATTTTTTTCTTGAGCTCTGCTAATTCCATAGGAGGCATCCTATGCGGCCTCTTAGCTATAGGTGCAGTTCCAGGTATTAAATCAATAACAAACTCAATGTCTCGATCAGGTGGCATACGTGGCAACTCATCTAGAAAAACATCCAAAAATTCGCACACCATTGGAATCTTCTCAATTGTGGCACCGTCCATATGATTTAGCTCCAATTGCTTTGGTGTGTTTTGAGATGCTTCAAATTCTACAGTGATCCCTTCTTCATTGGTCAACTTTACCGTCTTCATGGCACACTCAATAACTCCATTGTGCTTCCTTAACCAGTCCATACCAAGTATAATATCCAATCCTTGAGAATCCAAAACAATGAGGTTGGCGGAGAAGTCTATCCACCTTATTCTAAGGCTTACTTTTGGACATACAATATTTGTCCTCATCTCTCCTCCAGGAGATTTAACCAATAGAGTAAACTTCATATGAGAGATAGGCAAACTATACTTGGCAACATACTTCGATGCAATGAATGAATGCGATGCTCCAGAATCAAACAACATAGTCGCGGGGTTGGAGTTGGCGAGAAACATACCAATGACCACGTCATTCGCTTGTTGAGCATCCTCCATAGAGACATGGTTCACATTGCCACGAGCGAAATTCTGCTGTCCATGGCTTCCTTGCGGCTGTCCTCCATTGGGTCTTGGGTTTTGCCTCGGCGCATTGCTTCCTTGACCACTTGACTTATGACATTGATGCGCAAAGTGTCCAACTTCTCCACAAGTATAGCACTTCTTAACTCCACCAGAATTATTGGGACGAGCTTGGTTTTGAGCATTGGCACCAGGATAATTGGCACGAGGTGCATAAGACATTGGAGGCCTAGGTGCTTGCATGACAGGGCGCTGCTGCACAAACTGAGTTGGGCGCGGTGCAAATCCAGGGCGTTGAGCAGGAATAGAAGAGCTAAAATAAGGCGCATTGGGCGGCGCAAAGCGAGGGCGCTCATTACTTCCTTGTTGTAGTCCTTGATATGGCGCCTTTCTCTTATTGTCTTGCTCCATCTCACGAATCTTGTTCTCAACCACAATTGCTTTGTCCACAAGCTTCTGAAAGTTGGCATAATCACAGTTGAGTAGTTGCACTTGAATCTCATTGTTCAAGCCTCTCATGAACAAGTATTGCTTCCGGCTGTCCCGACTAACATCCTCATGCGCATATCTTGAGAGTTGAGTGAACTTATTGAGATTTTCACTCACGCTTGATCTTCCTTGCCTCAAGTTCTCAAATTCTTGCCTCTTCAAAATCATAACACCTTCCGACACATAATGAGAATGAAAACTCTCCTTGAATTCCGCCCAAGTGATCCTCTCTTGATTCTCATGAGCATTGCAATTAGCATCTCACCAATTCGCAGCTGCTCCAACGAGTTGATGAGAAGCAAATAGCACCTTCTCCCGGTCACTGCATTGGACAATAGCAAGTTTCTTCTCCACGGACTTGAGCCAATCATCGATGTCCATAGGGTCGGCAGCTTGAGCAAAGGTTGGCGGCCTAGTCCTCATAAACTCTCCCAACCGGTTATGAGGAGGCGGGGCTGGCGGTGGAGGCATGTGGGGCTGATTATTGATGTTGCCAGCCTGCAGCTGCCCCATAGTCTGTATCATGGTCTGCATGAGCTGGTTTTGCATAGCAAAAAGCTGCTCGATATTGATAGCTCCATGAGAAGATCCTTGTCCAATGTTGTTCTGAGGCACTCCATTGTTCTCCTCCTCATCATTGTCATCCCTCTGGTTGCGAGTCCTCACCATCTGAAGAAAATCAATAGGTAAGAATTAGAGACGTTCCCAACTATATGCATCAAGGGAACTAATATTGAAAGAAAAAGAGAAACTGAGCAATGGATAGGATCGGCCCGCTCGGTGGGGGGCGACGCGGAGGGCGACCACGCCACCTCCCCCGACGGCCTCCTCTCCGGTCTTCCTCCCCTCCCGTCGTGCTCCCAGCCCCTTCGCCGGCCTACCCGCTCCGCTTTGGGCGAGGGGCGCGGAGGCAGGTGCCGCCGCCTCCAACCCTAGCGGTCGCTGCTCTGACTTATGCCACCGTTCCGGTCGTCTCTGCTCCGGCGAGGCCGGTGCTGGCCCTGCGGTCGGCGCGCCGTCTCTCAGTCTCCTTTCCGCTGGTCGCCTCTCCAACTTGGGGCTCCGCCCGGCCTCCCGCACCCCCAGTGACTCCTGCGTTGGGTGGGTCGGATATGGTGCCCTCCTTGCTAGATCCAGCGCTGCCACCTCCTCACTCGCCGTCGCTGACTGGCCCCCCGCCCCTGCATCCTGCGCAACGGAAGGAGGAACCGCCAGATCCAACGCTGCCACCTCCCCACTCGCCATCGTCAACTGGCCCTGTGCCCCTGCAACCCGCGCATCTCCATTCTTCCTCCTTCCCGTTGGTTCACTCCCTCCACCTCTCTCCACCCTCCCCCACTAAGTGCCCCTCTCCACCTCACCCGCCCCCACCTGTCCCTGTGCTGAGCAGGCCAAATCCAGTCTCTCCACCGCTCAATGCCTCTTCCACCCTCTTCCATGGGTCGTCTCCTCCCCAACCACCAATGGTGTCTTTGCCCTATGGCTCTGCTTCCTCGGCAGCCTTGCGGGCAGCTCCATTCCCTCCTTCTTCGGTTGCAGCACTTCTGTCGGCAGTGTCATCCCTAGACCCGCCCCTTCCTGCTCCTTCCGCCGCCCCCTCCAGCTTCTCTTGTATGAGGAAGGGTTGGCTGTCCACATCCAAGTCGAAGTTTGCGCCATCAGTGTTGCCCCCCTCTGTGGCAGTTGCGCCGGTCTCCTCCTCGCTTAGTTTCATCGCTGCTGCTTCTGATCCGCTCCTCACCCTACCTTTGGAGCCCAACCTGCAGCTTTGCTCCGCTACTTCCCCGCTTTCACTGCCTTTCAGCTGCCCTGTGTCACCGCCTCTTCTTTCTCCACCACCGTCCCCTCCGAGGTCGCATCCCCCCAAGTCGTCTCTCTCTCCCCTCTTGCCCTCCCCAACCTCGGCAGGCACTCTTTTGTGTCGGTTCGCCTCACCCGCCCTATCTGGTTGTGGTTCCTGTCGGCAGGTTGTCTGGTCAGTCCCAACAGATCTGATCGGTAAGTGCTTCAACTGCTTCTCCACCGGCCACTTTGCTGCAATGTGTAAGGAGGCCACACGTTGCTTCCGCTGCAAGGGAGAAGGTCACAAAGCACGCAGCTGTGTGCTTGCCCATCACTGCTCTTCATCAACCTCGCCTACTGCTTCATCGCCTCCATCATCAACTCCTGTGCCTACTTCGTCAGTCCAAGAGGACATCTGCCTCACCACTACCTCTAAGAAGCTAGAGTGCGATTGTCGTAACTGCCCATTTTCTCTAGTTGCAGCTTCTTTGGTTGATTCATTGGGGCCCTCTTCCTCTCTTTTCAAAGTTCGGCGAGTGTTCATCCACCTTGACAATGAGCAGAATCTCAAGCCGGCTCTGGGGTCCTATACTAAGGAAGCAAAAAATCGGTGGTCCCGCCGTAAGACCATCGATCCTCAAATGGTCCATCCAGTGGTCGTTGAACGATGGTACGATGGGTGGGTTTCTATGATCCTTGAAGCTGCCATCTCTTTGGGTGTGACACCTGATGTGTTGCCGCCTGCTGGGTAGAAAGTTGCTAGCTCTGTAGCCTTTTTAGGTGGTGGAGGCTGTTGGTCGTTTGTTAGCTGTTTGGTCGTGTCAGTTTGTACCGGTCGTATAAGTTTGTAACGGTCGTGTTGTATGGCTATCTCAGCCAATTTCTATTATCAATATAATTCACTGTCGGGGTTTCCCTTGCAGTTTTGGTTCAAAAAAAACTATATGCATCAAGGGATATGAAACTAAACAACTAGCTACACTAGCCTAGGTGGACATGGCAATGCTAAAGCACCCCAAAATCCTCTATTAAGCACAGAAGCAACCAATTTATATAGCAACAACACACCAAGCAAAAACACATCGATTCCTGAGTGCTCCTATGTGCTCTAAAGTGTCCATTCTATCTAGGCTGCATCCTACGGTCAACCTGTGGCTCTGATACCAATCTGTGACACCCGGTTCCAAAAGATGAACCAAGTGAACGCATATGTGTGCCCAGGACGTTCAACACACATACACGAGTGCATTCACAAAAGAGTATACAGAAAATTTCCACAGAATAAGATTAATTAACCAGATTTTATTAAACAAACCATATTATCCTCGAATACAAGTTCTAATAAATATTGATGACAAGTTCAACAACTGCAGCGAAAATAAACTAATTAAGCAAACTAAACAGCTAGGCAACATAAGCAATAGGGTAGCACAACTCCATACAACACCACAGGCAAGCTCACGGTAGACACGGCCTAGAACTCCGCATTATCGCCATTAAACTCACGATCCTGACCTGCAACTTTTGGGGGGGGTTGCAAGAGTGAGTACATGTCATACTCAGCAAGTGTGAAAAGTATGACATGTGGCTGATTCAAATGACGAATATAATAAAGGCTAAGTGCTGAAAAGTACATTAAAATATTTCAAAAGCAATATATGTTACATGTACATGAAATAAAACCACCATAAGACATATAGTTATCATAATGCCAGTCCATATTCCATATCCATCATCATATACCAATATCCATATTCAATACCAGAATTCAATTCATAATCATCCATGACCATAATTCCAACCATAACCATCCCAAATACCATCCCAATACCGAGTTTCCCCTAATCATGGAAGTTGTTCAGGTGCTCCTAACCGGGAGCACGACTATCATGATAGTTTTATTAGACTCTGCAGAGTTTGTACCACTTTACCCACGTGTTTGTGATTTCATCACCCATCGCGACTAAAGAACCTCCCTTATGCCAATTACACTTCCTTTGGTGTATGGCCAAGAGATCACAAAATAGCCTTTACAAAGGGATTACTAGCCTATTTAGACCCCACTGAGGTTTCACCGGTGGCGATGCCTCCAACTGAGCGCATCTTCAACCAAGGGCCCCCTCTTGAGCCATTCGGATCCCAGGGTAGTCCCACCAATCATCAACAAACCCAATCTGACTATCCCTTCCCCGAGCATACATAAGGGTCCAAATAGCACTAGCAAAGCCCTAATTAATCAGCTACGCCGCACCCATACTTGATCTCGTGGTGGCACTGTAATCCTGGCTTATTCTCGCATGAACCGGTCCTTAGATCTAAAGCAAGCAAACCACCATGACATCCAACCCATCCACATACCGGGCTTGCTTAGATCACCAATTACCATATCATATTGACCAATTCACATTAACCAGGATATAATTAATGCTTAATTAAATGTGTAGTGTTGTTTTCCCATCCCAATTAATTAAGCGAAGCAAAAAGGTAAAAAGCCCTTCTCGACTCTCTACCATATATTCCAGGTGACAAGGGTGGTCAAACAACGCTAGTAAACTTTCTACCATAGGATTTCCCATCAATTTGACACAAGCATGCAGTTTTGCAAACAAAACATTTATTTTAGAAACAGGATCAATATGCTTCAAGGACACTTGCCTTGCTCTTGTGGTTGATTAGGGTCAAAGCCTTCAAACTCTTGGTGCTGTAGATCCTCCGTGACACTCTCTAGCGCAAATCCGTCTAATCCACACAATAAACAGACAAGACAAGAAACACAATCAAAGAGTGCACAAATATTACTCAATATGACATGACATGCATGATTAATGCAAATGCAAGATAGAACTTGTTAATAGATTGCTTTTAATGATCACTAACTAGTTCTAATAGATTTTAACAAGTTTATACAGGTTTGGATTTGATTAGATCTACTTTTAGAATCAATTAAACACAATTTAGTCAGCAAAATCGGACTTGTCTGTAGAAGGCCGGACAAGTCCGCACTTCGTAGAACTAGCGAACTAGGGTTTTCTAGATCGACGTAAATTTGGAGATTAGGGGTCTGATTCACGTAAGGAAAAGAGAATAGAAGGTATACCAGGTGTTTAGCACTCCAATGAATCAAGAAACTTGGAGGTAACACTCAGATCTTGATGATCTAGGGTTGGGGATGAACTTGGAGATGAATTGGTGTTGAAGAACGAAAGCTTGGTGGAGATCTTGAGCCTCTTCCATTTCCTCCTCTTCTTCTTCTTGCTTGGGATCTCCTCCTCCCTCCTTGATGGTGGCTCTCCACGAACTAGGGTTTGGGTGGGGTGGAAAAGTGGCAAATAGATGTCAAGCTAAGGGGTGGGGTTGTTTATATAGAGGTGGAGGCTAGGGTTAGATGGATTTCGAGTTTGAGAGGAGTAGAGGCCGGTTTAGAGTCCCACATGGGCTCTAAAAGAGTTAGGCACGACGTCCCTAGGCCCACTTAACGTGAAACCCATGAAACAAGTCGTAAAACAAAAGATCAACTCGGAGTCGCGAAATATCGGACAAGTACGGAAAGGACCATACTAGTCCGAAGTTGTCCAGAGAGAAAATCGGACAAGTCCGACTTTAGTCAGAGAGGAAAATGGACAAGTCCACTGGAACACCGGACTAGTCCGGAAAATTCCAGGGACTTAGCAAATTTTCAAGGATTCTTGGAATATCGGACTAGTCCGCGCAAAATCGGACAAGTCTGAAAGTTTCCAGAGGCAAAATCGGACTAGTCCGCAGCAAAAATGGACAATTCCGTTTTTAGTGAGAGATAAATCGGACTAGTCCTCAGTAAAATCGGACTAGTTCGCACTTTCCTGCATTTTAAGTGCGGTTTTGCTCCAAATCAATTTTAAACTCGTTCCTCTTGATGTGGATTAATGTTAAACATGTATATGAATGTATGCAAGGCATGATGCATGAAAATGAGGGTGTTACATCTACCTCCCGACTCCATCTACAGTTGGGGGAGCTCTGCCGCCAGTTCACCGCCAATTTCGAGAGCTCCTACACCCGACCTGGCACCAAGCTGGACTTATTTGTTGTACAACAAAAATCGGGAGAGCCGCTGTTATCATTTATCCAACGTTTTTCCCAGGTACAAAATACAATTCCTTCTATCTCCAACGCCCCTGTCGTTGTTGCGTTTTGGCAGGGAGTTAGAGACAAGAAGATGCTGGAGAAGCTGGCAACTAAAAATGTTAGCAACATCATGGAACTCTTCAGCCTAGCTGACAATGTGAGACCTATGTGTGCTGAATACATTGTCTATGATGATAAAAGTTTTGAATACTACCAAAACACCCTTTTAACAAGGTCTGACTCTAGGTCCGAGCTCCCGCAAGGTCTGACGATAGGTCCGGCTTGTTTTGGGTAGCTCCTGCAAGGTTTGACGTTAGGTCCGATGTAAGATCCGACTTACTTTGTCTAGGCCTGACTTGTTTTAGTTAGGTCCGACCTGCTGAGGCTAGGTATGACATGTTTTTGCTAGGTCCGACGCAAGGTCCGACTAGCTTTGATAAGCTCCGGCACTAGGTCCGACTAGCTTTGGTTAGCTCCGACGCTATGTCCTGCTAGCTTTGGCAAGTTCCGGTTCAAGATCCGATTAGCTTTGGCAAGGTCCGGTGCTAGATTGAAATGGTTTTGCTTTTAACTTGCAATATTTCAAACTTTCTTTACACTTATGGAAAGTTTGCTTAGTATTCTTTTACTAAGTTTTTGATGTGTTTTGTCTTATCAAGGTGGTTAATTGTCGGTGGTTTTGATCCGGCAGATCTCCCGACACTACTAAAAGTGTTTACGGAGTTTGAAGTTCGGTGTGGGCGCGCGGAGATTCAAGAAGGTGAAATGTAAAATGACACAGGAGACACAAAGATTTACGTGGTTCGGGCCGCCTGAGCATAATACCCTACTCCATGGGGTGTGTTGGTGTTGTATTGGATGTATGAACTCAACTCAGGTGACGTGAGTTGAGAGCTCGTGTGAGCCGATTAGACCAGATCAGATTCGATCAGATGATCAGACTCGATCTCCTCTATGTATCATCGGCCTGTCCTTTTATAGTACAAGGACAGTCCGTTACAAGTTGGCCTGGCCTGACATGTGGCCCCGACGGCTACTAATATTTATACACATGTGATGCGCTTAATTACCCTTAATGACCGTAAAAATATTGATACACATGTGATGCACTTAATTACCCTTAATGACTGAGTTACGGGCTTTGACAGCGCCGTTACTGGTAATAAGGGTCGTCCGATCATGTGTCATTAACATAGTATTAATGACACTTAATCAGGTCTTGAAGTCCTTGATTCCCCTTTGAAGATTCGGAGCTCTTGTGGAGTCTACCGGAGGTTTGAGGCTGAAGATCTGACGGTTTGACACATGGCAGCTCTGGGGCATACTGTGGGGAACAGATATGTCCGGTGCCACCAGACACGTGTCAGTTCCGGAGCTTACCTCGGTCTGGGGTTAGGTCCGGGGGTACCGTTATGGTACATAGCCCGAAGCTTCCCCCTTGTGGGCGGTAGCTCCGGTTTGATGGTACACGTGGCGACCCTGGGACTAACCATGTTGGGGAAGCGGGTCCGGTTATGTCTGACATGTGGGCCTTCGAAGGTCTTCAAATCAAGTAGATGACATTTCCTTGAGATCTTTGCAATCTCAAGGGGTATACGGTACTCAGGGTACCGATAGTGGCCCCCTGGGCCCACCTCTGGAGAAGACCCCTTGGGTGAAGTCATTCCGTCGGAGGTGGGTCCATCCTTCGACTTTTGAGCCGAGTCTTCAAAGGTCTTCAGATGTGCCGTTGGCGATAGTTTTGGAGTTAAATCCTCGCCGCGTGGCATATCTCGGGTGTGGCAAATGAGATCTTTGGCGTGCGGATCTCACGCAATTGAAGGTCGCCGGTTCCCGATACGAAAATCGTATCGGTTCCGCGCGCCTTGTCAGGCCGCCGCCTTCGGGCTTCCCGTCTTTCATGATGACAACCGTTCGCCTGGGTAAGAACCTCGACTTGATCGTCGAGGTGGTCCCGGGCCCTCTTGTCATCGGCAGGGTGAAATTTTTGAATAGTATCTTCGGCTTCTCTGCGATTTCCATCCAAGCGTTGCGGGGGCTTACTTAAGAAGGAAAGCGCGCACCATTTGGGGTTCTTTACACCTCTCATCTGATCTTGCACTCGAACTCCCAAACTTGTGCTTGCTTTTCCTCCCTTGCCTCGTTGTGCTGCGATGGAGTTGGGTCTCCGCAAGAGCCGCTTAAAGACCGAAGGTGACCTGAAGAAGGTCCGGGCCCTCATGGGGTGGTCCCCGGACTTCTTCAACCACCTGGTCCGCGCCGGGAGAGAGCTCCCATTCGAGAAGGAGCATGCCGGCGAGATGGTGTACTTTTCTGCGTACGCCATGGTGGGGTTGATCCCACCTTTTTCCTCCTTTTTCTTGATGCTGCTAGACTTCTATGGTCTGCAGCTGTATCACCTTGGCTCCCACTCCATTCTTCTAGTGTCTGTCTTCATCCACTTCTGTGAAATGTGGGTGGGTATCCCTCCTGCATTGAGCTTTTCTGGACCTTCTTCACCGTCCATACCACTGGAAGGGGTGATGAGTACCTTGGCTTCTACTACTTTGTGAAGCGCAAGAAGTGCCCATTCAAGTACCTCCGGTCGTTTTCCTCTATAAAGTGGGACGATTGGAAGAAAGACTGGATAGTCATCTGGGTGGAGGAGCACGAGAAGCTCGAGCTGCCCGAAGGCCTCCCCAACATCGACATTGCAGTCTGGAGTGAAGCTCCGGTGCTGTCAGATGCCTTCAACCCTACTTTGACCAGGATCCTCCATTGTGTGGAGGGAGGATTAACTCCTCAGGCGGTATTTTGCAATTTCCTGGTCAACAGGTGGGCACCGCTGAAGAGGAGAGAAAAACTCGCTTGGTCCCTCAACAGTGTGATGGACGACGACCGGGTCGATACCGGGCTGAAGTCCAACATGGAGGGGGCGACCTTGGAGTTTCATCTCAAGAAGTTCCAGCACGGCATCGATGTCGCGGGTGATGACTTGACCTCGCCACCAGCTTTCCTCCCTCTGAACTTGGAAGTACAGTTCAGCAGGGAGCTCCGGCGGACGATGCCGGTGCTTGACGACCTCGGTGTCATCGAGAGACGATCGACTTCTAGGGTGGTGATCCCTGGGGCTTCTGAAGGTGGCTCCGCCCCTGCCCCAAAGCCAAGGACCGAAGTCGTCGGCAAGGGCAAGGAGCCGGCGGCCGAACCCTCGAGCCGGAAGAGGAAGCTAAAGCATGCCGACGGAAGGTCTGTCAGGCCTGCACCCTATGCAGCAGCTCCTTCTCCCCGGAGGGGGAGGTCTTGTACAACTGCGACGACTGCACTTGCAGCAGTGTCTTCCCGGGGTGCTAGCTCCGGGCATGTGACTCCAGTACCAGGGCCAGCTGAGGTCTCTGGGTCCGGAGGTCCTTTCCGGTCGAGGGGGGCCTCGACTAAGGAAATGCCTGCGGCTGCAACAAGTTCCGGGGGGCCTTCCAGAGCTACCACGCTGGCGGCGGCCATTTTCAGTCCAGAACGCCCGGGAAAGAGATTCCGTGCAAGCTGGTGCGGAAGCCTTCCGAGGTAACTTTTAATCTTTACCTCAGACAGTTGTTTTGTTGTAGTAACTGTTTTTTAAGTTTCTTCATCCATCATCTGCAGCGTCCCCAAGAAGAGGAGTGAGGCTCCGCCCCAAGCCAGAGCAGCTGAAGCTGTGAGGGCGGAGGCTTCTGCTCCTGTCCCGGTGCCGCCCCAAGTGGTGGCTGAAGCTGCGGCAGCTCCGGCGCCAGCTGTCATGGTCATGGACCTCGACTCATCCCCCGAGACTCCTATGGTAGCGCCGGACCATGGGAGAGAAGATGCGCCAGCGGCTCCTGCCCTGGAGGTTGAAGTCCTGGGTCTTGATACTGAGATGTTGGAAGCTTCAGCCGCTGAGCCGAAGGAAGCAGTGATTCCAGCCCTAGAGCTGGAAATTGTCAAAATCCCGGCGGTTGGGCTGGAGGTTATTGAAGTCCCGGTGAGCGAACTGGATGTTGAGGAAGTCCCGGCGGTTGAGCCGGCTACCTTCGAAGCTCCGACCTCAGAGCCGGTTGCCACTGTAGCTCTGGCTGCAGAGCCGGTTGCAGTTGAAGACCTTCCGGCGCCTGAGCCGGTTGAGGTTGAAGCTCCGGCCTCTGGGCCGGTTGTTGTTGACCTTCCGGCGCCCGAGCTGGTCGTTGCGGAGGCATTAGCACTCGAACCCATGATGGTCGAGGCGCCAACACCTGAGCCACCAGTGGAGGAGGAGCCCAGGCCGGAGCCGGAAGTAGCCCCTGCTCCGAAAGTGATGACGGAGGAGGTGCCTGCTGCTGAGCCAGGGTGCCCTGATGAAGTCGTTGCCCCCCTGCCTGAGGGGGCAAATGAAGACCTGGCGGCAGGGCCTTCGGAACCACTTCTGGAGGTCGGAACTTCTTCTGTGGGACCCTCCTCGGTGGCAACTGAGGCTATCCCAGAGGACGAACCTAGTGCCGTGGAGGCTCAGGGGACCACTCTTGTGGAGTGGGACCCGATTTTTGTAAGCGAGAACCCGCTGGAACCAGCGGAGGAGACCCCAGCAGGTCTGGACCCTATTCCCCTGTCGTTGTCCATTGACAACGCTTGCTCCAGTCTGCGTCAAGTCCAGCTGGCGTTCTACCACGACAGCAAGGCTCTTGAAGAGGAGCGCCAAACCCTTAGGCGATGGCGTAATCGGCTCCACTTCGAGACCAAGCTAGCGCAGTCGAGGCTAGTAGACGACAAGGAGTGGATCAAACAGGAGAAGGTCCGCCTGGAATACTGGGGCAAATTATTGGATGATAGGGAGAGCTTGACTCGTGCCCTCGACACTCAATCCCGGGCCATTTATGAGCAGTCCAAGGCAACTAATAGTGCGGCTGATGATCGCCAAGAAAGGCTTGAAGCCATTAACACTAGCCTCATCAAGCGCCGGGAGGCACTTGAGGAGAGGGAGAAGAAGCTTGAAGACGAAGAGCAAAAACTCCTAGAGCTGCGGGATGATATCTTGAAGACGGAGGAGGAGCTCGCCGAAAAGGTGGCTCAGGCTGACAAGGGACTCGAGGAACGCACCAAGAAGTTGGAGGAGCGTCACGTTGAGGAGGAGGAGAAGGCCTGGGTACAAGGGCAGGAACTCTACAAGCAAGAGTGTGCCATCGCTGCCAGGGAGAAGAAAGTTAGGGGCCGTGAGAAGGACCTGGTCGACTGCCGGAACAAGATCCACCTCCGGGAGGAGGAGCTCGGAAAACTCGAGAAGTAGGTTGCTGAAAAGATTTAGCAAAATGCCAAAGAGGTTGAGCGCCTTGCTCGTGAGAATTCTGAACTGGCAGCGGCCAAAATATCCTTGGAGGAACTGAAGGGCTTGAGGACTGCAGACTCCCTACAGGTTTGGGAGTTCCTGAGCAAAGACAACGATGCGCTGACACCAATGGGCTTCAGTCCTGTGCATCTGGATGATCCGGAGCCGGAGCCGAACCTGGCGTTGCAAGCGTTGAGCTCGGCGGGTGACAAACTCTCCAAGGTTGGTGACACCATCGCGGACCAGTTGGAGGCTAAGGGGCAGTCCCTGGCGAAGAACGTCGCAGAGTATGTGCTAACGTGCTACACCAGCCGGGATCCCCAATTTCCTCTGGACCCGGTGCTTGAAGGTCCCGTCGAAGGAGAAGGTGAAGCCACCCGAGCCAACATGTCGGAGGTTGCTCAGAAGGTCGCCCAATTCTTCCATAGGGTCTAGGACCATCTCTGTAGCTCCCACTTGTATTCTCTCTTTTTATTCCCCAATTTTGTAATCCCTTGTCTCCAGATGAATGGAATCCACAATTTGTTAATGAATTTCATTTTTTGTCTTCAACACTTCTGTCTTCACTTGGCCCCCTGGTAGATGTACACAATTTGACTGTGAACATGTACTAAGAGGATATTGTATTTTGTTGAAGACTCGTTTGCTTCGAACTTGTAGAGTGTAGGTCCGAAGTCTTCGATAATGAAGGCCCCCTGAGGTTGTCAGAGCTCAGAAGCTCTAGCATTGACTACTGTAAGAGCTTAGTAGCTCCGACAATAGTCCCTATCAACGCGTAGAGCATCGATAGTTAGCCCTTCGGGGTGTCGGAGCTTAGTAGCTCCGGCAGTGACCTTTGCCAACGGGTAGCTTGTCGGCAGCAGACTTCGCTTGTGGGGTCTTCTCACCATCTTTTATTCTATGTCGACGAGTGGTCCCCCTAGCTTTGCCGGAGCTTGGTTGCTCCGGTAATGCTCGTTTTCAATGTTTAACATCGATCACAAGCCACCTAGGGGGAGTCGGAGCTTTGTTAGCTTCGGCTTTTCTCCGTCAATGTGGATTCTTTTATTTTTCCTGCACACTGAAGCCAAGAAAAATAGTAAAATTCGCTCCTTGCCTATAAATACATCGCGACTTACGATTCCCAAGAAAGTTTTAGGTCAAACACAATTCTGAATACAACCGAATGCGTTGGCTTCTTTCTTCCAGATCCAATTGTACTTGGACCTGCCTTACTTCAGCCTGCCGGGGTGTAGGTAGAGTGGCGTACTTAGGGTGCTTGACCAGGCTAAGTCGATAGCACACTCCAGCCCTAGACTGGCTTGGCGGCATTTAGGCGAGTGGACCATGAACAATATTTGAATCCAAAAGAATTGACAATACAACTCGAATTGTACATGAACTGGTCGAACTAAAATTTCTTATGAATTGCACAACTTTGTTATAGACAAGATAGAGAAAAATAAAAAATGTTGAGCCTGTACAAAATAAATGCATGTGGAGTCTGTTTCACATGAGGATGCCTTTCATTATAGGTCCAGGGTATAGGGGAAACAAGTACACTCTTAGGCTACGGAACCAGGCTAAGCGTGTTTCATTTCTCGTTTGACCCATGGTAGCTAGCCACACTTTTAGTCCTGAGACTATGACAAGTGTTGCATGAACTTTGCGGACCTTCCGGGAAAGGTCCGGCTGTTCTCTCGGAGGAACTACCCAACTCTGTACAACGACTCTATAACATACACCTCAAGTTACTACAGACTCACCTCCGTGATATTAAGTGTAGAACTTACGGAGGTGCTCAATATTCCAAGGATTTGGAAGAGGTGTCCCATCCTCGGTAGCCAAGCGAACGCTTCCAGGACGGGATACTTTAATCACTCGGAAGGGTCCCTCCCAGCTGGGGGAGAGTTTGTTTAAACCTTCTCTGGATTGTATTCTCCGTAGCACCAGATCACCTTCCTCGAGCTGTCGGTTGTGTACATGCCGCTGATGATAGCGCCGAAGGGCTTGGCGGTATCGTGCATTCCGAATAGCTGCTTGGCACCTTCCCTCCTCAAGGAGGTCTAGGTCTTCACGCCGGAGCTGGTCCTGCGTGGCTTCGTCGAAGGTCCGGACCCGGAGTGACCCCAAGGTGATTTCCGGAGGAAGGATTGCTTTAGCTTTGTACACCAGGAAGAAGGGTGTCTCTCCAGATGACCGGTTTGGAGTTGTCCTGTTGGCCCATAGAGTGGGCGGAAGCTCTTCAATCCAGTTGGCTCCATGTTTTTTCAAGCGCTCATAGGTGCGCGTTTTGAGTCCTTTCAGGATTTCAGCATTTGCTCTCTCGGCCTGGCCATTGCTTGCTGGGTGAGCTACGGAGGCGTAGCAAACTTGAATGCCGAGGTCTTTGCAATATCCTTGAAATGCAAAGCTTGTGAATTGGGTCCCTATGAGCGCACGTCGATGACATCATGGTCAAGGTCAAGAACAAGGAGTCACTCCTTGACACCTTACAGGCTGTCTTCGAAAAGCTGCTGGTCACCCGCACAAAACTAAACCCAGACAAGTGTGTCTTCGGGGTTAGCTCCAGAAAACTTCTTGGTTTCCTGGTAAATCACCGGAGCATAGAGGCTAATCCGGCGAAGATCAAAGCCATTGAAGACATGCGGCCACCAGCCCGCATCAAGGATGTCCAAAAGCTGACTGGATGTCTAGCAGCCCTCAGCCGGTTCATTTCAAGACTGGCAGAACGGGCACTTCCCTTCTTCAAGTTATTGAGGAAGTCCGGACCATTCAAATGGTCTGAAGAAGCAGAAAAGGTGTTCCAGGAGCTAAAATAGCTCCTCACCACCCTACCAACTCTGGTAGCTCCGAACCCTGGTGAGCCTTTGCTGCTTTACATTTCAGCAACTGACGAAGTCGTCAGTATGGTCCTGGTTGCGGAAAGACCAGAACTATCCCATGCTCAGGAATCCAGACCCCTCCAGGAGGGTCCGGAGGTTCCTCAAAGCGAGTCTGGGTCCCAGTTCCCAGACTTGAGTCCACAAGAAGTTACTTCAGAAGACCCAGACCCCTCCGGGAGGGTCCAGGTCGCTTCTGAAGAAGCTCTGGGTCCCTCCAGCAAGGACCCGGAGGTCCCCGAAGAAGGTCCGGATCCCTCCGGAAGGATCTGGGTCAATGAAGAGGAAGCTCCGGGCCCCTCCGGGAGGGTTCGGACCATCCAGTGCCTAATGTACTTCATCAGTGAAGTACTTCATGAGGCCAAGACTCGATACCTAGAGGTGCATAAGCTGCTCTATGCAGTTCTTATTGCCTCCAGGAAGCTTCGCCATTACTTCCAAGCTCACAAGATTTCAGTGGTGAATTCTTACCCACTTCGAGCAATCTTGCATAATCCCAATTCAACTGGGAATATTGCAAAGTGGGCAGCAAAATTGGCCGAATTCGATCTTGAATTCATTCCAAGACAAGCAATCAAGAGTCAAGCATTGGCAGATTTTGTGGCGGAATGGACTCCATCTACATCAAACCCTGGGGGCCCCAGTGAGAAGAAGCCGGAACACAAGGCTCCGGTCTTCACCGAGCCTCACTGGATCCTCTACTTCGATGGCTATATGCAAAAACAGGGGGCCGGAGCTGGAATCCTTCTCCTCGCACCAACCGGGGAGAAGGTAAAATACATGGTACACCTTGACTTCAAGGCGACCAACAACATGGCGGAGTACGAAGCACTCATCTACGGACTAAAGGTGGCACTGTCATACGATGTCAAGTAGCTGCTGGTCAAGAGAGATTCACAGCTCATCATTAAACAAGTGAAGGGTGAATGCTCCTACAACAATCTCCAGCTAGCTGCTTACCTCCTTGAAGTCCAGAGGCTTCAGAAGGACTTCAAAGTCCTAGACCTCCACCACGTCCAGCGTGTCCACAACGCTGAAGCCGACGAACTCTCGACGAAAGCATCAACTGGAGCTCCGGCTCCTGCCGAACTGAGCGACGGGGGCGAGATTAGCATCCTGAAGCTGACATTCTCGATGGCCCTGTTACCATGGCAGCCATCAAGGGTCGTAGGTGCTGCCGGAAGCTCCGAGCAACCCAGCACGCAAGACTCAAATGCTCAAGTTAGCTCCGACGCATGGATCTCAGAGATCCGGAGCTACTTGAAAGACAACATCCTTCCTGACGATGATGTATCCTCTGACCGGATAGTCAGATTGGCTAAAAGATACACGTTGGTAGAAGGGGATCTCTACCGACACGTTGCCAACGGCGTCCTATTGCGGTGCATCACAAGGGAAGAAGGCTGCGAACTCCTCGCAGAAATCCATGGTGGCGAGTGTGGGAACCACGCGTCTCCCTGCACGCTGGTCGGTAAAGCCTTCCGGCATGGCTTCTACTGGCCTACATCACTCCAGAATGCAACTGAGCTGGTGAAGAAATGCGAAGCATGCCAATTTCATGCAAAGAAAATTCACACACCGGCTCAACCTCTACAAATGATACCTCCTACATGTCCCTTCGCTGTGTGGGGGATGGACATCTTGGGACCTTTCCCAAGAGCCGTCGGAGGTTACAAGTTCCTGTATATCGCCATTGACAAGATCACCAAGTGGCCAGAAGCAACTCCAGTTGTGACAATAAACAAGCAATCTGCTATCAACTTTTTGCTGTCCATTATATGCAGATTTGGAGTCCCAAAAAATCATTACTGATAATGGGACCCAATTCACAAGCTCTGCATTTCAAGGGTATTGCAAAGACCTCGGCATTCAAGTTTGCTACGCCTCCGTACCTCACCCGGCAAGCAATGCCCAAGCCGATAGAGAAAATGCTGAAATCCTGAAAGGGCTCAAAACGCGCACCTATGAGCGCTTGAAAAAACATGGAGCCAACTGGATTGAAGAGCTTCCGCCCACTCTATGGACCAACAGGACAACTCCAAACCGGTCAACTGGAGAGACACCCTTCTTCCTGGTGTACGGAGCTGAAGCAATCCTTCCTCCGGAAATCACCTTGGGGTCACTCCGGGTCCGGACCTTCGACGAAGCCACGCAGGACCAGCTCCGGCGTGAAGACCTAGACCTCCTTGAGGAGGGAAGGTGCCAAGCAGCTGTTCGGAATGCCCGATACCGCCAAGCCCTTCGGCGCTATCATCAGCGGCATGTACACAACCGACAGCTCGAGGAAGGCGATCTGGTGCTACGGAGAATACAATCCAGAGAAGGGTTAAACAAACTCTCCCCAACTGGGAAGGACCCTTCCGAGTGATTAAAGTATCCCGTCCCGGAAGCGTTCACTTGGCTACTAAGGATGAGACACCTCTCCCAAATCCTTGGAACATTGAGCACCTCCGTAAGTTCTACACCTAATATCACGGAGGTGAGTCTGTAGTAACTTGAGGTGTATGTTATAGGGTCATTGTACAGAGTCGGGTAGTTCCTCCGGGAGAACAGCCAGACCTTTCCCGGAAGGTCTGCAAAGTTCATGCAATGCTTGTCACAGTCTCAGGACTAAAAGTGTGGCTAGCTACCCTGGGTCAAATGAGAAATGAAACACGCTTAGCCTGGTTCCGTACCCTAAGAGTGTACTTGTTTCCCCTGTACCCCGGACCTATAATGAAAGACATCTTCATGTGAAACAGACTCCACGTGCATTTACTTTGTACAGGCTCAACATTTTTTATTTTTCTCTTTCTTGTCTATAACAAGGACGTGCAATTCTTAAGAAATTTTAGTTCGACCGGTTCATATATGATTCGAGTTGTATTGTCGATTCTTTTGAATTCAAATATTGTTCATGGCCCACTAGCCTGAATGCCGCTAAGCCAATTTAGGGCCGGAGTGTGCTATCGACTTAGCCTGGTCAAGCACCCTAAGTACGCCACTCTACCTACACCCCGGCAGGCCGAAGTAAGGCGGGTCCAAGTACAATTGGATCCGGAAGAAAGAAGGCAATGCATTCGGTTGCATTCAGAATCGTGTTTGACCTAAAATTTTCTTGAGAATCGTAAGCCACGACGAAGTTATAGGCAAGGAGCGAATTTTACTATTTTCTTGGCTTCAATGTGCAGGAAAAATAAAGAATCAACGTTGATGGAGAAAAGCCAGAGCTGACGAAGCTCTGACTCCCCCTAGGTGGCTTATAATCAATGTTAAATGTTGAAAACGAGCATCACTGGAGAAACCAAGCTCCGGTAAAGCTAGGGGGGCCAGCCGTCGACGCAGAATAAAAGATGGTGAGAAGATTCCACAAACGGAGTCTGCTGCCAACAAACTACGCGTTGGCAAAGGTCACTGCCAGAGCTACTAAGCTTCGACACCTCGAAGGTCTAACTATCGATGCTCTACGCATTGATAGGAACTATTGCCGGAGCTACTGAGCCCTGACGGTAGTCAATACCGGAGCTTCAGAGCTCTGGCAACCTCAGGGGGCCTTCACTATCGAAGACTTAGGACCTACATTCTACAAGTTTGAAGCAAACGAGTCTTCAACAAAACACAATATCCTCTTGGTACATGTTCACAATCAAATTGTGTACATCTACCAGGGGTCCAAGTGAAGACAAAAGTGTTGAAGACAAAAAATGAAATTCGCAAAAATTTGGATTTCATTCATCTAGAGACAAGGGATTACAAAATTGGGGAAGAAAAAGAGAGAATACAGGTGGGAGCTACAGAGATGGTCCTAGACCCTATGGAAGAACTAGGCGACCTTCTGAGCAACCTCCAACACGTTGGCTCGGGTGGCTTCACCTTCTCCTTCGACGAGACCTTCAAGTACTGGGTCCAGAGGGAATTGGGGATCCCGGCTGGTGTAGCACGTCAGCACATATTCTGCGACGTTCTTCGCCAGGGACTGCCCCTCTACCTCCAACTGGTCCGCGATGACGTCACCCACCTTGGAGAGTTTGCTACCCGCCGAGCTCAACGCTTGCAACGCCAGGTCCGGCTCTGGCTCCGGATCATCTAGATGCACGGGACTGAAGACCATCGGTGTCAGCGCGTCGTTGGCTTTGCTCAGGAACTCCCAAACCTGTAGGGAGTCCGCAGCCCTCAAGCCCTTCAGTTCCTCCAAGGATCTTTTGGCCGCCGCCAGTTCAGAATTCTCGCGAGCGAGGCGCTCAACCTCTTTGGCATTTTGCTGAATCTTTTCAGCAACCTGCTTCTCGAGTTTTCCGAGCTCCTCCTCCCGGAGGTAGATCTTGTTCCGGCGGTCAACCAATTCCTTCTCCCCGCCCCTCACTTTCTTCTCCCTGGCAGCGATGGCACACTCTTGCTGGTAGAGTTCCTGCCCTCGCACCCAGGCCTTCTCCTCCTCCTCAGCGCAACGCTCTTCCAATTTCTTGGCGCGTTCCTCGAGGCCCTTGTTAGCCAGAGCCACCTTTTCGGCGAGCTCCTCCTCCCTCTTCAAGACGTCATCCCGCAGCTCTAGGAGTTTTTGCTCTTCATCTTCGAGCCTCTTCTCCCTCTCCTCAAGTGCCTCATGGCGCTTGATGAGAGTAGTGTTAATGGCTTCAAGCCTTTCTTGGCGTTCATCAGCCGCACTATTAGCTGCCTTGGTCTGCTCATAAATGGCCCGGGATTGAGCATCGAGGGCGCGAGTCAAGCTCTCCCTGTCATCCAATAATTTGCCCCTGTATTCCAGGCGGACCTTCTCCTGCTTGATCCAATCTTTGTCATCTGCCAGCCTCGACTGCGCCAGCTTGGTCTCGAAGTAGAGCCGGTTACGCCACCGCCTAAGGGTTTGGCGCCCCTCTTCAAGAGCCTTGCTGTAGTGGTAGAACGCCAGCTGAACTTGACGCAGGCTGGAGCAAGCGTTGTCAATAGACAACGTCAGGGGAATGGGTTCCGGACCTGTTGGGGCATTCTCCGCTGGTTCCAGCGGGTTCTCGCTTACAAAAATTGGGTCCCACTCCACAAGAGTGGTCCCTTGAGCCTCCACGACACTAGGGCCATCCTCCAGGATAGCCTAAGTTGCCATTGAGGAGGGTCCCGTGGAAGAAGTTCCGACCTCCGGAAGTGGTTCCGAAGGCCCCGCCGCCAGGTCTTCATTTGCCCCCTCAGGCAGGGGGCAGCGACTTCATCTGGGCATTCCGGCTCAGCGGCAGGCACCTCCGTCGACAACACTTCCGGAGCAGGTGCTACTTCCGGCTCTGGCCTGGGCCCCTCCTCCGCTGATGGCTTGGCTGTTGGCATCTCGAGCACCATGGGTTCGAGTGCTGATGCCTCCGCAATAACCGGCCCTGAGGCCGGAGCTTCAACCTCAACCGGCTCGGGCGCCGGAAGGTCTTCAACTACAACCGGCTCTGAGGCCGGAGCTTCAGAGGTAGCGGGATCAACCGCCAGAGCTTCATCCACATCCGGCTCACTTGCCAGGACTTCAATAACCTCCGGCTCAATCGCCGGGGCTTTGACAATTTCTGGCTCTGGGGCCGGAATTACTGCTTCCTCTGGCTCAACGGCCGAAGCTTCCATCATCTCAGCATCAAGACCCAGAGCTTCAACCTCCGGGGTAGGTGCCGCTGGTGCATCTTCTCTCCCGCGGTCCGGCGCTACCACGGGAGTCTCGGGGGATGAGCCGAGGTCCATGACCACGATAGCTGGCGCCGGAGCTGTCGCAGCTTCAGCCACCACTTGGGGCGGCGCCAGGACAGGAGCAGAAGCTTCTGCCCTCACAGCTTCAGCTGTTGTGGCTGAGGGTGAAGCCTCACTCCTCTTCTTGGGAACGCTGCAAATGATGGATGAAGAAACTTAAAAAACAGTTACTACAATAAAACAACTGTCTGAGGTAAAGATTAAAAATTACCTCGGGAGGCTTCCGCACCAGCTTGCGCGGAACCTCTTTCCCGGGCGTTCTGGGCTAACCATAGCCGCCGCCGGCATGGAAGCTCCGGAAGGCCCCCCGGAACTCGTTGCAGCCACGTGCCTTTCCTTAGTCGAGGCCCCCCTCGACCGGGAAGGACCCCGGGACCTAGAGGCCTCAACTGGCCCTGGTGCTGGAGTCACATGCCCGGAGCTAGCACCCCGGGAAGACGCCGCTGCGGGTACAGTCGCCGCAGTTGTAGAATACCTCCCCCTCCGAGGAGAAGGAGCTGATGGAGAGGTTGCAGGCCTGATGGACCTTCCGTCAGCATGCTGCCGCTTCCTCTTCTGGCTCAAGGGTTCGTCCGTCAGCTCCTTGCCCTTGCCGACGACTTCGATCCTTGGCTTTGGGGCAGGGTCGGAGCCACCTTCGGAAGCCCCAGGGATCACTGCGACACCCGGTTCCGAATATGAACCAAGCGTAACGCATATGTGTGCCCAGGAAGTTCATCACACATATACAGTTGCATCACAAACGATATACGGAATTTAACCACGTCTTAACTATTAAATAAGTACTTTATTACAATAATCCAATAGTTCACGAATGATAAAACTCTAAATAATGCAGCGGAAAATAAACTAAACAGCACGACTCCAATCCACAGGCAATTGACGGAGGTACGCAACCTAGTACTCCACGTGATCCTCAGGGTACTCCCAATTGTCTCCAGTAGCTGTTGGGGGGGGGGAATGCAAGGGTGAGTACATGTCGTACTCAGCAAGTGTGGAAAGTATGACATGTGGCTTATTCAAATGACGAATGTAATAATGGCTAAGTGCTGAAAAGTACAGTAAAACATTTGAAAAGCATTATACTAAGTCTATGTGAAACAATCCCATCATAACCATCATATTAACAAAATATAAACCATATCCAATTATTGCCAACATCATCATCATCCATGTCCAATTACCATAACTCAATTTCATATCCAAGACCATAATCCATAAACCATAACCATTACCAACCCATAACCATAAACCAACCATAACCATTACCAGACCATAACCATCCATAACCATCCCAAATCCCAATTTCAACTCTAATCATGTAGGTCATCCAGGCGCTCATAACCGGGAGCACGGCTATCATGATAGTTTTTAACACTCTGCAGAGGTTGTACCACTTTACCCACATGTTTGTGATTTCATCACCTTTCGATGACTAAGGAACCTCCATTATGCCATCTCACACTTCCGTAGGTGTGTGGCCAAGAGATCACAAAATAGCATTTCAAAAGGGACTACTAGTATGTACAGGCCCACTAAGGTTTCACTGGCAGGCTTGAATCTCCATTCTCCTACCCACGGGCCCCCTCGTGTGCCATGCGGATCCCAGGGCAGTCCTCCTCGACTCCCATTCCCCGCGCCATCCAATGGTCCATACAATACCAGCAGCGCTCCTAATTATTCAGCTACGCCGCACCCATACTTGGCCTTGTGGTGGCACTGTTGACCTGGCATATTCTCGTATGAACCGGTCCTTAGATCTAAGGCAAGCAAACCACCATATCATCTAACCCATCCATAAAACCATGCTTGCTTAGATCACCCATCATATTGACCAGTTCACATTAACCAGAATACATTGGTGCATAATTAAATGTGTAGTGTTGTTTGCCATCCCAATTAATTAAGCGAAGCAAAAAGGTAAAAACCCTTCCCGACTCTCTACCATAAATTCCAGGTGACAAGGGTGGTCAAACAAAACTAGTAAACTTCCTACCATAGGATTCCCATCAATTTGACACAAGCATGCAAGTTCGCAAACAAAACATTTAATAAAACAGGATCAATATGCTTCAAGGACACTTGCTTTGCTCCGACGGATGGGGTTGCTCAAGCGCTTCAATGTATTGATTTTGGAAATCCTCGTATGCGGCCTCTTGAGCACGTTCCTCTATGCATGATCATACATACAAGAAAATACATACAATTCAATATGATGCACACAACATAATCAACATGCAATGACATGTATGCATGCACAATTCAATAATTAATTTACTACAGTTGTTTATTAATTAGATGCAAATAGTTCATACGTGTTCATATGAGTTTACGGGGGTTTTAGGGTGGATTAATGCTGCTGAAAATAAAATTATGACACAACTACAATCAAGTTACGCCTATTAGGTTCAATATGATCGCTAAAACTCACATCGGGAACATGGCCTACCGTATATGCGATGGCTTCGATGATCGCGGGATGGGGATAATGCGTAGACGAAGTAGATGCGTGAGATCCTCCGGCGGCACGACGACAGCGGCGCGATGGCGACGTCGATCTCCGGCGAACGGTGGCGCCCTCCTCTTTTTCTTCCTCTTCTTCCCCTTCTTTTTCTCCTTTTTTCTTCCCTGGGCGCAGCCCTCTGGTCCCTGTTTTCCTTTGCCTTCGGTACCGGCGGCTAGGGTTCCTAGTATCGGGAAAACTCACGAGGTCACGGGGCCTTTTATAGGCGCGGGCGGGAGCGGGATTCGATCGGGAGTCCGGGTCGGGCGCGGGGCGCTGGGGTGCGGCTCGGTCGGGGCGTAGGGTGCGCGTGTCGGGGCATCGGGATCGGGGGGCGTGGAGGCGGGGTGGGACGCGGGGGCGGGGTGGGGTCGCGCGCTGGCGGCGCGGAAGGCCGGCTGGGGCGCTGGTTGGGCCGTTCGGGCGGCCTGGCCGGCGGTTCCCTTTTTTTAGTATTATTATTTTATTATTTATATTTATTTATTTTATTTTTTTACTTTCTTTTATTATATAATTTATTATATATATTATATATATATTATTTATATTATATATATATTATCTATTATTAATTATTATAATATATATTATTAATATTAATATTTTATTTATTTTTATATATTGTTATATATATTATTTATATATGTACTTATATATTATTATTATTATTATTATTTTTATACTTATTCCTTATTACAAGTTTTAGGCTATAACTATTATTTTCTTTTCTTCTTTTGCTACACATATTTGTATATGTATGTTTTATTATTTTTCTTTTATTCTACTAGTGTTTAATGCATGATCATGTATGCAATGCATGGTGTGAAAATTTAGGGTGTTACAAACCTACCCCCCTTAAAGTGAATCTCGCCCTCGAGATTCGATAGCGTGGAGAAAAGGTGAGGGAATTCTGCCTTCAGGTCTTCTTCACGTTCCCATGTAGCTTCGGCGTCCGTATGGTGTTTCCATTGCACTTTGCACCAACGGATCCTCTTATTTCTCGTGACCCTTTCCTTCATGTCCAAAATTTTGATAGGTTGCTCGACATAGGACAAATCTTCTTGAAGTTCTAACTCGTCCATCGACACTTGTTCTTCCGGTACCCTGAGACACTTCTTGAGTTGAGAGACGTGAAATACGTCATGTACATCGGAGAGATACGTCGGCAGCTCAAGTTGATATGCCACTTCTCCTCATTTGTCCAGAATCTTAAATGGTCCGATGTAACGTGGTGCCAGTTTTCCTTTGACATTAAACTGTCGCTGACCTCTGATAGGTGACACTTTGAGGTATACAAAATCTCCAACTTCAAAAGTCAAACTCCTTCGCCTATTATCAGCATAACCTTTTTGTCGAGACTGGGCAGCCTTTAAGTTTTCCCGTATTATTTGGACTTGCTTTTCAGCATCTTGTAACACGTCGGGACCAAACACTTGATTCTCTCCGGTTTCATTCCAAAACAAGGGAGTCCTACACTTCCTTCCGTATAATGCTTCATAGGGTGACATTTTCAAACTTGCTTGGTAGCTATTGTTGTACGAGAATTCAGCGTACGACAAACTTTTATCCCAACTTTTCCCATGCTTTAAAGCACAAGCTCTTAACATGTCTTCCAAAATTTGGTTGGTCCTCTCGGTTTGTCCATCTGTTTGAGGGTGATACGCCGAACTGAAGTTCAACCTTGTTCCCATTGCTTCATGCAATTTCTGCCAAAATCTAGAGGTAAATTGAGAACCTCTATCCGAGACTATCTTCTTCGGTACTCCATGTCGACACACAATATGCTCCATATACAATTCTGCTAGCTTCGCGGTGGTATATGTGGTCTTGACAGGGATGAAGTGAGCCGATTTTGTCAATCGATCCACAACAACCCATATTGAATCATAGCCAGACTGAGTTCGCGGTAATCCAACTATAAAGTCCATACCAATCTCTTCCAATTTCCACTCCGGGATCTTTAATGGTTGTAGCAATCCGGCTGGTCTTTGATGTTCAGCTTTCACTCGTCGGCACACATCACAAAGTGCAACATATTCAGCTATGTCCTTTTTCATGCTGGCCCACCAGTAGCATGTCCTTAAGTCCTTGTACATCTTCGTACAGCCAGGATGAATTGAGTAAGGCGAGTCATGTGCCTCCTTCAATATTGCTTCCCGAATATGCCTAACATTAGGTACCACAATCCTCTTTCCAAGCCATAAGGTACCCTGTTCGTCTTCATCAAATCTGAATTCTCTTCCTTCTTGGGTCTTTTCCTTGATTTCCTATATTTCCTTGTCCTTTGTTTGTCCTTCCCGTATTTCCTGCTCTAATGTTGGGTTGACATCCATTGTTCCCATCTCATTTATGAATCCAAGGTTCAACCGTTCAAACTCCTTGCATAACTCGGATGGCAGCTCTCGTACTGTGAGTTGATGACTTACTCCCTTTCGACTCAAAGCATCGGCCACTACATTGGCCTTCCCTGGGTGATAGTTGATTCCCACGTCATAATCCTTGATGAGCTCCAACCATCGGCGTTGCCTTAGATTCAGATCCGTTTGCGTAAATATGTACTTGAGACTCTTGTGATCCGTATAAATCTCACATCGGTGACCAAAAACATAGTGTCTCCATATCTTCAAGGCGTGTACCACGGCTGCGAGTTCAAGGTCATGTGTAGGATAATTCAACTCATGTTTCTTTAGTTGCCTAGATGCATAAGCTACCACTTGGACTTCTTGCATGAGCACACATCCTAATCCTCGTCTTGACGCATCACAATATATATCAAAACTCTTGCTCACGTCCGGTAATACTAACACCGGCGCGGTTGTCAACCTCTTCTTCAACTCCTCAAAGCTATCCTGACAAGCTTGAGTCCATCGGAATGCCTTTCCCTTCATGAGTAATTCGGTCATAGGCTTGGCTATTTTGGAGAAATCCTTAATAAATCGGCGGTAATATCCAGCCATTCCAAGGAAACTCCGAATCTCCTTGACGTTCTGTGGCGGTTCCCACTTAAGCACATCTCTCACATTCCCTGGGTCAACTGATACTCCTCCTTCGGAAATAATATGGCCTAAGAAGGAAACTTCCCGTAACCAGAATTGACATTTACTGAACTTGGCATACAATTGATGCTCCCTCAATTTCTGCAGCGTAAGCCTCAAGTGCTCTTCGTGTTCTTCCTCGCTTCTCGAGTATATCATAATGTCATCGATGAACGCTACAACGAATTTATCCAGATATTCCATGAAGACCTTATTCATGAGATACATAAAGTACGCAGGCGCGTTCGTCAATCCAAATGACATGACGGTGTACTCATAAGATCCATATCGTGTCCGAAATGCTGTCTTGGGTATATCCGATGGTCTAATCTTCATTTGGAAGTATCCTGACCGCAAGTCGATCTTGGAAAAGATACAGGCACCCTTCATTTGGTCGAACAAATCCTCTATACGGGGCAGTGAGTACTTGTTCTTAATTGTCACTTCGTTGAGAGACCTATAGTCCACACACATCCTCTGGGTTCCATCCTTCTTATCTACGAAGAGCACTGGGGCTCCCCATGGGGATGAACTTGGGCGGCTGCTCTTGAATTTGCTTCTTGAGCTCTGCTATTTTCTTAGGAGGCATCCTATACGGCCTCTTAGCTATAGGTGTAGTTCCGGGTATCAACTCAATGGCGAATTCTATGTCACGATCAGGTGGCATACCTGGCAACTCATTTGGAAACACATCCGGGTACTCGCGAACGATCGAAATGCTTTCCAATGTCACTTCTTCCACGTGATTCAGCATCGCTTTCTCTCTTGCAGGTTGGGCTGCCTCAACTTCGATGCGTGTACCATGTTCACTTGTCAACTGCACAATCCTCTCGGCACATTGAATGACTCCATTATGCTTGCTCAACCAGTCCATTCCAAGTATTATGTCTATTCCTTGGGAGTCCAAGACTATGAGGTTTGCGAGAAAGTCTACCCCCCTTATTTTAATGCTTACTTTCGGACATACTATATTTGTCCTCATCTCTCCGCCAGGAGAACTTACTAGCATAGTTTGCTTCATATGAGATATAGGCAAATTGTACTTGGCAACATACTTTGACGAGATGAATGAATGAGATGCTCCTGAATCAGATAAAACAGTCACGGGGTTGGAGTTGGCGAGAAACATACCAATCGCGACGTCATCAGCTTGCTGGGCTTCCTCAGTAGAGACATGATTCACATTGCCACGAGCAAAATTCTGCTGTCCACGGCTGCCTTGTGGTGCTCCTCCATTTGGTCGCTGGTTATTTGGCCTTGGTGCATTGTTCATAGGTCCATAGTTTCTCCTGGGGCATTGACTTGCAAAGTGTCCGGGTTCTCCACACACATAGCATGTCTTACCACCTGTAGCATTAGGGAAGTTTGGGCACAACCGGTTTTGAGCATTTGCCGCCATGTTAGGACGCGGCGCAGGTGGCACAGGATAGCGAGGTGCTTGCATGGCGGGGCGTTGCTGCGGTGGCTGATTTGGGCGGGGCGGATAAGCAGCGCGGTATGCAAGAGCAGATGGGTTGTATTGTGGTGCAGTAGGTGGTGCATAACGGGGGCGAACATTGCTTCCTTGCTGCGGTCCATGATGTGGCATCTTCCTCTTAATGTCCTGCTCCATCTCACGAATCTTGTTCTCAACCACAATAGCCTTGTCGACCAGCTTTTGGAAGTTTGGATAATCAGTATTGAGCAATTGGACTTGAATTTCATTGTTGAGACCCCTCATAAACAAATACTGCTTCCTACTATCAGTTTTGATGTCTTCTGGAGCATATCTTGATAATTGAGTGAATTTGTTGAGATACTCACTCACGCTCATCCTTCCTTGCCTGAGATTTTCAAAATCTTGTCTTCTCAGTATCATGACTCCTTCAGGTACATAGTGGGAACGGAAACTCTGCTTAAACTCAGCCCAAGTGATTGCCTCCTGATTATCATAAGCGTTGCAAAGAGCTTCCCACCAGTCAGCGGCTGCTCCAACTAGTTGATGTGATGCAAAGAGAACCTTCTCCCTATCAGTGCACTGGACAATAGCAAGTTTCTTCTCAATGGACTTCAGCCAATCATCAGCTTCCATAGGGTCAGCGGCTTGAGCAAAGGTTGGCGGCCTAGTCCTCATGAACTCTCCCAAACGGTTGTGATGTGGCGGGGGCGGTATATGAGGCTGATTGTTGTTGCCATCTTGCAGCTGTCCCATGGTCTGTATCATGGTCTGCATGAGCTGGTTCTGCATAGCTAACAGTTGTTCAATATTGATAGCTCCATGAGCATGTCCCTGGTTGTTCTGAGGTACTTCATTGCGCTCCTCCTCATCGTTGACATCCCTCTGGTTACGAGTTCTCACCATCTGAAGAAAAGCAATAGGTAAGAATTAGAGAACGTCCCCAACTATATGCATCAAGGGATATGAAATTAACCAGCTAGCTACACTAGCCTAGGTGGACATGGCAATGCTAAAGCATCCCAAAATCCTCTATTAAGAACACAAGCAAACAATATATATATAGCAAACAACACACCAAGCAAAAACACCACGATTCCTGAGTGCTCCTATGTGCTCTAAAGTGTCCATTCTATCTAGGCTGCGTCCTACGGTCAACTTGTGGCTCTGATACCAATTTGCGACACCCGGTTCCGAATATGAACCAAGCGTAACGCTTATGTGTGCCCAGGAAGTTCATCACACATATACGGTTGCATCACAAATGATATACAGAATTTAACCACGTCTTAACTATTAAATAAGTACTTTATTACAATAATCCAATAGTTCACGAATGATAAAACTCTAAATAATGCAGCGGAAAATAAACTAAACAGCACGACTCCAATCCACAGGCAATTGACGGCGGTACGCAACCTAGTACTCCACGTGATCCTCAGGGTACTCCCAATTGTCTCCAGTAGCTGTTGGGGGGGGGGATTGCAAGGGTGAGTACATGTCGTACTCAGCAAGTGTGGAAAGTATGACATGTGGCTTATTCAAATAACGAATGTAATAATGGCTAAGTGCTGAAAAGTACAGTAAAACATTTGAAAAGCATTATACTAAGTCTATGTGAAACAATCCCATCATAACCATCATATTAACAAAATATAAACCATATCCAATTATTGCCAACATCATCATTATCCATGTCCAATTACCATAACTCAATTTCATATCCAAGACCATAATCCATAAACCATAACCATTACCAACCCATAACCATAAACCAACCATAACCATTACCAGACCATAACCATCCATAACCATCCCAAATCCCAATTTCAACTCTAATCATGTAGGTCATCCAGGCGCTCATAACCGGGAGCACGGCTATCATGATAGTTTTTAACACTCTGCAGAGGTTGTACCACTTTACCCACATGTTTGTGATTTCATCACCTTTCGATGACTAAGGAACCTCCATTATGCCATCTCACACTTCCGTAGGTGTGTGGCCAAGAGATCACAAAATAGCCTTTCAAAAGGGACTACTAGTATGTACGGGCCCACTAAGGTTTCACCGGCAGGCTTGAATCTCCATTCTCCCACCCACGGGCCTCCTCATGTTCCATGCGGATCCCAGGGCAGTCCTCCTCGACTCCCATTCCCCGCGCCATCCAATGGTCCATACAATACCAGCAGCGCTCCTAATTATTCAGCTACGCCGCACCCATACTTGGCCTTGTGGTGGCACTGTTGACCTAGCATATTATCGCATGAACCGGTCCTTAGATCTAAGGCAAGCAAACCACCATATCATCCAACCCATCCACAAAACCATGCTTGCTTAGATCACCCATCATATTGACCAGTTCACATTAACTAGAATATCAGTGGTGCATAATTAAATGTGTAGTGTTGTTTGCCATCCCAATTAATTAAGCGAAGCAAAAAGGTAAAAACCCTTCCCGACTCTCTACCATAAATTCTAGGTGACAAGGGTGGTCAAACAAAACTAGTAAACTTCCTACCATAGGATTCCCATCAATTTGACACAAGCATGCAAGTTCGCAAACAAAACATTTAATAAAACAGGATCAATATGCTTCAAGGACACTTGCCTTGCTCCGACGGATGGGGTTGCTCAAGCGCTTCAAAGTCTTGATTTTGGAAATCCTCGTATGCGGACTCTTGAGCACGTTCCTCTATGCGTGATCATACATACAAGAAAATACATACAATTCAATATGATGCACACAACATAATCAACATGCAATGACATGTATGCATGCACAATTCAATAATTAATTTACTACAGTTGTTTATTAATTAGATGCAACTAGTTCATACGTGTTCATATGAGTTTACGGGGGTTTTAGGGTGGATTAATGCTGCTGAAAATAAAATTATGACACAACTACGATCAAGTTACGCCTATTAGGTTCAATATGATCGCTAAAACTCGCATCGGGAACATGGCCTACCGTAGATGCGATGGCTTCGATGATCTCGGGATGGGGACAATGCGTAGACGAAGTAGATGCGTGAGATCCTCCGGCGGCACGACGACAGCGGCGCGATGGCGACGTCGATCTCCGGCGAACGCTGGCGCCCTCCTCTTTTTCTTCCTCTTCTTCCCCTTCTTTTTCTCCTTTTTTCTTCCCTGGGCGCAGCCCTCTGGTCCCTGTTTTCCTTTGCCTTCGGTACCGGCGGCTAGGGTTACTAGTATCGGGAAAACTCACGAGGTCACAGGGCCTTTTATAGGCGCGGGCGGGAGCGGGATTCGATCGGGAGTCCGGCTCGGGCGCGGGGCGCTGCGGTGCGGCTCGGTCGGGGCGTAGGGCGCGCGCGTCGGGGCATCGGGATCGGGGGGGGGGGGGGGGGGGCGTGGCGGCGTGGCGGGACGCGGGGGCGGGGTGGGGTCGCGCGCTGGTGGCGCAGAAGGCCGGCTGGGGCGCTGGCTGGGCCGTTCGGGCGGCCTGGCCGGCGGTTCCCTTTTTTTAGTATTATTATTTTATTATTTATATTTATTTATTTTACTTTTTTTACTTTCTTTTATTATATAATTTATTATATATATTTTTATATATATATTATTATTTATATTATATATATTATCTATTATTAATTATTATAATATATATTATTAATATTAATATTTTATTTATTTTTATATATTGTTATATATATTATTTATATATGTACTTATATATATTATTATTATTATTTTTATACTTATTCCTTATTACAAGTTTTAGGCTATAACTATTATTTTCTTTTTCTTCTTTTGCTACACATATTTGTATATGTATGTTTTATTATTTTTCTTTTATTCTACTAGTGTTTAATGCATGATCATGTATGCAATGCATGGTGCGAAAATTTAGGGTGTTACAATGACCATCCTAGAGGTCGATCTTCTCTCGACGACACCAAGGTCGTCAAGCACCGGCATCGTCCGCCGGAGCTCCCTGCTGAACTCTACTTCCACGTTCAGAGCGAGAAAAGCTGGTGGCGGGGTCAAGTCATCACCCGCGACATCGATGTCATGCTGGAACTTCTTGAGATAAACTCCAAGGTTGCCCCCGCCATGTTGGACTTCAGCCCGGTCTCGACCCGGTCGTCATCCATCACACTATTGAGGGCCCAAGCGAGTTTTTCTCTCCTCTTCAGTGGTGCCCACCTGTTGACCAGGAAATTGCAAAATACCACCTGAGGAGTTAATCCTCCCTCCACGCACTGGCGGATCCTGGTCAGAGCAGGGTTGAAGGCATCCGACAGCACCGGAGCTTCACTGCAAACTGCAGTGTCGATGTTGGGGAGGCCTTCGGGCAGCTCCAACTTCTCGTGCTCCTCCACCCGGATGACTATCTAGTCCTTCTTCCGATCATCCCACTTTCCAGAGGGAAATGACCGGAGGTACTTGAATGGGCACTTCTTGCGCTTCACGAAGTAGTAGAAGCCAAGCTACTCATTACTCCTACTAGTGGTATGGACGGTGAAGAAGGTCCGGAAGAGTTCAATGCAGGGGGGATGCCCACCCACATTTCACAGAAGTGGACGAAGACAGACACAAGACGAATGGAGTGGGGGCCAAGGTGGTACAGCTGCAGACCATAGAAGTCTAGCAACATCAAGAAAAAGGAGTAAAAAGGTGGGATCAACCCCACCATGGCGTACAAAGAGAAGTACACCATTTCGCCGGCGTGCTCCTTCTCGAACGGGAGCTCTCCCCCGGCGCGGACCAAGCGGTTGAAGAAGTCCGGGGACCATCCCATGAGGGCCCGGACCTTCTTCAGGTCACCTTCGGTCTTCAAACGGCTCTCACGGAGACCTAACTCAATCGCGGCACAGCAAGGCAAGAGAGGAAAAGCGAGCACAAGTTGGGAGTTTGAGCGCAAGATTAGATGAGAGGCGTAAAGAACCCCAGACGGTGCACGCTTTCCTTCTTAAGTAAGCCCTCGCAACGCTTGGATGGAAACCGCAAGGAAGTCAAAGATACTACTCAAAAATTCCACCCAGCCGATGACAGAGGGCCCGGGACCACCCGGACGATCAAGTCGAGGTTCTTACCCAGGCGAACGGTTGTCATCATGAGGCGGGAAGCCCGAAGGCGGCGACCTGACAAGGCGCGTGGAACCGATACAATTTTCGTATCGGGAACCGGCGACCTTCAATTGCGTGAGATCCGCACGCCAAAGATCTCATTTGCCGCACACGGGATATGCCACGCGGCGAGGATTTAACTCCAAACCATCGCCAACAGCACATCCGAAGACCTCTGAAGACTCAGTTCAAAAGTCGAAGGATGGACCCACCTCCGGCAGAATGACTTCACCCAAGGGGTCTTCCCCAGAGGTGGGCCCAGAGGGCCACTGTCGGTACCTTGGGTACCATATACCCCTTGGGATTGCAAAGATCTCAAGGGAATATCATCTACTTGATTTGAAGATCTTCAGAGGCCCACATGTCAGACATAATCGGACCCGCTTCCCCAACATGGTTAGTCCCAGGGTCGCCACGTGTACTATCAAACCGGAGCTACCGCCCACAAGGGGGAAGCTCCAGGCTATGTACCATAGCGGCACCCCCGGACCTAACCCCAGACCGAGGGAAGCTCCGGAACTGACACGTGTTAGGTGGCACTAGACCTATCTGTTCCCCACAGTACACTCCAGAGCTGCCATGTGTCCAACCGTCAGATCTTCAGCCTCCAACCTCCGGAAGACTTCACAACGGCTCCGGATCTTCAAAGGGGAATCAAGGACTTCAAGACCCGATTAAGTGTCATTAATACTATATTAATGACACATGATCAGACGACCTTAATTACCAGTAACGGTGCTATCAAAGCCCGTAACTCGGTTATTAAGGGTAATTAAGCGCATCAAATGTGTATCAATATTAGTAACCGTCGGGGCCACATGTCGGGCCAGGCTAACTTGTAACGGCCTGCCCTTGTACTATAAAAGGACAGGCCGACGATACATAGGGGGGACTCGACGCGCTCACTCTACACTCTCAACTTACGTTGAACTCATACATCTAATACAACACCAAAACACCCCGTGGAGTAGGGTATTACGCTCATGCGGCCCGAACCACGTAAATCTTTGTGTCTCCTGCGCCGTTTTACATATCACCTTCTTGAATCTCCGCACACCCACACCGAACCTCAAACTCCTCCAACACTTTAGTAGTGTCGGGAGATCTGCCGGATAAAAACCATCGACAGAGGTCTACAACACTGTGGACGACGACTCTGGCATCTTCGACAATGAACGTCAGAAGACTCTCCATATGATATATGGAGGGTCCTGGGATATTACCTCCCGGCGTATCCTCAAGACAATGCATCGAGAGATGGCTGCCGCAGCTCCCACTGCTAAGGCGGAACCACATCGAAAGTGGATGGACACTACCATCACTTTTGATGCTTCAGATTGCCCGAAGAACATGACCGGAGCTGGTCAGTTTCCTTTGATGGTCTCCCTGACTATCAACAACATCCAACTCTACCATGTCCTAGTGGATGGAGGTGCGGCACTCCCTCCTCAGCTTCACAGCTTTCGCGAAGATCCAACTCAGACTCTCGAACCTCCAACCTTCATGATCCTTCTTCGGAGTAGGTACGTGAGCAATCATTCCTCTTGGATAAGTTACACTCCTGGTGACCTTCGGGACTCGGGACAACTATATGTCCGAGAAGTTGGTCTTTGATGCGGCACACATCAACCTTCCTTTCAACGCCATTCTAGGCAAGCCAGTCCTGTATAGGTTTATGGCCGTAGCTCATTACGACTACCTGGTGTTGAAGATGCTGACTCCTTCAGGCGTCCTCCGGATCCGTGGAGATCGCACTGCTGGAGTCACTGCGCTAGAAGAACTTCACACCCTTACAACAGCGCGAGAAGAAGAATCCGGCAAGGAGAAAGCTGCTCAACCTCCGAGCTCGCGTCAACGCGGCTCAACCTCTGCACCTCGTGTACAACCAAGCAGCGACACTGACATTACTGTCAAAGTCGTCCAAATTAGTTCTGATGCTGCCCAAACCACTTGTATATCGGGAGGTCTGGACGATAAATAGGAACTCACACTCATCACTTTCCTCCGGGCGAATGTCGACATGTTTGCATGGCAACCATCACAGATGAATGGGATCCCTAGGGAGGTGATCGAGCACAGCCTGAAGATACACCTCGATGTATGACCGGTACATCAGAAGCCCCGGAAGCAATCTATCAAGCGGAAGAACTTCATTAGACAAGAAATCAAGAAACTGCTCGTGGCTGGTTTCATTCAGGAGGTTCACCATCCTCGATGGCTGGCAAACTCAGTCGTTGTACGAAAGGCCGGTAGAAAGCTTTGGATGTTCATTGAATACACCACCTTGAATAAGGCATGCCCAAAAGACCCATTTCCACTTCCTAGAATAGATCAGATAGTTAATTCTACCTCCAGGTGTGAGTTACTATGTTTCCTAGACGCATATTCTAGATATTATCATATTTAAATGTCTAGGGAAGACGAAGATCATACTGTGTTCATTACAATAGATGGGTTGTACTGTTACACTGCCATGCCTTTTGGTCTCAAAAACGCTACTTCAACTTTTGTGCGAGCCATGCACAAAACGTTTGGAGAGCTCATCAGGGATTTGGTGGAGGTCTATGTCGATGACATCATCGTCAAGGTGAAGAACAAGGAATCACTCTTTGACAATCTACAAGCCACCTTTGACAAGCTACGCATGATGCGCATGAAGCTCAACTCAGACAAATGCGTCTTTGGGATTAGCTCCGGGAAGCTCCTTGGTTCTTGGTGACCCATCGAGGAATCGAAGCAAATCCGGCGAAGATCAAGGCCATTGAAGAGATGCGGCCCCCAGCCCACCTCAAGGACGTCCGGAAGCTAACTGGGTGTATAGCTGCGCTCAGCCGATTCATGTCAAGACTGGTAGAGCGAGCGCTTCCCTTCTTCAAGCTATTGAGAAAGTCCGGGCCATTTCATTGGTCCGAAGAAGCAGAGAAGGTGTTCCAATAGCTCAAGCAGCTCCACCACACTACTAATTTTGGTAGCTCTGGAGCCTGGTGAGCCTCTTCTGCTGTACATTTTGGCAACTACGAAGGTTGTCAGCATGGTCCTGGCCACGGAAGGACCGAAGCCACCCCCAACTCAGGAGCCTAGACCCCTACGGGAGGGTCCAAAGCTACCTGAAGGCGAGTCTAGGTCCCATCCTCCAGGAACCGATGCTAAAGGCAAGATGCCTGTGGATCAACCTCTCTCAACTGAGGGGGTTATTGTTGAAGAAGAAGCAGGTTCGGACTCCCCCGAGAAGGTTCGGGCTGATGAAGAAGAAGATCTGAACCCCTCCGGGAGGGTTCGGGTTGCTCAAGAAGAAGATCCAGACCCCTCCACGAGGGTTCGGGCCGATGGAGAAAAAGCTCTGGGCCCCACCGGTAGGGTCCGGACCATCCAGCGGCCAGTGTACTTCATTAGTGAAGTGCTTCACGATGCCAAAAATCGTTACATTGAGGTGCACAAGCTGCTCTACGCAATCCTTATTGCCTCAAGAAAGCTATGTTACTACTTCCAGGCCCACAAGATATCAGTGGTAACCTCCTACCCACTGCATGCTATATTGCATAATCCAATATTTATTGGAAATATTGCCAAGTGGGTTGCGGAGCTGGCAGAATTTGATCTCGAATTCCTGCCTCGACATGCTATCAAGAGTCAGGCGCTGGCTGACTTCATGGCGGAATGAACTCCTTCTTCATCAACTCCAGTGGGCCTCAATGAGCAGAAGCCAGAACCCAAGCTCCTGGTCTTCACTAAACCTCACTGGACACTATACTTCGATGGATCCGTGCAGAAGCAAGGGTCTGAAGCTGGAATCCTTCTCCTCGCTCCAACCGGGGAGAAGGTCAAGTACATGGTACACCTTGACTTCAAGGCAACCAACAACATGGCAGAGTACGAAGATCTCATCTACGAACTCAAGGTGGCGCTATCATATGGTGTCAGGCAACTGCTGGTGAAGGGTGACTCGTAACTCATCATCAAAAAAGTCAAAGGTGAATACAATTGCAACAACCCTCAACTTGCTGCGTATTTACTTGAAGTTCAGAAGCTATAGAAGGACTTCCACGTCCTGGACCTCTGCCATGTCCAGCATCTCAACAATACTGAAGCTGATTAACTCTCGACGAAGGCTTCAATCGGAGCTCAAGCTCCCAACAGAGTTTTTGTCAGGAGATTGTCAGGACCTGCCGCTCAGCCTGCCAAACTGAGTGATGGGGCCGAGACTAGCACCTCAAAGCTGGCGGTCCCGGTGGCCCTGTTATCATGGCGGCCATCAAGGATCGTAGGCACTGCAGGAAGCTCTGATCAACCCAGCGCACAAGATCCAGAAGCTCAAGTTAGCTCCAATGCATGGATCTCGGAGATCCAGAGCTACTTGAAGGACAACATCCTTCCTGAGGACAGTGCTTCCGCTGATCGAATTGTTAGATTGGCTATAAGATACACGTTGGTAGAAGGGGATATCTACCGACATGGTGCCAACGGTGTTCTAATGTGGTGCATTTCCCGGGAAGAAGGTCGCAGGCTTGTTGCAAAGATCCATGGAGGCGAGTCCGGGAATCGCACATCTTCTCGCACGTTGGTCGGTAAAGCCTTCCGACATGGCTTCTACTGGCCTACAGTGCTCCAGGATGCAGTCGAGTTGGTCAAGAAATGTGAAGCATGCCAGTTCTATAAGAAGCATATTCACACACCGGCTCAGTCACTGCAAATGATACCTCCCACATGGCCATTCGCTATGTGGGGGATGGACATTTTGGGTCCTTTCCCAAAAGATGTCGGAGGTTACTGGTTCATGTACGTCGCTATCGACAAGTTCACAAAGTGGCCAGAAGCTACTCCAGTTGTGACAATTAAGAATCAATCTGCTATCAAGTGCTTGAGATCCATAGTCTGCAGATTTGGAGTTCCGAATAGAGTCATTACCAACAACAGAACCCAATTCACAAGTGCAACATTCCAATAGTACTGCGAAGATCTCGACATACAAGTAAGCTACACATCAATAGCCCATACGACAAGCAATGGCCAAGTCGAGAGAGAAAATGCAGAGATACTCAAAGGACTCAAGACGCGCACATATGAGCGCCTGTAGAAACACGGTGCCAACTGAATAGAGGAGCTTTCGTCTGCACTATGGGCAAGCAGGACAACACCTAACCGAGCTACTGGAGAGACACCTTTCTTTTTGGTGTACAGAGCTGAAGCAGTCCTTCCTCCGGAGATCACCATGGGTCTCTCCGGATCTGAACCTTCGACAAAGTTGCGCAGGACAAGCTCCAGCATGAAGATCTGGACCTCGTTGACAAGGGAAGGTGCCAAGCAACTGTTCAGAATGTGCAATACCACTAGGTGCTCTGATGCTATCATCAAAGGTTCGTGCGTAACCGGTAGCAAGAAGAAGGCAATATGGTGTTGCGGAGAATACTGACTCGAGAAGGGATGAACAAACTCTCCCCAGGCTTGGAAGGTCCCTTCTGGGTTATCAAAGTTTCCTGCCCCGGATGCGTTTGCTTGGCGATAGAGGATGGGACTCCACTTCCCAATCCATGCAATATCGAGCACCTCCGTAAATTTTATGCTTAGGTTCACGGAGATGAGTCTGTATTTACACATAATGTACCTTATAGAGTCTATGAATAAAGTCGGGTAGGTCCTAGTTAAAGAGCACACTTAACTTGGTCATTGTACTTTAAGTGTGTATTACCTTCCCTGGGTTAGAAGAAGATGAATACCACACTTAGTTTGGTTCTGTACTCTAAGTGTGTCCTTGTCTCCTATGTAATTTGGACCGATAATAAAATTCATTTTTGTGTGAAGGCAGACTCCATGTGCATTACTTTTGTACAAGCTCGTTACTTTTATTACCTTGTCTATAAGAATGTCGTGCAATCCTTTTGAAGTTTAGTCCTGGTTATTCATGTGATATATAAGTTGTATTGTTAATCTACTTTCGGGTCTTAGCATTTCTACATGGTCTACTCGCTTGAAAACCAAAGCCAATAACAGGTCCAAATTAAGCTATCGACTTAGACTGGTTAGGCACCTTAAGTACGCCACTCTACCTATATCCTGGCAGGTCTCAATAGGACGAGTTCAGAAGGCATTCGGACCTAAACAGATTTCACCAATACATTTATATTTTCATGTTGAGTTCCTTAGGATCTAAAATTTGAAGAAGGCTAATAAGATGGAAATAAATTATAGACAAGAGGACGAATTTTACTGCTTTTCTTGTCTCTTATGTGCAAGGAAAGTGAATAATCGATGACACTTAGCACGGTGATGGTGGATGCTGTCGGAACACTTAGCTCCGACAACCCCCAGGAGGCCCCGCCGTCGATGTTCTAAGCGTTGATAGTGGGACCCGTCAAAGCTATGAAGCTCTGACAACCCCAGGGGGGCCGCCGTTGACACTTTAAGCATTGACAGAGGGCGCTGTCGAATCTACGAAGCTTCAACAACCCCCAGGGGGCCCATCGTAACTGTTTCAAGCATTGACATAGGGTGCCATCAAAGCTAAAAGGTCTCACACCTCCCAGGGGGCTCGTCGTCGAAGTTTTAAGTGTTAACAGTGGGCGCTGTCAAAGCCATGAAGCTCCGGCAACTCCCAGGGAGGTCGCTTACAATGTAACAAAGGGTCCTTGTAGATGTCGGAAGTGAACTTTGGACCTCAGAGCTATCATTTTGGCTACGAGTTTGAAGTTAAGTCGTCAAGACATCGTCAAATCCTTTTGGTACATGTTCGCAATCAAATTGTGCACATTTACTAGTGGGCCAACAATATAAAGGGCAATACATTGAAGACACACAAAAAATAGAATTCAAAAAGATTTCATCCATTCAAAATCAGAGGATTACAAGATGAAGGCCAAAATGGAGAGGTCCTAACTACTGGAGTTCCTATTGAAGAATGAAGCAACTGTCTGGGTAGCCTCTTGAATGCTGGCCCTGACGGCTTCTTCCTCCTCAGCACCGGGTCCTTTGAACACTGGAGTTAAAGACATTTGGAGGTTCCAGCTTTTGAAACACGCCAGTATATACTTGGCGATGTTCTTTGCCAGGGACCTTCCTTTTGTCTCCAGTTGGCCGACGATCACGTCTTTCACAACTTCCAGCTTGTTGCCGACGGAGTTCAATGCCACCATTGCATTGTCCATCTCCGGCTCCAAGTCAGCCGGACGTACCGGGATGAAACCAAAGGGCAATAGAGATCCATTGGCATGCCCTAAGAAATCTCAGACTTGCTGGGACTCAGTTGCTCTCAAGTTCCTAAGCTCCTCTAGTGACTTTCTGGCAGCCGAGAGTTCTGCAGAACCTTCCTTGGAGAAGCTCTAAACTTCTTTAGCGTGCTGCTGGATGCTTTCGACCAACCGCTTCTCTTGGTCGTTGAGCTCCTTCTCTCTGAGGTGAATATGGTTTCGTCGGCTCGCCAAGTCCTTCTGTTTGGCCTTCACCTTCTCCTCCCTGGCAAAGATGTCAATATCCCTCTTGGAGACGCTCTCCCCCACCAGCCAGATCTGGTGCTTCTCTTCCTCGCACAAGTGCTTCTCTTCTTCGCACAACTAATTAAACTGTTCTGTGCGATCAGCTAAGCTTTTCTCACCCAGAGATAGCCTCTGGGAGAGCTCATCCTCCCGCTTCACGAGGTCTTCCTCCTTCTCAAGAAGTTTATCCTCCCTTCTGCCGAGAGCTTCGCGACGCTTGAGAAGTTGCTCATTCAATTCATAGAGGCTGTCCGAGCGGCTGTCAGCCGCTTCGTTGGCCTCCATAGCATGCTCGTAAACCTCTCGGGTCTTATCATCAAGGGCCTTGATCATGGCCTCTCTTAAGCGCGTGCTCTAACCGCGCCAGCTAGGCTTTCTCCTTGGCAACCCACTCCTTCTGGTCAGTCAGTCGAGACTGCATTAGCTTCGTCTTGAAATGAAGCCTATTGCGCCAACGCCTTAGGGTGTTGTGCTCTTCTTCGAGAGTCTTTCTTTCATAGTCGAAGGCAAGCTGGACCTAGCGGAGACTTGAGCAGGCATTATCAATAGACAACGCCAGGGGAATCAGCTTCGGTCCCACCTAAGGTGCCTCTGTAGGATCCAGTGGGTCTTCCAAAATTAATATCGGATCCCACGGTGCGAGTGTGTTCTCCAACAACTCCACATCGTCAGGGCCGATCTCTGGGAGCTCATCGATATTTATTGCGACCGAAGAAAGTCCCGCAACGGGAGCTTCAACCTCCAGTGCTAATGAAGAGGGTCCCTCAGCCGGATTTTCAACCATCGGCCTAGAGGTGTAGGACCCACAGCTGGATCCCCTAGTTGTGGCGGCTTGGACATGGTCACCTCCAGAGCTGTCGCCTTCGGGATTGGCACCGAAGCTTCTACTGGAGCTTCAGCTACTTTCGGGATTGATGCCAGAGTTTTTTCCACCGACTCCGGAACTGCCAAAGCTTCTTCATGCACTTCTTCCACGTCGTTCGGCGCTACCACGGGATCTTCTGGCATTAGCACTGGACTTGCCTCCACGACAGCCAGCGTCAGAGTTGACGTGTCATCCGCCATCACCACTGTGGGAGAAGCAAGAGCTACAGCGGGAGCTTCAGCCTGCACAACTTCTGTCACTACAGCAGGAGCCGAAGCTGCAGCCTCCTATTTCGACACTCTAGAAACAGAGTAAACAAAATTCAAGAAACAACAAAAGTAAATACGACGACATAAGTTAAGGAGATGGTTCTTACCTTAGGATGTTTCCGCTCCAGTCGGCATGGAAATTCTTCTTCTGGCGGCCGAAGCCAGAGCCCACCTTAGTTGGTGTGGCAGAGGCTCTGGATTTTGGCCCGGAGCTTGCCGCAGTTGTCGACGTCGCCTCAGTTGGGACCTGCCTCAGTTGGGAAAGACCTCTGAACCTAGAGCTCGCAATCGGCACTGGGGCCGAGGTCGATTTACCGGAACTAGCGTCCTTTGTGGACGCTGAGTCTAAAGATAATGTGGTCGCCGGAGCTAGACTTCGCCTAGGTGGGGGCATTGCTGGCATTGGGGTTGATCTGATGGAGCTCTCATCAGCATGTCTCAGCTTCCTCTTCCAACTGAAAGGTTCTATAGGCTCCTTGCCCTTGCTGGTATTAGCCTCTTTCTGGCTCGGAACAGCAGGGGCTCTTCTCTCCGAAGCTTCAGGAATGGAGAGTTCTGCATTTCCTCGCTTCTCCACCAAACCCAGGTCGTCAAGCTCCTGTAGCCCCCTCAGTAATTCTCTCCTGAACTCCGGAACCATGTTCAGAGGGAGGAATTCCGCGGGGGGGGGGGGGGGGGGGGGGAGGTTAGGTCGTCAGGGTGGATGGCTCTGTGATGTAGCTTTTGAAGATGAAGCTTCAAAGACTTTTCATCCAAATTGGACCGGAAACCAGTTTCAATCTGGTTGGTGTCCATCACTCCATTGAAGGCCCATGCGGACCATTCCCTCTTCTTCAGCGGAGCCCACCGATTGGTCAGGAAGTTGGCCATCACCATCTGTGGAGTCACTCCTCCCTCCACGCATTGTCGGATCCTTGTTAGGATGGAGTTGTACACCTTGGATAGCTCCAGGACTACTTCCCAGGTGTCGGTGTCAATGTTGGGGAGGCCTTCGGGCAGCTTCAGCATGTCATGGTGATCCACACCGACAACCACCCAATCCTTCTTCCAGTCGTCCCACTTCTCAAAGGGGAATGTCTTTAAGTACTTCAAGGGAGAATTATTTTGCTTCACTAAGTAGTAGAAGCCAAGTAATTCTTTCCCCTTCCCGGTGGCGTGGACCATGAAGAAGGTCCGGAAGAGCTCAATGCACAGCGGCACACCCACCCACATCTCACAAAAGTGGACGAAAGTCTCCACTAGCAAGTGGGAGTGGGGGCCGAGGTGATGAAGCTACAGACTGTAGAAGTCCAATAGCATCAGCAAGAAGCTGGAGAAGGGTGGGATGAGCCCCACCATGGCGAATGTAGAGAAATAGATGATCTTGCCAGCGCGTTCCTTCTTGAAGGGGAGCTTGCTGACGCGAATCGAGTTGTTGAAGGAGTTGCTCGACCACCCCATGTAGGAGCGGAACTTCGACAACTCATTCTCGCTCTTGATTCTACTTCGGGGAAGACCTAACTCCATCGCGGCAAAGTAGAGCGGAAGTGGCAAAAGCTATGCAAAGGCGAAGAGCTCTGAGCGCAAGTTCGAATGAAAGTGTAAAGGGTTCTCTTCGGATGCAAGCTTTCTCCCTTTAGTAAGCCTCCGTGACGCTTGGATGGAAACCGCGTCGGGATCAAATTCACATTCTGGAAAGATACCCTGTCGATGACAAGGGGGCTCGGGTCCACTTTGGTAAAAAGTCATACCAGGTGAATTGTTGTCGTGATGAGAAGTTGCAAGCCCAAGGGCGGCAGCCTGATAGGGCTACCAAGATTACGCCAGAAACCAATACAACTCCGCATTGGAAACTGGCGACCTTCAATTGTGTGAGATCTGCATGCGAGGATCCCACGCTCCATATCAAGAAGGGCCACGTGGCGGTAGCATAACTCTTTAACGTCGCCTCACCCGCCCAAAAAAAGACTTTGAAGCTGCAACGCGGGAATCAAAGATGGCCCCATGTCTGGTAATATAACCTTACCCTGAGGGTCTCTCCCAAAGGTGGGCTCGGGGGCCACTGTCGGTACCCTGTGTACCGGGTACCCTCTGATACCACACTCAGAGCCAAGGAGTTCCTATGTCCGAGTTGAAGACTTCCGAAGGAAACACACGTCCCACAATAGTGGGCCCCCATCCCTCATTTGGGTACCTCTAGTGCTACCATGTGTCCTGCGGAGTCGGATCTACCTCCCTTCATAGGGAAGCTCCAGTGCTGCCACATGTCCAGTAGCTCTAGACCTCACCCCCAGTAGAGAGAAGCTCTGGTGCTGCCACGTGTTAAGTAGCTCCGAACATACCTCCCCGCAGAGGGGAGCTCTGGAGCTGCTACGTGACTAACACCCGGACCCAGGTCTACAACAGGAAGACCACAAGATATTCAACAGCACAGACATCCAAGAGGCTATTAAACAGCCATTACAAGGTGTAGGATCGAAGAGCACGTGAAAAGCTACCAGAGGGGGGGGTGAATGGTAGATTTAAAAATCTTACGCAGCGGAAACAATAAAACCCTAATCCCTTTGGTAGAAAAACGATCTGTTAAATAAATCGTGTATGAGACTAATCTAAACGTGTTTCACCGTGACAAAAGTGATAGATATCAGAGAGAATCAAGTCACGAAGACAATACAAAAAGAATTACTCAAATCCGTTGAGAACAACTCAAGTTATGATCAAAAGATCAAACACTGGTCAATCTGACCTACTCGAGAAAAACAGTTTCTGGAATGCTGAAAAGAAACTCGTGTAGCACAAAAACCACAAATCCAATGACCGTGAAATTTTGGCAGATGATAGTTAATCAAGTTGTGAAGACAACCGAAAAAGAATCACGTCAATTGGATCAGTAAAACTCGAGTTATGCTAAAACCACCGTCGAAAGGTAGTGCTGTCCAGAAACTCGACGAGTAAAACTTGTCTGGAACAAGTCGGACGAACAAGGCACAAAAGTTCCTTCAAACTATGAATTTTATTCAATAGAACACAAGAGGAACAGCCCCAAAGTCGTCACACACGAGCTTTGGCCTTCCCTTGCTTATATAACCAGCCCTTAGGCCATCCCAAGACAACTAGGACTCTAATCCTAATCCGATCACAATCGGAACTTACCATAACTGCTCAAGATTCTTCTATACGCAGATAGAAGCAATCTTAAGACTTCCAAACACCTTAGGAACGTATCCCACATTCCTAAACAACCCAATTTCGTGAGACACACGAAATCCTAACATAACCAACTCGATACTTCCCATACCGAGTCATAACCAACTCTGCCGCAGCCAAAGTCTTCAACCGATACGATCCGATTCTTCCAATCAGATCTTCCTTCCATAATCCGTCTCTAGAAGCATATTGCCACGTCATGCACCTCATGCATACGTGCGAACACCTTCCTTCGACCTTCATATGCACTGCCCTTGATTCAATCATCCTGCGCGACCTCCTGACCCGCTCAACCACAGTTCCTCCCGAACTTGGTTGTTGGAACCTCATCTCCTCCTGAGACTAGTCCAATGGATCCCGTCACCAGCCATGACTTGAAGTCAAGCAACACCTGCACATGAATAAACAAACAATCCATACGAGCCCAAGTCCTCGACTTGACTCACGTTAGTTCCGAACACAACACCTTACGTGAGAACCTCACATAAGCATGTTGCAAAACCACAGTAGAAAACGATATCAACCATATCATCCAAAACGCACCAAAAACTTAGCAAATGAATACTAAGCAATCTTTCCTAACAAGTAAAGCAAGTACGAATCATTGCAAATGAAAAACAGAAACACTTTGGTCAAGTTCCGGACCTTGCCAGAGCAACCCGGAGCTTGAGCCGGAGCTAATAAGAAACACTGCAGTCAAGTTCCGGACCTTGCCAGAGCAACCCGGAGCTTGAGCCGGAGCTAACAAAAGCTAGTAGAACCTAGCGTCGGAGCTTACCAAAACTAGTAGATCCTGGATCCGGAGCTTACCAAAACTAGTAGATCCTGGATCCGGAGCTTATCAAAACTAGTCGGAACTAGTCAACCCAAAACCGGAGCTAGACAAAGTAAGTCGGAGCTTAGCAAAAACATGTCGGAGCTATCAGATATATGCCGGAGCTATCTAAGACATGCCGGAGCTAAACATAAAGCTCACCGGAGCTAACTAAAGCTGGTCAGACCTTACCAAGAAGCCGGACCTAGCATCTAACGTAGCCGGAGCTACCCAAAGCAAGCCGGACCTATCGTCGGACCTTGCTGTAACTCGGAGCTAGAGTCGGACCTTGATAAAAAGGTGTTTTGGTGATATTTAAAACTTTTATCATCAAAGCCAAGTGTATTTACTACAAGCCAATGTATTCAGCACACATAGGTCTTACAATCTCCCCCTTGATGAATGCATTGGCAACACCATTTAAAATTCCGAACATTGGCTTATTCAAATAAAAGTTTTGAAAACAATTTCTCCCCTTTTGTAAAACAAACGTAAATGAAAATCTCTCCCTCTTTTGAAAGTGAAAATGTCTCCCCCTTTATTATCTCTCTTTTTTTTTTAATGTGATTAATCTCTCCCCCTTTGACAATGTATTCAGCAAGATAAAAGAGAAATTTTAATTGTGATGAGATATAAACAAATTATCTCTCCCTCTTTAGTTGTTATGAGCATATTATAACATATACATATAAACAAAGCTCATCCAAGTCATACTATCAAGTACCTTACATTATCACATCAATGAAATACATAAGGTAGTGTAAGCCATGCTAGAGAGCAAGTGTGATTTTCAATTTTAGCAGGTCATGATCTCACAAACTTAACTATTTTAAAACCTGAAAGCATGACACTAGTTGCTGCATTTTATTATTTTCAAAGCATAAATCTAGATCATATGATATTTGCAAGAGATTATATGCGCAACTGCCTTATTCTAACCAACCAAGCCAAGCCTATGTCACTTGACAATCAGAAGCTTAAGGACATGGTTTTAGTCATACACAACTTCTTCCAAGTTCATATCTAAGTGCAATGACAAGCCATGTCAAAAGAAGAAGTGCGATGCATGCATATTCTCTTGATCTTTTCTCAATTTATATTTGTTCATAAAAACTCAACATGTGAGTTGATTACTTGATAAATTCTTAATAATTAAAAGCATTTGTGAGCATGCAACAAGTTCAAAACAGCAAGAAAGTTCGACCATGACCAGATTTAGTGTAAGTAATTATTCCAATTACTAGACATGGCAAAAACTACAAAAAGTATAACACGAGTAATGTAGTAAGAACTTTCAGCATGTAAGAGAAATCACAACGTCATATATGTATGAAATAATATGCTCATATTATTTTAATTTCAGATTCACACATAGACTTCCTAAGTTTCAAAAACTCCCCCTCAATTTAAGCCATGAGGATGCATAACCCCTATTTCACTACGAATGTAACAAAAACGAGTGAAATCCAAAGGTTTTGTAAAAATGTCAGCCAATTGTTGTTCGGTATCTACATGGTGAAGCACAATGTTTCCTTTTTCAACATTATCACGGAGAAAGTGATACCTAATGTCAATGTGCTTAGTTCTAGAATGTTGCACGGGGTTTTTAGCAATGCAAATAGCACTAGTGTTATCACAGAACAGTGGAACACTATCTAGATCAACCCCATAGTCCTTAAGTGTTTGAACAATCCAAAGAATTTGTGAACAAGCACTAGCAGCAGCTACATACTCAGATTCGGCTGTGGATTGTGCGACTGAACTTTGTTTTCTAGAGGACCAAGCAACAAGAGAATTACCAAGAAAATGACAAGCACCGGAAGTACTTTTCCTATCAATCCTACAACCCCCAAAATCAGCATCCGAAAAAGCTTTCAAAGAAATGATTGAGGAAGAAGGAAGAAAAATGCCAAATTCTTGAGTTCCATGTAAGTACCTGAGAATCCTTTTGACAGCTTGACGATGTGAAACACGTGGGGAAGCTTGAAACCGTGCACAAAGACATACGCTGAATTGTATGTCCGGTCTTGATGCTGTAAGGTACAAAAGTGATCCGATCATACTTCTATATTCTTTTTGATCCACGGATTCACCATCTTCATCAAGTTCAAGTGTTGTTGCTGTTCCCATTGGTGTCCGAAGAGGCTTGCTTTTGTCCATGTTGAAGCGCCTTAGGAGATCTTTGGTATACTTTGTTTGATGCACAAAGGTACCCTCCTTGGTTTGCTTGATTTGCAGCCCCAAAAAGTAAGTGAGTTCACCCATCATACTCATTTCAAATTCAGAACTCATCATTGCTGAAAACTTGGACACAAGATCATGAGAAGCACAACCAAAGATAATATCATCCACATACACTTGAACGAATAATGAGTCATTGCCATGATTAAGCACAAAAAGAGTTTTATCAACCTTTCCCATTGTAAACCCCTTTTCAAGTAAGAATGTTTTTAACCTATCATACCATGCTCTAGGGGCTTGTTTGAGACCATATAAGGCTTTGGACAGTTTGTAAACATGATTAGGAAAATCTGGATTTTCAAAACCTGGTGGTTGTTTGACATAAACCTCCTCATCTATGTAGCCATTAAGAAAAGCACTTTTAACATCCATTTGATATAGCTTAAAACCTTTAGATGCTGCGAAAGCTAACAAAATTCTTATGGCTTCTAATCTAGCGACAGGAGCAAAAGTTTCATCAAAATCTAGACCTTCAACTTGAGTGAAACCTTGAGCAACCAACCTAGCCTTATTCCTAATCACAACCCCATCCTCACTTTGTTTATTTTTATATACCCATTTAGTTCCAATTAAAGTGTGGCCTTGAGGTGGAGGTACAAGTTTCCAAACATTATTTCTTTCAAAATTTTCTAACTCTTCTTGCATGGCAATAATCCAAGATTCATTAGTGAGTGCGTGTGATATATCTTTAGGTTCAAAAGAGGCAACAAAAGCAGAATGAGCATGAGAGTTTGGATCGCAAAACCTGGACCGTGTGACTCGTTCATGCAAGCTTCCAATCATCTGTTGTGGGGGATGATCTTTGTAAAAACGTAGGGGAACAGATGTCTCACAAGCTTCTTTTTCATTAGGTTCATTGTAGATTGATGAGCTTGTGATTTGTGGATGATCAGGACCAGCAGAGGTGACAGCCGGAGCTTGTTCAATGTCCGGAGTTGGACACGTGTCAACTTCGGAACTACCAGGCAGTATCACCGGCTCTTCTTCATCTTCGAAAATACCCTCCCCCTGAGAATATGAATCTGGTCCTGCAACACCGGAGCTAGTACCTGGACTAGCTTCATCAAAAGACACTTCACAAGTCTCCACAATTTTGTTAGTGTCAAGTAAAAGAACACGGTAGCCTCTAGTATGAGATGGATAACCAAGAAACATGCCATCATTGGATCTAGGTTCAAATTTATCAAGATTACCATGTTTCTTAACAAAGCATTTGCAACCAAAAACCCGAAAGTGTGTAACACTAGGCCTATGTCCAAACCGGAGCTCATATGGTGTTTTACCTAGCTTAGTACGCAAGAAAACACGATTTGAGACATAACAAGCAGTTGCTAATGCATCAGCCCAAAATTTCCTAGGGGTTTGATATTCATCAAGCATAGTCCTAGCCATCTCAACTAGGGTTCTGTTCTTTCTTTCTACAACACCGTTTTGTTGAGGTACATATGGTGAAGAAAATTGATGATCTATTCTATTTTCAGCACAAAAGTGATCAAAGAATTGATTTTTAAATTCAGTTCCATTATCACTTCTAATTGCTTTTAATGATCCTGGGTGATCAATTGATAATCTAAGAAATAAAGTTCTAAAGTGACTAAAGACTTCATTCTTAGACGCCATAAAATACACCCAAGAATATCTAGAATAATCATCAACAATAACAAGAGCATACCATTTACCTCCGAAGGATTGAACACGTGAAGGTCCTACGGTGTCAAGATGCAAAAGTTGACATGGTTCAGTTGTCATTATAATTGTGAGAGGAGTATGTGAACCTGCAACCATCTTAGCATGTCTACAAGAAGAGCACACAATTTCTTTGTCCCCTTTTAGCTTAGGCAGCCCACGTATGCGATCAAGAGCACTGACACGCATAAGGTGATCAAAGCCTACGTGACCAAGTCTACGATGCCAAAAATATAAGTCCTTTGAATCATTAGCAACTAGACACCTATGCTTAGAAGAAGACATATCAAAATCAGCTTTAAAAACTCTTCCAAACCGAGACATGTTAAAAATAAGCTCACTATTTGAATCTACAACTTTGCAGCAGTTTTTATTGAAAGTAATTTCTAGATTTTCATCTAGCAATTGTGAAACAGAAAGCAAGTTATATTTCAAATTTTTGACAAGTGCCACATCCTTCAAAGTGTAGTGATCATTTACTCTAACCGAACCCTTAGCAATTATAGGAGTTGAAGAATTATCGGCAAAAGTAACATTCTCTACACGTGACACAAAGGTGAGGGAGGAGAACCAATCTTTGTTACCGGTCATGTGGCGTGAGCAACCTGAATCCACAATCCAAATATTCTCCTTCCTCAAGCGTGTAACCTACATAGAAGCACCATTCGTCGATGACTCAGTACTGGGGTTAGTCAAAAGGCATTTAGGAATCCAGTACTGAGTCACGCGACGTGCAGCAGGAAAAACACGCGAAAGCTGAGACAAAACAGCAGGTTTATGAGTCAAAGATTGAGGTTTTCTTTTCCTAACAGTTGTTACTTGTTTAGAGTGAAAACCAGTAGCTCCGGAGGTAAAAGCAGAAGGTCCGGAGGCAAAAACTGAAGCTCCGGAGGGAACAACACAAGATCCGGGAGCTCTCGGAGCTATCAGAACTATCGGAGCTGCCTTTGCGGATTCCTTACCAGAAGATCTGGAAGCTACCTTTTCAAATTTCTGACTCACTAAAGCAGGTTGTGTTTTTCTAATTGCATGAAAGTTATAAGATCTAGCAATTTTTCTTTCCTTTTTCTGTTGTTTAGCTAGTCTATAACAAAAATCTATGACATGACCATCTCTACCACAGAAGGTACAATGAAATTTAACTTTGTGTTCATGTCTAGAAGAGCAAGCAACATTTTTATTTGAAACGGAATGAGGCATCACTCCTGCAGATTTGAAAACCACTCTATTTTGTTTAGGAACTGTTTGAATCAAACCACTTCCTAATGACCTTACAATTTTAGGTGGATGTGCCTTAGCATGAACATGAGAATCAAAACCTAAACCAGTTTTATCTTTGCTAGACTTTGAAGAATTCAGCAGCAAGTTTAGATTCTTATTCCCATTACAAAACCGACCTAGTGTCCTATTCATGTCATCAAGTTTCTTAGACAAGTCTAGGCAGTTTGCACATGAAGTTTTTCCTTTTAGTTTGCAATTGGAACAATTTTTAACTTCATGAGATCGTAAAACATTGTTCAGAATGGAAATTTCATTCATTGCATCTTTTAGTTTCTTATCAAGATTTTCACATGCAGAACAATGCAAATCATCTGTAGAACAAGAAGCATCTTTTAAGTTTTTATCATTAAGTGCAGCAAGTTTTTTGTTCTTTTCAATTTCTTCATCAAGTCTGTCTAGAGTGGAAGAATGTGCACTTCTTAGAGAGGACAATTGTTCATAGATCAAGTCACATGAGGGACATGACATGCATCATCACTAGGAATCAAAGTTTTTAAACGGTTAATTTCAGATTCTAGTGATTCAATTTTAGCAGCACTATCCCTAAGCTTTTTGTCCTTTTTCTTGACAATAATAGTTGCACGGGAAATAGCATCACACATTTCATTGCAGGTAGAACATACCTCATCATCGTCACTATTGTGTTCTGCTTCCTCCTGACTTGATCTTGATCTTGCTTTGCTCGCCATGAAGCATAAGTTGGCTAAATCATCATTCTCTTCATCACTTTCAAAATCAATGTCACTTGAACTGAGCTCTTGAAGTGCGGTGATGAAGCTGTTGATCATCTTGCGTCCTATGGTACCCTTCTTTTTCTTGTTGGAATTTCCAGAGGAGGTCCGGATCTTGCTTTGTTTTTCTTCCCGGGTGGTCGGACCTGAAAGGTTAGGGCATTCTGTACGAAAGTGTCCTGTTTTACCACATTCAAAACAGCGTTGAGGTCCGGAGCTTCCTCTCCTTCTAGTTCTCACATTTTGCAATGCTTTTGAGAATCTAGTAGAGATGAGTGCTAACTCCTCTTCTGGAAATTCTTCGATCTGTTCCAGGGTTAGTGAGGACAACAAGGCAAGAGTATTGCAGGATGATGATTGGCCGGAGCTAGACATATCACGTTGTGAGACAAATGCAATAGACTTGTTTGGGTTCTTACGTGCTAGGATGTCAATTTCATGAGTTTTTAGTTTAGAATAAAGTACATCTAATGTAAGAGAACTCATGACAGTTGATTCACGAATAGATGTTACTTTCATCTCCCAAATTGTCATGTCTAATGCACTAAGAAGTTGTCTAGCATTCTCAGCATCAGAAAAATTTACATTGACACTACGTAAGTTGCTGAGAATTTTATTGAAACGAGCAAAGAGGTCATCGATAGACTCACCTGGTTGCATCTCAAAACGCATATACTCCTTTTTGAACATATCTTGTTTTACCTCCTTGATTGTGTTGGAGCCTTCATGATAATCACAGAGAGCTCTCCAAACGTCGTATGCTGACCGGAGGTGTGCGACACGATCAAAGTCGCTTTGAGTGAGTCCTTGGATGATCAAGTTTCGGGCTTTGTTGTTGTTGTCGACGTCCCGGAGGTTCGTGGCCGTGACTTGATCATTGGGTGGCACTTCATAAGGCTTATACACCTTCTCCCATATTGCAAAGCCTTGTGCCTGGATAAAAGCCTCCATGCGTGCCTTCCAAACCTGAAAATCAATACCAGCAAACACACAAGGTTTGGCGGAGTACTTCTCCATGATGATTAGTCAAAAACACGTGCAAATCACAAAGATTAGAGCAACCTGGCTCTGATACCAATTGTAGGATCGAAGAGCACGTGAAAAGCTACCAGAGGGGGGGGTGAATGGTAGATTTAAAAATCTTACGCAGCGGAAACAATAAAACCCTAATCCCTTTGGTAGAAAAACGATCTGTTAAATAAATCGTGTATGAGACTAATCTAAACGTGTTTCACCGTGACAAAAGTGATAGATATCAGAGAGAATCAAGTCACGAAGACAATACAAAAAGAATTACTCAAATCCGTTGAGAACAACTCAAGTTATGATCAAAAGATCAAACACTGGTCAATCTGACCTACTCGAGAAAAACAGTTTCTGGAATGCTGAAAAGAAACTCGTGTAGCACAAAAACCACAAATCCAATGACCGTGAAATTTTGGCAGATGATAGTTAATCAAGTTGTGAAGACAACCGAAAAAGAATCACGTCAATTGGATCAGTAAAACTCGAGTTATGCTAAAACCACCGTCGAAAGGTAGTGCTGTCCAGAAACTCGACGAGTAAAACTTGTCTGGAACAAGTCGGACGAACAAGGCACAAAAGTTCCTTCAAACTATGAATTTTATTCAATAGAACACAAGAGGAACAGCCCCAAAGTCGTCACACACGAGCTTTGGCCTTCCCTTGCTTATATAACCAGCCCTTAGGCCATCCCAAGACAACTAGGACTCTAATCCTAATCCGATCACAATCGGAACTTACCATAACTGCTCAAGATTCTTCTATACGCAGATAGAAGCAATCTTAAGACTTCCAAACACCTTAGGAACGTATCCCACATTCCTAAACAACCCAATTTCGTGAGACACACGAAATCCTAACATAACCAACTCGATACTTCCCATACCGAGTCATAACCAACTCTGCCGCAGCCAAAGTCTTCAACCGATACGATCCGATTCTTCCAATCAGATCTTCCTTCCATAATCCGTCTCTAGAAGCATATTGCCACGTCATGCACCTCATGCATACGTGCGAACACCTTCCTTCGACCTTCATATGCACTGCCCTTGATTCAATCATCCTGCGCGACCTCCTGACCCGCTCAACCACAGTTCCTCCCGAACTTGGTTGTTGGAACCTCATCTCCTCCTGAGACTAGTCCAATGGATCCCGTCACCAGCCATGACTTGAAGTCAAGCAACACCTGCACATGAATAAACAAACAATCCATACGAGCCCAAGTCCTCGACTTGACTCACGTTAGTTCCGAACACAACACCTTACGTGAGAACCTCACATAAGCATGTTGCAAAACCACAGTAGAAAACGATATCAACCATATCATCCAAAACGCACCAAAAACTTAGCAAATGAATACTAAGCAATCTTTCCTAACAAGTAAAGCAAGTACGAATCATTGCAAATGAAAAACAGAAACACTTTGGTCAAGTTCCGGACCTTGCCAGAGCAACCCGGAGCTTGAGCCGGAGCTAATAAGAAACACTGCAGTCAAGTTCCGGACCTTGCCAGAGCAACCCGGAGCTTGAGCCGGAGCTAACAAAAGCTAGTAGAACCTAGCGTCGGAGCTTACCAAAACTAGTAGATCCTGGATCCGGAGCTTACCAAAACTAGTAGATCCTGGATCCGGAGCTTATCAAAACTAGTCGGAACTAGTCAACCCAAAACCGGAGCTAGACAAAGTAAGTCGGAGCTTAGCAAAAACATGTCGGAGCTATCAGATATATGCCGGAGCTATCTAAGACATGCCGGAGCTAAACATAAAGCTCACCGGAGCTAACTAAAGCTGGTCAGACCTTACCAAGAAGCCGGACCTAGCATCTAACGTAGCCGGAGCTACCCAAAGCAAGCCGGACCTATCGTCGGACCTTGCTGTAACTCGGAGCTAGAGTCGGACCTTGATAAAAAGGTGTTTTGGTGATATTTAAAACTTTTATCATCAAAGCCAAGTGTATTTACTACAAGCCAATGTATTCAGCACACATAGGTCTTACACAAGGCCTAGTTAATGTGTCATTAATTTAGTATTAATGATGTACGACCAGAGGACTATTAAAACTAATAACACCGCCATTAAGACACGTTATCACATTGTCAAACACCTTAACACCAGTAGATCGTGTATAGGGAGTTTATGGCTGTCGGGGCCACCTGTCGGGCTAGGCAAACTTTTTAACGGCCAATCCTTAGCATATAAAAGGGTTGCGTCGCACGGTAGAAGGCAAGCTGATCCAATCTCAGACACTCGCTAGGCAAGCACTCTCATACACTCATTCGATCAACAACCACCATGTGGAGTAGCGTATTACGCTCAGGTGGCCCGAACCACGTAAAAACTCTCGTGTCACCATCTTGTTCATAATCTTACGTGTGCCCCAACCGAATGCGAACCTCCGCGGACTACACTTTAGTAGTACCGGGGGAAGTGTCGTTGCTACACTTCGACAGTCACCACGTCTCTGTTCTATTGAATCATGGCAAGGTAACCAAGTATGGAAGAGCAAGAAGCAGATCTACGAGAATGGTACGAAGAGGATCGGGAAGCGGCACAATTCAGCTCCAAGCAGAGCGACGAGGCTACATCGCGGCGCCGGACCAAGCGGAGCGACCACTACCACGATAGCTTACTGACGAATTCAAAAAATAATACAAGGAGAGAGGCACATACTCGCGAGATCTGTTGTCGCCGACATCAAAGCAAGTTGATACTCAAAAATCCAACATCGTCGCCGCGGAGGTAAGTTTTCTCGCCGATTTCTTCGGAGTGGCTTTCGAGTGACTGTTGCAATGGGGCATCGGAGGCAACAGGCAGAAGTGAGGCACGGGAGTAACGTGGCCAGAAATGAATTTCCTCAGTGGACTCGATGTTGGAGACCAATGGGCTCCGCCTCAAGATCCAATATGCGAGTGGGCTGCCGTCTGAGGCACTCGCTGGAGACAGCCTAAGTGAGACCTCCGGAGTCCAAAAATCCCAAAACATCCAGCCTTGCAAGACTTTTACGTCTCAAACAAGAGACTACAAGAAACAATGAATAAGGTTTCAGTTCAGTTAGAGGCGTCGGCCCTGACGCATTTAAATCGTCTAAGAGTGTCGGTTTCAAAAAAACCGACACCTGTAAACTAAATGCTTCGGCCGTACTTAAAGAACCGACACACTTAATAAATGCTTGGGCTCAACTGACGCTTTTAATAAATACGTCGGCTCAACAGACGCTTCTATGAGTGGGCCCTACTACCGTGATCCCCGTCCCCCGACAAAAAAATAGTGGTCACACTCCTCGAAATTTTTTATACTCCCGCCCACCGCGCGCGCTCGTGCAAAAAATTTTATTGCCCCGCGCCTATCGCCCCAGCCTGTATATCTTTTCTCGATCACACAAAACTCCCGTGGACCCTAACTCGCGCGCCTCTTCCTCTCGTTCTCTCTCTTCCACGCCCACGACTCCCGGCCCCACGCGTAGAGGTGGGACTCGTGTCGTGCCCGAGCTGGCCCGACACGACCCGTTTGTGCTTCGGGCCGAAATGGCCCGGGCCCGAAAGCACGTCGGGCTGGCTCGGGCCTGACAGGCCAGGCTGGTGGCCGAAAACTCAGGCCCAGGCACGGCCCAGGGCCCGACGGGCCGCCTTCGGGCCGGGCTAGGCCCGAGCAAACAATTAAAATTTTGATAAAAATCAAGTTTTTTATGAAATAAATAGACAAAAATGCAAAAAATGTAAAAATACTAAAGTGATAGAGAATATTTTTTGAATAATTTAGGAAAAAAATTCATCGAATTTGGACCAAATTTGAAGAAATTATACAAGTTTGAACTTTCAAATTTGAATAAAAATGAAAAACACAACTTCAGCCCAGCAGCAGCCCAGTACCACTGGGCTGGCCCAACAACATTTAAAAACTGATTTGAGGACATATTTTTTTATTACATAGCTAAAAAGCCTTCAAAAAATATGAAAAATTTTTGTGAAGATTGATAAAAGTTGAATTACATGTTCTTAAAAAATTACATTCAAAATAATAATATATTTCAGAGAATAAAAAAACAAAGAAAAATGGATTTTCAGTTTTTATGCAATACATGGACAAAAAATTTCCAAAAAATCTGAAAAAAATACTGGAGTCTAAGGATGTTGTATTTCATGTGTACTCTGAACTTGAGTTTGAGAAACATAATAAATTGGTCAGAACAAAAAACAAATAAAAAAGGGATTTGGGGAGTTTTGTCATTTTTATATCTTGAATAATACATTGATTTAGTGAGTAAAATTTTTTGTGAGGCTTTTTAATGATGACACCAACCTCCATGATTTTTTAAAGAATTTTTGAACTTTGTTTGAATGAAAGTGTGTTTGAATTTGAAGATTGCCTCATATGCTTATTAGCTTTTGAGTGAGAAGAGAGAAAATGTGAATCTTCACATGTTGAAGTACCTCAAAAAAATTATAAAAGATGCATACATGTAGAAATGTAGAACATACACATACAAAACAAAATTTGATACAACATCTTTATGTTTTGGAGATTTACAAAATAGTGAAGAATATGTACATATGATTTATTTTGGTTGTTTATAAAAAAGTACAAAAAGATCTATATAAGTTAGAAAATAATTATTCCAAAGGGTAGAGGTTACTTTTTTAAGAATATAGAAAAAAGAATCATCGAATTTGGACTTAATTCGCGAAATCTATACAAATTTGAATATTTAAATAGGAAGCAAAATAAAAAAGACCTGCAAACTCAAGAACGACTGTGTCGGGCCATCGGGCCGCTTCGGGCCGTCAGGCCATTTTGGGCTGTGCCGGCCCGGGCACAGCCCACGTCGTCGTGTCAGGCCGTGTCGCCTGTCGTGTCCAAAACCCATGCCCGACACGACCCGATGTTTCGTTCCAGGCCGGGCCGAGCCTTGGGTCGCGACGTCGTGCTTCGGGCCGCCCGGATTTGGCCCGGCCCAATTACCACCTCTACCCACGCGCAGCTACATGGAGGCGACCTCCAGGCGCGCGGGGCGGCATGCGAGCACGTGCGGGGGCATGGGGGAACACTCTTGGCCGTTACCCTGACCATGGAAGAGGATGAGGAACCCCCGACCTTTGATTGATCCACGCTCCTAGGCAGCAACAGATCTGCACTTCGATCTGGCACCACCTCCCGCTCCTCCGACAATGGCCTCTGATGTGCCCGACTCATAGTGCTTCTCATCATCCTCCCAACCGCAGCAGCTCGGCTCCCTCCCGTACCTTTCATGCTGCTCCTCGTCGTCTTCTTTTAGATGATGGCGGCGAATGGAACCTTGTTGATGTCCATTCATGGCGAATAATAGGAGGGGGCCCGACGGCGGAAAACCGAGGGGACGGGAGGAGATACGGAGGAGGCGCTGCATCCTGTTCGTGCGGACAAGCTGTCGTCTCTGCCTCGCCGGACGGGAAGGTTGAGCCGTGCTGCGACGGAAACAAGGCCAGAGGAACCGACTTTTTTTTTGTGTGTGTCAGAACGTAAAGGCACCAGTTTCTTTAGTACCGTCGCTTATAAAATGTTTATATACGTCGGTACAAGTGGCCAACGCATTTATGATTAAGAGAAAACCGACGCTCATAAATGCTAAAGTTGTCGGCCCCGACGCACTTATATATTAAATGCGTTTGCAGGATTCTGTCGGCTAAGAGTGTCGATTGACCGATATATTTAATGTATGAGTATCGGTTTCTTTAAACAACCAACGCTCGTATACTATTCACGAATTCTTATAGTGAGAGGACGTTTGGCGGGCAGAACTCTCAACACATGATGGCTGTCACGCAGAGGCCACGGCTAAGACCATCCGCACCAACATACTCTATACACTATTCTCCTTCAGCTTTTACAGTACGTAATCTAAATTACACTGTGAAACAGTATATCCAGTATATCCAGATTGTACCATTGCGAATGGTCTAACTATGTTGAGCTGGTGACCTCACGCTGAGGGGAGCCATTTGCCTGGACCACTCGACGAGGTGCGGTAGCCACCTGCGGAAACGGACAGCCAAGGCTACCCAGTTGCTGGCGCTAGCGACGAGCAAGAGGTCACGGAACGGACGAGAGCACTGTTTGCACAAAATTTTTTATTGCCGTGCAGGCTGCTGCTTTGAATGTTTTTGTTGCCTTCTGGTCGCTAGTCGCTGATGCTTTTACTGGGCTGCGTGCATGGGCGAGGCAGATAATTATTGGGCCTTCATGCCTGTAGGGGCAGGAGAGATGAGGTGCGTGCATGGTGCCAGCGGCATGGTATGGGAACAGAAAACGGGCACGCAGGATATTTCGGTCAACTATCGTAATAAGTTGCAAGAACTTCTTTTAGATTACTTCTACTCAAAGCCTTCTTTTTCGGCACATGAGGGCGTTGTGATTTACTGCATTACTTAAATGTCCAACTACTGGCATGCATTGTGCGACATCAGTGACCAGGTTCTTCTGCACGAGCGCGCTGGATGCTCAGCAAGCCATGATCCAACAGGACGACACACCGCCAGATTCACCATCACCGTGCGACCGGTTCCGAGTTCCGACTTTCGAGCTTATAAATAATGGGAGGACGCCTGCTACCTCTCCGCCACCATCTGCATCTGAACACAACACCTAGTTATTAGACCCTCCTCCTACATCAAGAGTCGGTGTGATCATGGCGGCCTCCTCCAACCCGGAGCTCCTGCAGGGGCACGTTGAGCTATGGAACCTCACCTACAGCTACCTCAAGTCCATGGCCCTGCAGTGCGCCATCGAGCTCGGGATCCCCAATGCCATTCACCGTACCGGCGGCGCCGCCTCGCTCCCCGAAATCCTCGCAGCTGTCCCGGTACCGGAACAAAGGAAGCCCCACCTGCCTCGACTCATGAGGTTCCTCGTCGTGGCAGGTGTCCTCGCCCTTGACGACGCGCCCGTCACCTCGGCCTCCGCCGCAGGGGAGGGCGACAACAGGGTGTACCGCCTCACGCCGCTGTCGCGTCTCCTCGTGGATGACGCCCGCGTGAACGGGTGCACGAGCCTCGCGCCGTTCGTGCTCTCCCAGACCACCAGGTTCCACGTCGGCGCCGCCCTGCGCCTGTCCGACTGGTTCAAGGGCGGCGACGACGACGGCTCGGTGGCGGAGGCGGAGATGCCGTTCAGGATGGCGCACGGCACGGACCCGTGGGACGCCATGCGCCGGGACCCGCGGGTGAACCGGCTGTTCCAGGACGGCCTGGCAGCCGACAGCCGGCTCGCGCTGGACTTCGTCGTGACGCGGTGCGGCGCGGTGTTCGACGGCGTGGCCACCCTGATCGACGTTGGTGGCGGTAATGGCAGCTCGGCGAGGGCCATCGCGAGGGCATTCCCGCACGTCAAGTGCTCCGTGCTCGACCTCCCCCATGTGATCGCCGACGTCCAGCAGTCTGATGGCATAGAATACATCGTCGGCGACATGATGAGTTCCATCCCTCCTACTGACGCTGTGCTGCTCAAGGTATTTACCTACAACCCTTCACCAGTTTTATTTTCATCTTGATTACTTGTTCTTCTAACTAACAATCAGTTTTGTGGTACTGATGATCGCAGTACATCTTGCATGACTGGAACGATGAGGATTGCGTGAAGATCCTGAAACAGTGCAAGAAGGCTATATGTTCTGAGAACAAACCATCCGGAGGAAAGGTGATCATCGTCGACATAGTCGTAGGATCTCCTGCCAAAGACAGGCTCGAAGCTCAGGCCACGGGCGATCTGCTGATGATGGTGATGACTGGGGGCAAGGAGCGTGACGACCACGAGTGGCGCAAGATAATCATGGACGCGGGGTTCACGCACTACAAGACGAGCCCGATCATGGGGTTCATGTCCATGATCGAGCTGTACCCGTAGCTACTACTAGGAAACAACAACGCCTAGTATTACTTAATCTAGCTATTAAGTATGCGCGGAACTTGAATCCGTCGTCTGCTGGCGAGGCCCAGCGGTCTCCAGTGACTTACTCCCAGATTATCGGAACGAAATCCTCTACATTGAAGGTCTAAATGCAGAGGAGCTACAGTGTTCAGCAGTAGCTTAAATCTCCACTGTTCAATCAGCAGTGGACGGATCAAATGTGTTGCTGCAGTAGTGCAACACCGTACCAGCTGAGCGATACTTTTAAGTACAGTACCGCATAAACAAAAAACTTGCTACAGTATTATTGCAGAGGATTGCTCCTCACTCAGGTAATCCTCTGCAGTTTGTTCTTCAGTTCAGACTAGTGTGTCCTGGCTGGTTGCATATGCCCCATGATGGGAAATAATAAATACTAGTGGATGCATTTGAGTTATTAGTCGCATTTTTTACTCTTCTTTTGCCTGTACTTCAGAATAAGGGGAAAAAAGAATAAGCTACTCTCAGGTTCTAGTTGGATTTTTGGAAAACTTGTGTGAGCAAACCAGACCACACTTCTATTTATGATAAATTGCGTGTCTAGACATGTTGTCCAAGAAAAGCAACAAGCTGGACAGTCTCATGTAAAACACATCGAATTAATTGTAAGATAAAATTCACCAACACCCACCTTTATGCGGCATTGAGGTACATCTTCCTTTATCTCGTCAAGGAAATAGAAAATTTCTAGAGTCTACGTTGTATTGGAAGCCCGTGCAGTGGTCACTTCGGTTCCCATGCAATTTGAAAGTTTATTTCATTCTCGAGCATGTATGTGCGGCGGCATGCATGTATGCAAATACCATGAAAGTTTGCATCATTCATGCACCATGATGCGCAGCGGTATGCATGCATGCAAACAACACTGAAACTTTGCTTTGTGCATGCAGGGGTTAAGTGCAGGGCAGATTCTTCTCTTAGTCAAAATATGCTTTAGATAATATAACAAAGAAAGTATTAAAATAATATCGCATTAAATGTGGGTGAGAGTTAAAGCGATTTAAAATTTGGAAGAATCCTCGAAGTTACAGACAAGCTGACAATTTTTTTTCGAAAACCCCAAGGTGCCGTTATATTAAGTAGTAAGAAAATAGATTACATGCTTGCAGTACAATACAAATAATCACAGGCTATTAGCCATTCAGCCTCAACTGAATTCTATAAGCCTAACCGACCTAACTGTGTTGCCCCTCCTACAGACCATAAACGAGCCTCTCCTTGGATGTCTCCAACTATCTCCTCAATATCTCGATCACACCCTCGAAACACTATTGCATTACGCTCCTTCCAGAGGGCCCAACACACCAAGATGATCATGGAGCGCCACCCCAACGATTGAGAGGAGTTGCACTCAGCGTCGAGATTTTGAAACCAGGTAGCCACTCCTGTGCTCCCAATCCAGATGAAGTTGGGTGTTGTGTCCTCTACACAATGCCCACGTCCATATCGTCTGGGCAACTGGAAAGTCCCTCAAAAGGTGTTCAACAGTCTCCAAATTACAGAGGTATAAAGCAAAAAATATTGGTTTGGCCAAGCCCTGTGCTGAAGACGAGCTGCTGTCGAGAGCCAGTCTTGCACTAGGAGCCAGGCAAAAACCTTGCATTTTGGAGGTGCCCAGTCATGCCAAATCTTTTGCTGAAACCAGAAGTTATGATTGCCTTCAAATTGCGCTAGGTACGTAGACTTTGCTGAGTTTACTCCATTAACCATCCAGATCCAGCGGACTTCATCCTCTTGGTGGTCCAGGCCGTTGTACACTTCCTAATCGCGCAATATCACCCAAAGATGGACAAAGTCAGAAATATTGTCCCTAGATAGACCATGCAACATATCCTTCAACCATGTATTGTCTGCCAGAGCTTGCGCCACATTCCTCCTCTTCCTCCTGCTTAACCTGTGCAAAGCTGGGAAAGAGAGCGCAAGAGGACCACTAAGCAGCCAGTTTGAAGACTAGAATGTAGTGATCTGGCCGTTGTGGACAATTATCTGGGTTGATGCATAAAGAGCTCTATGTCTGTACTGTCCACAAGTAATTCCTCGCCAGACCATGGTTTTTATTGTGCTGTCCACTGTTGCTATGGCCATTGGAGGCGAAGCGCTCTGCCAAATCGGTGCAAGTCTAAAATACCAAGCCCTCCCCTGTTAGTCGGCCGACACACCTTTGCTCAATTGACTTTGCACTGTCCACCAGAGACCTCATGTGTGCCCGACCACAAGAATCGGCACCTTGCCTTGTCTATGGTTGCTATGAACTGCTTGGGAGTTTGAAGGACCGACAGGGCATATGTTGGTAAAGAACTGAAGACTGATCGTACCAAATTTTTCTAGCCCCCAATGTTTAGGAGTTTACCTTGCCACTCTGCAAGCTTGGCTTGGATCTTGTCCATGATATGTCGCAGTTGGGGCATTCGAAGCCGAGTCACTGTGAGTGGAAAACCAAGGTAGGTGGCCGGACATGCTGTGAGGGTTCCAGGGAAGTTACATAGGAGCTGACAATCTTGACCCATGCGTATGAGGTGGTGCGGACCTAATATACCTAATGTATCATGAGTTTGAGTCTCTTGGGCCCGTAAGAAGCCAGTTAGGCTAAAGGTGTGTTTGGTTCAGCTGTGGATTCCTAAAAATCTGATTCTAGCTGTGAGATGTGAGAAATTTGATGTGAGCTGTCAGCTGTGGGAAAGTTAGAATCTGTTTGGCTGGAAACAACTGCCAGTTGTGAATTCTCTGTAAGAAATGTTTGTAATACATATGAGTTCGTAATTTTGTGATTATAAATAAAATAAATATAATACTGATGTAATATAGAGAATATAAAATCTGTATGGATCACACAAACTAAAATCAAAGGTTCTTTAGTTCAAATGATGATATGCGTCATCTACAAAAAAATTTACTATCTAACATTAACTAACCAAAGCACTAGCTATGTTGTCACAAATGTTGTTCATCGTGGTATCATTTTGCTCATCAGGAATGCCATCATCTTATGATTGTGTCACTTGTTGTACCACTTCAGGCATATAATCCTAATCTTCATCACACCTTTCAAACTTCTTATCCGTTAATGCACCATCACGGATAAAATTGTGCAATGTCATGCAAGCAATAATCACATGCTTTTGTGTACGAGGTGGGAAACTAGGCATCACCTTCAATATACGCCACTTTTGCTTAAGAACTCTGAATGCACGTTCAATGACATTGCGAATGGATGAATGTAAAAATTAAAGATCTCATACTTCCCTTATGGAGCACACTGACTACGAATACAAAATTCAGATGATATGTACTTCCTTTAAAAGGAGCAAGGTATCCCGTTCAGTTTGGATAACCAGAATGAACAAGATAATATTTACCTAGAATTTTAAAATAAAATTAAAATGGTGTAAGTATTGTAGTAGATGATAAGTACTATTTTAAGAGGATCGATGTCTTACCAGGAGGGGGTTTTGGGAATTGATGATCAAAATTTGTTAATGCATGATTGAGAATTCTTGTATCATGTGCAGATTCTGGCCAACCAGCAACCACAAAAATGAGCCTTGTATCAAAGTAACATATTGCAAGTACATATTGAGATGTGTACCCGTGTCGACATGTATGGTTTACAACATCCTCTTTAGACACTGAAACCAGAATATGTGATCCATCTATAGCACCGACAGCACCCTTGAATTGCAACCATAAACATTTTCCTTCACTTTGTCATGCTCTGTACTAAAAGTAGGATCTCGCGGTTTGATGTTATCTTGCTAATTTTGTAAAGCATAGCAACACTTCCTTAAACTTCATGTGCACTGTCCATAAAGACCTAACAAATTGATTTTCAGCTTGAGAGAATGATTTAGGGCCTCCAACAATCAATAAGAACATGGCTAATGACTCCACAGATGTAACATTACTTGTTGACTTCAGACCATAGTTGGAGACGAGCAAATCATGAAGCGGCATAAAGGCCTTCGGAGTCATCCTGAACATCTTGTAAAAATATCCAGGACGACAAAAGCACTACATGACCCATTCAATCCCAGATTGTTGAGAATCCCTATATTTACCTTTTTTCATGTACCTCTCAGAATACAGGTTACCTAGGTGACCATTGGTGGTTGCTTGTTTTGATAACTCTGCAAGAAGGAGTGGACCCTTGTGCCCCTTTTGTGCAACATCATCCATGTCTGCATAATAAGGTAGAAAACATAAATACAATACATGAGCAATAGTTATGTACATATGTGTCATGAGGTAAAAAAAATCAATACTTGAAAAGGAAACATAATGCATGGACAAAATAATAGGTTACATATATATCAATAGTCCGAACAGAAGACCACAACTATTGACAATATTGTTGCAAACAGAAGATCACAACAGTCAAGTCTCATGTTCCAAACGCAATAAAAAAACTAGTTCCAAACATAATAAAAAGTTGATCCAAACACGATAAAAAACTAGTTCCAAACATGAAAAAATACAATATGATTCATTGCTTCTTCTTCATGTCATGTTCCCTCTCCAACCAGTCAAGTCTGCCTTCATTTGTTTCAAACAAGCTGAGGACTTCTCTAATCTCAAGTTTCATTATTAGCAACGTGGTTGTATGCATAAGAGCAGTCTTTTCTTGCACTCCACATTCTTTCACCATCTTCATGGCCTCTGCCATGGTAGGAATTTGGTTAAGCATAGGAGGATACAATGAATCTTCAAAACTTGTGGTAATCTTGTCCACTCCTTCTATCTTGCTACAAGTTTGCTTGTACAATCGTAGAAATGGGATTTTCTCTTCCCTGTCTTCCGCTCCAGCAGTGGAAGGAGCCTTACGCTTCCTAGTTTTTTGTTTTTGGATACTTGGCTGCTTAGATTCTACTGTACTTGCCTCCACCTCATGCGCATCACTATCACTGGAATTTTTAGATAAATCTCCAACAATGGATGCAGTTGCCCCAGTAACATGGGCACTTTCAAACATGATGTGCATAGAATCTAGATTAGATGGTCTGCATTTTCTAAACTGTGCATGCTTGCATTTTCTTCCATTAGCAGGATCATGACACCTCTGTAATGTAAAATGCAACAAGTTATATATTAACAACAAATCAATAAGATAAATATTAAATGGGCAAATTTTAAGCTACTTACAACAAGGTGTTCTGTCCACCATGCATTCCAATACATCATTCATATAGCAAAATGTATGGTCATTGTTCTTAGTAGTATTCAACATCAATGGTGATAGTACCCCCCACCCCCCTGTCCACCGTCCCTAAATTTGTCGCTTTGTAGTTCAAAAATGAACTACAAAGGGACAATATTTAGAGACGGAGGAAGTAACAATCAATTGAAAAAAGCACCTCACCTTCTAATCTTTGTGGACTAGCAACCCACTTCTCCTTTCTGTTACCTGTCATTGCATTAAGAAAAATGAATGAAAATCATTAGCCCGTCGATTTGATTCACATCAATATGCAAAAGGGTAATAGAAACAATTATCCAGTAGCAATTGTTAATATCTCGTGGATTGTCAAATGTTAGCATGTGCTGCCTTGGAGATGAGAAGATGGAGCACACGGGGCAGCACATGGGCAGCACACAGAACGCTGACGAAGGGCCTGACATGGGGGTCCGACGGGACCGACGACGGGTCAGGCCGAGGGGCGCCGATCGCCAAGGACTGTGCTGCCGATGGGCCAAGTGCGCTGCCGCCGACGGACGCTGGTGGAGGAGATGGAGAAGACAAGGATTAGAAATGATTGACATACCTGGTTGAGGAGGATCACGTTGAAGATGACCCACTACCGGGAGGAGGCTTCGCTGCCGCCAGAAGGAGGTTGAGGAACCCTACCAGCCGCCAGTAGGAGAGGCGCTCGGGTGGAGCCGTGGAGGTGTGCGGCCGATGGGTTTCGAGGGTGGAGGGGAAAGAATAGAAAAAACAATTCATTTGTGTAATGGATGGCATGATGGGTAATTTTGACAAGGAGACCCGATTTCCCCTTACTTGTTCATTCTTGTTATCGACACGATGTACAGAAGATTTTAGATGGCCACACCTGATGGCACTTTGTCCCCCTGCCAGGCGGGCATGCTCCAATGCGCCTGTCTCTTTACGCTGACAACATGGTTTTCTTCCTAAACCCGATGCAAGCTGACCTGACAACTGCCAGAGATATCCTTGACCACTTTGGGAGGTTGACTGGCCTAAAAACAACGAGGTGAACAACACTATTGCGCTCAGTGTGAGTCGGTATATCTTAACAACTTTCTGCAGAGTTTTCATGGCCAACTTGCCCCATGGCCTCTGATCTACTGTTGATGGCTCCTAAGATATACTAAAAAATCATCCCCGACAACGGCGCCAGAAATGCTTGTTGGTATTTCTTAACACCAAAGATCATCTCCAGTAAAGAGATGAGGTCCACAAGCGCACGGAAGATACCGTTGTAGCATTTCACCCATGAGTATTCCCAAGAGTATCATATTTATCCCAAAGGAAGGCAATAGAGTAAAGTGTATGCTACTCTTATGGTCAAGCTATGGGATACTAATCAATTATCCGGACAGGGGGTAAGTAGATAATAGGGGTAGTGTGACACACACCTAGGCAATCTATTCTAAAGGGTAAATGGGTCCTAGAGGGAGATTGGATTAAGAGTTAGAGAGTTGCTCCTACAATGCTCCTAATACATATAAATAGCCTAAGGTAGATACTAATGGTCATGTCAATGATGAATTCCTATACAATGCTATTCAACATATCGGGCACGGGCTTACCCCTAACAATACTAGGGCGACTCCCGCCAAGAGCATGTGGCATAGCCGAACGTGGAGGATTACAAAGGACAGATAGGTCTGTCACTACCTACTGCCTACCTCTTCAATCTGTGGGTCTACGAGACATCCAACGCTACTTAAATACCCTAGCACCATGCTAGCATACTAAGCAAATACCTTAAGAGCTGCAGCACAAGCCATCCTAAGGCAATGAACTAAATCATCGTTGATCCAATGTTGATTGCATAGCCTAGTTATTCATATTAACATAATCATATCATAACTACATAGACTATAGTGGGGGTCTATAGTGTTTATGACCATAAGATGTGATCATGAGAGTACAATCACAAAGACTATACCTTCCACTTACATGGACTCCACAATCAAACTAAAAACGCTTTGTCCAAGTATACATATAAAAGAAGACTAAAGATAATATCTTTATTGAGCACAAAGTCACAAATACAAGAAGGAATACATGAGACGTACCTTTCCCAATGTAGAATTGGGAAGAGGGACTCCTTCTATTCCTTTCCCCATTTGGACTTGGGACTAGAGGCTCTCCTCTCTACATCCTAGCTCCTCTAGGGAATGTGGAAGATAGTGTATACAATAGAATGATGCCCAAGTGGTGTGTGTTGAAGTGAGGGTTATGGGGTCCTATTTATACTAGTGTTGAGGTCGGTTCCCGCCACCAAAAGCACGCGAATCAGTCATCATTGACTCTAAGGAGCCAGGAGGAGCCAACACGTGGAAGTTGACCGCGTTTGGCGCCAGGATCAGGTCGACTGACCCCCTGGTTCGGCCGACCTGGTCAGGGCTCCAAACGGCCCGTACTTCCTCCAGGTGGCTGCCAGGTGGGTCCCATTGACTGATATTGGTGCTACACCGTTGGATGGCCTCAGATACTTCTGTTTGTGGGCCATTTGATCCATGTGGTGCCACGTGTCGTCGCCTGATTGGCTGGGATGATATTTTATAGGTTTGCTCCCCATACTTTTCCTCAATTCCTATATAAATATCTGCATACACATATTTCTCCAAGTACAAGTGGAAATAGGTCAAGTAGAAAGGTGATGTGTGCAAGAAATGATCAATCCTTCACATAATTGAGTTATATTGACGATTGAAATTGGTATATAACAGCCGTCAACAAACTCCCCCAAGCTTATCCTTTGCTCGTCCCGAACAAAGTCAAGACTTTAGGTTGATGATCAGGAGTTGCTACAATGTTCTACCTTTCGAAAGTACCAAGTGCACAAAAAAAAAATACTCTACCTAGTATTGCAAAAAGTGGCTATGGTACTTCACCCTTCTTAAGTCATTATGGGAGTTATGACTTCTCCTATTCATGGGTAATTGAAAGATAGAACAACAAATAGAGCAAGCATAGCCTAGATATCAAGTTCCACTTAAATTCTGGAGAGATTCAAATTAGATTATAAGTACCTCAATTGATTCTCTCAATCACTCCTTTGTGTATAGTGGAAATATGTCCTCACTAAGGCATTATGCCTATACTATTCCTACTCTTTGAATATGGCTTGTATGTGGAGCTTGGCAGGGAAAGTAAGTAGGCATATTTGCAACACATAATATTGCTAAGTCAAAAGAGCAAGCCTTAGGAGAAATCAATTCAAACTTTTGAATCAAGACTTGTGCATGTGTGATGGAATGGAGGTGGATGTGGAAACATTGAGATGACTCCTTTTGATGTGGACTCTCTTTATTGGAAGGATGAAACATGGCTACCCTTTTTTTTATGCTTATGGAGTAAGCATATTCTTTTTTTTCCTCATGCTTATGATATAAGCATGCATTTTCTTTTTCTTTTTCTTGTAGCCATGTCTTCAACTCCTTTTTGCAATAACTTGAAGAGAGTGCTAACTATGAATAGCATGGAGTTTCTCTTTTTATTGTGGAATGGTGGATATGATAGAATTTTGCTTCCTTCTAGTGTAGAAGTATAGCATGTGCAAGTGAAGTCTTGAATTCAAAAAGAATTGAATGATTTCTCACATAGGTCTATACTAGTTTGACTAGGCTCAATGTGAAAGCAAATATCATATGCACAAGGTGTTGTCTTTGTATGAATATCATATGGCTTTGGTAGGTATTTCCAATCAAATGAGGGAAACTTAAATCTTGATAGAATTTCTCCAGAAATCTAAGTTCCACTTTCAAAATAGGAATAGCAGCCCTATTACTAATTCAGACCTCCCAACAACCTAGAAGTAGATTAAGCTTTTGCTACCCACAATTTCTAAATCAAGGCAAAGTTAATTTTAGCCAATTTAAGCAATATTCAGAGAGTAGCAAGTTGTAAACTAGGGACTTAGGAAAAATAAAACAGAGCAACTATGCATCATTTCATCTATGTGAATTCTAAATCATTCTTACCGCACATCTTTATTTGATAAGCAAAGAAAATCTAAGTTCCTATTTTTATGTTTTTTTAGATGCATTGTGGATGGTGGATGAATGGAAAGTAAATATGCAATGGATGATTTGAAACAAAAATGCAGTGGGTGTGATACAAGTTACCTCAAGTGGGGGTCCTCCTCCAAGCTTATTCTTGATCAAGGTCCATGATAGGGGTTGAAACCCTAACAACGGAGGTAGGCCATGAGTTGGCCTATCCTTGTTGCAGCGTGGCTTTGATAATGGAGGGTTGAGTGTTGATTGTTGTGTTGCCTCCCATGGACACCATGAGTGTGGTTGAAAAGAGTGTTTTCGATGTTGATCGTCCGCACATCAGGGTCTACATATGTTGGGTGTGATTTGTCATTCCTTGGCTTCTAGTCACATAGGAACAACATGCACCCAATGATGGTGGCAAATCCCTTGAGCTTGAATGAGTGCTTAGAATAGTTGAGAGCATAATGCTCTCACCCATTCGTGGCAGCCCATTGGTTGCTCATGGAGGGTTCTCATTTCAAATCTCTAGCCTCGTATAGTTATGATTGACCTTCGGGCATAATTTCCGATAGGTAGCAACCATCCTCATTTACTCCTTGGCCAAGAGATATTCAAATGGGATCCTCTAGGGATTCCAACAATCAGCTTCTTGAATGCCTGCATAGTAATATTACTCCTGCAAACTTCCTCTCTCGAATAGAGAGGGATGATTAGCTCCCGATACTTGTACAAATGAACGTTCGGGTTAGGTAACCGAACTTTCATTTGTACATATGAGGAAGAACAAAATCAAAGATGCATTGGTTCCAATGTCAAGTGTATCCATGATCAATGTGTTATTCATTGATAAGAGTGGATCTTTATGGATAATTCATGTTGCATATTTTCTAAAGCTCCTACTCATAGCAATGCATGTGATAGAAATATACTATATGGATCCCTACATCTTTTAAAGTTTCTAACCATCTTAGCTTTGAAGAGCAAATTTTATCATTTAGACCATGACAAACAAGATTCTCAATTTTATCCTCCTAAACTTCACTAGGAATTTAAAATTTAGTGACTCCTCAAAAAAATGCAATTCAATTTTAGAGCAAGGATATCACATATTCCTAGGAGTTTGGAATCTAGTGACACCATCTATGCATGAAGCTCAATTAAAAATTATGGCTGTCACTATGCCCAAGTTTCTATGTGCCAATTCACCAATTAAGTCATGCCCAAAAGTTTTATTTTCTAAACCTAGACAAAAATGACTAAGTCTATAAAACAATGCTTAAAGGATTCTAGGTACTTGTTTTGGATTTTTCCAAGTAAGGTGGGATTTCCTTTTGGAGATCCAAAAGTCAATACCCACACTTACTCTTGTGAGGATGCATGAGAATTAAATGATGAGGAAGTGTCAACCTTCCCCACAAATGCAAGCAAATACATTCAATTCTATGGTAAACCAAACAATGAAAAATTCTAAACTCATACCTCATTTGAAGAGCAATTGGTGACGAAGGTCTTTGTGTGAGAAACTCACAACATTGATTTTCAGCGTAGGCTTGATGGTTGATGTCAAATGCCAAGTTGAGATTGGATTTGTCAATGGATTTGGTTCTGGCTCCTCCATTGGGTCATCATCTTGAACATTTCTCTTCCTCAAACTCAAAATGAGTTTGATGGAGAGAAGTGTTCTCAATCCTCTCAATGGTGACTTGAGCTTGATGAAACCTTCCACTTTCTTGCCATACCACCTCTTCATAATTTTGACCTAGCTGCACTTTAATCAAGAACACACAAAACAACTTGAAAACGAGTTACGTTAGCCAAAAGCAAATTGAACCCAATTTTCAAATTGTCTTGCCCAGCTTGAAATAACTCGTAAATGCAATGAGGGTCAAAGCAAATCTTTTTGGTTTGAACTAGGAAGATAAATTCAAGTGGTCATGCACGTAGTTCATATCCAATTAAATTTCTCCCCTAATTCACATTTTTAGTTTTATAATGGTTGGAAATTTTACTTTCCAACATGCAAGTGTGGAATTTCAAACATGCAAATGCAAGGGTTGATGCAATTTGGAAAACAAATATGAGATAACTACCAATTAACCTATTGGTGAGGACTCACTGAATTTTTGAAGTCCGGTGAGTGATAACTAACAATTAACCTATTGGCGAGGACTCACCGAATTTTTGAAGTCTGATGAGTAGGACTTACCTCCGTTCTGTTCAGCGCGATGATCTGTTGTCCAATCCCAGAGTTGAAGATGTGGACGATTTCTTCTATTTTTACATGCCAAACTCATTTGGCTGTCATTTGGACATGTGGGCCACCTGGTGGCCCTAGCCTCTCCCCGTTGTATTGATATAGACATGTTGTTGTAGTGACGGGTTCTCCCTCTTGAATGTATTCCTTCATGAGCATGGTGAGGCTTTGTCCTTCTTAGGGGTGCCACTCTGACCATACTAATATTCCATTGAATCAACCCATACCTTGATCATGGATCAAAGGCTTCCTTGGGCATGATGACATGTGGACTCCACAATCAAACAAGAAACGCTTCATCCACAATGTCACTTGCCCTAGGTTGAATGGGTTTGGTCGAAGTGTGGGAATCCCAACAAGTGATGTGGGATATCTTGGACTTTGAATGCTTCTTAAGTTCTTGTCCTTGGCCAAGATCTTCATGTGAATGTTATCTTGATTTCTGCTTGGCCAAGATACTTCAAGGTAGGCTAGTTGAACTTAAATCCATTGGAAAGCCATAGCCTCCTTGAATACAAGGGTGATGTTAATTCCATCCTTGACCTCCTTGTGAATGGTAGCCATTGGAGTTGTTGTTTGAAAAAGGTCCTCATGGGTCTTAGGGAAACAATTCCCACGCGTCCCATGATGACATGGATTTTCACAAATCATGTGAATATCCACAACTTGGATTATCCAAACAAATCTCCAACGTCTTGGCTATTCATTATACTTCAATGGGAGGTGTAGTTCCATAACTAGCATATCCACCTAGTGAAGTGGTGTGCATGACAAGATATGGGAACTTGAGCATTCTTCAATCCACCCCTTGAGTGGAGACCTTCTTCTCATCTATGATGAATGAGAATATGACTCCTTCAGCTCCAGCATGAATGTGGTCATGGATTGGTGGAGCCAACCCATGACACGAGTGTTGGATGAAGAGCCAACTATCCACCCCATGGTGGAGGCAAACCAAGAAGAACTTCTTGGAGCCTTCCACAAGCTTGGGTATGGATGACTTTGGCTCCTACTGAAAGCTGGAATTCTCCCGCAAAAGGCAATGGTGTTGCCTAGCGGACATTTGTTGAGGTACGCCTTGAATCATCTTGCAGTTTAGCACTTGCATCCTCATTGGCCATCCCATACAATGGGTTGGCCAACACTACCCTGTTTTCACACAAAGGAGAAAACAAACAAGGGTAATCCTGTCTAATAACTATTAGTACCTATAGCTTAATCACAAGTGATAGCTATCCTTTACTTCCTTTGCCTTCCCCGACAATGGCGCCAGAAATACTTGTTGACGGCTCCTAAGATATACTAACAAATCATCCCCAGCAACGGCGCCAGAAATGCTTGTTGGTATTTCTTAACACCACAGATCATCTCCGGTAAAGAGATGAGATCCGCAAGCGCACAGAAGATACCGTTGTAGCATTTCACCCATGAATATTCCCAAGGGTATCGTATTTATCCCAAAGGAAGGCAATGGAGTAAAGTATATACTACTCTTATGGTCAAGCTATGGGATACTAATCAATTATCTAGACAGGGGGTAAGTTGATAATAGGGGTAGTGTGACACACACCTAGGCAATCTATTCTAAAGGGTAAATGGGTCCCAGAGGGAGACTGGATTAAGAGTTAAAGAGTTGCTCCTACAATGCTCCTAATACATATACATAGCCTAAGGTAGGTACTAATGGTCATGTCAATGATGTATTCCTATGCAATGCTATTCAACACATCGGGCACGGGCTTACCCCTAGCAATACTAGGGCGACTCCCGCCAAGACCCTGTGGCATAGCCGAACGTGGAGGATTACAAAGGACAGATAGGGTTGTCACCACCTACTGCCTACCTCTTCAATCCGTGGGTCTACGAGACATCCAACGCTACTTAAATACCCTAGCACCATGCTAGCATACTAAGCAAATACCTTAAGAGTTGCAGCACAAGCCATCCTAAGGCAATGAACTAAATCATCGTTGAACCAATGTTGATTGCATAGCCTAGTTATTCATATTAACATAATCATATCATAACTACATAAAATATAGTGGGGGTCTATAGTGTTTATGACCATAAAATGTGATCATGAGAGTACAATCATAAATACTATACCTTCCACTTACATGGACTCCACAATCAAACAAGAAACGCTTTGTCCAAATATACGTATAAAAGAAGACTAAAGATAATATATTTATTGAGCACAAAGTCACAAATACAAGAAGGAATACATGAGACATACTTTTCCCAATGTGGAATTGGGAAGAGGGACTCCTTCTACTCCTTTCCCCATTTGGACTGTGGACTAGAGGCTCTCCTCTCTACATCCTAACTCCTCTAGGGACTATGAAAGATAGTGTATATAATAGAATGATGTCCAAGTGGTGTGTGTTGAAGTGAGGGGTATGGGGGCCTATTTATACTAGTGTTGAGGTCGGTTCCCACCACCAAAAGCGCGTGAATCAGTCTTCATTGACTTCAGGGAGCCGGGAGGAGCAACCACGTGGAAGTTGACCGCGTTTGGCGCCAGGATCAGGTCGGCCGACCCCCTGGTTCGGACGACCTGGTCAGGGATCCAAACGGCCCGTACTTCCTCCAAGTGGCTGCCAGGTGGGTCCCATTGACTTATATTGGTGCTATACCGTTGGATGGCCTCGAATACTTCTATTTGTGGGCCATTCGATCCATGCGGTTCCACGTGTCGTCACCTGATTGGCTGGGATGATATTTTATAGGATTTCTCCCCATACTTTTCCTCAATTCCTGTATAAATATCTACATACACATATTTCTCCAAGTACAAGTGGAAATAGGTCAAATAGAAAGGTGATGTGTGCAAGAAATGATCAATCCTTCACATAATTGAGTTATATTGACAGATGAAATTGGTATATAACAGCCGTCAACACCTACCTGGGGTTACCGCTTACCCTCGGGCATATGCATACTGTCGGTACTCTACAGACCGAGTACCCCCGCGTACAAGCTAGAAGAAGGTCCGTACCCGGCCTCCCAGCTGAGGCGGACTCCGGAGCTACCACGCGTCCTCCGGCTCCGGGCCCTTGTTCCCACCGAGGAGGGCTCTGGAGCTACCACGTGTACTATGGCTCTGAGCCCTTGCTTCCGCAAAGGAGGGCTCCAGAGCTGTCACGCGTCCTCCGGCTTTGGGCCCTTGCTCCCACCGAGGAGGGCTCCGGAGCTGTCATATGTCCCATGACCTCCAATGGGCCATGGACCCCAAAGAGTAAAGGGCGGTGCATCCTGTCTAGTTGCGCATTGAAGGCACGCACCTTCCCCAAGCGCACAAGTGCAGTGCACGCCCTTGTCAGATACCGCTGCGTCCAATCACATTGTCGTGAAGGCGCCACAGGGCTACCCCACACCGCCAAGTTGGTATCTTACGGTGGCAAGACGGGACATCCTCCACCATCATCACCTGTTACGCTCTGGCCATTGGCGCACGATCAAAGGTAGCAGGTAGCTGTTACACCTTATATCTCATACAGGATAAGATCACCACAGGGCTACCTGTCAGGCCCTGGACCCCACTTGTAAGTTGTTCGTCCTTGACTATAAAAGGATCAGGCAGCACTCGTTACTGGACATCCTCTCTGGCCCGCTCAAACTAGGACCTCGGATCCAATCTTTTACACTCACACACTTAGACACTAAAGCAATACAAACCTCACCGTGGAGTAGGGTATTACGCTCCGGCAGCTCGACCACGTAAAACCACCGTCTCATCATAGTTCCTCAACCGCGCAACCTCACCTGAGACTAAGCCCCTGCCGATCAAAGAACCTCTGCGGGCTGCTCTCTAAGCATGTCTGGGGGAAGTGTCACAAGAACACTTTGACATTTAGCGCGCCAGGTAGGGGGTTTTTCACTCAAGAAGTTGCGCCTTCACCCGCCGTTGACGTTCTTACCGTTGATGTTGGGCGTCGCCGGAGCATCCAGCTCCGACGCCTCCCAGGGTGCCCATCTTCAATGTTCCACACGTTGAAGGTCGGCGCCGCTGTAGCATCCAGCTCCGATACCTCCCAAGGGGCCTGTCGTCGACGTTCTCTGCGTTGATGATGGGTGCCACTAGAGCACCCAGCTCCGACACCTCCTAGGGGCCCGCCACCGATGTTTCGCACGTTGAGGGTGGGTGCCGCCTTGGTTAGGCGGCTACCTTGTCGCTATCTCTGATGAAAAATTCTTCGACAATGACCACACATCTCAATTCAAGTCGGGCGCTCCCTAGGGGGCCGCCGCCGTCAACTACCCAAGCTTTCGTGCTCTGCCGGGGGCCCTCCGATGACATCCCGCGACTCAGTGGTAGGCGTGCCCAACCATTTGGCCACACTTACCAGGGTGCATCTAAGGGGTCCCATGTGCTGGATGTCAAGCGACTTCCGATCGCCACGGCAACAACGTCGTCGTCTGCTGCGAGCGTGGACAGCATGCGGGTCTGCTTAAGGTACTTATGGCGTACCCAGGGGTCTTTCGATCGTCCTCCTGTTTGGGGTCCTGTGATGCCAGACGATCTCCCCCTGGAAAAGCCTACACCAAGCGGGAGGTACAGGATGTGCAACCTGCTTAGCCTGGTTTTGTACACTAAGCGTGCGCACTCTGCTTCCCCAGCACTACGACTGAGTACTGGGAGCCACACGGCATACATCCTGAACAAGGCGAACGTTGGAGAATCAAAGGTCTTTTGGTTATTCTCTTGCTCGGGGCCTCATGTTGTTGAACGTCCCTCCTTTGAAAGGCTAACGTCAGCGGGGGGTCCAGAGTGTACAATCTGCTTAGCCTGGTCCTGCACACTAATCGTGTACACTTTGCCTCCACAGTGCAACGATTGAGTACCGGGAGCCAGTCGTCTCATACTCCTTCTAAGGCCAGCGGGAGATATAGAGTGTGCAGTCTGCTTAGCCTAGTTTTCCCTAAGCGTGCACACTCTGTCTCCCTAAGCGCTGCGACTGGGTACTAGGGGGCCAGACGACCCATACTCCTGAGAAAGGCAATAACCATAACTCGAATACTGTCACACTGTATTACCATGTTCATTACATTATGCTTTAATTTTTTTCTTACTTTCTCATATAGTCTGCCATATGCGCGATTACATTTCTCTTGTCTTGTCCCTAGTTGGAATTGTGCTATCTTATTACAGGCGGGTCTGCTTGAGGTTCCTGCGATGTATTTGGGTTCCTTGGTTGTTCTCCTGCTCGGGAGCCCGTGGCGCCGAATGGTCACTACCCTGAAAAGCTAAAGCCCATGGGAGGTCCAGAGTGTATAACCTGCTTAGCCTGGTCCTGCACCCTATGGGTGTACACTTTGCCTCTCCAGCGCTAACGGCTGAGTACAGGGGGCCGGACGACGCATGCTCCTGAGCAGGGTGATAACCATAACTCGGATACCGTCACACTGAAATTACCCATGCACCATAAGCCCAACTCAGGACCATAAGACATAACAGAACTAAGAGCAGGCGGAATGTAACCGATAAGTGCAATTACTTTCTTGTCTATCATGCCTATGCGAGTCCCAACCAGATACAAGTTCAGAACAGCCACGCGTGGCGGTATGATGGTGGACCCACCTACGAGATTGTCATCTCTCCCGAGGTGGGCCCGGGGGCCACTGTCGGTACCCTGCAGACCGGGTACCCTCGCGTACAAGCTAGAAGAAGCTCTGTACCCGGCTTCCCTGCTGAGGCGAACTCGAAGCTGCCACACGTCCTCCAGTTCTGGGCCCTTGCTCCCACCGAGGAGGGCTCCGAAGCTCCCATGCGTCCTCCAGCTCTGGGCCCTTGCTCCCACCGAGGAGGGCTCCAGAGCTCCCACGCGTCCTCCAACTCCAGGCCCTTGCTTCCACCAAGGAAGGCTCCAAAGCTGTCACGTGTCCTCCAGCTCCGGGCCCTTGCTCCCACCGAGAAGGGCTCCAGAGCTACCATGTGTCCCACGACCTGCAATGGGTCGTGGGCGCCGAAGAGTAAAGGACGGCGTGTCCTGTCTAGTCGTGCATTGAAGGTATACGTCTTCCCCGCGCTCACAGATGCGGCGCACGCCCCTATCAGGTACTGCTGCGTATGATCTCATCGCATTGAAGGCGCTACAGGGCTATCCCACACTGCCAAGTGGGTAGCTTATGGTGACAAGATGGGACATCCTCCATCATCATCACCTGCTACGCTATGACCACTAGTGCACGGTCAGAGGTAGCAGGTAGCCATTACACCTTATATCTTGTACAGGATAAGATCACCCAGGGCCACCTATCGAGCCCCAGACCCTACTTGTAAGTTGTCCGTCCGTGACTATAAAAGGATTGGACAACACCCGTTGCTAGACATCCTCTCTGGTCCGCTCGGACTAGGACCCCAAATCTAATCTTTTACACTCACACACACACTCATACACTAAAGCAATACAAACCTCACCGTGTAGTAGGGTATTACGCTCCAACGGCCCGAACCATGTAAAAGCCACCGTCTCACCATAGTTCCTCAACCGTGCAACCTCACCTGAGACTAAGCTTATGCCAATCAAAGAACCTCAGCGGGCTGCTCTCTAAGCAGGTCTAGGGGAAGTGTCACAAGAACACTTCGACACGTACTATCCACTTCTGGGGCATTCGGGACCGAGCCTTGGCAAAGCTCGCCGGCTGGCAACGTCGGGAGCTTGTGCACTCAATGCTAAATCTCATTAGCAACCTATCACCTTTCCGCGTTGAAGCCTCCTCGAAAGGTTTTTGAGGATCTGGACAATGTCCGGCAAACTTCCTGTGGGCAGGCACGAAGCGACTGCATGGTGGCAAATATAAAGTCGAGTGGGTGAAGGTGTGTCGGCCTCTTTGTTTTGGCGGACTGGGTATTGCAAACCTAGAGAAATTTAGCCAAGCTCTGCGGATCCGATGGCTTTGGTCAGCATGGGTTCATCGCTCGCGGCCTTGGGTCGGTATGGAACTTCGAACAGATGAAGTTGATGTCACGCTCTTCGACACGGCCACGATAGTCAGGCTCGGGTATGTCAATCGTGCTCTGTTTTGGTGTTCAAGTTGGTTGTCCGGTAAGGCTCCCGATCTACTCTTCCCAAACCTCTACAAGCACAGTCGTGGGAAAATGAAGGTAGTTGCCGACGCCCTGCCGCACACTGTTTGGATCATAGACATAGTCCCATGCTTCTCCATCGACCTGATTGGCAAATTCATTTACCTCTGGCTCATGATCGATGATCTCCACTGTCCAAGCACACTCCGAAGATTCAATCACCTGGACTGTTTCAGCAACGACATGTATTCAGCACGATCTACCTAGCTACCTCATGCAGGTTGAGGGATCCGTGCGCTCCTCCTTCAAGCCGCTGGCATGGCATGCCTGGGCACCTTCACCATGCAAAGTTTTCATGTGGCTATTGTTGCAAAACCGGTTGTGGATGACGGACCGTCTCCTAGGTCGACAATGGCCAAATGATTACTTTTGACCCTTGTGCCGCTGGAACTTAGAGACCTCCTTTCAGTTGTTCGTTGTCTATCTGACGTCGCAATTGATCTGGGCAGCTGTTAGTACTTGGTGCCGGTGAGCCTCGCCTCCACCCCTCAAATTGGAAGGCCCTCTCTTTGGTGGACGACTGTGTTGGAATGTATGATCGCATGGCCAACGTCCAACGATAAATCAAGGAGGAAATAATTAAGTTTTCATCTAATCAAATAATTCCTTTTGTAATTAATGGAATAATATCACCAGTCCCACACTTAAGGAAGGATATATTGCCTTCATTATTATGCATTGATTCATTGTTGGAATTAGATGGAAGGCTGATGATATTTAGGGAAGGAAATATGGCCTTGCCTAATTGCAAAATTGATGGCCTTTCGTAATTACAAAATTTATTTTCTTAAATTTGCATGCGCCTTGATCGGATGTGCAACTGACCATATTTGGTTGCGACCCCGACCCGCAGCAGCGCAATATAAATAAGGAGAGCCGGTCACTCTAATGATCTGACAATATTAGAGTGCAGCCTCTCCCGACACACCCTCTCACACCCGATCCTCACGGTGCTGCTAACGGGATGAAAGTCGTCGCCTCGATCTCCTACACGCCGACACAGCCGCCGGTGACCAGACAGTGCCGTTGGCAACCCGAGGGACGTCGCTACCCTAAGCACATCATCGACATGCCTGCATCAAACAGGCACGAGACTTCGCTCGGCCTTATGGCTTGGTCTGGCCTCATCGTTTTCTAGGTATTCATGTATGAGACTAGATCATATTCATGGTTAATTTTACGTTTATGTTAATAATGTTCTATCATTTGGTATCAGTCGTCGTTCTAGTCTCTGCATGAATCCTTAGTATTGTTTTTGTTTAGATAAATCACGTCTAAGACTGAGATTAGCAGAACCTACAACTGATTAAGGCTAAATTGTGATATTATGTCTCTGTCCATGCTAAGTTCACCCCTAATCACGGTAAAGAATTGCCATTTTTACCATAGAATGCACGTTCAGTACAATTCTATGCGTTTCATGTTCTGTACATAAAGGATTTGGATTAACACAAAAAAAAATACTTACGTTCATTTTTCTTGCCGGGAATTTTGCTGCCGTACTGCAACCTGCCGCCTTGGCCTCATGCGCTTGCCTTCGGGCAGAGGCAGGCACGCGTGCTTACGGGCATCCGTGCCACGCCGCCGCGCGCAGTTGCTGCGTCGGTCTTCCCCGCCGCGCCTGGGGCCAACGCGCCCCGTCGCGCGCGCATCGCTGCGCGCTCCCAGCCTGCAACGCCCGCGCCCCACCGCGCGCATGTGCTCGCTAGTCGCTGCGCCGCAGCAACCGCGACCTCATGGCTATCGCGCGCCTGCGCTCACGACACACGAACACACCCGCCGCCGCTTTTCCTGGGATTTCGGGGTGGGAAATGGAGAATGTAAAATGAAATTAGTTTTACGTCTTGGCTGATTTAAGCTACTTGGGCTGCGCGTGTTCCGTAATGGGCCAGTTGCTGTTGCGTTGGGCTCTCTTTCGATTGAAGGAATTGAAAGACACAAAAATAGAAAAAACATAGGAATTTAAATTGTATGTCTTTATAATTCTATAGGAATTGAAAATATATGAATTACGATAAGAAGCCCTTTGACACCATGATAGAAAAAACAAGGAAACCTGTAAGATGAGTCTGGAAAGAAAAAAGAAGTTCAAGCTCATGTTAGGTTTCCTACAAAATTTAGCAAATGAATCCATTCCTATGGAAACTATCCTTTATTTTTCCTATGAGCCAAATGGTTACGTAGGAAAAAATCCTTTACAAATCCTATCCTTTAAAATTCCTTTGTCATTCCTTCAATCCAAACGGAGCCTTATTTCAATCTTCTTTATATTTTGGACCACCAGTTATGATTTGTGAGTATTGGGCCGAATTACGTGTTTTATCAGGATTTATTTTTAGTGTCATTTAATTTCATTAATATTTTTCCTGCTAATGACACACTGTTAATACTCTGATAATGTATGTTATTATTTCCGTTGCGTATTATGTTTATTCTCTAAAATAAATTGAACCAACGAGATATTTATTTAGAGTTTATGTTTCATTTTAATGTTGTGGCATGTAATAAAATTTGACCAACGTTGTTTTTAATTATATATCATATTTTCTGTTTATTTTCATTTTTGCCCAACGGAGATATGAAGATATTATTTAATATGTTAATTTTCACTTTTGCTCAACGGTGATGTGAAAATTATATTTAGCTAATTTTTATGCATATTAAATTTAATGACGTATACTAATGTTTCTTTATTTTATTCAGCTCCGAACATTATTTTCGCTATTAGTGGAATTGAGAAACTTCATGGAACCAACTTTCCCACATGTAAGAATACTGTTGAGATCGTTCTTGGTGTTCTTGAGCTTGACTATGCATTTGAGCATGATGTTCCCACACCTCCCGCCACCGACGAGGAGAACTATAATGATAAATTTAAGACTATAAGGAAAATATCGCTAACTGACAGTGCTCTAATCGCATGTCACTAAAGATTATCAATGGGTCAATTTCTGAAGAGATAAAGGGAGCAATCCTGAATTTCGAAAATGCTAAGACATATTTGGCCTCCATTGAAGAGAAATTTAAAGGAAATGGAAAGTCTTATACCTTTGTCACTCATGCATAAGCTTTTGAACATTTTTATGGTGTTGGGAGTGTTAGAGAGCACATCATGTTGTCGGGTGACACAAGTGTTAAACTTAAAGCATTAAAGATGGATTTTGATGATCCTTTTCTTGATCATCTTGTTATCCTATCTTTACTTGATAATATAGTGTTCTTGTTGTCTTGTAACACCCTCATTTTCATACATCATGCCTTGCATGCACTCATATACATGTTTAACATTAACCCACAACAAGAGGAACGAGTTTAAAATTGATTTGAAGCATTTAAAATTGATTTGGAACAAAACCGCACTTAAAATGCAGGAAAGTGCGGACTAGTCCGATTTTTGCTGAGGACTAGTCTGATTTCTCTCTGACTAAAAACGGACTTGTCCGTTTTTGCTGCGGACTAGTCTGATTTTGCCTCTGGAAACTTTCAGACTTGTCCGATTTTGTGCGGACTAGTCCAATATTCCATGAATCCTTGAAAATTTGCTAAGTCCCTGGACTTTTCTGGACTAGTCCGGTGTTCCAGCGGACTTGTCCAATTTTCTCTCTGACTAAAGTCAGACTTGTCTGATTTTAGGCCAGACTTGTCCGATTTCCTCTCTAACTAAAGTCGGACTTGTCCGATTTTAGGCCAGACTTGTCCGATTTTCTCTCTGGACAACTTCAGACTAGTCCGGTCCTTTTCGGACTTATCCGATATTTCGTGACTCCGAATTGATCTTTTGTTTTACGACTTGTTTCTTGGGGTTCACATTAAGTGGGCCTAGGGGCGTCGTGCCTAACTCTTTTAGAGCCCATGAGGGACTCTAAACCGGCCTCTACTCCTCTCAAACTCGAAATCCATCTAACCCTAGCATCCACCTCTATATAAACAACCCCACCCGTTTGCTTGACATCTATTTGCCACTTTTCCACCCCATCCAAACCCTAGTCTATGGAGAGCCACCACCAAGGAGGGAGGAGAAGATCCCAAGTAAGAAGAAGAAGAGGAGGAAATGAAAGACGATCAAGATCTCCACCAAGATTTCGTTCTTCATCACCAATTCATCTCCAAGTTCATCACCAACCCTAGATCACCAAGATCCAAGTGTTACCTCCAAGTTTCTTGATTCATTGGAGTTCTAAACACCTTTTATACCTTCTATTATCTTTTCCTTACGTGAATTCGACACCTAATCTCCAAATTTACGTCGATCTAGAAAATCCTAATCTGCTGATCTCGCAGAGTGCGGACTTGTCCGGTCCCTAGCGGACTATTCCGATCTTCCTGGTTAAATTGGGTTGAATTGATTCTAAAACTTGACCTAATCAACTCCAAACCTGTATAAACTTGTTAAAATCTATTAGAACTAGTTAGTGATCATTAAAAGCAATCTATTAACAAGTTCTACCTTGCATTTGCATCAATCATGCATGTCATGACATATTGAGTAATATTTGTGCACTCTTTGATTGTGTTTCTTGTCTTGTATGTTTATTGTGTGGATTAGACGGATTTGCGCTAGAAAGTGCCACGGAGGATCTACAACACCAAGAGTTTGAATGCTTTGAACCTAATCAACTGCAAGAGCAAGGCAAGTGTCCTTGAAGCATATTGATCCTGTTTTTCAAATAAATGTTTTGTTTGCAAAATTGCATGCTTGTGTCAATTTGATGGGAATCCTATGATAGGAAGTTTACTAGCTTCGTTTGACCACCCTTGTCACTTGGAATATATGGTAGAGTCGGGAAGGGCTTTTTACCTTTTGCTTCGCTTAATCAACTGGGATGGGAAAACAACTATACCACTCAATTTAATTATGTATAGATGATATTATGGTTAACATGAACTGGTTAATATGATATGGTAATGGGTTATCTAAGCAAGCCTGGTATGTGGATGAGTTGGATGTTACGGTGGTTTGCTTGCTTTAGATCTAAGGACCGGTTCATGCGAGAATAAGCCAGGACTACAGTGCCACCACGAGGCCAAGTATGGGTGCGGCGTAGCTGATTAATTAGGGATTTGCCAGTGCTATTTGGACCATTAAGGATGCTCGGGGAAGGGGTAGTCGGATTGGGTTTGTTGATGATTGGTGGGACTACTCTAGGATTCGAATGGCTCAAGAGGGGGCCCTTGGTTGAAGATGTGCTCTGAGGGAGACATCGCCACCGGTGAAACCTCAGTGGGGTCTAAATAGGCTAGTAATCCCTTTGTAAAGGCTACTTTGTGATCTCTTGGCCACACACCAACGGAAGTGTGTAATGTGACCGACCGGTCATGGGCATAAGGGAGGTTCTTAGTCACCGAAAGGTGATGAAATCACAAACACGTGGGTAAAGTGGTACAAACTCTGCAGAGTCTAATAAAACTATCATGATAGCCGTGCTCCCGGTTATGAGCAACCTGGACAACTTCCATGATTAGAGGGAACTTAGTATTGGGATGGTATTTGGGATGGTTATGGTTGGTATTATGGCTATAGTTGGTTATGGATTTATTTCTGGAATTGAATATGGTTATTGGCAATGGTGAAATCTGAAATTATTGATGATGGTAGTGAATTCAGACTGGTATTATGATATTACTTATGATTATGATGGGTTTACTTCACATACATATAATATATTGCTTTTCAAATATTTTAATTTACTTTTCAGCACTTAGCCATTATTATTGTCGTCATTTGAATCAGCCACATGTCATACTTTCCACACTTGCTGAGTACGACATGTACTCACTCTTGCAATCCCCCCCCCCCCCAACAGTTGCAGGTCAGGATTGGGAGTTTAATGGTGATAATGCGAAGTTCTAGGTCGTGTCTGCCGTCAGCTTTGCCTGTGATGTTGATTGGAGCTGCGCTATACCCTATTGCTTATGCTGCCTAGCTGTTTAGTTTGCTTAGTTGCTTAGTTAGTTTATTTCCGCTGCATTAGTTTGAACTTGTCATTAATATTCATTAGAGCTTGTATTCGAGGATAATATGGTTTGTTTAATAAAATTTGGTTAATTAATCTTGTTTTATGGTAATTTTCTGTATACTCTTTTGTGAATGCACTCGTGTATGTGTGATGATCATCCTGGGCACACATATGCGTAGCTTGGTTCATTTTTCGGAATCGGGCATCACATATTGGTATCAGAGTCACAGGTTGACCGTAGGATGCAGCCTAGATAGAATGGACACTTTAGAGCACATAGGAGCACTCAGGAATCGATGTGTTTTGTTTGGTGTGCTGTTGCTATATATATATTGTTTGCTCGTGTGCTTAATAGAGGATTTTGGGATGCCTTAGCATTTCCATGTCCACCTAGGCTAGTTGGGGACGTTTTCTAATTCTTACCTATTGCTTTTCTTCAGATGGTGAGGACTCGCAACCAGAGGGATGACAATGATGAGGAGGAGAACAATGGAGTGCCTCAGAACAACATTGGACAATGATCTACTCAGGGAGCTATCAACATTGAGCAGCTATTGGCTATGCAAAACCAGCTCATGCAGACCATGATACAAACTATGGGATAGCTGCAGGTTGGTAACATCAACAATCAGCCTCACATGCCTCCACCGCCACCCCCGCCTCCTCATAACTGATTGGGAGAGTTTATGAGGACTAGGCCACCGACCTTTGCTCAAGCTGCTGACCCTATGGATGCGGATGATTGGCTCAAGTCTGTGGAGAAGAAACTTGCTATTATCCAATGCAGTGACCGGGAGAAGGTGCTTTTCGCTTCTCATCAACTAGTTGGAGCAGCTCCAGATTGGTGGGATTCACTATGCAATGCTCATGAGAACCAAGAGAGAATTACTTGGGCGGAATTCAAGGAGAGTTTCCGTTCCCATTTTGTGCCGGAAGGTGTTATGATTTTGAAGAGGCAAGAATTTGAGAATCTAAGGCAAGGAAGATCAAGCGTGAGTGAATATCTCAACAAGTTCACTCAACTCTCAAGGTATGCGCTTGAGGATGTGAGCCGGGATAGTCGGAAGCAATATTTGTTCATGAGAGGCCTCAACAATGAAATTCAAGTGCAATTTCTCAATTGTGACTATGCAAATTTTCAGAAGCTTGTGGACAAAGCAATTGTGGTTGAGAACAAGGTCCGTGAGATGGAGCAAGACAATAAAAGAAAGGCGCCATATCAAGGACAACAACAAGGGAGTAATGTGCGCCCTCACTTTGCGCCGCCCAATGCGCCTTACTTCAGCCCTTCTGCGCCTGCTCAGTGCCCTGGATTTGCACCACACCCAACTTAGTTTGTGCAGCAGCGCCCTGTTATGCAAGCACCTAGGCCTCCAATGCCTTATGCGCCTCGTGCTATTTTTCCTGCTGCAAGTGTTCAAAACCAAGCTCGTCCCAATAATTCTGGTGGAGTTAAGAAGTGCTATACTTGTGGAGAAGCTGGACACTTTGCGCATCAATGTCCTAAGTCAGGCCTTTGTCAAGGAAGCAATGCATCGAGGCAAAATCCAAGACCCAATGGAGGACAACCACAAGGGAACCGTGGACAGCAGAATTTTGCTCATGGCAACGTGAACCATGTCTCTACGGAGGATGCTCAACAGGCGTATGACGTGGTCATTGGTATGTTTCTCACCAACTCCAACCCCGCGACTATGTTATTTGATTCTGAAGCATCGCATTCATTCATTGCATCGAAATATGTTGTCAAGTATAGTTTGCCTATCTCTCATATGAAGTTTACTCTATTGGTTAAGTCTCCTGGAGGAGAAATGAGGACAAATATAGTATGTCCAAAAGTAAGCCTTAGAATAAGGAGGGTAGACTTCTCCGCCAACCTCATTGTTTTGGATTCTCAAGGATTGGACATTATACTTGGTATGGATTGGTTGGGGAAGCACAATGGAGTTATTGAGTGTGCCACAAAGACAGTGAAGTTGACTAATGAGGAAGGGATCACCGTAGAATTTGAAGTATCTCAAACCACACTAAAGCGATTGGAGCTGAATCATATGGACGATGCCGCAATTGAGGAGATTCCGGTGGTGTGTGAATTTTTGGATGTTTTTCTGGACGAGTTGCCAGGTATGCCACCTGATCGAGACATTAAGTTTGTTATTGATTTAATACCTGGAACTGCACCTATAGCTAAGAGGCCGTATAGGATGCCTCCTATGGAATTAGCAGAGCTCAAGAAACAAATTCAAGAGCAACTAGAGAAAGGTTTTATTCGCCCTAGTTCTTCGCCTTGGGGAGCGCCTGTTCTATTTGTGGACAAGAAGGATGGAACCCAAAGGATGTGTGTGGATTACCGAGCTCTCAACGATGTGACAATCAAGAACAAGTACACCTTGCCACGCATAGAAGACTTGTTTGATCAGATGAAGGGTGCTTGTATCTTCTCTAAGATTGATTTGAGGTCGGGATACTTTCAAATGAAGATTAGGCCATCGGACATACCCAAGACAGCTTTTAGGACACGGTATGGATCTTATGAGTACACCGTGATGTCTTTTGGATTGACAAATGCACCTGCGTACTTTATGTACCTCATGAATAAGGTCTTCATGGAGTACTTGGATAAGTTCGTTGTGGTGTTTATTGATGATATTATGATCTACTCGAAGGATGAGAAGGAACATGAGGAACACTTGAGGCTTACGTTGCATAAATTGAGGGAGTATCGATTGTATGCCAAGTTCAACAAGTGTCAGTTTTGGTTGAAAGAGGTGCCATTTTTGGGTCATATCATCTCAGGGGGAGGAGTATCGGTTGACCCCGGAAAGGTAAGAGACGTGTTGAAGTGGGAACCACCGCAAAATGTAAGGAGATCAGGAGTTTTCTTGGGATGGCTGGATATTACTGTAGATTCATCAAGGACTTTTCCAAGATAGCCAAGCCAATGACGGAGTTGCTAATGAAGGGAAAGGCTTTCCAATGGACTCAAGCTTGTTAAAACAGTTTTGAGGTGTTGAAGAAGAGGTTGACAACAGCTCCAGTTTTGGTACTGCCGGATGTGAGCAAGGGTTTTGATATTTATTGCGACGCATCGAGACAAGGACTTGGATGTGTATTGATGCAAGAAGGTCAAGTGGTCGCCTATGCATCAATACAATTGAAGAAACATGAGCAGAATTATCCCACACATGATTTGGAACTCGCGGCCGTGGCACACGAATTGAAGATTTGGAGACACTATATCCTTGGACATAGGTGTGAAATCTACACGGATCATAAGAGTTTGAAGTATATTTTCACACAAACGGATCTGAACTTGAGGCAACGGAGATGGTTGGAGCTCATCAAAGATTATGATTTGGGGATCAACTATCACCCGGGAAAAGCCAACGTAGTGGCCGATGATTTGAGTAGAAAGGGAGTAAGTCATCAACTCACAGTTCAAGAGGATCCGAGTTATGTAAGGAGTTTGAAAGGTTGAACCTCGGATTTGTAAATGAGATGGAGATGATGGAGTTAAACCAACCTTGGAGCAAGAAATTCGAGAAGCACAAACCGCGGATGAAGAGATCAAGGAAATCAAGGACAGGACCGAAGAAGGAAGAGAATTCAGATTTGATGAAGACGAACATGGTACCTTATGGCTGTGAAAGAGAATCGTTGTGCCTAATGTGAAGCATACTCTGGAGACGATATTAAAAGAGGCACATGAATCACCTTACTCAATTCTCCCTGGTTGTACAAAGATGTACAAAGACTTGAAGACTAGCTATTGGTGGGATAGCATGAAGAAGGACATAGCTGAATATGTGGCATTATGTGATGTGTGTCAACGAGTCAAGGTAGAACATCAAAGGCCATCTGGATTATTGCAACCATTGAAGATCCCGAAATGGAAGTGGGAAGAAATTGGTATGGACTTCATAGTTGGGTTACCGCATACTCAGTCCGGGTATGACTCAATTTGGGTAATTGTGGATCGCATAACCAAGTCAGCTCATTTTGTCCCTGTGAAGACCAAATATACAGCTGCACAATTAGCTGAAATATACATGGAGCATATTGTGTGTCGACATGGAGTCCCTAAGAAGATAGTCTCGGATAGAGGTTCTCAATTCACCTCCAGATTTTAGCAAAAATTGCATGAAGCTTTGGGAACGAGGTTGAATTTTAGTTCAGCATATCATCCTCAAACGGATGGACAAACCGAGAGAACCAATCAGATTTTGGAGGACACGTTAAGAGCTTGTGCTTTGAAGCATGGGAAAAGTTGGGACAAAAGCTTGCCATACGCGGAATTTTCATACAACAATAGCTACCAAGCAAGTATGAAGATGTCACCATATGAAGCACTTTATGGAAGGAAGTGTAGGACACCTTTATTCTGGAATGAGGCAGGAGAAACTCAAGTATTTGGTCCGGATGTGTTGCAAGAAGCTGAAAAGCAAGTCCAAATAATTCGTGAGAACTTGAGGGCTGCCCAATCAAGAAAAAAAGGCTATGCGAACAATAGGAGAAGGAAATTAGCCTTTGAAATAGGAGATTTTGTTTACCTCAAGGCGTCACCAATGAGGGGTCATAAGAGGTTTACATAAGAGGCAAGCTCACACCTCGCTACATTGGACCATTCAAGATTTTGGACAAAAGAGGAGAAGTAGCATATAAGTTGGAGATGCCAGCTCATCTTTCGGACGTCCATGATGTCTTTCATGTTTCCCAGCTCAAGAAGTGCTTGAGAGTACTGGAAGAACAAGTGCCAATGGAAGAATTGGAACTAGAGGAAGATTTGACTTATGCCGAGCAACCGGTTAGGATCTTGGAAACCAAGGAGAGAGTCACAAGGAACAAGGTCATTCGATGGTGTAAAGTTCAATGGAAGCACCACACCGAAAAAGAAGCAATATGGGAATTGGAGGATGATCTCAAGAAGGAATTCCCCTATCTCTTCTCTTCCGCGTCGAATCTCGAGGGCGAGATTCATTTTAAGGGGGGGGGGTAGGTTTGTAACACCCTCATTTTCATGCATCATGCCTTGCATGCACTCATATACATGTTTAACATTAACCCACAACAAGAGGAACGAGTTTAAAATTGATTTGGAACAAAACCACACTTAAAATGCTGGAAAGTGCGGACTAATCCGATTTTTGCTGAGGACTAGTCCGATTTCTCTCTGACTAAAAACGGACTTGTTCATTTTTGCTGCGAACTAGTCCGATTTTCCCTCTGGAAACTTTCGGACTTGTCCGATTTTGTGCGGACTAGTCCGATATTCCAAGAATCCTTGAAAATTTGCTAAGTCTCTGAACTTTTCCGGACTATCCGGTGTTCCAGCGGACTAGTCCAATTTCCTCTCTGACTAAAGTTGTGCTTGTCCGGTTTTAGGCCATACTTGTCCGATTTCCTCTCTGACTAAAGTTGGACTTGTCCGATTTTAGGCCAGACTTTTTCGATTTTTTCTCTGGACAACTTCGGACTAGTCCGGTCCTTTTCGGACTTGTCCGATATTTCGCGACTCCGAATTGATCTTTTGTTTTACGACTTGTTTCTTTGGGTTCACATTAAGTGGTCCTAGGGGCGTCGTGCCTAACTCTTTTAGAGCCCATGAGGGACTCTAAACCGGCCTCTACTCCTCTCAAACTCGAAATCCATCTAACCCTAGCCTCCACCTCTATATAAACAACCCCACCCCTTTGCTTGACATTTATTTGCCACTTTTCCACCCCACCCAAACCCTAGTCCATGGAGAGCCACCACCAAGGAGGGAGAGAAGATCCCAAGCAAGAAGAAGAAGAGGAGGAAACGAAAGAGGATCAAGATCTCCACCAAGTTTTCGTTCTTCATCACCAATTCATCTCCAAGTTCATCACCAACCCTAGATCCCCAAGATCCAAGTGTTACCTCCAAGTTTCTTGATTCATTGGAGTTCTAAACACCTGGTATACCTTCTATTATCTTTTCCTTACGTGAGTTCGACACCTAATCTCCAAATTTACGTCGATCTAGAAAACCCTAATCTGCTGATCTCGCAAAGTGCGGACTTGTCCGGTCCCTAGTGGACTATTCCAATCTTCCTGGTTAAATTGGGTTGAATTGATTCTAAAACTTGACCTAATCAACTCCAAACCTGTATAAACTTGTTAAAATCTATTAGAACTAGTTAGTGATCATTAAAAGCAATCTATTAACAAATTCTACCTTGCATTTGCATCAATCATGCATGTCATGACATATTGAGTAATATTTGTGCACTCTTTGATTGTGTTTCTTGTCTTGTATGTTTATTGTGTGGAATAGACGGAGTTGCGCTAGAGAGTGCCGCGGAGGATCTACAACACCAAGAGTTTGAAGGCTTTGACCCTAATCAACTGCAAGAGCAAGGCAAGTGTCCTTGAAGCATATTGATCCTGTTTTTCAAATAAATGTTTTGTTTGCAAAATTGCATGCTTGTGTCAATTTGATGGGAATCCTATGATAGGAAGTTTACTAGCTTCGTTTGACCACCCTTGTCACCTGGATATATGGTAGAGAGTCGGGAAAGGCTTTTTACCTTTTGCTTCGCTTAATCAACTGGGATGGGAAAACAACTATACCACTCAATTTAATTATGCATGGATGAGATTATGGTTAACATGAACTGGTTAATATGATATGGTAATGGGTGATCTAAGAAAGCCTGGTATGTGGATGGGTTAGATGTTACGGTGGCTTGCTTGCTTTAGATCTAAGGACTGGTTCATGCGAGAATAAGCCAGGACTACACTGCCACCACGACGCCAAGTATGGGTGCGGCGTAGCTGATTAATTAGGGCTTTGCCAGTGCGTTTTGGACCATTAAGGATGCTCGGGGAAGGGGTAGTCGGATTGAGTTTGTTGATAATTGGTGGGACTACCCTGGGATCCGAATGGCTCAAGAGGGGGCCCTTGGTTGAAGATGTGCTCTGAGGGAGACATCGCCACCGGTGAAACCTCAGTGGGATCTAAAGAGGATAGTAATCCCTTTGTAAAGGCTATTTTGTGATCTCTTGGCCACACACCAACGGAAGTGTGTAATGTGACCGACGGGTCATGGGCATAAGGGAGGTTCTTAGTCATCGAAAGGTGATGAAATCACAAACACGTGGGTAAAGTGGTACAAACTCTGCAGAGTCTAATAAAACTATCATGATAGCCATGCTCCCGGTTATGAGCAACCTAGACGACTTCCATGATTAGAGGGAACTTAGTATTGGGATGGTATTTGAGGTGGTTATGGTTGGTATTATGGCTATAGTTGGTTATGGATTTATTTCTGGAATTGAATATGGTTATTGGCAATGGTGAAATCTGGAATTATTGATGATGGTAGTGAATTCAGACAGGTATTATGATATCACTTATGATTATGATGGGTTTACTTCACATACATATAATATATTGCATCTCAAATGTTTTAATGTACTTTTCAGCACTTAGCCATTATTATTGTCGTTATTTGAATCAGTCACACGTCATACTTTCCACACTTGCTGAGTACGACATGTACTCACTCTTGCAACCCCCCCCCCCCCCCAACAGTTGCAGGTCAAGATTGAGAGTTTAATGGTGATAATGCAGAGTTCTAGATTGTGTCTGCCGTCAGCTTTGTCTGTGGTGTTGATTGGAGCTGTGCTATACCCTATTGCTTATGCTGCCTAGCTGTTTAGTTTGCTTAGTTAGTTTATCTCCGTTGCATTAGTTTGAACTTGTCATTAATATTCATTAGAGCTTGTATTCAAGGATAATATAGTTTGTTTAATAAAATTTGGTTAATTAATCTTGTTCTATGGTAATTTTCCGTATACTCTTTTGTGAATGCACTCGTGTATGTGTGATGAACATCCTGGGCACACATATGTGTAGCTTGGTTTATTTTTTGGAACGGGGTGTCACATGTCTCTTACAACAACATAAAGATAACTGGACTATTGATGAATTCATTGCTCATGTTGTCCAAGAGGAGGACAGAATCAAGGCTGCCGAACAAGATTATGTTCATCAAGTTGGCTCCAGTAAGAGGAAGTTTCATGGTAATAATAATTTTGATGGCAAGAAACACAAGCACAACTCTAATGTTAATGATAAGTCTGGGCAGCCTCGCCCTAATAATTCTGATAAGAATAATGGTGATGGTTGTCACTTTTGTGGCGAACCTGACCATTTTCAAAGAGATTGTGCTGGTTTTCTGAAGTGGCTTGCTAGAAAGGGTAATGATGTTGTTACTTTTATTGATGAATCCTTTGATGCAAATTATTCACTAAATACTTGGTGGATTGACTCAGGTGCCACCGTGCACGTCACTAATTTATTACAGGGATTCAATATGATGAGAAGCGTAACAAAGGGGGAGAAAAGCCTAAAGTTTGCTGGTGGAAAAGAAGTTGAAGCCATTGGATCGCTTTCACGTCCTTTAGATGCTGGCTTCTTACTTCATCTTAATACTGTTTTGTTTGTTCCTAGCATGAGAAGAAACTTGATTTATGTTTCTTTATTAGATGATGATGGATTTGAATATTATTTTGGGAACAAAAAGTGTTTAATAAAGTATAATAATAATGATGTTGGTCTTGCCTTCCGACAAGACAAACTTTATTTTCTTTCCCTTTATGAATCTTTTGTGATGAATATAAGTGATGTTCATAATAATAAATGCAATCGTCTTACTAAGAATGAGACTTCTTGAAAATTGTGGCACTGTCGTCTAGGCCACATTATCGAGGGGGTGGGGTGGGGGAGAATTGAACGTCTCATTAAGGAAGAATTTCTCCATCCTTTAGATTTCTAACTTTGATTAATGAATCGATTGCATTAAAAGAAAATTTGTTAAACAAATTAAGAAAGGAGCGATAAGAAGTACATGACTTTTAGAATTAATTCATACGGATATATGTGGTCCTTCTCCAATAATGAATGTGGATGGTTTTGATTCTTTCATAACATTTACAGATGACTTCTCAAGATATGGCTACATTTATCCAATAAAGCATCAATCTAAATCGTTAGATAAATTTAAGATATTTAAAGCTAAAGTTGAGTTAACTTATGGATGAAAGCACTAAAGACAGCCGCACATATACTAAATCGGGTTCCCAACAAATCCATACCTAAAAACCTTAAGAATTATGGACTGGAAGAAAACCAAGCTTACACTATTTACGTATATGGGACTGTCCCACTGAAGCTAAAGTCATCAATCCAACTATTGGAAAATTAGACCCTAAGACTGTTAGTTGCCACTTTATTGGTTATCCTGACAGATCGAAGGGATATTAGTTCTATTGTCCAAATAATGTCACTAAATTTGTGGAAACATGACACACTGTGTTTTTAGAGAATGATGAGATCAGTGGGAGCATCACCCATAGAAAAATAGATCTTGAGGAAAAATGGGTTTATGTTCCATCCCCAATGATCCAAGAGATCGTTCTTCCTATGCATAATGTTGCACCTTCAGTTATTGCACCTCTAGTAGATATACCTTCTGAGGCTCCTCCTTTAGTAGTTGTGCCAACTGAGATCGCACCTTCAGTAGATCTCGTTGTTGTTGCACTTCAAGTGTGGGAGAATGCGAACACTAACGAGGCACCTATTAATAATTCGCAACGACCTTCCGTTGTGAATAATGAGCAACATGATGAGCCTCTTAGAAGATCATAGCAAAATAGGAGATCGGCCATCTCCGATGATTATGTGGTATACATGTATGAAGATGTCAATGACATAGGAAAGGAGGAGGATCCTGCGTCATATAAAGAGGCTATGAGGAGTAAGCATTGATCTATGTAGCTCGAAGCCATGAAGGATGAAATAAAGTCCATGAGCACTAATGATGTGTGGGACTTAGTTAGATTCAAAACAGATGGTTGCAAATGAGTCTACAAGATCAAACATGACTCCAAAGGAAATATCAAAAGGTTCAGACCGAGACTTGTGGCTAAAGACTTCACACAATGGGAAGGTATTGATTATAATGAAACCTTCTCTCCAGTGTCTAGCAAAGACTCACTAAGAATTATTATGGCCCTTGTAGCATTTATGGTTTTGAGTTACATCAGATGGATGTAAAGACTGCATTCCTAAAGGGTGACTTGCATGGGGATGTTTATATGGCTCAATCCGAAGGTTTTGTCATGGATTGCAAGGAACATATAGGATGCCAAGTTAAGAAATCTCTTTATGGGTTAAAACAAGCGTCCAGGCAATGGAACCTCAAGTTTTATGATGTAATAAAGAAATTTGGGTTTAATGAAAATAAGGCAGATAATTGCATCTACATTAAGTTTAATGGAAATGACTTTGTCATTTTAGATCTTTATATTGATGATATACTTTTGGCAAGCAACAATAAGAATATGTTGTATGAGACCAAAAGTTTTCTCTCCTCTAAATTCGATATGAAGGATCTTGGTGATGCCTCTTATGTCCTGGGCATAGAAATCCACTGGGATAGGTCCAAAGGAGTATTAGGATTATCACAAAAGGCATACATAGACAAAGTACTTAAGAGATATAACATGCATATGTGATCTGCCTCACCTGCCCCTGTTGTCAAGGGCGATAAATTTGGGACATTTCAATGTCTAAGGAACTAATATGAGGCTGATCAGATGAAGTAGGTTCCTTATGCTTCTACTGTCGAAAGCATCATGTATGCTCAAGTATGTACACACCCTGACTTCGCATTTATAATCGGGATGCTTGGCAGATTTCAGTCAAATCCAGAACCGGACCATTGGAAGGTTGTTAAGAAAGTCTTGTGGTATATGCAATGCGCTAAAAATTTCATGCTTACATATAGAAAGTCTGATGAACTAAAGATTGTGGGATATTCAGACGCAGACTTTGCGGGTGGTGTTGACTCTAAGAAATCTATGTTAGACTATGTCTGCACACTCGCTAAGGGAGCTATCTCGTGGAAAAGCTCTAAACAAACTATAACTGCATCATCGACAATCTAGGATGAGTTTATAGCATGTTATGTTGCCGTTGGGCAGGCTGTATGGCCAAACAAATTTATTCTTGGATTAAGAGTGGTACACAACATTTCGAGACCACTAACTATATACTGCGATAACCAATCCACAGTTTTTTTTAAGTAACAACAAGTCAAGTGGTGCCGGCAAACACATTGACATTAAGTATTATGTTGTGAAAGATAGAGTCTAAGATCAGACAGTTAAAGTCGAGCATATAAGTACTAAACTAATGATTGCGGATCCGCTAACTATAGGCTTAGCACCCAATATTTTTTGTGATCCTGTTGCCAGCATGGGTTTGCAACCAACTCCCTTAAAGAATAATGTTTTCCATTTAAAGAGAAAGAGAGTGTGTCGGTACCCGGCATACCGGGTACCCTTGCGCACAAGCTAGAGCCGCCTAAGTACCTCGCCTCCCAGCAGGGACACTGTCCGAGGGCGCCATGTGTTCAAAGAAACCCGGACCCAATGGCCTCAGATGGGAAGTCCGCGGTGCCCACGAGACATCCAAAAGGGGGAGCTCAACTCCACCTTGACGACAAGCTCCTAGGCAGCCACGTGTTTAGCAGGACGGGACCCGACCTCCTCCGCAGAGGTGAGCTCCCAAGCTGCCATGTGGCCCACGAAGTCGAGACCCAATCTCCCCAGCGGAGGCAAGCACCCGAGATGCCACGTGGCCCGCGGGGCGAGGCCTGGCCTCTCCCACAGAGGTGAGCTCCCGAGCTACCACGTGGCCCACAAGACGGGCGTGGCCTCCACCATGGCGGAGAGCTCCCCAACAGCCGCATGGTCAGTCCACTTGCCCTGAGCAGATAGTGATGAAGTTAAGAGGGCGGTGCGCCTTGTCTCCATCAAGCCTTGAAGATACGCAACTTCCCCATACGCATGGCGCGACGCACGCCTAATGTCAGGTACCGCTACGACTAATCGCATCACAGTGAAGGTGCCACAGGCCTATCCCACTCTGCCAAGTGGGTAGCTTACGGCACCAGAGACAGTTGGATGGGACATTCCCTACCAATGTAAGCAACGGCATGTGGGCTACTGACAACCTGGGCAACAAGACGGCGCGTTCTCACGTCCGCGGTCAGAGCAAACTTACAGAAGAAGCCTTAGATCTTTAGGATAAGATCGCCCCGGGACCACCTGTCAGGCCCCGAGACCCCAGTTGTAAGGTGTCCAACCTTGACTATAAAAGGCCCGGACCACCATCTCTACAAGGACCAGACTCAGAATCCCAGATACACACACACACACACTCACATACACACTCACCAAGCAATACAATCCACCGTGGAGTAGGGTTTTACGCTCCTTGCGGCCCGAACCGCGTAAAAACTCCGTTGTCTCATACCCTTTGGCTAGAACACTAGTTTGAGGCCTAAGCCCCGTCGAACAAGAACCTCCGCGGGTTGCTCCTTAGCAGATCTGAGGGAAGTGTCGCATTGACCCTTCGACATTTGGCGTGCGAGGTAGGGGCTTTTTCCCTCAAAAAAGTGGTAGCGCTTTGACCAACCATGGTGTTTATTAGGCCCGTGGAAGGCGATTTTCGCGATCGTCGACCGGTGACCAGATCTGTCGCTCGAGCAACACTCTCTGGTTCGTCGCGCCCCCGTGCAGGTACAGCTGGCCAAAATGGCACGTCGGGACATGCCCCAGCTCAATCGGCTCCACCAGCACCCCCAACAGCAAGCTCGGAAAGCGCCCTGGCGGCAGCCAGAGCCCTCCTCCACCACCCACCGTCACTGAACGCCTCTCAAGGGGCGTCTCAACAGTGGGTCCAAGACATCGACCACCTCATCGTTGCAGCCATCAACTCCCCCAACAGGGTAAGGCACCTCATGTCGCTATCACGCATGCCATCCATCGACCGTCACACTGCCAACTCCCGCTCCTCCAAGCCTACGAGCGTTGTCCGGCTCCCCACGGAGGACCTCAGGGCTGAGCTTGACCGTTGTCAAACTCACATGGATGACCGTGTCATCATCGAGCGGCAGCGAGGTAGGCGGCACAACCTCGACGCCGAATGTGGCCCTCAATGCCCTGTTCACGATGCGTCCTCCGTCCAAGGTGCGCCGCAGGTAAACCCTCCGCCACCTGACTAGGAGTATGTCGGCTCGATAGCTCCCCTACAGTACTCGGTGCGGCAGGATGTGCAACAACAATACTTGGCGCGGCCAGTACCATTGCAGCAGCGCATGGCAAAACCAGTGCCACAACTGCAGGTCCAACAAGTGCCGCACGTCGTGCAGCAGACCCCCTTAGGGGCGAGTGTGGGAACCACGCGTCTTCCCGCACATTGGTCGGTAAAGCCTTTTGGCATGGCTTTTACTGGCCTACAGCGCTCCAGGATGCAACTGAGCTGGTGAAGAAATGTGAAGCATGCCAGTTTCATGCAAAACAAATTCACACACCAGCCTAGCCTCTACAAATGATACCTCCTACATGGCCTTTTGCTGTGTGAGGGATGGATATCTTGGGACCTTTCCCGAGAGCCGTCGGAGGTTACAAGTTCTTGTACGTCACCATTGATAAATTCACCAAATGGCCGGAAGCAACTCCAGTTGTGACAATAAACAAACAATCAACCATCAACTTCTTACAGTCCATCGTATGCAGATTTGGAGTCCCAAGAAAAATCATAACCGATAATGGGACCCAATTCACAAGCTCTGCATTCCAAGGATATTGCAAATATCTCGGCATCCAAGTCAGCTACGCTTCCGTAGCTCACCCGGCAAGTAATGGCCAAGCTGAGAGAGCAAATGTATAAATCCTAAAAGGACTCAAGACGCGCACATATGAGCGTCTGAAAAAACATGGATCCAACTGGATCGAAGAGCTTCCACCCACTCTATGGGCCAATAGGACAACTCCAAACCGGTCAACTAGAGAGACACCCTTCTTCCTAGTGTATGGAGCTGAAGCAGTCCTTCCTCCAGAAATCACCTTGGGGTCGCTCCGGGTCCGGACCTTTGACGATGCCACGCAGGACCAGCTCCGGCGTGAAGACCTTGACCTCCTTGAAGAGGGAAGGTGCCGAGCAGCTGTTCGGAATTCCCGATACTGCCAAGCTCTCCGGTGCTATCACCAAAGGCATGTTCACAGCCGGCAGCTCGAGGAAGGCGATCTGGTGTTATGGAGAATACAGCCCAGAGAAGGGTTAAACAAACTCTCCCCAACTGGGAAGGACCCTTCCGAGTGATTAAAGTATCCCGTCCCGGATGCGTTCGCTTGGCAACCGAGGATGGGACACCTCTCCCTAATCCTTGGAACATTGAGCACCTCCGTAAGTTTTACGCTTAATATCACGGAGGTGAGTCTGTAGTTACACGAGATGTATGTTATAGAGTCATTGTACATAGTCGGGTAGCTCCTCCGGGAGAACAGTCGGACCTTCTCCGGAAGGTCTGCAGATTTCAAGCAGCACTTGTCACAGCCTCAGAACTAAAAGTGTAGCTAGCTACCTTGGGTCAAACAAGAAACAAAACACACTTAGCCTGGTTCCGTACCCTAAGGGTGTACTTGTTTCCCCTGTACCCCGGACCTATAATGAAAGACATCTTTGTGTGAAAACAGACTCCACGTGCATTTACTTTGTACAAGCTCAATATTTTTTATTTTTCTCTTTCTTGTCTATAACAAAATTGTGCGATTCTCAAGAATTTTTTAGATCGACTAATTCATGTACAACTCGAGTTGCATTGTTAATTCCTTCGAGTTTTCACATTGTTGAATGGTTCACTTGCCTGAATGCCGCCAGCCAATCTAGGTCCGGAGTGTGCTATCGACTTATCCTGGTCCTGCACCCTAAGTACGCCGCTCTACCTACACCCCGACAGGCCGAAGTAAGGCGGGTCCTGAAAACAATTGGACCTTAAGAAAACAACTCGGTGCACTTGATTGTATGAAGAGTTGCGCTCGGTCTAAAAATTTCTTACGAGAATAATAAGTCGTAGCTGAGTTATAGATAGGAAACGAATTTTACTATTTTTCTTGACTTCAGTGTGCAGGAAAAATAAAGATTTCATGATGATGGTGAATTCAGCCAGAGCTACTAAAGCTCCGACATTCCCTAGAAGGCTTGGAGTCGATGTTTAAAACATTGATAGCAAGCATCGCTGGAGCTACTCAGTTCCGGTAAAACCATGGGACTAGCCGTCAAAATGAACAAAAGATGGTGGGAAGACTCCAGAGGATTAACTGTCGACACTACGTGTTGATGGAGACCACCGCTGGAGCTACCAAGCTCCGATGATGGTCAAGGCCGGAGCCCTTAAGCTCCGACAACCTCAAGGAGCCTTCACTACTGAAGACTTCGGACCTACCCTCTACAAGTCTGAAGCACGCGAGTTTTCAACAACTGTTACATCCTCTTGGTACATGTTCACAATCAAATTGTGTACATCTACCAGGGGGCCAAGTGGGACAAAAGTGTTGAAGACAAAAAATGAAATTCATAAAAAACTTGGATTTCATTCATCTGGAGACAAGAGATTACAAAATTGCAGAAGAAGAAGAGAGAATACAAGCGGGAGCTACAAAGAGATGGTCCTAGACCCTATGGGAGATTGAGGCGACCTTCTGGGCAACCTCAGAAACGCTGGCATGGGCAGCTTCTCCCTCTCCGACGATGGGGCCTTGGAGCACCGGGTCCAGGGGGAATTGGAGGTCCCGACTTGTGTAGCACGACATAATAAATTCTGCGATGCTCTTGGCCAGGGATTGTCCCTCAGTTTCCAGTTGGTCCGCAATGACATCGCCCATCTTGGTGAGCTTGTCGCCTGCCGAACTCTGCGCCTACAACGCTTGGTCCAGCTCTGGTTCCGGATCATCCAGACGCACGGGGCTAAAACCCATTGGTGTCAGCGTGTCGTTGGCTTTGCCCAGGAAGTCCCAAACTTGTGGGAACTCCGCAACCCTGCCGCTTCGCATCTCCTCCAAGGATCTTTTGGCTGCCGCAAGCTCCAAGTTCTCCCGAGCAAGACGATCCACCTCTTTGGCGTTCTACTGAATCTTTTCAGCAACCTGCCTTTTGAGTTTACTGAACTCTCCCGGAGGTGGATCTCGTTCTGGCAGATAACCAGGTCCTTCTCTTGGCCCCACACCTTCTTCTCCCTGGCAGCAACGTCAGTTTCTCTCCTATGGAGTTTCTGCCCTCCTGCCAGGCCTTCTTCTCTCTCTCGCAGCGCTCATCCAATTTCTTAGTGCGCTCCCCGGGACTCTTATCACCCAGAGTTAGCCTCTGAGTAAGCTCTTCTTCCCTCTTCACGACGTTGTCCCGCAGCTCCAGGAGTTTTTGCTCTTCATCCTCGAGCTTTCTCTCCCACACCTCAAGAGCCTCCCAACGCTTGACGAGACTGGCGTGGATGGCGTCGAGCCTATCTTGGCGATTATCTGCTGCGCTATTAGCAGCTTTGGCCTGTTCGTAAATGGACCGGGACTGGTTGTCAAGGGATCGCGTCATGCTTTCCCTCTCATCCAACAGCTTACCCCAGTACTCCAGGCGGATCTTCTCCTTCCTCACCCACTCCTTGTCTTCAGCCAGCCTCGACTGCGCCAACTTGGTCTCAAATTGGAGCCGGTTGCACCACCTCCTAAGAGTTTGACGCTCCTTCTCGAGAGCCTTGTTGTCGTGGTAAAAAGCCAGCTGAACCTGGCGAAGACTGGAGCAGGCATTGTCAATAGACAACGATAGAGGGATTGGGTCCGGACATGCCGGGGTCATCTCCTCCGGTTCCAGTGTGTTCTCTGTGACAAAAATTGGGCCCCCACTCTACAAGAGCAGTACCCTGAGCTTCTGCGGCACTAGGGCCGCCCTCCAGAATAGCCTCAACTGCCGTCGAGGAAGGTCCTGCTACAAAAGCTTCAACCTCCGGAGTTGGCTCTGAAGGTCCTGCCGCCAGGTCATCAAAAGCTGGTCCCTCAAGCGGGGGGCCAACAACTTCATCTCGGCACCCTGGCTCGGGCGCGGGCACCTCCGGGATCACCACCTCCGGGGCAGGTGTTGAAGGTTCGGTCGGAGGTGAAGCCATTTCCGGCTCCGACGCTGGCGCCTCCTCCACCATCGGCCCAGGCGCTGACGCTTCGACCATCATAGGCTCGGGCGCCGGCACCTCTGTAGCGATTGGTTCAGGCGCCGGAACCTCTCCGACCACTAGCTCTACCGCAGGAATTTTTGCAGCAACTGGCTCTACCGCCAGAACTTCTTCGATAACCGGCTCAGGTGCCGGAGCTTCATCAACCGCCGGCTCTACCGCCAAGGCAGCATCAAACACCGGCTCCACCGCCGGGGTTTCAACGACATCCGGCTCTAGGGCCGGAGTCACAGATATCTCCGGTTCTGAAGTCGGAGCGTCTACCATTTCAGCGTCCAAACCCAAAGCTCCAACCTCCGGGGCAGGTGGCGCTGGAGCATCTTCATTCCCATGGTCCGGCGCTTCCACGGGAGCCTCTGGGGATGATTCATGGTCCAAGACCACGATCGCCGACGCCGTAACTGTTGCAGCCTCAACCACCCCTTGGGGCGGCACTGGAATTGGAGCTGGAGCTTCCGTCTTTACAACATCAGTTGCTGTCGCAGGAGCTGGAGCTTCTGTCCTTTTCTTGGGGACACTGCAGATGAAGGACGGAGAAACTCCAAACACAGTTACAACACAAAACAACTAACTGAGGTAAAAAACAAAAATTACCTCAGAAGGTTTCTGCACCAGTTAGCACGGAACCTCTTCTCCAGATGCTCAGGACTGGATCCAGGCGCCACTGGCATATCTGTTCCGGAGGGTTCCCCGGAACTTGCCGCAACCGTCAGCACTGCTTTGGTTGGGGTCCCCCTCGATCGGGAAGAACTTTCGGATCTAGAGCCTTCAGCCGATCCTGGTACTACAGCCACTCGACCGGAACTAGCACCCCGGGGAGATGCCGATGCTGGAGTGGATGCCGCCATTGAAGAGCTCCCCCTCTGAGGAGAAGGAGCTGCTGGGGAAGGAGCAGGCCTGATGGACCTCCTGTCAGAATTCTTCAGCTTCCTTTTCCGGCTCGAGGGCTCGGCCAACTCTTTGCCCTTGTCCGAGACTTCAATTCTCTGTTCCGAGACAGAGGGGGGACCACCCTCGGAGGCCCCGGAGATCACCAACCCAGTGGTCGAATGCCTCTCGACGACACCAAGGTCATCAAGCACCGACATCTTATGCCGGAGATCCCTGCTGAACTCTGCCTCCATGTTCAGAGGAAGGAAAGCCACCGGTGGAGACAAATAGTCACCCTCGACGTCGATGTCGTGCTGGAACTTCTTGCCCATCTGTTGGCCAGGAAGTTGCAAAATACCGCCTGAGGAGTCACCCCTCCTTCCACACACTGGCAGATCCTGGTCAGAGGAGGGTTGAAGGCGTCCGGCAACACTGGAACTTTGCTCCAAGCTTCAGTGTCGATGTTGGGGAGGCCTACGGGCAACTCCAACCTCTCATGCTCCTCTGCCCTGATGACGATCCAATGCTTCTTCCAGTCGTCCCACTTGCCAGAAGGGAACGACCGCAAGTACTTGTGTGGGCACTTCTTGTGCTTCACAAAGTAATAGAAGCCAATGTACTCGTCACTCTTGCCGGTGGTGTGGATGGTGAAGAAGGTGCGGAAGAGCTCGACGCAGGGAGGAATACCCACCCACATCTCGCAGAATGAACAAAGATCGACACCAAAAGAATGTAGTGGGGGCCGAGGTGGTACAGCTGCAAACCATAGAAGTCTAGCAGCATCAAGAGAAAAGAAGAAAAGGGTGGGATCAGTCCCACCATGACGTATGTGGAGAAATACACCATTTCACCGGTGTGCTCCTTCTCGAACGGAAGCTTACCGGTGCGGACCTGGTGATCGAAGAAGGTACTGGACCACCCCATGAGGGCCCAAACCTTCTTCAAGTTGCCATCGGTCTTGAGGCGTCTCTCACGGAGACCCAACTCCATCGCAGCACAAGCGGGGCTAGAGATGAAAGCAAGCGGAAGTTTGGAAGGTTTGAGCGAAAGATCGAGTGAAGGCGTAAATAACTCCCAAACGGTGCCTGCTTTCCTTCTTAAGTAAGCCCCCGCAACGCTTGGATGGAAACTGCAGAGGAGCCGACGTTACAAGTTAAAAACTTCACCCTGCCAATGATAAGGGGGCCTGGGGCCACCCCGATGATCAAGTCGAGGTCCTTACCCAGGCGAACGATTGTCATCATGAAGGGCGGGAAACCCGAAGGCGGCGGCCTGACAAGGCACACAGAACCAATTGTGTGAGATCTGCATGCTAAGATCTCACCTACCGCATCCAGGATATGCCACGCGGCGGTGGTTTAACTACGAACTAGTGCCAATGGCACACCTGAAGATCATTGAAGACACAACACAAAAATCGAAGGATGGACCCACCACCGGCAAAACGACTCCTCCCAAAAGGTCTCTCCCAGAGGTGGGCCCAGGGGGGCACTGTCAGTACCCTACGTACCGTATACCCCTTGGGACTACAAAAAGACCAAAGGGACTTCAACTGACCAAGTTGAAGACCTGCGAAGGCCCCACTTGTCATACGGGACTGGACATGCCTCCCACCTATGGTTAGCTCCGGTACCACCACGTGTATCCTACAACCAGAGCTAAATCCCACACATGGGAAAGCTTAGGGCCAAATACCTGTGCGACACCTCTGGACCTAACCCCCGATAGAGGGAAGCTCCAATCCTGACACGTGTACAACAACACCGGACCTACCCGTCTCATACGGTAAACTCCAAAGCTGCCACATGTCCATCCACCGAAGCTTCAACTTCAACAAACCGAATGGAGGATCCCCAATGGCTCGGACCTTCAAGGGGTAATCAAAGACCTCAAGACCCAGTTAAGTGTCATTAATACCGTCTTAATGACACACGATTGGAGGGCCCTTAATACCAGCAACAACATTGTCTAGGCCCGTTACCACTCTATTAAGGGTAATTAAGCTCATTGATTATGTATTAAACATTAGTAACCGCCGGGGCCACATGTCGGGCCAGGCTAACTGTGTAACGACCAGTCCTTGTACTATAAAAGGACTGGTCGACGATGCACAGGGGGGACTCTCGGACTCTCTCTCACACCCTGACACTCCTAGACGCTCAATAGTACAGCTACACACCCCGTGGAGTAGGGTATTACGCTCAGGCGGCCCGAACCACGTAAATCCTTGTGTCCATTTGCCCTATTCTTCAAAATCTCCGCGCACCCAATACTGAACTATAAACTCCGTGAGCTACCAACGGTAGTATTGTGAGAATTGCCAGAAAAACACTCCGACAGCAGGAAATAGGGGTGCTCGCTCATCGCCCTTCTAAGTAGTTGTTGACAACAAGGTTGCCCGCCAACCATCGCAGCTACCCATGGAGCTTTGGGCACCTCTATTGTAAATACTAGTCTTAGTAGAACAGTGTAAAGGATTTTGTAGGGCTTAGGAGCAGCACTAAGGACAACAAAGAACCGGGAGGGTCAGGCCCAGAGTGTGCAGCCAGTTTAGCTTGGTTCCAAACCCTAAGCCTGTGTACCCTGCCTCCCTCATCATCCGAAGGCAAGCCATTGCCCTCTTTTGTAAAAGCCTGTCTCCCCCTATGAACCCCTATCAAAAAAATCTTTGTTTTGCTTAAAGGCTTCTAAAAAACTTTGTCCATTTACTTACGCATTAAGTTTATGAACATGCCACACTAAGACTCATTTATTGCGTATTATTCTATATGCACGATTTTACACTCTGTAACTCAACCGTGCATGAGTGATTCAGTCCTAATGCAGGCAGGTCTACTTGAGGTACCTGCGGTGTATGAGGGGTTCTTCTGGTCCCTCTCGTCATTAGGGCCCTATTGTTGACGGCTCCTAAGATATACTAACAAATCATCCCCGACAACGGTGCCAGAAATGCTTGTTGTTACTTCTTAACACCACCGATCATCTCCGGTAAAGAGATGAGATCCGCAAGCGCACGGAGGATACCGTTGTAGCATTTCACCCATGAGTATTCACAAGGGTATCGTATTTATCCCAAAGGAAGGCAATGGAGTAAAATATATACTACTCTTATGGTCAAGCTATGGGATACTAATCAATTATCCGGACAGGGGGTAAGTTGATAATAGGGGTAGTGTGACACACACCTAGGCAATCTATTCTAAAGGGTAAATGGGTCCTAGAGGGAGATTGGATTAAGAGTTAGAGAGTTGCTCCTACAATGCTCTTAATACATATACATAGCCTACGATAGATACTAACGGTCATGTCAATGGTGAATTCCTATGCAATGCTATTCAACACATCGGGCACGGGCTTACCCCTAGCAATACTAGGGTGACTCCCACCAAGAGCCTGTGGTATAGCCAAACATGGAGGATTACCAAGGACAGATAGGGCTGTCACCATCTACTGCCTACCTCTTCAATCCGTGGGTCTACGAGACATCCAACGCTACTTAAATACCCTAGCACCATGCTAGCATACTAAGCAAATACCTTAAGAGCTGCAGCACAAGCCATCCTAAGGCAATGAACTAAATCATCGTTGAACCAATGTTGATTGCATAGCATAGTTATTCATATTAACATAATCATATCATAACTGCATAGACTATAGTGGGGTTCTATAGTGTTTATGACCATAAGATGTGATCATGAGAGTACAATCATTTAGACTATACCTTCCACTTACATGGACTCCACAATCAAACAAGAAACGCTTTGTCCAAGTATACGTATAAAAGAAGACTAAAGATAATATCTTTATTGAGCACAAAGTCACAAATACAAGAAGGAATACATGAGACATACCTTTCCCAATGTGGAATTGGGAAGAGAGACTCGTTCTACTCCTTTCCTAATTTGGACTTGGGACTAGAGGCTCTCCTCTCTACATCCTAACTCCTCTAAGGACTATGGATGATAGTGTATACAATAGAATGATGCCCAAGTGGTGTGTGTTGAAGTGAGGGGTATGGGGTCCTATTTATACTAGTGTTGAGGTCGGTTCCCACCACCAAAAGCGTGCGAATCAGTCGTCATTCACTCCAGGGAGCCGGGGGGAGCCAACACGTGGAAGTTGACCGCGTTTGGTGCTAGGACCAGGTCGGCCGACCCCCTGGTTTGGCTGACCTGGTCAGGGCTCCAAACGTCCCATACTTCTTCCAGGTGGCTACCAGGTGGGTCCCATTGACTGATATTGGTGCTACACCGTTGGATGGCCTCAGATACTTCTGTTTGTGGGCTATTTGATCCATGTGGTGCCACGTGTCGTCGCCTGATTGGCTAGGATGATATTTTATAGGATTGCTCCCCATACATTTCCTCAATTCCTATATAAATATCTGCATACACATATTTCTCCAAGTACAAGTGGAAATAGGTCAAGTAGAAAGGTGATGTGTGCAAGAAATGATCAACCCTTCACATAATTGAGTTATATTGATGGCTGAAATTGGTATATAACAGCCGTCAACAAACTCCCCCAAGCTTATCCTTTGCTCGTCTCGAGCAAAGTCAAGACTTTAGGTTGATGATCAGGAGTTGCTACAATGTTCTACCTTTCGGAAGTACCAAGTGCACAACAAAATACTCTACCTAGCATTGCAAAAAGTGGCTATGGTACTTCACCCTTCTTAAGTCCTTATGGGAGTTATGCCTTCTCCTATTCATGGTTAATTGAAAGATAGAACAACAAATGGAGCAAGCATAGCCTAGATATCAAGTTCCACTTAAATTCCGGAGAGATTCAAATTAGATTATAAGTACCTCAATTGATTCTCTCAATCACTCCTTTGTGTATAGTGGAAATATGTCCTCACCAAGGCATTATGCCTATACTATTCCTACTCTTTGAATGTGGCTTGTATGTGGAGCTTGGTATGGAAAGTAAGTAGGCATATTTGTAACACATAATATTGCTAAGTCAAAAGAGCAAGCCTTAGGAGAAATCGATTCAAACTTTTGAATCAAGACTTGTGCATGTGTGATGGAATGGAGCTGGATGTGGAAACATTGAGATGACTCCTTTTGATGTGGACTCTCTTTATTTCAAGGATGAAACATGGCTACCCCTTTCTTTTTTATGCTTATGGAGTAAGCATATTTTTTTTTCTTTTTTTTTCTCATGCTTATGATATAAGCATGCATTTTCTTTTTCCTTTTCTTGTAGCCATGTCTTCTACTCCTTTTTATGCAATAACTTGAAGAGAGTGCTAACTATGAATAGCATGGAGTTTCTCTTTTTATTGTGAAATGGTGGATATGATGGAATTTTGCTTCCTTCTAGTGTAGAAGTATAGCATGTTTAAATGAAGTATTGAATTCAAAAAGAATTGAATGATTTCTCACATAGGTCTATACTAGTTTGACTAGGCTCATTGTGAAAGCAAATAGCATATGCATAAGGTGTTGTCTATGTATGAATGTCATATGGCTTTGGTAGGTATTTCCAATCAATTGAGGGAAACTTAAATCTTGATAGAATTTCTTCAAAAATATAAGTTTCACTTTCAAAATAAGAATAGCAGCCCTATTACTAATTCAAATCTCCCAACAACCTAGAAGTAGATTAAGCTTTTGCTACCCACAATTTCTAAATTAAGGCAAATTTAATTTTAGCCTATTTAAGCAATATTCGGAGAGTAGAAAGTTGTAAACTAGGGACTTAGGAAAAATAAGACAGAGCAACTATTCATCATTTCATCTATGTGAATTCTAAATCATTCTTACCGCACATCTTTATTTGACAAGCAAAGCAAATCTAAGTTCCTATTTTTATGTTTTTTTAGATGCATGGTGGATGGTGGATGAATGGAAAGTAAATATGCAATGGATGATTTGAAATAAAAATGCAGTGGGTGTGATACAAGTTACCTCAAGTGGGGATCCTCCCCCAAGCTTATTCTTGATCAAGGTCCGTGATAGGGGTTGAAACCCTAACGACGGAGGTAGGCCATGAGTTGGCCTATCCTTGTTGCAGCATGGCTTTGACAATGGAGGGTTGAGTGTTGATTGTTGTGTTGCCTCCCATGGACACCATGAGTGTGGTTGAATAGAGTGTTTTTGATGTTGATCATCCGCACATCAGGGTCTCCATGTGTTGGGTGTGATTTGTCATTCCTTGGCTTCTAGCCACATAGGAACAACTTGCATCCAATGATGGTGGCAAATCCCTTGAGCTTGAATGAGTGCTTAGAATAGTTGAGAGCATAATGCTCTCACCCATTCGTGGCAACCCATTGGTTGCTCATGGAGGGTTCCCCTTTCAAATCTCTAGCCTCCTATAGTTATGATTGACCTTCGGGCATAATTTCCGATAGGTAGCAACCATCCTCATTTACTCCTTGGCCAAGACATGTTGAAATGGGATCCTCTAGGGATCCCAACAATCAGCTTATTGAATGCCTGCATAGTAATATTACTCCTGCAAACTTCCTCTCTTGAATAGAGAGGGATGGTTAGCTCCCGATACTTGTACAAATGAACGTTTGGGGTTAGGTAACCGAACTTTCATTTGTACATATGGGAAAGAACAAAATCAAAGATGCATTGGTTCCAATGTCAAGTGTATCCATGATCAATGTGTTATTCATTGATAAGAGTGGAGCTTTATGGATAATTCATGTTGCATATTTTCCAGAGCTCCTACTCATATCAATGCATGTGATAGAAATATACTATATGGATCCCAACATCTTTTTAAGTTTCTAACCATCTTAGCTTTCAAGAGCAAATTTTATCATTTAGACCATGACAAACAAGATTCTCAATTTTATCCTCCTGAACTTAACTAGGAATTTAAAATTTAGTGACTCCTCCAAAAAATGCAATTAAATTTTAGAGCAAGGATATCACTTATTCCTAGGAGTTTGAAATCTAGTGACACCATCTATGCATGAAGCTCAATTAAAAATTATGGCTGTCACTATGCCCAAGTTTCTATATGCCAATTCACCAATTAAGTCATGCCCAAAAGTTTTATTTTCTAAACCTAGACAAAAATGACTAAGTCTACAAAACAATGCTTAAAAGATTCTCGGTACTTGTTTTAGATTTTTCCAAGTAAGGTGGGATTTCCTTTTGAAGATCCAAAAGTCAATACCACACTTACTCTTGTGAGGATGCATGAGAATTAAATGATGAGGAAGTGTCAACCTTCCTCACAAATGCAAGCAAATATATTCAATTCTATGGCAAACTAAACAATGAAAAATTCTAAACTCATACCTCATTTGAAGAGCATTTGGTGACGAAAGTCTTTGTGTGAGAAACTCACAACCTTTATTTTCGGCGTAGACTTGATGATTGATGTCAAATGCCAAGTTGAGATTGGATTTGGCAATGGATTTGGTTCTGACTCCTCCATTGGGTCATCATCTTGAACATTTCTCTTTCTCAAACTCAAAATGAGTTTGAAGGAGAGAAGTGTTCTCAAATCCTCCCAATGGTGACTTGAGCTTGATGAAACCTTCCACTTTCTTGCCATACCACCTCTTCACAATTTTGACCTAGCTGCACTTTAATCAAGAACACACAAAACAACTCGAAAACGGGTTACGTTAGCCAAAAGCAAATTGAACCCATTTTTCAAATTGTCTTGCCTAACTTGAAATAACTTGTAAATGCAATGAGGGTTAAAGCAAATCTTTTTGGTTGAACTAGGAAGATAAATTCAAGTGGTCATGCACGTAGTTCATATCCAATTAAATTTCTCCCCTAATTCAAATTTTTAGCTTTATGATGGTTGGAAATTTTACTTTCCAACATGCAAGTGTGTAATTTCAAACATGCAAATGCAAGGGTTGATGCAATTTGGAAAACAAATATGAGATTACTACCAATCCTATTGGTAAGGACTCACCGAATTTTTGAAGTCCGATGAGTAGGACTTACCTCCGTTCTATTCAGCGTGATGATTTGTTGTCCAACCCTGGAGTTGAAGATGTGGACGATTTTGGACATGTGGGCCACATGGTGGCCCTAGCCTCTCCCAATTGTATTGATATAGACATGTTGTTGTAGTGACGGGTCCTCCCTCTTGAATGTATTTGTAACACCCTGATTTTCGAGTTTCGGCAAATTAAAAATTTAAAAGGGAATTTAGAGTTAATAATGGGAGGAAATTGTTTTTATAAATAAAAATATAAAATATATGCATCTCATATTGCATTTTGCATTTTTCATTCATCCTCATGTATTGAAAATTTATTACCAAAATAAATAAGCTAAAAGAAATTTATTTACTAGAGTAAGTACATTAAAAGAAATTAAATTGGCATAATGATATGGAATGAAAGAAATAAAGAAAAGAAAATTTATTATGAAAGAAAGAAACAATAAGTTGCTAAGAATAATTTAATAAATAAAAACATAAAGAAAGAAAAAATATAACATTAACTGAGTAAATAATTAAATAAATAAAATAAAAGAATAACAAAAAAGAAAATATAAATAAATAAATAATATAAAAAAAGAGAGAAAGAAAAAAAAGAGGCACTGCCGGCCAGGCCGACGGCCCAGCTAGCGCGCGCCTGCCCCGCTCCCGCGCCCTCCAGCACGCGCCCAGGCCCCCCCCCCCCGCGCCCCGCTGGGCCCACTGTAATGGCTGCCCCAGTGTGCACCCGCCCGCGCGTTGACCCGCCCGCCCCCTGGCCGAGCGCACCATGCTCCCGCGCCCAGTGCGCCTGCCGCTCGCCCGTGCCCCACGTTGACGCCGCCCGCGCAGCGCCTCGCACGCCGGCTGTAGCGCCGTTCCCCGCCACCTATAAAAGGAGCCGGGCTCCGTAGTTTTCGACACCAGAATGCCTGCAGAAGCCCTAGCGCCGCCGGCAATAAAAAAAGAGGAGAACAGAGGCACCGCCAGAGAAGAAAAAAGGGAGGAAGAGGAAGAAAAAAAGGAGGGTGCCGTCGTCCGCCGGAGATCATCGTCGTCATCGTGTCGCCGTCGTCATGCCACCGAAGGACCGCTGCGCCATCTATTTCGTCCGCGTCGCCTTCATCCCGCGATCTTCGAAGCCATCGCATCTATGGTAGGATTCGTTTTTCCGATGCAAATTTTAGCGACGTATTAGATCTAATAGACGTAAATTGCTTTTAGTTGTATCGTCTTTTTATTTTCAGCAGCACTAATTCTCGCTAAAAACCCCCGTAAACTCGTATGAACACGTATGAACTAGTTGCATCTAATTAATTAACAACCGTAGATAATTAATTATCAAACTTGCATGCATTCATGTCATTGCATATTGATTAATATGTGTGCATTGTGTTGATTTGTATGTGTATTCTTGTATTTGTGTGATCACGAGTAGAGGGACGCGCTCAAGAGGTTACGATCAAGAAGCGAGTATGCGTGGATCTTCATGTACAAGACGTTGACTTGCTTGACCATCGGAATTGCGGAATATAAAGGCAAGTTTCCTTGAAGCATATTGATCCTATTTTAAAATAAATGTTTTGTTTGTAAACTGCATGCTTGTGTCAATTTGATGGGAATCCTATGATAGGAAGTTTACTAGATTTGTTAAACCACCCTTGTCACCTGGAATTTATGGTAGAGAGTCGGGAAGGGCTTTTACCTTTTTGCTTTGCTTGATTAATTGGGATGGGAAAACAACACTACAAATTTAATTATGTATTAATGATATTCTGGTTAATGTGAACTGGTCAATACGGTATGGTAATGGGTGATCTAAGCAAGCCTGGTATGTGGATGGGTTGGATGTTATGGTGGTTTGCTTGCTTTAGATCTAAGGACCGGTTCATACGAGAATAGGCCAGGACTACAGTGCCACCATGAGGCCAAGTATGGGTGCGGTGTAGCTGATTAATTAGGGCTTTGCTAGCGCTATTTGGACCATTAAGCATGCTTGGGGAAGGGGTAGTCGGATTGGGTTTGTTGATGATTGGCGGGACTACCCTGGGATCCGAATGGCTCAAGAGGGGGCCCTTGGTTGAAGATGTGCTCAGTTGGAGACATCGCCACTGGTGAAACCTCAGTGGGGTCTGAATAGGCTAGTAATCCCTTTGTAAAGGCTATTTTGTGATCTCTTGGCCACACACCAACGAAAGTGTGTAATGTGATCGACGGGTCACGGGCATAAGGGAGGTTCTTAGTCACCGAAAGGTGATGAAATCACGAACATGTGGGTAAAGTGGTACAAACTCTGCAGAGTATTAAAACTGTCATGATAGCCGTGCTCCCGGTTACGAGTGCCTGGATGACCTACATGATTAGAGGGAACTTGGGATTTGGGATGGTTATGGTTTTGTAATGGTTATGGTTGATATTATGGTTATGGTTATGGTTATGGTTATGGGATGGAATCATGGTTTATGACATTGATTATAATTATTGGCAATGGTAAATTATGGACTGGTATTATGACGGTTATATGGTTTATGATGGGTTTACTTCATATAAATATGATACATTGCTTTTCCAAATGGTTTTACTGTACTTTTCAGCACTTAGCCATTATTATTGTCATCATTTAAATCAGCCACATGTAATACTTTCCACACTGCTGAGTATGACATGTACTCACCCTTGCAATTCCCCCCAACAGTTGCAGGTCAGGATTGTGAGTTTAATGGCGATAATGCGGAGGTCTAGGCTGTGTCTACCGTCAGCTTTGTCTGTGGTGTTGCATGGAGCTGCGCTATCCCTTTTGCTTAGTTTGCTTAATTAGAGTATTTCCGCTGCATTAGTCAAACTTGTCATTAATCTTCATTAGAGCTTGTATTCGAGAATATTTTGAATTTTGTAATAAAAGTACTTATTTAATAATTTGAGCTGTGGTAATTGTCTGTATATCTTTTGTGAATGCACTCGTGTATGTGTGTTGAACATCCTTGACACACATATGCGTTAGCTTGGTTCATTTTTCGGAACCGGACGTCATAAATTCGTATCAGAGCCATAGGTTGACCGTAGGACGCAACCTAGATAGAATGGACACTTTAGATCACATAAGAGCACTTAGGAATCGATGTGTTTTTGCTTGGAGTGTTGTTTGCTATATATATTGTTTGCTTGTGTGCTTAATAGAGGATTTTGGGATGCTTTAGCATTGCCATGTCCATATAGGCTAGTATAGTTAGTTGGTTAGTTTCATATCCCTTGATGCATGCATATGGGTTGGAATTCCTTCTATCTTCATCCCTGTCTCTACTTCCGTAGAAGATTGACACTACAAGAAGATTCATCTCTTCTTCAACCTATCCGAATCTCGACGGCGAGATTCATTTTAAGGGGGGTAGAATTGTAACACCCTGATTTTCGAGTTTCGGCAAATTAAAAATTTAAATGGGAATTTGGAGTTAATAATGGGAGGAAATTGTTTTTATAAATAAAAATATAAAATATATGCATCTCATATTGCATTTTGCATTTTTCATTCATCCTCTTGTATTGAAAATTTACGACCAAAATAAATAAGCTAAAAGAAATTTATTTAACAGAGTAAGTACATTAAAAGAAATTAAATTGACATAATGAATATGGAATGAAAGAAATAAAGAAAAGAAAATTTATTATGAAAGAAAGAAACAATAAGTTGCTAAGAATAATTTAATAAATAACAAACATAAAGAAAGAAAAAAATATAACTTTAACTAAGTAAATAACTAAATAAATAAAATAAAAGAATAACAAAAAGAAAATTTAAATAAATAAATAATATAAAAAAAGTGAGAAAGAAAAAAAAAGAGAGGCACCGCCGGCCAGGCCGACAGCCCAGCCAGAACGCGCCTGCCCCGCTCCTGCGCCCTCCCGCACACACCGCCCACGCCCCACTGGCCCCACCGCACCGGCCGCCCCAGCGCGCAACCGCCCGCCCGTTGACCCGCGCGCCCCCTGGCCGAGCGCACCGCGCTCCCGCGCCCAGCGTGCCTGCCGCTCGACCGTGCCCCGTGTTGACGCCGTCCGCGCAGCGCCTCGTGCGCCGGCCCTAGCGCCGGGCCCCGCCGCCTATAAAAGGAGCTGGGCTCTGTAGTTTTCAACACCAGAATGCCTGCAGAAGCCCTAGCGCCGTCGGCAAGAAAAAAAGAGGAGAACAGTGTGCCAGAGAAGAAGAAAGGGAGGAAGAGGAAGAAAAAAAGGAGGGTGCCGTCGTCCGCCGGAGATCGTTGTCGTCATCGCATCGCCGTCGTCATGCCGCCGAAGGACCGGTGCGCCATCTGTTTCGTCCGCATCGCCTTCATCCCGCGATCTTCGAAACCGTCGCATCTACAGTAGGGTTCGTTTTTCCGATGCGAATTTTAGCGACGTATTAGATATAATAGACGTAAATTGATTTTAGTTGTATCGTCTTTTTATTTTCAGCAGCACTAATTCTCGCTAAAAACCCCCGTAAACTCGTATGAACACGTATGAACTAGTTGCATCTAATTAATCAACAATCGTAGATAATTAATTATCAAACTTGCATGCATTCATGTCATTGCATATTGATTAACATGTGTGCATTGTGTTGATTTGTATGTGTATTCTTGTATTTGTGTGATCACAAGTAGAGGGACACACTCAAGAGGTTACGATCCAGAAGCGAGTATGCGTGGATCTTCGTGTACAAGACGTTGACTTGCTTGACCATCGGAATTGCGAGATATAAAGGCAAGTGTCCTTGAAGCATATTGATCCCGTTTTAAAATAAATGTTTTGTTTGCAAACTGCATGTTTGTGTCAATTTGATGGGAATCCTATGATAGGAAGTTTACTAGATTTGTTAAACCACCCTTGTCACCTGAAATTTATGGTAGAGAGTCGGGAAGGTCTTTTACCTTTTTGCTTCGCTTGATTAATCGGGATGGGAAAACAACACTACAAATTTAATTATGTATTAATGATATTCTGGTTAATGTGAACTGGTCAATACGGTATGGTAATGGGTGATCTAAGCAAGCCTGGTATGTAGATGGGTTAGATGTTATGGTGGTTTGCTTGCTTTAGATCTAAGGACCGGTTCATGCGAGAATAGACCAAGACTACAGTGCCACCACGAGGCCAAGTATGGGTGCGGCGTAGCTGATTAATTAGGGCTTTGCCAGCGCTATTTGGACCATTAAGGATGCTCGGGGAAGGGGTAGTCGGATTGGGTTTGTTGATGATTGGCGGGACTACCTTGGGATCCGAATGGCTCAAGAGGGGGCCCTTGGTTGAAGATGTGCTCAGTTGGAGACATCGGCACCGGTGAAACCTCAGTGGGGTCTGAATAGGCTAGTAATCCCTTTGTAAAGGCTATTTTGTGATCTCTTGGCCACACACCAACGGAAGTGTGTAACGTGACCGACGGGTCACGGGCATAAGGGAGGTTCTTAGTCACCGAAAGGTGATGAAATCATGAACACTTGGGTAAAGTGGTACAAACTCTGCAGAGTATTAAAACTATCATGATAGCCGTGCTCCCGGTTATGAGCGCCTAGATGACCTACATGATTAGAGGGAACTTGGGATTTGGGATGGTTATGGTTTGGTAATAGTTATGGTTGATATTATGGTTATGGTTATGGTTATGGGATGGAATCATGGTTTATGACATTGATTATGGTTATTGGGAATGGTAAATTATGGACTGGTATTATGATGGTTACATGGTTTATGATGGGTTTACTTCACATAAATATGATACATTGCTTTTCCAAATGGTTTTACTGTACTTTTCAGCACTTAGCCATTATTATTGTCATCATTTGAATCAGCCACATGTCATACTTTCCACACTTGCTGAGTATGACATGTACTCACCCTTGCAACCCCCCCAACAGTTGCAGGTCAGAATTGTGAGTTTAATGGCGATAATGCGTAGTTCTAGGCCGTGTCTACCGTCAGCTTTGCCTGTGGTGTTGCATGGAGCTGCGCTATCCCTTTTGCTTAGTTTGCTTAATTAGAGTATTACCGCTGCATTAGTCAAACTTGTCATTAATCTTCATTAGATCTTGTATTCGAGAATATTTTGAATTGTGTAATAAAAGTACTTATTTAATAATTTGAGCTGTGGTAATTTTCTGTATATCTTTTGTGAATGCACTCGTGTATGTGTGTTGAACATCCTGGGCACACATATACGTTAGCTTGGTTCATTTTTCAGAACCGGGCATCACAGTATTTATACTAGTGTTGAGGTCGGTTCCCACCACCAAAAGTGTGTGAATCAGTCGTCATTGACTCCAGGGAGCCGGGAGGAGCCAACAGTGGAAGTTGACCGCGTTTGGTGCCAGGACCAGGTCGTTCGACCTCTGGTTCGGCCGACCTGGTCAGGGCTCCAAACGGCCCGTACTTCCTCCAGGTGGCTGCCAGGTGGGTCCCATTGATTGATATTGGTGTTACACCGTTGGATGGCCTCAGATACTTCTGTTTGTGAGCCATTTGATCCATGTGGTGCCACATGTTGTCGCCTGATTGGCTGGGATGATATTTTATAGGATTGCTCCCATACTTTTCCTCAATTCCTGTATAAATATCTGCATACACATATTTCTCCAAGTACAAGTGGAAATAGGTCAAGTAGAAAGGTGATGTGTGCAAGAAATGATCCATCCTTCACATAATTGAGTTATATTGACGGCTAAAATTGGTATATAACAGCCGTCAACACCTGTGACGCCAGAAGGTTCCCCAGGAAAGGCCTATGCTGAGCAGGAGGTCCAGGGGGTGTAAACTGTTTAGCCTGGTCCTGTACCCTAAGCATGCACATCCTGCCTCCCAGCGCTACAACCAAGTACTAAGAACCAAAAAGCTCACACTCTGAGGACGACAGGAGCTGGGCCTCGAAGCACCAACATGATGAATTACCCAGGCCCCGCGAGTCATCCTAGTATAGTAACACATGACACAATTAAGGGAGAGCTACAGGCAAACCAACGAGCAAAACAATCCACCTTGCTTCTATCATATGTGCAGAACAGCCCGCCCGAGCACCTCCCAAGGGGCCTGCTGTCGACAACTCTACGATGATGGTGGACGACGCCAGAGCATCCATCTCCGGCACCTCCCAAGGGGCCTGCCTTCGACATCCTAGAACGTCAATGACATCACCAAGCGCGGATAAGTGAGTAAACTCTCCTGCCTCGCTCTTGTTGCTAACAAGGTTCCCTTGCGATAGACTATAAACCAGGGGTCTGCCGTCGACGACTCTACGATGATGGTGGACGACGCCAGAGCATCTAGCTCCGGCACCTCCCAAGGGGCCTGCCGTCGACGTCTCTACGATGATGGCGGACGACGCCGGAGCATCCAGCTCTGGCACCTCCCAAGGGGCCTACCGTCGATGTCTCTATGACTATGGTGGACGATGCCGGACCATCCAACTCCGGCACCTCCTAAGGGGCCTGCCGTCGATGTCTACACGAAGATGTAGGACGACACTGGAGCATCCAGCTCCGGCACCTCCCAAGGTGCCTCCCGTCGACATCCCTGAACGTCAACAACAACACCAAGCGTGGATAAGTGAGTAAACTCTCCTGCACCGCTCTTGTTGCAAACAAGGTTCCCTTGCAATAGCCTGTGAACTAGGGGCCTGCCGTCGACGACTCTACAATGATGGTGGACAACGCCGGAGCATCCAGATTTGGCACCTCCCAAGGGGCCTACCATCGACGACTCTACAACGATGGAGGACGACGCTGGAGCATCCAGCTCCGGCACCTCCCAAGGGGCCTGCTGTTGATGACTCCGCGATGATGGTGGACGATGCCGGAGCATCCAGCTCCAGCAAATGGTGGCACTACGACACTCCAAACTCCCCCACTCCACTGGGGGCCAGTTCGAGACATTCTGCGATCAAGTGGTAGATGTGATTAGCCAACTAACCACATCTACCAAGGGGCCTCTAAGGGGATCCACATGCAGAAAATCAACGGACGACACTTCGGCCATGTCAATTGTGCAAATTGTTGGTCCTGAGAAGCCAACGAGCTCAACAAAGTTTCTGCAAATCCTGACATAGCTAAGGACTCAGAGCAACAGTTGAGAAGAACAGAGACAATGCAAGAAGCCAAACAAAAATTCAAATTCATTAAGGAATTCTTTACAAGGGAGGGTGAACCCCGGATACAAAAACAATCCACCGGCCTCAGCCCTGACTGAACTGCGCTACGACGTGTTTGGCGGCTTCCTTAACCTCTGCCACTGCTGCCGCCTCGCGTTCCTCAACAGGGCCTTCAAAAACTAGCTCCAGTGGCAGATCAGGGTATCTGCTCTGGTAGCACACCAAGACATGGGATACCACCGTCTCCACCACCGCCCTGCCCTCGGCTTCCAGACGCTGAGTCAGCTGACGCCCCCGCAGGTCGAGCTCCCAACTGTGGCGCTCTATTGTGTGCTCCCGCGCTTGGACGTCAAGATTGTGCAGGAGGAGTTCCTGACGCTTAGCTAGGTGTTTTGCTCGTTCCCGCGCAAAATTGCTCTCATGAAGCTCAAGGTCTTCAAGGCGAGACTGCAGCTTGTCCTAATCGGCTTCAGCCCAGGCCATCATCGCCTGCGCTGCCGCCTATTGTTCGGCGACAGCAGCCTCCCTCTTTGCAATGTCGGCTTCTTGACGACTAAGGGCCTCTCGACCGGCAGCAAGAGTGCACAGGTGGGCGTCAGCAGCGTTGTTGGCAGCCTTGGCGTCGACCAGAATCTTCTGAGTCAAGGCGTTTGAGGCCCTCACCAAGCGGTGCCTCACCTCCAGTTCCTTGCTCTCCTTCTGGTACTTCACCTTTGCCTCAGCGATCCTGGAGCTCAGGAGAACCTCCGAGCCTCATAGGCGCTCGCCCTCCGCACGTAGCCTCTCCCACTCTGCAGCAAGAGCCTCCTACGCCCGGTGGAGGTTGGATTGCACCTGAAGGATGCTGGATTGCGTCAAGTCCATAACGTTGGAAAGCCGCTCTGGCTGCACCGAAGTCAGGGAAAGGTCATCCGGTGGTCATCTCGGGGACCCCTTCCTCCCGTAGCGGTGAAGGCAAGGCCACCAGCACTGGGGATCTTGCCCCCGGAGTTTGAGCAGGAGTTGCGGTGCCACCTGACACAGCAGGGCCGCCATCGCTCAGAGAGCCGCCCACCGAATCAGCAGTAGTGGAGGTCAGACCCCCGACCCCCGGAGTCGACTCCGACATGGCCTCTGCCACAACGGTCGGAGGTTCCTCTGCCACGACGGCTGGAGGTGCCTCTGGCGAGCTGGAGATGCAACCGGAGATGCTTCACTACCCACGCCGGGCACGGACGCCAGAGCAACGCTCCCCTGAACAAGCTTGGCAGGCTGCCCCGCAAGCACAACCGTAGCATCCTCAGCCGCCTTCAAAGCACTTCCGGGCACTACCCCTGATGGTAGGGGCCACACAATAGCTGACGTAACCCTGCAAATCAAGATCAAGCCCTGACCAATCAACATAGGCAAGCGTGATAATAGAGCAAGCATTGGCAAGAATGCCTTACTGACGTCCCCGGAAGCTCCAGCGAGCCTCCACTTTCGGTGACCCTGAAGCCGTGGGCCCTGGCGATGGCATAACAGGCGATGCCATCCCGGCAGGGCCTCCGCAAAAACCACTAGCAGTGCTGCCGCACTACGCCAGTGTGCTTCCACCAACCCTGACAGAGCCATCTCCTGAGCTACCGATGACGTCAGCTCAAGGCCTTTTTGCCTGAGGCTTCGTAGGTGTGATGCTGTCGGAGTCCCCTATGGCACCCTAGACCGCGCAAGTGACGAGGATGCTAGATGACGTGTCGAATGCCGACGACGGCGGAGCTACCGCTTGACGGACTGAACCTCCCCCCGAAGAACCGCCGACGCCAGGTACTGAAGCGGGGCGCGCCGGTGGATGCTGACTTGGAGCTAAGGCCACCTACGGCGACGCCCTCAGTGGCGACCAAGGGCGTTTCTCCTTCACAACCTCGACCACCAGGGCCTTCCCCTTGCCTACGTCGGGGACCGGTGCCTTTGCCTTACCTACGTAAGGGACCAACGCCTTGACCTTCCCCCCAGCAGTGGGAGCCTCCTCCGCCCTAGAGGTTTCGGAGCCTGAAGAAGGTGCGGACTCCTACAAAGAGTCGACGATGGCCAGGCCCCGACTCTCATCACCAACCTACCGTGGTGCAAGACCAATCGCGTCCAGGTTGGGCATCTCCTTCAAAACCTTCGTCCGATGAACCTGATCCGTGCAAAGCGGTGGGCAAGCCTACGGAAGGTTGAAGACGTCGTCCGACGGCAGGTCGTCGCACGCCTTGGACATTGCTTCAAACACCTCCTGCGGGGTCATCTCTGTGTCGTGACCCCTCAGCAACCTGGTACCATCTTGGAGCCCGAAGTAGAGCATGCAGGGCGCCAACGGTGCTGGAGAGGGGCCAGACGGCGATGAACGAAGTCGGCCATCACCGACAGCTCTAACAGGTCGTGGTCCACCAGGAATCAGATCCTCTCCATCACTGGCGTGTACGCCGCCTCAAGCTCTGGGCGTTCCTCCCAGGCCGACTTCCTAATCGCCAGCCAGTTGGTGGGCAGGACCATGAGATCGTGGGCGTCATCATGTACGACCACCCAGTCGCTCCTTGAAGGATCGAAGAGCACGTGAAAATCTACTAGAGGGAGGGTGAATGGTAGATTTAAAATTCTTACGCAGTGGAAACAATTAAACCCCAACCCCTTCGGCAGAAAAACGATCTATCAAAGAAATCGTGTGTGAGACTAATCTAAACGTGTTTCACCGTGACAAAAGTGATAGATATCAGAGATAATCAAGTCACGAAGACAACACAACAAGAATCACTCAAATCCGTCGAGAAAAACTCAAGTTATGATCGAAAGATCAAACAAAGGTCAATCTGCCCTACCCGAGAAAGAAAAATAGTTCTGGAACACTGCAAAAAAAAACTCGTGTATATCATAGACCACAAATCCAATGACCGTGAAATTTTGACATAAGATAGATAATCAAGTTGTGAATACAATCCAAAAAGAATCATGTCAATTGGATCTGTAAAACTCGAGTTATGATAAAACCACCGACAAAAGGTAGTGCTGTCCAGAAACTCGACGAGTAAAACTTGTCTGGAACAAGTCGGACGAACAAGGCACAAAAGTTCCTTCAAACTATGAATTTTATTCGATAGAACACAAGAGGAACAGCCCCAAAGTCGTGCACCACGAGCTCTGGGCTCCCTTACTTATATAACCAGCTCGAAAGCCAACTCAACTCAAATCAGGAACCTAATCCTACTCTGTTCACAAATCGTAACTTTCCATAACTGCTTAGGATTCTTCTATACGCAGATAGAAGCAATCTTAAGACTTCCAAACACCTTAGGAACGTATCCCACATTCCTAAACAACTCAAATTCGTGACCCACACGAAATCCTATTATAACCAACTCAAATCTTTCCATATTTGAGTCAAACCCGACTCAGCCGTAGCCTAAGTCCATAACCTAGTCGGTTGGACCTTTTCGACCAACTCTTTACGTCCACATCTCTTCATCACGTCTTGGAACCATGTAGCCACGTCCATACACTCCTTGCACACGTGCAAACATCTTCCAATGACATCCACGATACCTTCACATGCATTGTTCTTGATTCAATCATGCTGCGCAACCTCCTGATCAGCTCAACCACAATTCCTCCTGAATTTGGTTGTTGGAACCTCATCTCCTCCCTGAGACTAGTACAATGGATCCCATCACCAGCCATGTCTTGAACTCAAGCAACACCTGCACATGAATAAACAACCAATCCATACGAGCCCAAGTCCTCGACTCGACTCAAGTTAGTTCCGAACACAACACCTTATGTGAGCACCTCACATAAGCATGTTGCAAAAACACAGTAACACGATATTATCCAAATCAATCAAAATGCACCAAAAACTTAGCAAATGAATACTAAGCAATCTTTCTAGAGAAGTAAAGCAAGTATGAAACATTGCAAATGAAAAACAGAAGCATTGCAGTCAAGTTTCGGACCTTGCCAGAGCAACCCAGACCTTGAGCCGGAGCTAAGAAAATCTAGTACAACCAAGCTCCCGCTGGAGCTTGCAAAACTAGTCGGAGCTTAGCAAAAACATACCGGAGCTATCAAAAACATGTCGGAGCTAAAGACAAAACTTCACCGGAGCTGACCAAAGCTAGTCGGACCTTGCCAATAAGTCAGACCTAGCATCGAACGTAACCGGAGCTACCCAAACCAAGCCGAACCTACCATCGGACCTTGCTATAGCTCGGTGCTAGAGTCGGACATTGATAAAACGGTGTTTTGGTGATATTCAAAACTTTCATCATCAAAGCAAGTGTATTCACTACAAGCCAATGTATTCAGCACACATATGTCTTACAATCTCCCCCTTGATGAATGCATTGGCAACATCATTTAAAATCCGAACATTGGCTTATTCACATAAAAGTTTTGAAGGCAATTTCTCCCCCTTTGTAAATCAAAAGTAAAATGAGAAGAAAATCCAAAAATTATCCCATATTATCTCTCCCCCTTTATTATCTCTCCTTATGCACATATTCCCTTTCTCTTCATGCTTATCTCTCCCCCTTTGACAATGTATTCAGCAAGTCATGAGCATATAAACAAATTATCTCTCCCCCTTTAGTTGTTATGAGCATATTATAACATATACATATAAAAAAGCTCATCCAAGTCATACTATCAAGTACCTTACATTATCACATCAATGAAATACATAAAGTAGTGTAAGCCATGCTAGAGATCAAATGTAATTTTCAATTTAAGTAAGTCATGATCTCACAAACTTAACTATTTCAAAACCTGAAATCATGACACTAGTTGCTGCATTTTATTATTTTTCAAAGCATAAATTTAGATCATATGATATTTGCAAGAGATTATATGCGCATCTGCCTTATTCTAACCAACCAAGCCAAGCCTATGTCATTTGACAATCAGAAGCTTAAGGACATGGTTTTAGTCATACACAACTTCTTCCAAGTTCATATCTAAGTGCAATGATAAGCCATCTCAAAAGAAGAAGTGTGATGCATGCATATTCTCTTGATCTTTTCTCAATTTATATTTGTTCATAAAAACTCAACATGTGAGTTGATTACTTAATTAATTCTTAATGATTAAAAGCACTTGTGAACATGTAACAAGTTCAAAACAGCAAGAAAGTTCGACCATGACCAGTTTTAGTGTAAGTAATTATTCCAATTACTAGACATGGCAAAAACTACAAAATGTATAACACGAGTAATGTAGTAAGAACTTTCAGCATGTAAAAGGAATCACAAAGTCATATATGTATGAAGTACTATGCTCATATTATTTTAATTTCAGATTCACACATAGACTTCCCAAGTTTCAAAACTCCCCCTCAATTTAAGCCATGAGGATGCATAACCCCTATTTCACTACAAATGTAACAAAAACGAGTGAAATCCAAAGGTTTTGTAAAAATTTCAGCCAATTGTTGTTCGGTATCTATATGGTGAAGCACAATGTTTCCTTTTTCAACATTATCTCGGAGAAAGTGATACCTAATGTCAATGTGCTTAGTTCTAGAATGTTGCACGGGGTTTTTAGCAATGCAAATGGCACTAGTGTTATCACATCATAGTGGAACACTATCTAGATCAACCCCATAGTCCTTAAGTGTTTGAACAATCCAAAGAATTTGTGAGCAAGCACTAGCAGCAGCTACATATTCAGATTCGGCTGTGGATTGTGCAACTGAATTTTGTTTTCTAGAGGACCAAGCAACAAGAGAATTACCAAGAAAATGACAAGCACCGGAAGTACTTTTCCTATCAATCCTACAACCCCCAAAATCAGCATCCGAAAAAGCTTTCAAAGTAACGGTTGAGGAAGAAGGAAGAAGAATTCCAAATTCTTGAGTTCCATGTAAGTACGTGAGAATCCTTTTGACGGCTTGACGATGTGAAGCACGTGGGGAGGCTTGAAACTGTGCACAAAGACATACACTGAATTGTATGTCAGGTCTTGATGCCGTGAGGTACAAAAGTGATCCGATCATGCTTCTATATTCTTTTTGATCCACGGGTTCACCATCTTCATCAAGTCCAAGTGTTGTTGCTGTTCCCATTGGTGTCCGAAGAGGCTTGCTTTTGTTCATGTTGAAGCGCCTTAGGAGGTCTTTTGTATATTTTGTTTGATGCACAAAGGTACCCTCCTTGGTTTGCTTGATTTGCAGCCCCAAAAAGTAAGTGAGTTCACCCATCATACTCATTTCAAATTGGGAACTCATCATTGCTGGACCGTGTGACTTGTTCGTGCAAGCTTCCAATCATCTGTTGTGGGGGATGATCTTTGTAAAATCGTAGGGGAACAGATTTCTCACAAGCTTCTTCTTCTTCATGTTCATCACAAATCGATGAGCTTGTGACTTGAGGATGATTTGAATCAGCATTGATGGTTGTTGGTGCTGGTTGAGAATTAACATCCGGAGCTGAACCAAAGTCTTTAGCTGCTGAATTTTTGGGCAGCAGCTCCAATTCTTCCTCATCTTCAATGAAAATGCTCTCCCCCTGCGGATATGGATCTGGACCTGCAATGTTTGAGCTAGTTCCTGGGCTAGCTTCATCAAAAGACACTTCACAAGTCTCCACAATTTTGTTAGTATCAAGTAAAAGCACACGGTAGCCTCTAGTATGAGATGGATAACCAAGAAACATGCCATCAATGGATCTAGGTTCAAATTTATCAAGATTACCATGTTTTTTAACAAAGCATTTGCAACCAAAGACCCGAAAGTGTGTAACACTAGGCCTATGTCAAAACTGGAGGTCATATGGTGTTTTACCTAGCTTAGCACGCAAGAAAACACGATTTGAGATATAACAAGCGGTTGCTAACGCATCAGCCCAAAATTTCCTAGGAGTTTGATATTCATCAAGCATAGTCCTAGCCATCTCAACTAAGGTTCTGTTCTTTCTTTCTACAACACCATTTTGTTGAGGTACATATGGTGAAGAAAATTGATGATCTATTCTATTTTCAGCACAAAAGTGATCAAAAGATTGATTTTTAAATTCAGTTCCATTATCACTTCTAATTGCTTTTAAAGATTTTGGGTGATCAATTGATAATCTAAGAAATAAAGTTCTAAAGTGACTAAAAGCTTCATTCTTAGATGCCATAAAGTTAACCCAAGAGTATCTAGAATAATCATCAACAATCACAAGAATATACCATTTACCTCCGAAGGATTGAACACGTGAAGGTCCTATGGTGTCAAGGTGCAAAAGTTGACACGGTTCAGTTGTCATGATCATTGTGAGAGGAGTATGTGAACCTGCAATCATCTTAGCATGTCTACAAAAAGAGCATACAATTTCTTTGTCCCCTTTAAGCTTAGGCAGCCCACGTATGCGATCAAGAGCACTAACACGCGTTAGGTGATCAAAGCCTACGTGACCAAGTCTACGATGCCAAAAATATAGGTCCTTTGAATCATTAGCAACTAGACACCTATGCCTAGAGAAATACATATCAAAATTAGCTTTAAAAACTCTTCCAAACCGAGACATGTTAAAAATAACCTCACTATTTGAACTTACAACTTTGCAGCAGTTTTATTGAAAATAATTTCCAGATTTTCATCTAGCAATTGTGAAACAGAAAGCAAGTTGTATTTCAAATTTTTGACAAGTGCCACATCTTTCAAAGTGTAGTGATCATTTACTCTAACCAAACCCTTAGCAATTATAGGAGTTGAAAAATTATCGGCAAAAGTAAAATTCTCTACACATGACACAAAAGAGAGGGAGGAGAACCAATCTTTGTTACCGGTCATGTGGCGTGAGCAACCTGAATCCACAATCCAAATGTTCCCCTTCCTCAAATGTGTAACCTACATAGAAGCACAATACGTCGATGACTCAATACTGGGGTTAGTCAAAAGGCATTTAGGTATCCAGTACTGAGTCACGCGACGTGCAGCAGGAAAAACACGCGAAAGCTGAGACAAAACAGCAGGTTTATGAGTCAAAGTTTGAGATTTTTTATTCTTAACTACTGACCTATAAGGTGTTACTTGTGTAGCACAAAAATTAGTAGCTCCAGAGCCAAAAACAGAAGGTCCGGAGGTAAACTTTGAATGTTTTTGACTCAAAACAGCAGGTTGTACATTCGGTTCAATATGTGCAGCAAATTTTGCATGAAAGTTATGAGATCTAGCAACCATTCTTTCCCTTTTCTGTTGTTTAGCTAGTCTATAACAAAAATCTATGACATGACCATCTCTACCACAGTAGGTACAATGAAATATAACTTTGTGTTCATGTCTAGATGAGCAAACAACATTTTTATTTGAAACCGAATGAGACAATACTCCTGCAGATTTGAAAACCACTTATTTTTGTTTAGGAACTGTTTCAATCAAACCACTTTCTAATGACTTTACAATTTTAGGTGGATGTGCCTTAGCATGAGCATGAGAATCAACACCTAAACCAGTTTTATCGTTGCAAGACTTGGATGAATTCAGCAGCAAGTTTAGGTTCTTATTCCCATTACAAAACCGATCAAATGTCTTATGCATGTTATCAAGTTTATTGGACAGATCAAGGTAATTTTCACATGAAGTTTTTCTTTTTAATTTGCAATTGGAACAATATTTAACTTCATGACAACGTAAAGCATTATTCAATATAGAGATTTCATTCATATCATCTTGTAGTTTCTTATCAAGATCATCACAACTAGAACAATGCAAATCAATTGAAAGATCAAACAAAGGTCAATCTGCCCTACCCGAGAAAGAAAAACAGTTCTGGAACGCTGCAAACAAAACTCGTGTAGATCATAGAACACAAATCCAATGACAGTGAAATTTTGACATATGATAGATAATCAAGCTATGAATACAACCCAAAAAGAATCACATCGATTGGATCTGTAAAACTCGAGTTATGATAAAACCACCGACGGAAGATAGTGCTGTCCAGAAACTCGACGAGTAAAACTTGTCTGGAACAAGTCGGACGAACAAGGCACAAAAGTTCCTTCAAACTACGAATTTTATTCAATAGAACACAAGAGGAACAGCCCCAAAGTCGTGCACCACGAGCTCTGGGCTCCCTTGCTTATATAACCAGCTCGAAAGCCAACTCAACTCAAATTAGGAACCTAATCCTACTCTGTTCACGAATCATAACTTTCCATAACTGCTTAGGATTCTTCTATACACAGATAGAAGCAATCTTAAGACTTCCAAACACCTTAGGAACATATCCCACATTCCTAAACAACTCAAATTCGTGACCCACACGAAATCCTATCGTAACCAACTCAAATCTTTCCATATTTGAGTCAAACCCGACTCAGCCATAGCCTAAGTCCATAACCTAGTCAGTTGGACCTTTCCGACCAACTCTTTACGTCCACATCTCTTCATCACGTCTTGGAACCATGTAGCCACGTCCATGCACTCCTTGCACACGTGTAAACATCTTCCAATGACGTCCATGATACCTTCACATGCATTGTTCTTGACTCAATCATGCTGCGCAACCTCCTGATCAGCTCAACCACAATTCTTCCTGAATTTGGTTGTTGGAACCTCATCTCCTCCCTGACACTAGTCCAATGGATCCCATCACCAGCCATGTCTTGAACTCAAGCAACACCTGCACATGAATAAACAACCAATCCATACGAGCCCAAGTCCTCGACTTGACTCAAGTTAGTTCCGAACACAACACCTCATGTGAGCACCTCACATAAGCATGTTGCAAAAACACAGTAACACGATATTATCCAAATCAAACAAAATGCACCAAAAACTTAGCAAATGAATACTAAGAAATCTTTCCAGAGATGTAAAGCAAGTATGAAAAATTACAAATGAAAAACAGAAGCATTGCGGTCAAGTTCTGGACCTTGCCAGAGCAACCCGAACCTTGAGCCAGAGCTAACAAAAGCTAGTACAACCAAGCTCCCGCCGAATCTTGCAAAACTAGTCGGAGCTTAGCAAAAACATACCAGAGCTATCAAAATCATGTCAGAGCTAAAGACAAAACTTCACCGGAGCTGACCAAAGCTAGTCGGACCTTGCCAATAAGTCGGACCTAGCATCGAACGTAACCGGAGCTACCCAAAACAAGTCGGACCTACCATCGGACCTTGCTGTATCTCGGTGCTAGAGTCAGACCTTGATAAAAAGGTGTTTTGGTGATATTCAAAACTTTTATCGTCAAAGCAAGTGTATTCACTACAAGCCAATGTATTCAACACACATAGGTCTTACACTCCTCCAGTCGGGCCACTTCGCTGAGGAGAGGGGAGTAATGTACTTGAAGGGGTTGTTAACCCGATGCTGGAAGCAGAAGCCGTCGAGGAAGTTTGTTTTGTTCTTCTTCCCAGTCCGCCTCAGCACGAAGAACTGCCGGAACACCAGCACGCATGGGCACACCCCGATGAACATCTCGCAGAAATGCGAGAACCCTGCCGCCACCACCAGACAGTTCGGCGACAGGTGATGAAGCTGGAGCCCAAGGACTTCCAGGAGTGTCACCAGGAAGGAGGAAACAGGAGGGACGAACCCGGAGTATGCATACGCCTGGAAGAAGACGATCTCTTTCTCCCTCAATTTCAGTGGCAAGGAGCCAGGATGGATCAGATCCTATCATTCCTTCTCCTCCCATCCAAAAAGCCGCTTCACAAGTGACACATCCTCCATCTGGGAAGGAGGCAGAGCTGAGTCTATTGGAGCAGGGGTCGAGAACCTCAAGGATGGGCGGACACACAAGGAGGGAATTGAAGGCTCGAATCCTTGGGGCGTGCAGAAGAAAGAAACCTCCATTGCCCACAAAGGTACCTTTTTAAGTACCCTAGTGGCGTTTGGGCGCACCGTGCAAATTTGAGCGGGCTCCATAACAGCAGCTTGTACCATGATGTCCATGATGAGCGGGCCCAGGTCCCCCGTCAGAAAAGCCAGCCTGAGCAGTTCCCCGCCAGAGAAGGCAACCCAGCGGTTCCCATAAGGACGGAAGTGAAAGCAGCAAAAGTGCAGCAGGCGCCTTGGGAACCATCACGATAATGTCGCAGCAAAGATCCCGTCGCCATGACCCCTCAACCAGAGAGGGACCCGTGGTCACATCAGCAGAAGAGCGTACCGCTTCGACTGATCAAGACAAAATTAAAAGACCGCCGAGAAAGAAGGATAAGGCCAAACCCTCGGGCTCGTCGCCTCACCCCAAGGTGGACCCAGGGGCCACTGTTGGTACCCGGCATACCGGGTACCCTCGCGCACAAGCTAGAGCCGCCTAGGTACCTCGCCTCCCAGCAGGGACAGAGTTCGAGGGCACCACGTGTTCAAAGAAACCCGGACCCACCAGCCTCAGATGGGAAGTACGGGGTGCCCACGAGACATCCAAAAGGGGGAGCTCAACTCCACCTTGACGACAAGCTCCCAAGCAGCCATGTGTCTAGCAGGACGGGACCCGACCTCCTCCGCATAGGTGAGCTCCCAAGCTGCCACGTGGCCCATGAAGTCGAGACCCGATCTCCCTAGCGGAGGCGAGCACCCGAGCTGCCACGTGGCCCACGGGGGCAAGACCTGGCCTCCCCCACGGAGGTGAGCTCCCAAGCTGCCATGTGGCCCACAATATGGGTGTGGCCTCCACCATGGCGGAGACCTCTCCAGCGGCCGCATGGTCAGTCCACTTGCCCTGAGCAGATAGTGAGGAAGTTAAGAGGGTGGTGCGCCTTGTCTCCATCAAGCCTTGAAGATACGCAGTGTCGAAGTGTAGCAACGACACTTCCCCCGATACTACCAAATGTAGCCCACGGAGGTTCTTATTTTGGTTGGGGCACACATAGATCAAGAACAAGATGGTGACACGAGAGATTTACATGGTTCGGGCCACCTGAGTGTAATACCCTACTCCACGGGGTGTGTGTTGTTGTATTAAGAATCAGTAGGAAGCGTAGTGTATGGCTCAGCTTGGATCTGCCCTCTGTATCGTGCGGCTCAGTCCTTTTATAGTCCAAGGACTGACCGTTACATCATTTGCCTGGCCTGACATGTGGCCCTGGTGTATTTAATAGCCTAATACACTGTCTATGAGCATTAAGCATAATTAATAGTGTGATAACGTGCCTTAATGGCTGCGTTATCTCTATTAACAGTGCTCTGATTGTGTGTCATTAATACAAATTACTGACACGTAATCAGGTCTTGTAACTGCCACTTTAACTGTCCCTTGAATGTACGTGTTGGAGGAGATCCGACAATGTATTCGTTGGTGATGAAGGTCTGGAGGCTTCACACGTGGCAGCTTCGGAGCTTCCCCTTGCGGGGAGGTAGCTTCGGAACCGCTATACACGTGTTGGCACTGAAGCTCCCCTCTGCTGGGAGTTAGGTCTGGGGTTATTGTACACGTGTTAGCAGCAGAACTTCCCTATGTTGGGAGTTTATTTCTGGACTTACATTGCACGTGTCAACCCCGGAGCTTCCCATATGAAGGGTGCAGGTCCGGTGTAGTGTGACATGTGGGGCCTGAGGAGACCTTTACCTTTGACAGGTATAACTCTCTTGCACTTCTTGCGGTATCGTGGGGTACCCGGTACGCAGGGTACCAACAGTAGCCCTCGGGCCCACCTCTGGGAGAAATCCTTTGGGTTAAGTTATTCTAACAGAGGTGGGGCCATCCTTGATTCCCGCACTTGGACTTCAAAAGTCTTCTGATGTGCCATTGGGGCGATGGTCCGAGATTAAACAATCGCCGTGTGGCTTGTTATGAATGCGGCAGATGAGATCTTTGAGTGTGGATCTCACACAATTGAAGGTTGCCAGTTCCCAATAAAAAAACCATATCGGTTTCGAGCACCTTGTCAGGGTGTCACATTTGGGTTTCTCGCTGCCCATCATGACAACGGTTCGCCTGGGGTAACAACCTCGATCTCTTCGTCGGGGTGGCCTTGGGCCTATTCGTCATGGACGGGGTAGATTTTTGAAATGTGACCCCACTCTTGTGGCGGTTTCCATCCAAGTGTCGCGGAGGCTTAGTTAAGAAGGAAAGTATGCGTGGTCTGAGGACTCTTTATGCTTTCGATCAAACTTGCGCTCAGAGCCTCCCAAACTTTGCCTATCTTTCCCTTCCTTCGCTCTGCTTTGCTGCGATGGAGTTGGGTCTTCCCAAGAGCCGCCTCAAGAGCAAGGATGATCTGATGAAGGTTCGGACCTATATGGGCTGGTCAAGTGACTCCTTCAGCCACTTGATCCGTGCCGGCAAGCTCCTATTCAAGAAGGAGCGTAATGGCGACATGGTGTACTTCTCAGCGTACGCCATGGTGGGATTGATCCCACCTTTTTCAAGTTTTCTCTTAATGCTGCTGGACGTCTACGGTCTCCAGCTGTATCATCTTGGCCCCCATTCTCTTCTGCTAGTGGCAACCTTCGTCCACTTCTGTGAGATGTGGGTGGGTGTTCCCCCCTACATCGAGCTGTTCTGTAGCTTCTTCAAGGTCCACACCACCGACAAGGGGACTGGGCTTCTTGGCTTCTACTATTTCGTGAAGCGCAAGAACTGCCCCTTCTAGTATTTGAATTCATTCCCTTCTGGCAATTGGGACGACTGGAAGAAGGATTGGGTCGTCATTGCAGTGGAGGAGCACGAAAGGTTGGAGCTGCCCCAAGGACTCCCCAACATTGATACCGACACCTGGAGTGTAGTCCTGGAGCTGTCGGATGCCTTTAACCCTGTCTTGACTAGGATCCGAGAATGCGTGGAGGGTGGAGTGACCCCTCAGATCGTCTTCGGAAATTTCTTAGTCAACAGGTGGGCTCCGCTGAGGATGAGGGAGAAGCTCGCCCGGGCCCTCAATAGTGTGATGGTTGATGACCAGATCAAAACCGGTCGGATGTCCAACTTGGATGACGAAGCTCTGGAGCTCCATCTCAAGAAATTTTTGCATGGGATAAACGTCAAAGGCGACGACTTGGTTTTGTTGGCTGCTTTCCTTCCTTTGAACATGGAGCCAGAGTTCAACAGATAGCTCCAGAGGAAGATGCCGACGCTTGATGACCTTGGTGAGATGGAGGGGCATCATACCTTCGGGATCGTGATCCTTCGGAGCTTCTGAAGGAGTGCCTGACTCTGCCCCAAGCCATAGGGTTGAAGACACCGGCAAGGGCAAGGGCAAAGAGCCAACCGAACCCTCCAACCAGAAGAGGAAGCTGAAGCATGCTGATGGGAGGTCCGTGAGGCCTGCTCCCTCTACAACGGCTCCTTCTCCCTGGCGAGGGAGGTCTTCTGCAACTGCACCTTCTCTGGCGCAGGCGTCTTCGAGAGGCGCTAGCTCCGGACAGTCAACACCAGCCTCAGTGTCGGCTAAGAGCTCCAGGCATGGGAGTTCTTCCCGACTAACAGAAGCTCCATCCGAGAGGACTCCGACTGCCGCAAGTGGTCCCTTGCAGCGGTCCTAAGTCATTGTCTTACCATACTTGGTGAGCTCTAGCTCTGGACCTCAGAAGAAGAGGTTCCGCGGTGACTGGGGCGGTAGCATCCCTAGGTAAGCATCAAGTGCTTGCCTTAAAATGCTAGTCCTGTTTTTGCTATGTCTTTAATATTTTCATCCCTTTTTTTCCAGGGTGTCAAGAAAGGAGTCAGGGACTTCGGCATCTATCGCAACGACCGTGGATGCGCATGCTGAAGCTCCAGCTTCGACCACCAAGCCTCCTCCTCAAGTGGTGGCAGAAGTCACGACAGCTCCAATGCCATCTGTCGTTGATTTGGATTCAGAGTCCTCGCCGGAAGCTCTCGTGGTAGCGCCGGACCACGAGAGCAAAGTTGAAGATGTACCTGTGGCAACATTGCCGGAGGCTGATGCTCCAGTGCTGGATGTGGAGATGTCAGAAGCTCCGTCCTTTGAGTCGAAAGTCATCAAAGGCCTGGCCGCTGAGCCAGAGACAACTGAAGCCCCGACCATCAAGCTGGAGATGGTTGAAGCTCCGGCCCTTGGGCCAGAAATTATTGAAGGTCCGACTATTGAGCCGGAAAGACTTGATGCTCCGGTTGCTGAACTGGAAGTAGATGACGTGCCGCCTCCAGAGCCAGTGGTGGCAGAGGCACCGAATGAATCCTCAACCGTTGCCCTGGAGGTAGCTGCCCCAGAGGTGTCTAGACCAGAGCCGGAGCAGCATGAAGAGGTGACAGTAGGTCCTCCAGCCTCGGAGCCGGTAACTGAAGACCTGGAAGCAACGCCTTCAACTTCAACTCCGGAGGTGGGAGTTCCCCCAATGGGTTCTTCCTCTACTGCTACTGAAGGGCTTCTAGAGAGCGGCCCTAGTCCTGCAGAAGCTCAGGGGACCACACTTGTAGAGTGGGATTCTATTTTTGTAATGGAGAACCCCTTGGAGCCAACGGAGTTGATCCCAGCGGGTCTGGAGCCTATCCCCTTGGCGTTGTCCATAGACAATGCCTGCTTAAGTCTCCGACAAGTTCAGCTCGCCTTTGATCATGAGAGCAAAGCCTTGGAGGAGGAGCGCAACACCTTAAGGCGTTGGCATAACAGACTCCATTTTGAGACCAGGCTTGCTCAAACAAGACTTGCTGACTAGAAGGAGTGGATCAAGAGGGAAAAGGCCCAGATGGAATACTGGGACAAGCTGCTGGAGGAGAAGGAAGTTGCCATCAGGGCGCTTGATGCTAACTCTAGGGAGATCCTTGAGCAAGCTAAGGAGAGGTGTGATGCTGCTGATGAGCGTCACGAAAACCTCAATGAATTGAACGAGGTTCTCCTAAAGCACCGAGCGGACCTTGAGGCGAGGGAAGAGAAACTCCTGGAGCAGCAGGAGGATATTTTGAAGAGGGAGGCGGAGGTCACCCAGAAGTTGACTCTGGGTGAATAGAATTTGGCAGATCGCATCAAAAAGCTGGATTTATGGAATAAGGAGATAAAGGAGAAGTACTGGAAACTGGGGTAGGAGCTCTCGAAAAGAAAAGCTGATGTTGCCATTAGGGAAGAAAAAGTGAGAGGCAGGGAAAAAGACCTGGCGGAAAGGCAGAACCACATCCACCTCCGGGAGATGGAGCTGACCGATCATGACAAGCAAGTTGCCGAGAATATGCAGCAGCATGCTAAATTGGCCGAGAGCCTCGCTCGAGAAGGTTTGGAGCTTGCAGCCGCCCGAAAGTCACTGGAGGAGCTGTGGAGCTTGAAGGAGACGGAGTCCATTCAAGTGTTGGACTTCTTGGGGTGAGCCAACGACGCGCTGACGCCACTAGGTTTCAGTCCTGTACGTCCAGACAATCCGGAGCTAGACTTGGACCGAGCGCTAGTGACCCTCAATGCTGCTAGCAGCAAACTCGACACGATGGGTGAGGTCATTGCGGACCAGCTGGAGACAGAGGGGAAGTCTTTAGCTACAAACATCACATAATATGTGCTGACGTTCTATGTGAGCCGAGACCCCCAATTCTCCCTGGACCCGATGCTCCAAGGTCCCGTTGCTGAAGAGGGGGACGCCACCAAGGCCAGCGTCCAAGAAGTTGCCAAGAAAGTCGCCTCATTCTTCTGCAGGGCTTAGTACCTCCGATAACTAGGACTTTTTCCTTTTGCCTCCTGTTGTAATCCCAATTTTGTAATCCAGTGCTTCGAATTAATGAAATCCACTTTGCCGTGAATTTTCACTTTATTGTTGTTTTGTCTTCAATATACTGTGCTCTGTCTTGTTGGCCCCCTGATATATGTGCACAATTGTAGTGTGTACATGTACCAAAAGGATTTGACAACATGTTGATGAATTGAACGCTTCAAACTTGTAGATTTTAGGTCCAAAGTCTTTATTTCCGACACGTTGACGGCAGGACCCCTGGGATTGGTGGAGCTTGGTAGCTCCAACGGTACCCACCATCAACGTATAAAATGTTGACAGCGGACCTCCTAGGATTTATCGGAGCCTTATAGGTCCGGTAGCGCCCAATGTCAACGCCAGAATCATTTGAAGGTAAGCCCCCAAGGGGTTGTTAGAGCTTTGTAGCTCCGACGTCACCTACTGTCAATATATTAAACATCGATAGTGGGCCCCCTTGGAGGATGTTGGAGCTTAATAGCTCCGGCATTGTCCACCATCGCTATGAATTCCTATTTTTCCAGCTCATTAAATACAAGAAAAGAGTAAAATTCGTCCTTTTGTCTATAAATCATTTGTGACTTATCATTCTTATTTGAGTTTTAAATATGAAGAAACTCGATATGGTAATAAGCATATTGATATAATCTTTCCGGACCCATATGCTTTTTTAGTACTCACCCTACTGAGGCCTGTCGGGGTGTAGGTAGAGTGGCGTACTTAGTGTGCAGGACCAGGATAAGTCGATAGCATACTCTAGACATATGTTGGCTTGGCGTTTAGGCAAGTAGACTATACAACATGTTAAGATCCAAAGAGATCAATAATATAACTTGTCACACATGAATAACTTGGGCAAAAACTAAAAAAGAATTGCACCAAGAAGGTTAAAAACAATAATTTGATAGATCGAGCCTTGTACAAAAATAAATGCATGTGGAGTCTGTTTTCACACAATAATGTTTTTCATTATAGGTCCAGATTACAGGGGAGATAAGGACACACTTAGGGTGTAGGACCAAGCTAAGTGCGCTATAGAACTTGTACTAACCCAGGGCAGGTAGTAACATATTTAGTACTGTGACTGTATGCAGTGTTACTTGAACTTCCCGGACCTTCCCAGAGGGGTTCGGATGTTCTCCCGGAGGACCTACCCTTCTCTGTATATTGACTCTATAACATACATTGTATGTAATTACAGACTCACCTCCGTGATTCTAAGCATAAAACTTATGGAGGTGCTCGATGTTCCAAATATTAGGAAGTGGAGTCCCATCCTCAGTTGCCAGGCGAACGCATCCGGGTCAGGATACTTTGATCACTCGGAAAGGACCTTCCAAGCTGGGGGAAAGTTTGTTCATCCCTTCACGAGTTAGTATCTTCCGAAGCACCAGATCACCTTCTTCAAGCTGTCGGTTGTGCACATGCCTTCGATGATAGCGTTGGAGCGCTTGGCGATAACGTGCATTCCGAACAGCTGCTTGGCACCTTCCCTCGTCGACGTGGTCAAGGTCTTCACGCCGGAGCTGGTCCTGCGCGGCTTCGTCAAAGGTTTGGACCCAGAGGGACCCCAAGGTGATCTCCGGAGCAAGGACTACTTCAACTCCGTACATCAGGAAGAAGGGTGTTTCTCCAGTTGACTGGTTAGGTGTTGTCCTGTTCGCCCACAATGTGGACAGAAGATCATCAATCCAGTTGGCTCTGTGCTTTTTCAGGCACTCGTACGTGCGCGTCTTGAGTACTTTTAAAATTTCTGCATTTGCTCTCTCGGCTTGGCCATTACTTGTTGGGTGAGCTACTGAGGCGTAACTGAGTTGAATGCCGAGGTCTTTGCAATATTCTTGGAAATCAACACTTGTGAATTGGGCTCTGTTGTCAGTTATGACTTTGTTTGGAACTCCAAATCTGCATATAATGGACTTCAAAAACTCGATTGCTGATTGCTTGTTGATTGTCACTACTGGAGTTGCTTCCGACCACTTGGTGAACTTGTTGATGGTGACATACAGGAACCCTTAACATCCGATGGCTTTTGGGAATGGTACCAAAATGTCCATGCCCCACACAGCGAATGCCATATAGGAGGTATCATTTGTAGTGATTAAGCCGGTTTGTGAATCTGTTTTGCGTGGAACTGGCACGCTTCACATTTTTTCACTAGCTCAATCGCATCCTGGAGTGCTGTAGGCCAATAAAAGCTGTGCGAGAAGACTTTACCGACCAGCGTGCGTGAAGAAGCATGGCTCCCACACTCGCCTCCATGGATTTCCGTGAGAAGCTCGTGAACTTCTTCCATTGCAATGCACCACATTAGGATGTCGTTGGCACCACGCCGGTAGAGATCCCCTTCTACCAATGTGTATCTTTTAGCTAATCTGACAATTCGGTCAGCGGATACACTATCTTCAAGAAGGATATTGTCTTTCAAGTAGCTCCGAATCTTCGAGATCCATGCATCGAAGCTAACTTGAGCTTCTGAGTCTTGCGTGCTGGGTTGCTCGGAGCTTCCGACCGCACCTACGACCCTTGGTGGACGCCATGGTAACAGGGCCACCGGGACTGCCAGCTTCATGGTGCTGGTCTCGGCCCCTTTGCTCAGTTCGACATGCTGAGCTGTTGGTCTTGACAACCTTCGGACAAAGATTCTGTCGGGAGCCAGAGCTCTAGTTGAGGCCTTCGTCGAGATTTCTTCACCTTCAGCGTTATGAGGACGGTGAGCATGGTGGAGATCCAGGACTTTGAAGTCCTTCTAGAGCCTTTGGACTTCAAGGAGATAGGCAGCTAGTTGGGGATTGTTACAACAACATTCACCTTTGACTTGTTTGATGATGAGTTGTGAATCACCCTTTACCAACAGCTGTTTGACACCATAAGATAGTGCTACCTTGAGTCCGTAGATGAGAGCTTCATACTCCGCCATGTTATTGGTCGCCTTGAAATCAAGGTGAACCATGTATTTGACCTTCTCCCCAGTTGGAGCAAGGAGAAGGATTCCAGCTTCGGCCCCCTGCTTCTACATGGAGCCGTCGAAGTAGAGAGTCCAGTGAGGCTCGGTGAATACCGGAACCTTGGGTTCCGGTTTCTACCCACTGTGGCCCCCAGGGTTTGATGGAGAGGGAGTTCATTCCGCCACAAAGTCAGTCAAATCTTGACTTTTGATTGCTTGTCGTGACACGAATTCGAGATCGAACTCAGCCAGTTCCGCTGCCCACTTTGTAATCTTCCCGGTAGAGTTAGGGTTATGCAAATTGCACACAGTGGAAAATAAGTTACCATTGGGCTTGGAAGTTGTGACAAAGCTTCCTGGAGGCAATAAGAACTGCATAAAGCAGCTTATGCACCTCAATGTATCTTGTTTTGGCATCATGGAGTACTTCGCTAATGAAGTATACCAGGTGCTAGATGGTCTGGACCCTCTCAGAGGGACCCAGAGCTTCTTCTCCATCGACTTGGACCCTCCCGGAGGGGTCCAGACCTTCTTGCTGTGCTTCTTGGACCCTCCCGGAGGGGTCCAGAACTTCTTCTTCTTCTTCGACCTAGACCTTGCTAGAAGGGTCCAAATCATCTTGGTCGGCCAGGTGAATCCCCTCAGGTGAATGTGGTTGATCTTCTAGCATTTCGCCTTGAGGTTCCCTGTCTGAGGGTTGTGACCCGGACACGCCTTCAGGTAACTTCGGACCCTCCCGGAGGGGTCTGGGCTCCTGGACTGGTTATGGCTCCGGTCTTTCTGCAACCAGGACCATGCTGACAACTTTGGTAGTTGGAGAAATATAAAGCAGTAAAGGCTCACCGGGATTCAGAGCTACCAAAATCGGTAGTGTGGTGAGGAGCTGTTTCATCTCTTGAAATGCCTTTTCTGCTTCTTCAGACCAATGAAATGGTCTGGACTTCCTCAAGAGTTTGAAGAAGGGAAGTTGTGACACCCAGTTCCGAAAATGAACCAAGTGAATGCATATGTGTGCCCAGGATGTTCAACACACATATACGAGCGCACTCACAAAAGGATATACAGAAAATTACCACAGAACAAGATTAATTAACCACTTTCATTACAAAATTCAGAATATCCTCGAATACATGCAATAATGATTATTAATAACAAGTTCCAACTATTGCAGTGGAAATAAACTAATTAAGCAAACTAAGCAACTAAGCAAAGGGGTATAACACATCTCCAACACTCCACAGGCAAAGCTGGCGGTAGACACGGCCTAGAACTCCGCATTATCATCGTTAAACTCCCAATCCTAACCTGCAACTTTGGGGGGGAATTGCAAGAGTGAGTACATGTCGTACTCAGCAAGTGTGGAAAGTATGACATGTAGCTGATACAAATGACGATATAATAATGGCTAAGTGCTAAAAGTACATTAAAACATTTGAAAAGCAGTATATTATATGTATGTGAATAAACCCATCATAAACTATGTAATCATCATAATACCAGTCCATAATTCATTACCATCGTCCATATTCTAGATTTCTCATTACCAATATCCATAATCATTATCAGAGTTTAATTCATAACCATCCATAACAACCCCAAAAATCATCCCGAATCCCAAGTAACCTCTAATCATGGAAGTTTTCCAGGTGCTCATAACTGGGAGCACGGCTATCATGATAGTTTTATTAGACACTCTGTAGAGGTTGTACCACTTTACCCACGTGTTTGTGATTTCATCACCTTTTGATGACTAGAACCTCTATTATGCCGTCTCACACTTTCATCGGTGTGTGGCCCAGAGATCACAAAATAGCCTTTACAAAGGGATTACTAGCTATAGGATCGAAGAGCACGTGAAAAGCTACCAGAGGGGGGTGAATGGTAGATTTAAAAAATCTTACGAAGCGGAAACAATTAAATCCCAACCCTTTCGGTAGAAAAATGATCCGTTAAAGAAATCGTGTGTGAGACTAATCTAAATATGTTTCACCGTGACAAACGTGATATATATCAGAGAAAATTAATTCACGAAGATGAAACAACAAGAATCACTCAAATCCGTCAAGAGAAACTCATGTTACGATCGAAAGATCGAACAAAGCTCAATCTGTCCTACCCGAGAAAAACAGTTCTGGAACTCTGCAAAGAAACTCGTGTAGATCAGAAACCACAAATCCAATGACCATGAAATATTTACATATGATAGATAATCAAGTTGTGAAGATAACCCAAAAATAATCACGTCAATTGGATCTGTAAAACTCAAGTTATGATTAAACCACCAAAGAAAGGTAGTGCTGTGCAGAAACTCGACGAGAAAAACTTGTCTGGAACAAGTCGGACGAACAAGGCTCAAAAGTTCCTTTCAACTATGAATTTTATTCAATAGAACACAAGAGGAACAGCCCTAAAGTCGTGCCTCACGAGCTCGGGCCTCCCTTGCTTATATAACCAGCCCTTAGGCCAACCCAATCTCAACTAGGACTCTAATCCTACTCAAATCACGAATCGAAACTTTCCATAACTGTTTAGGACTCTTCTATACGTAGATAGAAGAAATCTTAAGACTTCCAAACACCTTAGGAATGTATCCCACATTGCTAAAACAACTCAAATTCGTGACCCACACGAAATCCTATCATAACCAACTCGATACTTTCCATATCGGACCATAACCGACTCCCCCGCAGCTGAAGTCATCAACCAATACGACCCGATCCTTCGAACCAGATCTCTCCTTCCTTAGTCCATCTTCGGAACCATGTTGCCACATCATGCACCACATGCATACATGCGAACACCTTCCTTCGACGTCCAGTAACCTTCATATGCACCGCCCTTGATTCAATCATCCTGCGCGACCTCCTGACCCGCTCAACCACAATTCCTCCTGAATTTGGTTGTTGGAACCTTATCCCCCCCCTAAGACTAGTCCAATGGATCCGGTCGCCAGCCATGTCTTGAACTCAAGCAACACCTGCACATGAATAAACAACCAATACTTTCGAGCACAAGTCCTCGACTTGACTCTCATTAGTTCTGAAACTACAACATCTTACGTGAGCATCTCACATAAGCATGTTGCAAACTATAGCAAAATGATATCAGCCTTAACCACCAAAACACATCAAAAACTTAGTAAAAGATTACTAAGCAACTTTCCATCAATGTAAAGCAAGTACGAAACATTGCAAGATAAAAGCAGAAACACTGCGATCAAGCTCCGAACCTTGCCAAAGCTAACCGGACCTTGAACCGGATCTTACCAAAGCTCGCCGGACCTAGCACCAGAGCTAACCAAAGCTAGTACAACCTAGCGCTGAAGCTTACCAAAGCTATTACAACTTAGCGTCGGAGCTTGCCAAAGCTAGTCGGAACTAGTAAACCCAAAAGCCAGAGCTAGAAAAACATGTCGGAGCTAACCCACATAAGTCGGACCTAGCAAAACATATTGGATCTTAACAAAGACATGCCGGAGCTATCAAAGACATGCCGGAGCTAAAAGACAAAGCTCACTGGAGCTACCCAAAAATATGTCAGACCTAGACAAAGAAAGTCGAACCTATTATCGTACCTTGCAGAAGCCCGGAGCTAGAGTTAGACCTTGATGATAAAGGTGTTTTGGTAGTATTCAAAACTTTTATCGCTATAGCCAATGTATTCAACACACATAGGTCTCACAATCCCCCCCTTGATGCACTACAGGAAACGCGATCATTTGCGACGGCCTTATTTATTTGCGACGGCCAGCCGTCGCAAACAGCTTAAATTGCGATGGCCCTCCTCTGGCCGTCGCAAATAAAAGGGACGTCGCGACTAAGGACTTATTTGCGATGGCTGTAGGTCTGGCCGTCGCAAATAAGACCTTATTTGCGACGGCCAACCCTAGAGCCGTCGCAATTAAAGGAGCCGTCGTAAATAACGCCTTATTTGCGACGGCGAGTACAAGGCCGTCGCAAATAGGAATTAATTGCGACGGCCCTGAATTAAGGCCGTCGCAATTAAGGCAGCCTTCGCAAACTAAGTCTAATATCAGGACCCTCCGGCCCCGACTCTTCATTCACAATTCCCCACCGCCGCCCCCGACCCCGCCGCGCCCACCGCCCCCAGCCCCCCGCCGCCCCTGCGCCCCCGGCCCCACCGCACCCTCGCCATCGGACCGCCGGCCCCGCCGCTAGCCGCGCCCCCGCCGCCAGCCCACCACGCCCCTGCAGCCCCCAGCCCCCCGCCGCCCTCGACCCCTGCGCCCCTGGCCCCTGCGCCCCCAGCTCCTGCGCCCCTGTCCCCCCGCCGCCCCTGGCCCCTCGCCGCCCCCGGCCCCTGGCCCCCGACCCCGCCTCCCCCGGCCCCTTTGCGCCCACGGCCCCGCCGCGCCCCCTGCGCCTGACGTCGACGTGCCCCTGCCGCCTCAGCCCCGGACAGCAGCGCCGCCGGCCTCCTCCAACGACTCCGCCGTCCGTGCAAAGCTGTCGGCCCGTTGCTCCACGCCGCACAAGTAAAGTAGGCATTTAGTTGTTAATTTCTAGATAATTAGTTGTTAATTGATGATTAGTTGTTATGCTATTTAGTTGTTAATTGTTATGCAAATTAATTGTTAGGTTGTTGTTAATTAGTTGTTAATTCTCATTAATTGTTAGTAGTTGCTAATTAGGTTTGAATTACAATTAATTGTTAGTTAGTTGTTAATCGTTGACCATTCTAATTAATTATTAGTTAGTTGTTAATTAGTTGTTAATTGGATCTTAATGTTACTATATATGCTTAGGTTTAATTTAATAATGTTTAAGATTTGTATTATTGCTCTCGTTATGTTTAGGTTTATTGAAGTAAATTGCTCTCATTTGAATTATGGTTATGTTTAGGTTTATTGAATTGCTCTCATTTGAATTATGGTTATGTTTAGGTTTATTGAATTGCTCTCATTTGAATTGAATTGCTCTCATTTGAATTGAATTGCTCTCATTTGAATTGCTCTCATTTGAATTGAATTGCTCTCATTTGAATTGCTCTCATTTGAATTGAATTGCTTATGTTAGAATTGAGTTGATAAATTAATGAATTACAATGGATAATTGTTATGTTTAGGTTTATTTGAATTGCTTAGTTTTTTGAATTATGCTTAGGTTTATTTGAAGGGTCGTTGAATTGCTTAATTTTGATTACTTGAGTGTTCAAGTATTATATATACATAAATGGGATTCGGACCAGCTTGACAAGGCCCGACAAGGCCCATTTAGTGGTCAGGTAAAGTATGCGTGTAGACGGGCACGAAGGCGAACGACGACAATGAGGATGGAAAGCTCCTGCGCGTGGATGGCGTACTCCGACGAAGTGGTTTCATCTCTGATCTATGGCAGCTAACCCTAAAGCCTTTGTGGAATTGTCATATGAGACTAACTTTCCTCTCACTCTTTCTCTAGTTCTTTCCTCTCTCTTAAATGACATGAAAATGAAAATGAGCAACGTAACCTATAGCAATGTATTACCCGTTTCGGATCGGCACATCTCACATGCCATGGCATGTGAGACGTGCAGGTTCGGAATTGTCCCTTTTTTGGACAGCCTCGGAGTGACCGAGGGGGCGTGACTTGTGACGAGACGCGGGTCCGGATTTGGACGAGATTTCGGTGGCGTAACCCTATTGTTCTCTGCTGCACCATTTTCGAGCGTGTAGTGGAGAACAACGGGGTTATGCTGCCGAAATTTCGTTCGAATCCGGATCACGTGTCTCGTCATGAGCATGCTCCGCTCGGTCACTCTTGGGTGGGTTTTAGGATCTATCTGCCTAGGTTGTAGGGCCGTGACATAACACAACAATACATTAACGACAATTTCTTTCGCATTAAACTGCAGAGTCAAACATGGGTGAAGACCGTAGTTGAACGGTGTCCTCGGGTCCATAGTGCGTTTGCACTATCCCGGGGTCATCGACAGGGTGCCCGCTCTTTCGTGGGAGGACTACGCACGCGTCCATCACCAGGAGCACAGTAACCTTCAGGAGGCCGTATGGGCCGATTTTATGGTAAGTATGTTAAAAAAGTTTCTAAGTTACAACTCTTAAACTCGTTTAGTGAACATCTCTTCAATATATTCTTTATCGCAGACAAGATATACTTTAGAGGACCCGAACGACCGTCGCCGGTTTGAGGATGCGAGGCGAGTGTTTCACTTCAACGCTGCCAAGGCGCTTCGACAAGCTTTGTCGAACGCCCGTGTTCAAATTATTAATGAGCACTTGAAGGCGAACCAGCAGCACGTGTTACACTTCCGGCAAGAGAGCAAGAGGCACCTGACGGAGGAGGAGTACGCGCAGGTACGTGGAGTGTAGTAAGTACTTTTTTCAGATAATTGCCTCGATGGTATTTTTAACGACTTCCAACTATGTGCAGGGCCACGTGAGCTGGTTGCAGGGTCGGACCGATGCATTTCGGGCCCTTTGTCGCTACTGGGCTAGCGACGAGTTTAAAGCTAAGTCTGAGAAGGCTCGAGACTGCAGAGGGGTGGAGGGGAAGAGCAGGCACGGGCAAGATAACCACTTGCGTTTAGCTAAACGCATGGTAAGTGTGTGTAACTTATGTTTATATATTAATAATATATTGTTCGTACTAACACGTATTGACAGGAGCGCGAGACGAGGGTGCCGCCCACCCCTGCTGAGGTCTGGAAGAGAGGTCACAGGGACCCTTCTCAGCCGACGGGGTGCAGTCAGGCTGCAGCCGAGCGGTTGGCAAGTTTAGAAATCATTCATATTAAATATAACTATATAGATTGTTGAACTTACACGGTTTTCTTGTTTTGCAGACTAAGTACGGGGAGGAGGCTAGGAAGATACACGGCGAGGATTTCGATTGGGAACGTCAACCGATCGATCCTCAAGCTGCGTATGCAACCGGTGGTGGAAAAGCACACGGAAGATGAGTTTACAAGTAATTTTATCGTTTTCATTTCAAAGTATTCAAGATATTTCAATTTCATATTACTGACTCTCTTTTTTATAGGCTCGCCATATTCGACGGAGTTGTCGACTCGAGGGCGGGGAGACCTGCGAGAGGCAGCTCCACGCAGGCTTCGGGCACGGGAGGTCACCGCGTATCGCAGAGGGACATTGAGATGCAGTCCCTCCGAGAAACTGTAGAAGAAAACGAAAGGCGACATGAGGAGGAAAGGAGGGAGGCGGAACGCCAAAGGATCGCGATGGAGGCCACGATCCAAACCCAGGCAGCAGCGTTGGCGCAGATGCGGGAAGCAATGGAGGTAACAAAATAAAAACTAAAATTCTTATTAATTCAGCGTAAATGACTTATTAATATGTAGCATTTAATGTTTGCAATGACATGCCATCGCTCGAGCGCAAGGTCTGGGAATCCAGCTACCGGTACTACCACCGGTCCTTCCAGGGGATCCTTCTTCAGCGGGTCAGGTAAGTTTCTATGTAATCCTTCTTCTCCAGCGTAATAAGATTGAGATAGATGAAAGAGAGAGATAGTTAGATAGAAGAAAATGATTGAGATAGAAGAATGATAGAGATAGAAGAAAGAGAGACAGAAGAAAGAGTGAAAGATAGATAGAGTAGGATAGGAATGAAGAGAGAGAGTAAGATGTAGATGGAGATAGAGAGAGGGGAAGATAGAGGAAGGGAGATGTAGATGGAGATAGAGGGAGGAAGATAGAGGGAAAAGGATATCAATAGAGAGATAGAGTGAGAGAGAAAGATAGAGTGAGAGACAAAGAGAAACGGAAGGAGAGGGGAAGAGAGGGGATCTAGATGAAGATAGAGGGAGAGGAAGGGAGAGAGAGATATTGATGTATTTATATTCTAACTCTAAGTTTCATTAATTGTAGGGATCCGCGACGGCTGCACAAACGCCGTCGCCGTCGCTACCGCCGCCTGGAATGAGGCGTGATGACGACTTCGACTTCGGAGGTGGCTCCGGAGGTGGCTACGGAGGTCAGATGGGCGAGTGAGCCCTTTCGTTTGCTTTGTTGATGACGATGTGAGATGTATTGGAATTTTTTAGTTTGTGATTGTGATGATGTTTCCTCTGTGATGATGATCTTTGCTATGTGTATATAATGTGTGTATTGAATCTGTTCTGTGATTCTGGCCATCGAGCCGGGTAGTTTTTTCTGTTTTTTTAAAAAAATAAAAAACCTTATTTGCGACGGCTTTTTATACAGTACCGTCGCAAATAAGGGACCAGGCCGTCGCAAATAGGCCTCTGCTATTTGCGACGGCCCGGCCGTCGCAATTAATATTTAATTGCGACGGCACGACCGTCGCAAATAGCTCTGTGGGCCCCGGAGGAGGACCCATGGGCCCAGCCCACTGGACTTATTTGCGATGGCCAGGCCGTCGCAAATAGAAGCACTTAATTGCGACAGCCAGGCCGTCGCAAATAAGCTTTAATTGCAACGGCGACACCGTCGCAAATAAGGTTGCGGGGCCCACCGGCCCGCGGCAATAACTTGCGACGGCCTCCCTAGCTGTCGCAATTAAAGCTTATTTTCGACGGTGGCCGTCGCAAATAAGCTTAATTGCGACGATTTATTTGCGACGTCTAAAAACCGTCGCAAATAAAGAAAGCTGTCGCAAATCGCTTATTTGCGACGGCCACGGCCGTCGCAAATCGTCGGGATTCCTGTAGTGATGAATGTATTGGAAATACCACTTAAAATCTGAACATTGGCTTATTCACATTAAAAGTTTTGAAAACGATTTCTCTCCCTTTGAAAAAAAAATTGTGAACATGTGCAAAAAATTCTCCCCCTTGCTACTTATCTTTAAAAATTCACATATTATCTCTCCCCCTTTTACAATGTATTCAGCAAGGTTTATAAGACACATTTTAAATGTTATGATCATATTATAACATATACATATAAAACAAAGCTCATCCAAGTCATACTATCAAGTAACTTACACTATCACATCAACACTACAAGGATTCCGACCTGTTGAAATGATTGTACTGCAACAAATACTAAATCGTTGCAGTAAGCTTGGCTTTTTGCCACGATTCACTAGTTCGTGGCACTAGGATCTATCGCCACGGAACACAATCGTTGCATTAGGATCTGTTGCCACGAATCACTAGTTCGTGGCGTCAGGATGCTAATGCAACGGACCACAATCGTTGAATTAGGATCCGTTGCCACAAAATACTGGTTCGTGGCATTACAACTTTATTGCCGCGGAAAATAGTCGTTACATAAGGATCTGTTGCCACGAATTACTGGTTCGTGGCATTACAGCTTTATTGCCACGGAACACAGTCGTTGCATTAGGATCTGTTGCCACGAAATACTGGTTCGTGGCGTTATAGCTTTATTGCCACGGAACACAGTCGTTGCATTAGGATCTGTTGCCACGAATTACTGGTTAGTGGCATTACAGCTTTATTGCCACGGAACACAGTCGTTGCATTAGGATCTGTTGCCACGAATCAGCAAACAGTTGCATTTGGACCGTAATGCAACGAAACAGAATCATTGCATTAGGATGTGTTGCCACAATACTCTGGTTCGTGGTGTTACATCTTTATTGCCACGGAACACAATCATTGCATTAGGATCTGTTGCCACGAATTACTGGTTCGTGGCGTTACAGCTTTATTGCCATGGAACACAATCGTTGCATTAGGATCTGTTGCCACGAAATACTTGTTCGTGGCATTACAGCTTTATTGCCACAGAACACAGTCGTTGCATTAGGATCTATTGCCACGAATCAGCAAACAGTTGCATATGGACCGTAATGCAACGAAACAGAATCGTTGCATTAGGATGTGTTGCCACGATACCCTGGTTCGTGGCGTTACAACTTTATTGCCACGGAACACAATCGTTGCATTAGGATCTGTTGCCACGAATTACTGGTTCGTGGTGTTACAACTTTATTGCCACAGACCACAATCGTTGCATTAGGATCTGTTGCCACGAATTACTGGTTCGTGGCGTTACAACTTTATTGCCACGGAATACAAATGTTGCATTAGGATCTATTGCCACGAATTACTGGTTCATGGCGTTACAGCTTTATTGCCATGGAACACAGTCATTGTATTAGGATCTGTTGCCAGGGATCAGCAAACAGTTGCATTTGGACCGTAATGCAACGAAACAGAATCGTTGCATTAGGATGTGTTGCCACGATACTCTGGTTCGTGGTGTTACAACTTTATTGCCACGAAACACAATCGTTGCATTAGGATCTGTTACCCCAAATTACTGGTTCGTGGCGTTACAGCTTTATTGCCACGGAACACAGTCGTTGCATTAGATCTGTTGCCATGAATCAGCAAACAATTTTCGCGTTCTCCTCGGCGCAGTGTTGATCAATGATGTTCATTACTTTTTGTCTCCTGACGACTCAGTGCTGGACTAACGACGCTGATGATCCGTAACATACTCAACGATGTAAAACATCAGGTATTAACGCATCAACAAATATGAGGGGGATAATACTAACGCGCAGATTTAAAAGTATGTTGTGGATCATCAGCGTCCTCAGTCCAGAAGTAGGGTAGAAGCGGCGCCGTGGCCGCCACGAACTCGAGAACAGATGAGGAGAAGGCTCATCGCCAACGGATCAATCGGACGGAAGCTACATGACCGCTATGGGCGATGAGCCTTCCCCTCGATCCGTTCTCGAGGATCGCAGAAAATTTATTTCCGCCCGCCTAGGCCCAGAGCCGGGCCTTCCTTTAAGACCATCCGCAGTGGTTCACAGTAAAGCGGTGATGGGACGCGGAGCGGTTCCAATTGAATTCAAAGATGCGCATGCGGGATGCATAACCTCTGCAGTACTGCAGGTGCAGTAAAAGTCACTGACATGTGGGCCCCACAGCACCTGTGGTACTGCAGGTGCAGTAACATTCACTGACATGTGGGCCCCACAGCTACCCGGACCCACATGTCAGTGAATGTTACTGCACCTGCAGTACCACAGGTGATTTCAACGCATGTGCTGCGCGCGTCTAAGGCGCCTCGGTGACTGGCGCACACGTAAGCTCGGTGCGCCCGGTCGCATTAGGCGCCTGTACAAATGGCTACGGCTTGAACTAAGGACGAAACCTTATGCGGCAAACAGCAACGTATAATACTTCCTCCGCCCCAACTCAACTCTATTTCTGTTTTGGTCGATCTAATTACCTTTGACAAATGATTTATATGGAATTTATTAACTTCAATAACATGTAGTACTAGATCGTATATTATGGAAATATTTTCATGGTGAATCTAAAAGTACAATTCTTGTATTGTTAAAACAGATCAAAATTGCGTAAATCTGAAAGATAGATTTGACGAAACCTAAAACTTCCCTTTGAAAAAATTTTATACTTTACATTAGTTTTACATATGTAATATGCACATAGGATATGTCACTAAATAGTTTTGCAAAAAAAGAAACATGCAGGAGAAATATGTATATCCCATATATATGCTACTACTATGTAAATTAGGGGTGGGCAAATAAACCGAGACCGAAAAACCGAAACCGATAAAACCGAAAAACCTATTACGCTTGGTGCTGATGTTATCCAAAAATTGACAACAAAAAGTCATACACTCTTCGGCAATATATCCCTCAGCTATAGAACCCTCCGGGTGAGCTTTGTTACGTACATACCTCTTCAATGTACCAAGGTACCTCTCAATTGGATACATCCATCTGTAAGAAACAGGTCCACCCAACCTTGCTTCTTCGACAAGATGGGTTGGAAGATGTACCATGCTATCAAAGAAAGCGGGAGGAAACAACATCTCAAGCTTACAAATTGTTTCAGGAATTTGTTTGCTCATCTTGTCCAAATCTGGTTCTGCCAATTCTTTACAACAAATTCCAAAAAAGAATGTGCTAAACTCAATTAATGGTGCAACAACCTTTTCAGGCAATATGTTATGTATTGCAATAGGAAGAAGCTTCTGAAATATAATATGGCAGTCATGAGTTTTTAGACCCGATACCTTACATGCTTTTATGTCCACACATCTCTTGATGTTTGAGGCATAACCATCGGGCACCTTCACATTCCCCAAAAACTTGCACAAGGTGGTCTTCTCATCTTTGCCCAAAGTATATAATGCTGGTGGGAATGTGTACTTGCTCTTTATGAACTTCGGATGTTGATCTGGCCGTATACCCATATCCTTCATATCAAGACGAGCTTGTAGACTATATTTGTTTTACCATCCATAGCAAGCAATGTCCCCAATATGCTATCACAAATGTTTTTCTCAATGTGCATGACATCCAAGTTATGCCTTATTAGCAATGTCTTCCAATAAGGGAGGTCAAAAAATATACTTTTCTTCTTCCAATTATGCCATCTATTTTCCTCGGTGTGCTTTCTCTTATTATTCGTCGGTCCAAAACTCACTTGATCAAAACACTCGTATTGTTGGAGTACTTCGTCACCAGAGAGTGATGTTGGAGCCTCTCTATTCTCTGCCTTCTGTTGTGGAAAGAACCTTTGTTTCGACGCCATCTGTGATCCTGAGGTAGGAAACGACGATGACCCATGTAACAATGCTTTCGTCCATATTTCAACCAGAAGGCGTCATTGTTTATATGGCAGTATGGACATGCTAGCTTCCCTTTTGTGCTCCATCCACATAGCATTGCATATGCTGGAAAATCATTTATTGTCCACAATAAAGAAGCTCGCATGACAAATGTCTCTTTCTTTGAACTGTCATATGTTTCAACACCATCAGACCCTAATTTCAGTAGCTCATCAATCAAAGGCTGCAGATACACATCAATGTTGTTTCCAGGTGACTTTGGCCCAGGAATTATCATTGACATCACCCAATAAGACTGCTTCATACACAACCAAGGTGGTAGATTATAAGGGATTAGAATCACAGGCCATGTACTGTAAGAAACATTCATTACTCCAAAAGGATTGAAACCATCAGATGCTAGCCCAAGTCTTATGTAACGAGGATCAGATGATAAATTTGGGTGAATGCTATCAAAATGCTTCCATGCTTTCGAATTGGCGGGATGGCGTAATATTCCATCATCAGCACGACCTTCTTTGTGCCAGCGCATGTTTGATGCCGTTGATTCTCCCATATAAAACCTTTGTAGACGGGGAATAAGAGGGAAGTAACGTAGAACCTTGCGCGCTACAAGCTTCTTGGATTTTCCACAAGGTAAAGCCTCTCTTGCATCCCCAGCAGTACAATTTTCCATCTTAATTCACCATATTTTGGGCAACTATTCAGCAGAGAATAGTCCTTCTGGAATAACACACAGTCATTGACACATGCGTCAATCTTTTGGTAGTCCAGCCCGAGGTCACGAACAACCTTCTGAAGTTTATCAAGTGTATTAGGAATGTAGTGGCCCTTTGGAAGTGCAAATGAGAATAGTTCAAGTAACATCTCACAAGCTACTTTGCTCATACCAGTTAAACACTTTATCTGGTAGAACCTGACAATGTAGGATAATTGGGTCAGCTGCGAACAACCTGGATACAACTCCTTTTTGGTATCAATTAATAAGTCATAGAATTTCTTTGTATCCCCAGTTTGCTCCTGCTGGTTTATAGCATTTTCTTGATCATCAACATCTGCTGAAGTACCACCATGATCAGTGCCTCTAAGTAGACTAGACAACGCATTTTGCATAGAACCTCGTCTTCAACTACGGCCGCGCGCAGTCGCAGTGGGGCACCCAGTTCCTTGCCCGGGCGGCCGCGAACGGCCACAAGGTGGCGGCCTACGTCCTTGCCATGCTCCGCTACGACGCCGACTGTGGGGACCGCAACGCCCTCGAGTATATCCGACAGGTCAAAGGCGAGGCCCACATCGGTGACAACGCGGTCGGGTCTGTCGTGATGAAGAGGACCAACACGAAGTGCTGCCGGTGTCGGAATCAAGCCATGCAGAGGCTCGACATTTTCGTGAGCTGGAGGTTACTGCGTAGGCCTCCTCTGGGACCGCCGCTGGTGGCGCTGCCCGAAATTGACGATTACGTTTGCCGCTGCCCAACAGGGGGGAACCAGGGGCCTGCCCGCTGCGGCCGGCGAGGGTGGTACGAGTGGACCGTCTTCTGTACTAAGAACTGTAGGATTGAGCACGAGTATAACCTATTCCGCCATAACGTGTTGTACTCTATGGGTTATATTCCCTCCATTCCCTTTTGGATGCGCTACCCCTAGTTCTCCCAACGCCAATGAAAAGTGAACAAAGGGAGTACTGTATATAAAATAGACTTGTATAAGGCATGTTGATGTGTTTCTCCTATATATGCAAGCTCGCCTCTGATGAATGTTGCACTTGTTGTGTTTCCCCTATGCGCGCTCGTCTTTTGTTTAGCCCCGTTTGCATCAAAGGAAACTCATGGGGCAGTTTAAAGGAATGGATTCCTCCGGAAGTGACATATGTGCTTTAAAAATCTAGGTTCTATAAATTTTGGCTTCACTAATAATAAAGTTGTATAAATTGCTACTTCTATACAGGTTCGTAATTAAGTACTACTAGATATAAACACAGTGATATAAACAAGGATTAAGATAAAGCATACGCATAACATCTCTTCAACCAGCAACACAGTGATATAAACAAGGATTAAATACTAGATATAAACATCGCCGGAACCAAACAATAGTGTTCAACGTACCATTCCAGGCAACAAACTAATTAATTTGACAGTACTAGCTCTTACGTAATCAAAAAACACAAAATAAACTAATCGACACATCTAGTCCACACCACATCTCTTCAAGCAGCACCTTCAGTCCGTCAGCTAGCTCCATGCATCATCCGGCACCACCACCTTGCTTGGGTCTACCTCCATGCATCCTGCATCACGACAACCTTGCTTGGACCATCGTCATTGTTTTCAGCAGTGATTAGTTTATGGCATCATCAAATCTGGAGTAATTTTTCTAGTTCATTTGGGGCTGAAAAAATAGTTAACACGCTATATATGAGGAGAAAGGTTAGGATATTATATGCTACCTGCACCGTGGACAACATATCCGACGCTTCATTATTCTGGTCGCCAAGATCATTCTGCCCCAGGTCATCTGGGGTAGCAGGCAGAGGACCTTGATCATCAGGATAAGGACCAGGCAAGACTGGTCCGTGGTAAGGGTGGGGGTTGCCATTGAAAGGCGGAGGGTCTTCCTCATCACCCGGAAGGTGGTCCAAAAAATCAAGACTTCGTTGCCTCTCCTGAGAACAAGGCTTCTCCTGAAATCAAGACCTAGGACGTAAACTGGTACCGTCCATGAACGTCCTTCCCCGCCGACTTCGTTGCCTCTCCTGAGAATAAGGTTTCGAGGGATGTCAAGTGGATTATCCAGTCTGTGCAATAATAACATCGCGAGTCTCACGACTGTTCAGATTTTTCGCGATCGTCTCTTGGAGGGCATCGAGACGAGCGGCCACAAATCGTAACCCGAACAAGTAGTAGCCGGCGGAGTCCATGCTGGGGAGCTGGGGAAGCCTCCCAAGACCCAGACGGCCACATATGAGAGATGTATTGTTAAATACATCCCGCGACATTGTGTCCAGCGCTCTTGCATGTTCGACGGCGGAGGACACGTCGTCTTTGATATCTTTAATTCGGCACGTTAATTCGTCGATGCGGGCGGTAAAGAGGCGGATAGTCTCCTGTAACCAGTCGGACTAAGGAGATGCGGGCACCGCCATCAGTTCCACCAGCATTGCCGACGGCGATGGAAACGGAGAAGGAGGTTCGGAGGACGTCGATGGACTAGAGCGCTTCGGCGGGGGGCTACCCATTTGTGTGGCGACAGAGGTGCAGAGAATGAGCGAGAGGTGGTCGACGGTGGCGGGGGAGAAGTTTGGAGGCTAGGATCTAAGGAGCGGTGCGGCGGAGAAGCAAGAGAACGGTGAGCCTTTATAGCGGGTCGTCGTCTAATAGCGGGCATGTGCTGAGGGGTCCCCGTCTCGGCATCGGTTTTTCACATGCGGTTTTTAAGTTTATCTCAGGCGAGTTTTACTTACCAACCGCCTAATAAGATATTTAATCAAGAATATTAATTAAGAAGAAGTAAATATCTTCACAGGCTGTTGGTACTTAATAACTATCAAGGAAGATTTTTATCTCATACGGGTATTACTTACCAACCGCCTGAGATAATGCCCGATACTGTTCTTCAGTTTCCTTATCCCTTGCTTCTTTTTTATTTAGATTCCAATATAAATACTCAAACATGTTTAGATTCTGCAAATTGTGTCCAAATTCGATGATTCTTTCTTCTACATTTGTATAAAATCAACATCTACCGCATGAAAAAATATTTTAAAACTTGTATAGCTGACATTGTAATGTTTTGGTAAATATCAAATTAATTTCTACTCACATATTATTCACATTTGTGTATCTCATAAAAAAAGATCCTTCACTCAAATTTGTTTGTATGAACATATTTGTATCATTTATACATGTATGAATTTTTTAATTTTTTTTAAAAGCATTCCAACATGTCTAACTTCAAATTATCCATCATTCTAACTAAATGCTCATATACATATGAGGAATTCATCAAATTATGAACACACATTGATTCAAAAAAATTTAAAAAAATCTGAAAAAATTCATAGAGGTTGGTATGATGATTAAAAATGTCCACTGAAAAAATAAATGATAAAGGCATTATATTCATCAAGATAGAAAAATGAAAAATAGCATTTGTTGTATGTTTTTTATGTTCTGACCAATTTCAAAAGATTTATGAAGTGAAATTTAATGGTAACATTTACTTATCAATAATATTACAAGAAAGTGGAATTTTGCCTTTTTAAAGGACCCACATTTAATCAAGAATATTAATTAAGAAGAAGTAAATATCTTCACAGGCGTTGGTACTTAATAACCGTCTGAGAGGATGTTTATCTCAGACGGATATTACTTACCAACCGCTGAGATAATGCCCGATACTGTTCTTCAGTTTCCTTATCCCTTGCTTCTTTTTTATTTAGATTCCAATATAAATACTCAAACATGTTTATATTCTGCAAATTGTGTCCAAATTTGATGATTCTATCTTCTACATTTGTATAAAATTAACATCTACCCCCTGAACAAAATATTTTAAAACTTGTATAGCTGACATTGTAATGTTTTGGTAAATATCAAATGAATTTCTACTCACATATTATTCACATTTGTGTATCTCATAAAAAAAGATCCTTCACTCAAATTTGTTTGTATGAACATGTTTGTATCATTTATACATGTATGCATTTTGTTAATTTTTTTAAAAGCATTCCAACATGTCAAACTTCAAATTATCCATCATTCTAACTAAATGCTCCTATACATATGAGGCATTCATCAAATTATGAACACACATTGATTCAAAAAAATTTAAAAAAAATCTGAAAAAATTCATAGAGGTTGGTATGATGAGTAAAAATGTCCACTGAAAAAATAAATGAAAAAGACATTATATTCATCAAGATAGAAAAATGAAAAATAGCATTTGTTGTATGTTTTTTATGTTCTGACCAATTTCAAAAGATTTATGAAGTGAAATTTAATGGTAACCTTTACTTATCAATAATATTACAGGAAAGTGGAATTTTTCCTTTTTAAAGGACCCACATTTAATCAAGAATATTAATTAAGAAGAAGTAAATATCTTCACAGACGGTTGGTAAGTAAAACCCGTCTGGGGTAACCATCTTCTTAGGCGGTCGGTACTTCAAATCCGCCTGAGAAAATTGGAGTTTATGTATACCCCTCGGCAGCGTAGGAAAAACCTAACCCGGGCAAAACACTTAGACGCCGTTAGGCTGCCAAAATTTCATTTGCCGCCAAGTGTTTGCCCTCGTCACTTCCAAGTACGCCGCCGAGCTTCGCCGTTGCCGCTGAGCTTCGCCCTCGTCACTTCCATGTACGCCCTCATTGTTGAAAAAGAGTGTCTCTTCTCGCCTGCAGCTACCTCGCCTCGCCTCACCTCACCATCCAAATCCAAGTGCCACACTTTGTGATTCTTGATACTAGAAAAAGGCTAGAGGATTTGCTTTTTGTCCCTTGCTTGATCAGTTATAGGTCCGGAGCTAGGCGCCGCCTAGTAAATCTCAAGAACGTGGTCGCCACTCTGAACGAAGCTAGCCTATTTAGAATAAGAAGATAAAATTGCCATTGCTGGTGAGCAACTTTAACATGCTTGTCACCCTCGCAATGTATAGGAACCTTTTGGTCAGTCGCCTTAAACCCTAGAATGCCTTATCAAAACCTAGAATGCTTCCGTCTTTTTCTTCATGCAACACTTCATGTAGAGTTAATATGCCATTTATTATATTTTTTGTCTTATTAGTTCTAGCATGGAAAGACCTAACAAGACTGGTCCTGGTAGTAATAATAAAGAAGACAATATGGAGTTTACTGACTCCAGTAGTTCAGGCTCCTATCATAGTCCATCGGATCCTTTTCTGAATATAAAAATTAAAAAGACTTCAGTGGATCTAGACCCAGAATATGATCCTGCCGACGAGGTATGGATCACGAATCTTAACTTCAGCAGTTCAAGTTAATGTTGGTTGTCAAGTATACGAAGTCTTATAATTTTTTTCTACCTAGATTAATCGCGAAGATAATGAGGTGACATCGGCTCCTAAAACCGCAGAAGGTTCTCCAATGGATGAATCCTCAACTTCACTCAAGCGGAAACGAGGGCAACGAGGTCCTAATAAGGGTCCATTGGACCGCATCATGTACATAACAAGGGTCGGTCTAGGTGGGCTTCCCCAAGAACCACTGGATTCAGTTACCAAGTACCGTAATGCATGCGGTTTTCTTGTTAGGGAGGTTGTGCTGATCACAACCGAGAATTGGAGGAAATTACCTGAGCAGACCAAGAATGAGTTGTGGGAAAGGATAAAGAAACAATTCAAGTTCCCGAAAGGCACAGAAGAAGCTGTAAAGAAAGCAACATTGGTCTCTTGCTGCAAGAAGTTTCGATGCTGGAAGAGTGAAATGAATGCTTATGTTAAGGCCGATAAGGTCCCTAGCCTGAGGAAGATGGGAAAAATCGCACAAGCTCGGTGGCAAGAGTTTGTTCGTCAAAAGAGCACACATGATGCTAAAGCTCTAAGTGCAACTAGGTCAGAGCTTGCAAAAAAGAACAAATACCATCATCGCTTGGGGTATGCCGGATATGCCCCCAAAGTCCAGAAATGGAATAAGATATTAGACGAAATTACCAGTAAGGGCAATCCTCACCCATTAGAAGGGTGCGATGAGCGAACTCAATACTGGGTCTTTGCTCAGTCAGGCTTGACCAGCGAGGGCAAACTTGAAAAGCCCGACTCTTTGAATGAAGTAGAGGATAAAATGAAAGAAGTAATTGAAAAGCAACAGAAGGGTCTCTTCAAGCCGAAGAGGGAGAATGACCAACTTACCGCTATCTTAGGAAACCCTGAACACAGCGGACGGGTCCGAGCGATCTCTTCTCAAATGTCTTGGCTAGATGGTTTCCCTAAAGATAAAGACACATATAGAAGACGTGAGAAGTTTAAGAAAACACTTGATGAAACGATTGCTCAAAAGGTCAAAGAAAATATGCAAGAAATAATGGAACAACTTAGACAATTGGGACAATTAGTGACACCGAGTACAGTGATGGTTCCGGTGCAAAAGGAGCAATTAGTATCTCCAACTGCCTACCCTAGCAGCGTTGGTTCCGTGCCAGGCTCAGGGTCAACCCATAAGTTCCCTGTCGATGACATTGCTAACGACAAATCTTGTCGTCTTCTTGTCCTGATAGGTAGAGCATGGAACAAAACCAAACAGGTTGCCACTGCTATGGCAAAGCCTGATCGTGACTTCAACGGGAATCCACTTCCGTTGTATTATGCTTTGGTGCAAGTTCTTCAGATCATTGATAATGATTATGAAGATTATGAAATAGACCACGTCACACCTGAGGGGATCGCGACTCTGGGGCAGGCTGTCAACCAATTAATCCTTTGGCACCGACGCGATATCGTGTTGGACGATGAGCCAATTTCTAGCCCCTTCGCATCTCCAAATACTGCAACCCCATCTTCTAAGTCGAAAGTGCATGAAGATCCACTCCCAGTCCAGGAAGATCCACTCCCCCTATGTCTTAGGAAGGATGATATCCAAGAGCAACAAGTTGGACAACAGCTTCAAGCAGTACCAGAGCAAGCTGTTGCTAGTAAAGAGCAACCAGTTGAGCAACAGCTTGAAGTAGTATTAGAGCCAAATGCTGGGAGTAAAGAGCAATCAATTGAACAATAGGTTCAACAACAAGCCAGTGTCCAACTTTCGACGACTACTCCTCGATCATCAGTGCCTATCAAAGTTACCTCATACAAAAATAAGAAACCTTCATCAGAAGTGTCAAAATATTTGGAAACTATGAAGGAAAATATTATAAAATCGAGTGCATCTCGTTCTTCTCATGAGCCATCATTAGGAGATATCGAGGAGTGGGAAGAAGACGATGTCATGTATAATCGGCGGACGTCTTTAGTTAAACCAAGAGTTCTAATATACAAGCTTGAGGATGTTCCTCCTGAATTTAAGGATAGGAAGTCGTTCATCACATCTGTACAACGTAGCAAACAACCCGTCCAACTCAGAAGAATGCATGAGTGGTACATCCCTACCAGTACAAAATATGGTCTTAATTGCGTCACATTTCGTATTCCAAAAGAAGCATTCTGGAGCACTGGAGTGGATAGACGAGTCATTTTATTTGAAGAGATGCATGCCCTTTTCCATCAGGGCATGCTCGAAATCAACCTGCTGCTCGTCTGGTGCTTGTAAGTGCTCTAATATTTTGTATTTGCTTTTCTTACTACACGCATACGCATTTCATGAGATTATAACAATTCTGGACTTCTTCAATATGATGCAATACATGGATAATGAAAAGTTGGAGCGCAAGACAGGTATCCTTGACCCTACTAGGATTGCAAAGGTGCTATTCGACGTCCAGGCAGATCGAGACTCAGCACAGTTCAAACACATGAAAAAAAAAAAGATTTTTAAAAAGCAATCGCAAAACTTAAGAAGGATAAAAGGACAGAAGTTGCAGCTTACATAGGACATGCGATGTTTAACTTTGTCAGAGACGGCAAGGACCTCGTAAAGGCTCCGTACCACTCGAGTAAGTTCAACACATGACATTGAAATAACAATTATTGGTAATTGTTAACTCGTGTGTTTGTATGTTTGCAGTAATCACTACATAATGATCTTCGTCAAGCCAACGCAGGGATTGGCAACAGTCTTGGACTCGGCCGATTTCTCACCAGATCGTTACAAAGATTTCCTTTCCATTTTGAAACTGTACGTTTATTCAATAATTTTATTCAATAATTTTAATTTACGCACATTTAGAATGTGTTGACAAGTTTTATATGACATTTCTTGTATTACAGCACTTGGCGGTTTTACGCGGAACGGCTTGGCAGTGAGAGACCTTCCAATACGAATGCATTGGACATTAAAATGTATTATGCTTGTCCAAAGCAGCCTGCTGGGAGTGTCTTATGCGGGTATTATGTATGCGAGCATCTTCGGACTGCCAGCGTATATAGAGTGAATCGTGAGGATGTAAGTTATCCTTAATGTCGATACCTTATTTTCTTACTTTTGTGTTTCATTTTCATTGTAACTAGCATAGTTTAATACTTATATTCTCTGCTGTTCAATATTACCAGAAACATTATTTTCATATTTTGATTCCAACTTCAAAATTCAATTGCTCATAGTACAACTGCTCTAAAAATACCAAATAAATTTCTGTATACTCTCACTTTGATCTATACTTTGAGATTATTCAAACCAATACATTCTAAACCTTGTTATGTGTTATATTGCAGCACACGAAGAATCTGAACGAAGAATGGCCGGTTTGTAGAAGTATTCCCAGTGGAGGAGCCGACAGGATTGCTGCTGAACTCTGTCAATTCATTCGTCGCAAAATTTTGTACAAAAGAGGGGAGTTCTTTGATGTGGATGGTGTAGCAGCTGATGTGCCAGAACTTTGTGACTATGCCAATAGAAACAGTTTTTAGTGAAAATTTGTAAATTTTGAGATGAATTGTATCTGTAACTTGTACGTATGTATATTGTTTTAGTGAAATTGACTTCTATGATGATAATAGTGTTGACTTTTGTTCTGTGATGATATTATTGATTTTTGTTCTGTGATTATATTAAATTGACCTGGAAATTAGAAGTAACAGCAGTAGTACTACATAGGCTATACCTTATCACAGGCGGTTATTAACCAACGACTAGGCATGTCTGTGAAAAACAATTATCACAGACGGCTAGGTACAAGTAAAGAACCATATGTGATAACCTAATTTTCTAAGGCGGTTACTGTTATGGTAGAAACCGGCTGTGATAAAAGGTCTTCACAGACGGCTTGATGTAGGTAAACATCCGTCTGTGATAACACCATTATCATAGGCGGTTAGTTATGCTGCAAGACCCAACCCTGATAAGACAATTATCACATGCGGATATATATGCTGCACGGTCCCAACGGCTCGACGCGTCCCATCGGCATAAGAGAAAATTAACACGTGTACGCCACACAAGGTCTGTAGAGAAGTTAAGAATCTGTGGTGCAGGGACGCGTGCGCGATGTTCCACATGGATACAAAGAGTTCAATGCGCGTGGGAAATGAACCGCTCCCTCGTCTACTGCGCACAGACCATATATAATGCGCGTTGTCGGTTATGTACAAGAACATAACTTTTGCACTTCTTTCTTCTTCTTCCATCGTTCCACCTCCTAGCCCGGCGCCGGCGAACCACCACAGCCATGGCCAACCTTCCGCCTCCTAGCCCGCCGAGGCAGCCACCCTGCAAGCGGATATGCTGCAGCTCCCCCGAGAGGGTGAACGACGACCAGCGCCTCATTATGGCGCGAGAGGTGTACAACAGTACGTCTCGAGCCTTGGACGCCTTGGGTCTTGGTACCCTTCTCGAGTTTTCGGGAATGAATACCACCGCCCGCTACCTCTACGCCCTCACGGGTGTGGCCGATCGCCTGGACATCTTGTCCGGGACGATGGACCAGGAGCTCGGCGCCGAGGGCCGTAGTGCCCTGGTGGCGGCGACGGAGAGGAACTTCCGTCGCGGCGGGGTTCCACCGCCGGTGCAGCCGGAGCCACCAGTGCAGCCGGAGCAATCGGCTCAGCCGGAGCAGCCGGCCCACTCTCCTGCTGCATCGTCGCCGGAGGAGGAGGAGGAGGAGGAGGAGGAGGACGACGACGACGATGATGACGACGACGATGACGATAGCAACGACGACGGCGACCACCACCACGACGACGACGACGAGGAGGAGGAGGCGGACCGCTTGTCGTGGTTTGAGAAGTTGGGGGAGAGGGCGGAGGAGGCGAGGCCGGCAGAGTAGTTTTTAGCAGTTCTTGTACATATTTATTTTGTAGTTTTAGGAGTTCTTGTACATGTTTAGCTTCAATTCTGTTCTTGTACATATTTCTTGTGTTTTGTAATATATATGTGTTCATTCGTGTCAATGAATACTGGTGTGTTAGAATTTCTGGATTTCAATCAAGTGAATGTGCTCTAAGTTTATTGATGTGTTAATCTGTCACAAGTGAACCGAGCAAATTGGACAAAAACAAAAGATCTTAGGGTTTGAAGCTCGTCTCGATTTGTAATTGCAAAGCTAAAGGAGACAAACAATGACTTTAAGCGCATCTCGCATCGCTTTGTGATCGATGGACATTCGATCTATCACCCATCGTTGTCTCCTATTTGGGTTTCTTACGTATTGTAATTGGTTGATCATGTTTGTGGTCCGTGCATGTTAGACATAGCTAAAAATAAAACACGTCCTCGGTCATGTTTAACAATACTAACATGCATGCATATATATATATATATATATATATATATATATATATATATATATATATATATATATATATATATATATATATATATATATATATATACCTCAAACAGTACATGACGATCTTTCAACAAAAAGAGAAAACACACGTATAACATCATGAAACATGATCGTGGATCGAGGTCGCACATGCATGTTGAACATAGAACAGAAATAGTATTAGACAACAAAAGAGAAGAAAAGAACATATGGAACAGGTGCGAAGGATTAGTCCCACTACGGAAAGTTGAGGTCGGTGCACCGACGTTATAAGGCATGGCGCACAGTTGCAGTTAAAAATCCGAATGAAAGTAATGCATGCAGGACTAGGCCCATGTTCGCTGCCAGGCGTCCCCTGGCACGGACGCGTGGTCACAAAGTTGGCTTAGGCGTGTACGGACGGATTTTTTTTATATAACGAAAAAACTGTTTTTCCCCGCGTGTAAATTTACTCCTAATGCGATGCGTCGAGCCGTTGGGACCGAGAGGATGCAAACCGCAGTTTCGAGGAAACCGGGGCCACCGACCGGTTCATAATTAAGCGCGGTTTCCTCTAGCGTCCGATCATCTCGACATGCCCGCTTAGACGACGACCCGCTGTAAAGGCTCACCGTCCTCTTGCTTCTCCGCCACACCACTCCTTAGATCCTAGCCTCTAAACTTCTCCCCCCGCCACCGTCGACCACCTCTCGCTCTTTCTCTGCACCTCCGTCGCCACACAAATGGGTAGCCCCGCGCCGAAGCGCTCTAGGCCATCGACGTACTCCGAACCTCCTTCTCTGTTTCCATCGCCGTCGGCAATGCCGGTGGAACTGATGGCGGCGCCCGCATCTCCGCTCGCGGCGCCTGCACTTTCTCATCCCGGTTGGGTTGAGCAGACTCTCAGAATCCTCACCGACTGCATCGACGAACTCGATCGGCGCCTTAAGGTGGCCACCGACGCCAAGTCCGCCGCAGCTCATAGTGCACTAGCGCTCAACGCAGTGGCGCGGAAGGTCTTTTCCGACACAGATCGCTTGCGTCGCCGTCTGGGTCTTGGGGCCCTTCCCCTCCACACGAGCATGGACACCGCGGACCACTACTGCTATGGGTTGATGACTGTGGCCGGTTGTCTCGACGCCCTCCACAAGACGATCGCGGAGGTTGCTGGGGTAGAGGGCCTCTTGAAGATTAAGCACCGCGTCACCGGGAAGCTTCAGACTATGACGGAGGTTGAGGAGTATGAGGCGGCTTGGGCAGCGGCGGCAGCGGAGGAGGCGGAGCAGGAGGCGTCTCTTGAGGCGGAGGTGGACGCGGCTATGGAGGCGGCGGCAGCGGCGGAGGAGGAGCAGGAGGAGGCGGCAGCGGTGGCGGAGGCGGCAGCAGCGGCGGCGGAGGAGGAGGAGGAGGAGGAGGAGGAGGAGGAGGCGGCACCGGCAGCGGAGGCGGAGGAGGCGGCAGCGGCGGAGAAGGAGGACATGGTTTTCTCCCAGTAGAGTAGTATTAGGAGTAGTTTATCTATTTCGTGATCTCTGAGTAGAGTAGTATTAGGTGTAGTTTATCTTGTTCTTGTTGTCTACTACGTTTTTTCCTATTACTTGTTTGTTAATGAAATATGTCTTTATATTCATGAACAATGTGTTCTATATATGCAGTATCGAAAAACTTCTTTTATCGAAAACATCTCCTATATGTTTGTACCTTGGGACCGTCTATATTTCTTGTGGCTGAATGAATGAAATCTGGTAAACATTATCCTTACAAGTAATAGAACTAACAACAGACATGATGCATAATTAACTTGATTAGGAAATTACGTCATCTAAATTGCTAACTAGTCCATCGCCTGATGCAACAGGTGCATGAAAAGTACTTTATCCGTTGTAACTAATATCCGATGATATTGTTGATATATATATCGTATGTACCTGTGATACTCGTATCACAGGCGGCTTTGGATCGACGGCCTGAAGATTAGACAACACAGGGGAAAATGTTTTTTTTGTAATAGTAGTATATATTCTGTATATGTTATCATTTCATTGCGACGAATGTTATATATAAAATGCTGATTGTTTACCTTTTACTAGACCATGGATTTGCCGTCCTCCTTTCGTGGACTTGGGTGTTCTGTATTTGCATGTCGTTTGCATTAGCACAATGATACATTTGGCGATTCATATTTTTGTTCGTATTTTTTTTTTGGAATGTCCCACTACCACATGACTGCTTTTACATCTCCATGAAAACAAAGATGAACGACAGGTAGCGGTCCCTCGAAAATTTTTTCGTTCTTCTTGGCGCGCACAATTGAGATTTTCACAATTGAAACTTCACTCCGTGCGCCCAAAATTACAGTCCCGCCCATTTGTAGCTAGCCACGACGAATATAAATGTGTGTCTCCCTCTAATCCCGTAGTGGCTTCCGTTCCCGGCACACATGTTCTCCTCTTAGTGCTGTGTTCCAAACTTGCATTCGTAAGAAATTCCCGTGTGAGTGGTGGTGGTGACTGTGGGTACAACGTCGAGCGACCAAGTTTGACAGGCTCTACCGAACCTCTTCGTCGCTGACCCCGCCTTGCGACATCCCGGACTCCAGTTTTGTGCTACGTAAGTTCTACACGATCCATGCCGTCTTTTTATAGAGCTACTCCCTCCTTATCGCTTTAGTTGTCGTCCCAATGGCTGCAGCCAGTTCATTCCTAGTTGTCGTCCTAACTCCTTATATGCTCTTATGTTTCATGAATGTCTAGTATAAAATCTGATTAATGGTGCAATCGTGTAATCAACTATCCTCAATCGTTAGATCTGCATCGTACAGTCGATTCATCTTTTTATTTTACCCTAGCATCTGATTGCATTCTACTTTTTTCCATATATAAAATACACTACACCTCTGCCACGAAATAGATGTCGCTCTGACAGTTTGTGGTAGTGTATTTCTAGTACATTTCCATGTCAGGAAAGATAACTATTAAAAATCGCATGTACTATGTAATTTCTTGATTTAGAAGTAAATGATGCCAGGGTTATCTTATCAACCACTCCCAATGTTGTACTCTCATTCCTGTGTTCCAAACTTGTATTCCTAAGATTTTCAATTCCCACGGTTTATACACGTTTTTCTTGTTTTTCTTTCTCAGATTGTACAGTTTTCTTTCCGACTCCTTCATTTCTAATTCCTCCGTTCAAAACAAACATTTTCAGTTCATAGCAACCACACCGCCCGATCTAAAATACACATCCTCATGTAATCTGACATTATCACTGTTACTTACTATATATACTCTTTACTTTAGGAACAAGACACCAAACCGTCATGTCGTCTACAAGTAATCGTGATGGGAAACAAGCACCTGGTATAACTATAAATGTGTTTACTATCAAAATACACATATTTATAACACGTTACTTCCTTTGCATCGTATGCAGAGAATATTGCAGCACCTGATGCTTAGGAACCCCGAGATTTGTCATCCCATGCTGGTACTACGAGTATAAATATGTACCGGGCTCTACTAAATATTTTAGCATTGCAATTGTAGTTTCCTAGTCCCAGTTAACAGTTAATCAGTATATGTGATGGCGTGATTTATTGATGCCTACACACGCACGATGGGCTCTCTCGCCGTCGGCCACTCCGGCACCGGCGACCACACCCTGTTGCTGCTCACTTCAGTGTCCTCCCCGGCGTGTCTCCCTCCACCATCGCCACGTCCCATCCTTCGCATGTCATGATGACCCCGCTGCCCGCAAACCCCTGTCGCCGCCAGTCACTCTGGCACCGGCCGGCGCCCACGCCCTGCTGGTGATTAACGTGATTTATTGATGCCTACACGCGCACGCCGGGCTCTCTCGCCGCCGCCACTCTGGCACCGGTGACCACGCCCTGCTGCTGCTCACTTCAGTATCCTCAGAAACGCGTCTCTCTCGACCATCGCCACGTCCCATCCTTCGCATGTCATGATGTCCCCGCCACCCGCAAACCCATGTCGCCGCCGGTCACTCCGGCACCGGCCGACGCCCACGCCCTTATGGTGGTCACTTCACTGTCCTCCCCAACGCGTCTCCCTCCATCTCCACGTCCCATCGTTAGCGTGCCATGATTACCCCGCCGCCCGCAAACCCCTGGCCATTATGGCGTACCTACATGCTATGCCCCATATGACATGGCATACCCTGGAAAAAATGGTCCAATATCATTAACCCCTGTCCACTAAGAAATGTTGTATGATATAGTTTAGAGATGCATGTACAAGAGGGTTCATTGCTGCTTATATGATCTCAATTCCGTTTTTTACACTGCCAAATGCGTTGCTGATGTCTGGTAATTAACGCAAGATTATATTCATGTATCCGTTCTAGTAGCACTTTAGGGCGAGATGCTAACATGTAGAGCAAAATATCAGTATGCAATCCACCTAAATTTAATTCCTAGATCTGCCACACTGTCCTCCTAGCCTCGAGACTTGCTCCAGGGTGATATCAATGGACGCAGATCACCTGACTAATACGTTTTTACTGCACGCAATGCAGTAAAGATCCAACAGAGTCACACCATTGGATCTTTACTGCATCGCCTGCAGTAAAAACGTAAGTCACGTGAGATCACCAGTGTGATCTGGACGTCGATCCTCTGACTTAAATGTGGTCACTGCACTGCCAGACCGAACCCTAGCTTTGTTAAACGTCGTAAGTTGCCCGCCTCATCTGTCTTGCATCCTCTACCTGCTAATACCGCTGACATCCATGACTCGCCCTACCACCAGTTCGCCTCGAGACGCGCTCCTGCTGATGTCGGTCAGACCGAACCGACAGTACTGTAGAGGATGAGCACCAGGCGAACTCTCTCTTTCTCTAGCATCGCCAGCTATTGTCTTGCCTGCTTCGCAGCTAGACTGAAAATCCCTTGCAGTACTACGGGTGCTGTAGCGCCACTGACTACTGCCTGATGCCTGATTGTAGGGTACGAACAGCAACAAAGAAGTCAACACGTCGATGCATCGCCCAATATGGAGCAAAATGCTGTTGCAACGCGGTGTTCCCACGCTCGTATTTGCCGCACTCGTCCTAAAGATGGTAAAACATCAGACTTCTTCTTCTTTCACACTATTTGTACATGATACTAGGCCTGGTCAGTTGCTAATTTGCTTTAAACATTTACCGTTTAAATGACACTAACAGAAGGAAAGAAGTTTGGAAGAGGGGTGGCTAAAGGACTTAAGGTTGCTAAATTGCGCTATCTAGCATCTGCAAATAGAATGAATGATCAGAATCGGAAGCTACAAATTCAGTGGTCTGATAGGTTGGGTGCTGCGGTTGGTCCTAATCAGCGGCACTTTGTCGATGATGTGGTTATTACAACAAAAAAAAAATGCACCCCTCGCTGGTGTAAGGAAGTGGGCAGAGGTTGGCGATACTTTGAAGAGCGATATAGTGAGAGACATTCTGGTTAGTGTTGTGACACCTCACATAAGTATTTTTTTTCTAGCGACCTCCATCTTGTACGTTTATAACAGTGTGACATACAATGTACAGTATGCTTGGGACTTGGAGGACACAGATGATACCAGAAGAAAAATATTGAAGATTGCTGGTGAGCGCTACAAGGGCTGGCGATCAACATTGCATGCCACCTATAAGAAGTATTCGACCGATGAGGAACGTATACAGAACAAGCCTGTTGACGTAGCAGATTCCGATTGGTTGGCGCTTATGGACTATTTTGGGTTCAAGCGATTCAAGGTCAGCTAGCTTTCTAATACCTTCATATCCTACAAAAACTATTTGATAACACCCATTCGTGAAATTAATTCTTAAAATTGCAGTCAATAAGCAGAACCAATTCACAAAATCGAAGTACTCAAAAGACAAAACACTTGCTTGGCTCGAAATCCTACGCCCAACTTAGTTACGAGAATGTATGAAAACTAAATCATGCTTTTACTTTGCAATGTAATCATTCAATAAAATTTTACTTGTATTTGATGTAGCGAGACCCAGAGACCGGAAAAGAACCCGATGACATAGAACTGTGGGAGGCAAGCCATGTGAAGAACGTTCAATGGGCAAACGAGCAGGCAGAAGCTGTACATGTGAGAAACACTTCAAAGTCCCCATTTAAATAAATATTTGCAATGTACATGTGACTTTTATTTTTGTATATAGACCCAGGCACGTGCCCAAATCAACGTCAAGGAAGCTGAGCTGGGAGTCCCAATCCCAGATGAGGAAAGAAACAACATCTTCCAGCTTACTTATATATCCGCAACCGGTTCTGGAGGATCACAGTTTCGGGGGCGTGGTTATATGGCTAAACCTAATGTTTCTGAAAGACTGCGTATCCAGATGTCTGACCAGCTCGGCCAGCAAGTTCGATCCTTGCAAAATAGAAATGAAGACCTCAACTCTCAGGTGCAAGAGTTGGAAGGAAGAAATGATTATATGACCTCCCAGATGGATGGCTTCGTCCAGTCAAATGAACAGCTCAACCAGGAAGTCCAGGCTTTACATGATCAGATGGCATCCAATTCTGCATGGCAAGAAAAGGAGCTAGCAGACATGCGCAGAATGATGGAGAGCTTGCAAAATCAACAACGGCTAGCAGTAACTCCACAAAAGGCTTCTGCTCGCACCAAGTCGAAGCTGGATGTTCAAGAAACTATTCCTAATACTACAACTCATCATGGTGCTATTTTAATGGGTACAATGTTGCAACCTGAAAAAACTGTAAATAACATCGTCTCGCAACGACGCAAGGGTCCTTGAGCGTTGCATCAATTGCTGGATGTTTGTTGTTAAGTCGACAGATGTATCGTGTGTGAATAAATTGATTCTGTTGCCACTAATTTTCAAACCTGGTGCATTAGGATTCTAGTGCCACTAATTATAAAATGTGGCATTAACAGATTATTGCGACAAAAATAAACTGTTGCAATAGGAAGCTAGCTATTGCCACAAATTATAAAACGTTGCACTACAAACATTTGGCTACGACCAAAAAAGCGTTGCACTAGACTGCTATTGCCACCACCCAGAGAACGTCGCATTATGACCCTGTTGCAACAGATTTGAATATGTTGCATTACGAACCTATTGCCACACATCAGAAATCGTTGCAATACAATACTGTTGTCACGGTTTTGAAATCGTTGTAATACCGTACTATTCGCCATGAACGTGAAATCGTTGCATTACCGTATTATTGGCCACGGCTGTGAAATCGTCGCGATACCATATTATTCGCCACAAGTGTGAAATCATTACGATACCGTACTATTTGCCACGGAAGTGAAATCGTTGCAACACCGTAGTATTCGCCACGAATGTGAAAACGTCACGATAAGATATTATTCGCCACGGGTGTGAAATCATCGCGATACCGTACTATTCGCCGCGGATGTGAAAACGTCGGGTACCATATTATTCACCACGAGTGTGAAATCGTCGTGATACCGTATTATTCGCCACGAATGTAAAATCGTTGCAACACTATACTATTCGCCACGAATGTAAAAACGTTGCCATACCGTACTATTCGCTACGGATGTGAAATCGTTGCAACACCGTACTATTCACCGCGAATGTGAAAATGTCGCGATACCATACTATTCGCCACGAGTATGAAATCGTCGCGATACCGTACTTATCGCCACAGATGCGAAATCGTCGCAAATAACATACTATTCATTGCAATACGTTAAATCGTCGCAATACGTTAAACCGTTGCAATACCATACTATTTGCCATGAACGTGGAGTCGTTGCAATACTATACTTTTTGCCACAAATGTGGCATCATTGCAACACCGTTATTTTCATTGCAATACGTTAAATCGTTGCAATACCATACTATTTTCCACGAACGTGGAGTCGTTGCAATACCATACTTTTTGCCACGAATGTGGCATCGTTGCAACATCATTATTTTCGTTGCAATACGTTAAATCGTCGCAATACGTTAAACCGTTGCAATACCATACTATTTGCCACGAACGTGGAGTCATCGCAATACCATACTTTTTGCCACGAATGTGGCATCGTTGCAACACCGTTATTTTCATTGCAATACGTTAAATCATCGCAATACGTTAAACCGTTGCAATACCATACTATTTGCCACGAATGTGGATTCGTTGCAATACCATACTTTTTGCCACGAATGTGGCATTGTTGCAACACCGTTATTTTCGTTGCAATACGTTAAATCGTCGCAATACGTTAAACCGTTGCAATACCATACTATTTGCAACAAATGTGGAGTCGTTGCAGTACCATACTTTTTGCCACGAATATGACATCATTGCAACACCGATATTTTTGTTGCAATACGTTAAATCGTCGCAATACGTTAAATCGTTGCAATACCATACTATTTGCCACCAACGTGGATTCGTCGCAATACCATACTATTTGCCACGGATGTCAAGTCGTCGCAATAACCTATTGCCACGGCTGTTATCGCCGAGTCGGAAAAACTATCGCGATGTTCTATTTCGTTGCGACAACAACCTATCGCGACGAATTTCGACCTATTGCAACGATTTTTTTGTCGCAATAAACCGGAATAGTGGTAGTGCAATGAAATACATAAAGTAGTGTAAGCCATGTTATCGTTCAAATGTAATTTCCAATTTAGCAAGTCATGATCTCACAAACTTAACTATTTCAAAACCTGAAAGCATGACACTTGTTGTTGCATTTTATTATTTTTCAAAGCACAAATTTAGATCATATGATATTTGCAAGAAATTATATGCGCATCTGCCTTATTCTAACCAACCAAGCCAAGCCTATGTCATTTGACAATCAGAAGCTTAAGAACATAGTTTTAGTCATACACAACTTCTTCCAAGTTCATATCTAAGTGCAATGATAAGCCATCTCAAAAGAAAAAGTGCAATGCATGCATATTCTCTTGATCTTTTCTCAATATATATTTGTTCATAAAAAATCAACATGTGAGTTGATTAATTGATTAATTCTTTATGATTAAAAAAAATTGTGAGCATGCAACAAGTTCAAAACAGCAAGAAAGTTCGATCATGACCAGATTTAGTGTAAGTAATTATTCCAATTACTAGTCATGGCAAAAACTACAAAATGTATAACACGAGTAATGTAGTAAGAACTTTCAGCGTGTAAAAGGAATCACAAAGTCATATATGTATGAAATACTATGCTCATATTATTTTAATTTCAGATTCACACATAAACTTCCCAAGTTTCAAACCCCCCCCCCCCTCAATTTAAGCCATGAGGATGAATAACCCTATTTCATTACGAATAAAACAAAAACGAGTGAATCTAATGGTTTGTAAAAATGTCAGCCAATTGTTGTTCGGTGTCTATATGGTGAAGCACAATGTTTCCTTTTTCAACATTATCACAGAGAAAGTGATACCTAATTTCAATGTGCTTAGTTCTAGAATGTTGCACGGGGTTTATTTTAGCAATGCAAATGGCACTAGTGTTATCACAAAAAAGAGGAACACTATCTAGATCAACTCCATAGTCCTTAAGTGTTTCAACAATCCATAGAATTTGTGAACAAGCGCTAGCAGCAGCTATATATTCAGATTCGGCTATGGATTGTGCAACTGAGTGAATTACTAAGAAAATGACAAGTACCGGAAGTACTTTTCCTATCAATCCTACAACCCCCAAAATCAGCATCTGAAAAGCTTTCAAGGTAACGGTTGAGGAAGAAGGAAGAAAAATGCCAAATTCTTGAGTTCCATGTAAGTACCTGAGGATCCTTTTGATGGCTTGACGATGTGAAGCACGTGGGGAGGCTTGAAACCACGCACAAAGACATACGATGAATTGTATGTCCGGTCTTGATGCCGTGAGGTACCAAGTGATCTGATCATGCTTCTATATTCTTTTTGATCCACGGATTCACCATCTTCATCAAGTTCAAGTGTTGTTGCTGTTCCCATTGGTGTCCAAAGAGGCTTGCTTTTGTCCATGTTGAAGCGCCTTAGGAGGTCTTTTGTATACTTCGTTTGATGCACAAAGGTACCCTCCTTGGTTTGCTTGATTTGCAGCCCCAAAAAGTATGTGAGCTCTCCTATCATACTCATCTCAAATTATGAACTCATCATAGCTGAAAACTTGGACACAAGATCATGAGAAGCACAACCAAAGATAATATCATCCACATACACTTGAACGAATAATGAGTCATTGCCATGCTTAACCACAAAAAGAGTTTTATCAACCTTGCCTATGGTAAACCCCTTTTCAAGTAAGAATGTTTTTAACCTATCATACCATGCTCTAGAGGATAGTTTGAGACCGTACAAGGCTTTGGACAGTTTGTAAACATGATTAGGAAAATTTGGATTTTCAAAACTCGGTGGTTGTTTGACATAAACCTCCTATCTATGTAGCCATTAAGAAAAGCACTTTTAACATCCATTTGATATAGCTTAAAACCTTTAGATGCAGCAAAAGCTAACAAAATTCTTATGGCTTCTAATCTAGCAACGGGAGCAAAAGTTTCATCAAAATCTAGACCTTCCACTTGAGTGAAACCTTGAGAAACCAACCTAGCCTTATTCCTAACCACAACCCCATCCTCACTTTGTTTATTTTTAAATACCCATTTAGTTCCAATTAAAGTGTGACCTTGAGGTGGAGGTACATGTTTCCAAGCATTATTTCTTTCAAAATTTTCTAACTCTTCTTGCATGGCAATAATCCAAGATTCATTAGTGAGTGCGTGTGATATATCTTTGGGTTCAAAAGAAGCAACAAAAGCAAAATGAGCATGAGAGTTTGGATTGCAAAACCTGGACCGTGGGACTCGTTCGTGCAAGCTTCCAATAATTTGTTGTGGATGATGACTTTTGAGAACCCGGAGGGGAGTGGACACTTCACAAGCTTCTTCTTTTTCATGTCCATCACAAATCGATGATCATGTGATTTGAGGAGGATCTGGACAAACAATGGTAGTCGTCGGTGCTGGCTGTGAATCAAAATCAGGAGAAGGAACAATATCATTAGCTGCTGAATTTTCGGGCAGCAGCACCACTTCTTCCCCATCTTCAACGAAAATGCTCCCCCCCTGCGGATATGGATCCGGACCTGCAATGTTTGAGCTAGTACCTATGCTAGCTTCATCAAAAGACACTTCACAAGTCTCCACAATTTTGTTAGTGTCAAGTAAAAGCACATGGTAGCCTCTAGTATGAGATGGACAACCAAGAAACATGCCATCAATGGACCTAGGTTCAAATTTATCAAGATTACCATGTTTCTTAACAAATCATTTGCAACCGAAGACCCGAAAATGTGTAACACTAGGCCTATGTTCAAACCGGAGCTCATATGGTGTTTTACCTAGCTTAGCGTGCAAGAAAACACGATTTGAGACATAACAAGCAGTTGCAATCGAATCAGCCCAAAATTTCCTAGGAGTTTGATATTCATCAAGCATAGTCCTAGCCATCTCAACTAAGGTTCTACTCTTTCTTTCCACAATACCATTTTGTTTAGGTACATATGGTGAACAAAATTGATGATCTATTCAATTTTTTGCACAAAAGTGATCAAAAGATTGATTTTTAAATTCAGTTCCGTTATCACTTCTAATTGCTTTTAAAGATCCTGGGTGATCAATTGATAATCTAAGAAATAAAATTCTAAAGTGACTAAAATATTCATTCTTAGATGCCATAAAGTAAAACCAAGAGTATCTAGAATAATCATCAACAATCACAAGAACATACAATTTACCTCCGAAGGATTGAACGCGTGAAGGTCCTACGGTGTCAAGGTGCAAAAGTTGACCCGGTTCAGTTGTCATGATCATTGTGAGAGGAGTATGTGAACCTGCAACCATCTTATCATTTCTACAAAAATAGCACACAATTTCTTTGCCCCCTTTAAGCTTAGGCAGCCCACGTATGCGATCAAGAGCACTAACACTCGTTAGATGATCGAAGCCTACATGACCAAGTCTATGATGCCAAAAATATAAGTCCTTTGAATCATTAGCAACTAGACACCTATGCTTAGAGGACGACATATCAAAATCAGCTTTAAAAACTCTTCAAAACCGATCCATGTTAAAAATAAGCTCACTATTTGAATTTACAACTTTGCAGCAATTTTTAGTGAAAATAATTTCCAGATTTTCATCTAGCAGTTGTGAAACAGAAAGCAAGTTGTATTTCAAATTTTTAACAAGTGCTACATCCTTCAAAGTGTAGTGATTATTTACTCTAACCAAACCCTTAGCAATTATAGAGTTGAAGAATTATCGACAAAAGTAACATTCTCTACACGTGACACAAAAGAGAGGGAGGAGAACCATTCTTTGTTACCGGTCATGTGGCGTGAGCAACCTGAATCCACAATCCAAATGTTCTCCTTCCTCAAGCGTGTAACCTACATAGAAGCACAATATGTCGATGACTCAATACTGGGGTTAGTCAAAAGGCATTTAGGAATCCAGTACTGAGTCACACGATGTCCAGCAGGAATAACACGTGAAAGCTAAGATAAAACAGCAGGTTTATGAGCCAAAGCTTGAGGATTTTTGTACCTAACTACTATCCTATGAGATGTTACATGTGTAGCACGAAAAACAGTATATTTGGGAGCAAACTTTGCATGTTTTTGACTCATTACAGCAGATTGCATGTTCCTATCATTCGGTTTTTCAATTGCAGCAAATTTTGCATGAAAGTTATGAGATCTAGCGATCATTCTTTCCTTATTCTGTTGTTTAGCTAGTCTATAACAAAAATCTATGACATGACCATCTCTACCACAGTAGGTACAACGAAATTTAACTTAGTGTTCATGTCTAGATGAGCAAGCAACATTTTTATTTGACATCAAATGGGAGAACACTCCTGCAGATTTGAAAACCACTTCTTTTTGTTTAGGAAATGTTTAAATCAAACCACTTCCTAATTTTCTTACAATTTTAGGTGGATGTGCCCTAGCATGAGCATTAGAATCAAAACTAAACCAGTTTTATCATTGCAAGACTTGGAAGAATTCAGCAGCAAGTTTAGGTTCTTATTCCCATTACAAAACCGATCTAATGTCCTATGCGTGTCATCAAGTTTATTGGACACATCAAGGAAATTTTCACATGAAGTTTTTCCTTTTAATTTGCAATTGGAACAATATTTAACTTCATGAGAACGTAAAACATTGTGCAACATAGAAATTTCATTCATAGCATCTTGTAGTTTCTTATCAAGATCATCACAAGTAGAACAATGCAAATCAAATGTAGAACAGCTAGCATCTTTCAATTTTTTATCATTAAGTGCAGCAAGCTCTCTATTCCTTTCAATTTCTAACTCAAGTTTATCAAGTGTGGAGGTGTGCGCACTTCTTAATGAGGACAATTGTTCATATATTAAATCACATGAGGGACATGCATCATCACTAGGAATCAAAGTTTTTAAACGGTTGATTTCAGATTCTAGTGATTCAATTTTAGCAGCACTATCCCTAAGCTTTTTGTCCTTTTTCTTAACTATAATAGTGGCATGAGAAATAACATCACACATTTCTTTGCAAGTAGGACATACCTCTTCATTGTCGATGCTGTGTTCTGCATCCTCCATACTTGATCTTGATTTGCCCGCCATGAAGCACAAGATTGCCAAATCATCTTCATCTTTGTTACTTCTAATGTCCACATCGCCTGAGCCAAGTTCTTGAAGTGCAAAGATAAAACTGCTCACCAATTGACGTCCTGTAAAACCCTTGTTTTTCTTCTTATCATTTGCAGAGGAGTGTTTCGTCCTTGTTTGATTTTCATCTCGGGAAGTAGGACATGAAAGATTAGGACAATTTGAACGAAAATGTCCTGTCTTACCACATTCGAAACATCATTGAGGTCCGGAGCTTCCTCTCCTTCCAGTTCTAACATTTTGCAATGCTTTTGAGAACCTAGTAGAGAGAAGTACTAGATCATCCTTGTTGACGGCTGTTATATACCAATTTCATCCGTCAATTTAACTGAATTATGTGAAGGATTTGTCATTTCTTGCACACATCACCTTTCTATCTAACCCAATTACACATGGACTTGGAGAAATATGTGTATGCAGCATTTTATGCAGGAAATGTAGATGAACCAATCCTATAAAATATCATCCCAACCAATTAGGCAATGACACGTGGCATTCCATGGATCAAATGGCCCACAAACAGAAGTATCCGAGGAGATCCAACGGTGTATCACCCAGATACATCAAGGGGGCCCACCTGGCAGCCACCTGGAGGAAGCACTCCATGTTTGGAGTGCTGACCAGGTCGGTCGAACCAGGGGTTTGGCCGACCCCTTCCTGGCGCCAAACGCGGTCAAACGACGCGTGTTGGCTCCTCCTGGCTTGAAGGAGTCAATGGTGACTGATTCACGCGCTTTTGGTGGCGGGAACCGACCTCAACACTAGTATAAATAGGACCTCCTACCCCTCACTTCAACACACACCACTTAAGCTTCATCTCTATTGTATACACTATCATCCATAGTCTTAGAGGAGTTAGGTTGTAGAGAGGAGAGTCTCTAGTTCCAAGTCCAAATTGGGAAAGGAGTAAGGAGTCTCTCTCTTCCCAATCCTACATTGGGAAAGGTATGACTCATGTATTATTTCTTGTATTTGTGACTTTACAATAAAGATAGTATCTTTAGTCTCTATTTATACATATACTTGGACAAAGCGTTTCTTGTTTGATTGTGGAGTCCATATATGTGGAAGGTATAGCTTCTTTGACTGTTTTATCATGAACATATCTCATTATCATAGAACCTATAGACCCCCACTATAGTCTAGTTAATTATAACATAACTAGGTTAGTATGGATAATTATGTTGTGTATCAACATTGGTTCAATGATGATTCAATTCATTGCCTTAGGATGGCTTGTGCCTAGGCTCTTAAGCTAATTACTTAATATGCTAGCATGGTGCTAGGATAGCTAAGTAGCATTGGACATCTCGTAGATCCACGGATTGAAGAGGTAGACAGTAGATGGTGACAGCCCTATCTGTCCTTTGTAATCCTCCATGTTCGGTTATGCCACAGGCTCTTGGTGGGAGTCGCCCTAGTATTGCTAGGGGTAAGCCCGTGCCCGATGTGTTGAACCACATAGCATAAGTATTCACGATTGACCTAGCTTACGGATAATTAGTTTAGACTATGTATATGTACAATAAAGCATAGTAGGAGTACCTCCATAACTCCCAACCTTAACTAACCTCTAGGATCCTCTTATCCCCCTTAGACTTTAAACCTTTTGTGTGTGTCACACTTCCTCCACTATTATTTTATCCATCCTTACTAGATTCTTACCTAGACCTTTCTACCCTTTCCACTTGATGATTGTTATATCTCTTCCCTGCCTTCCTTTGGGATCAAATAAATGACACCCTTGGGAATACTCTTAAGTGGAAATGCTACAATGATATATCCGTGCGCTTGCGGAATTCACTCTGTGATCCAATAGAACCATTAACAAGCATTTCTGACACATCAGTTGGAGATGTTTAGTTAATGGTGCATAAGAAATACCAACAAGCATTTCTGGCGCCGTTGCCGGGGACGATTTGTTAGTATATCTTAGGAGCCGTCAACAAGCATTTCTGGCGCCGTTGCCGGAGAAGGCAAATAGATATAACATGACTGAGTGAATAGGATAGAACCCTGGGTAGGATTTTAGTAGGATAACCATTCTTTGTTTTCGCATTTATTTTAAATGTGAAAACAGGGTAGTGTATGTCTGGTTTTCGCCTGCCGGAAAACTTTGTTGAAGATTCCGAATCTATTCTGACAGACCGACCCCGTGTCGTTACTCCTCAGAAGATTCAGGCGGCAAGGCAAGCCAACATTTTTGCACCAACAATCCAAATGCCAATGGCTCAGAAGACCCTTCGTGAGTTCTCAGCTCCTTCTGCTAACAATGTGCCTATTGGGCCCACTGTTAACACGGGAGATCTGAACTTCGAGATCAAAACTGGCCTTATCACTATGGTGCAAGCCAACACATTCTGTGGGAAGGCTAACAAGGATGCAAGTGCTCAACTGCAACAATTCCTTGAGATCTGCAGCAGTTTTAAGATCAAGGACGTGTCTCCGGATGTGGTCCATCTGAGACTGTTCCTGTTCTCTCTCCTTGGGAGAGCGAAACAGTGGTTCTACGCGAACCGAAGTGCTGTAGACACTTGGGAGAAGTGTTCTACGACATTCCTCGCCAAATTATTCCCGTTGGGCAAAACCAATGCCCTACGTGGAAGGATTTCCAGCTTTCAGCAAGAGCTCAAGGAATCTATTCCCGAGGCATGGGAAAGGCTTCAGGAGGACATCCTAGCCTGTCCCTACCATGGGATGGATGGCTGACTCCTTATTTAGAATTTCTATAACAGGCTGATCCGATCAGCTCGTGACCATTTGGATGCTGTAGCTGGAGGAGCCTTCTTCTCATTGACGGTGCCAAAATCTAAAGATCTTATTGAGAAGATGGTGTCCAACATGGGATTGAACGATGAGCGTCTCCATACCCGACAGCGAGGCATGCACACCTTGAAGGAGGAGGACATGATCGCTGCAAAATTGGACCTCCTAATAAAGAAAATTGATGGACAAGCCAGTGGTGAAGTGTCTAGCAATGCCTATGCCCTAGACTCTCACATCACGTGTGAAGTCTGTGGCAACACGGGTCATATGGGCAATAATTTCGCAGAAACTCGTGAGGATTCCCTATACCTCGCCAACAACAGAAATTTCAACAACAAAAATGGCTATCGTCCGGGAGGTCAAGGGTGGGGTCAACAACGCCCATTCTTTCAAGGAGGGTACAACAACAATGGCAACCCAGGAAATCAGCCCAACTTGAGAGAACTTGCCATTAGCTAGCTCAATATCAACGATGCCCTATCCAAGAAGCTGTCAGCTAATGACAAGACCCTGGAAAACATCAATGCCAAGATTGAAGGACTATCCTTAGTATTTAAGAAGCAACTAAGATTCAACAAGATGTTGGAGACTCAGCTGGCACAACTTGCTGCAGTTGTCCCTCCATTGGAAAACAACAGAATTCCGGGGCAGCTAGAAGCCCCAGTGGAGAACGTCAATGCAGTGATCATGAGAGGAGAAAAGACCACTCGTGACCCACCATATCCCACAAAAGAAAAGAGGACAACTGAGCCTGAGAAGGAGGACGTCCCAAGTGAATTACTTTGTGAGATAATGGCCAAACACTTTGAAGACACCAAGGCTTACGATCCAAATTTGATCTCCAAAATAGGGTAACAAGGAATCTTGCGAGGGCTGCAGCCACAGGAATGCCACCGATAATCTCTTCGGTCCATGAATACCAAGAGGAAGAGAACCCAACGGGTGTTGTGCGCGGATGGACTCAACCTCCGACGTATGAGACTGGGGGATCATCTTGGCAAGAATGGCAAAGGGATCCACCCTTATCCACTTCAAGCTCTAGCAGCTTACCCCCAACGTCCATGAGAGGATGTCGTTCCTTTTCGGCTAGAAGTCATCATGACTATAGCCAAGGAATGTTGGACCTCACTAGACGTATGGGAGAACTTGAAGTGAGAACGGGTGACATCTACAGCACACTCCAGGAGCATGTTCAAGGTACCCAGGATTGGCAACAACACATGGATGCTCAATTCACCAACTTCAACACAGCGCCACAACTACAACAAGCCGATCTTGTAGCATACTTCCGTCATCAAGGGTTCAACCCTTATCACAAAGGTAGTTGAAGAACAAGCTTGGGGGAGGACCCCCACTTGAGGTAACATGTATCACATTCCTTGCATATTTATTTTCCATCCATCCCTCATCCACCTTGCATTTGAAAAATATATATAAAAATAGGTTAGATTTGCTTTCATCAAATAAAGATGTGCGGTAAGAATGATTTAGAATTCACATAGATGAAATGATGAATAGTTGCTCTGTTTTATTTTCCTAAGTCTCTAGTTTACAACTTGCTACCCTCCGAATATTGCTTTCATTGGTTTGAAATACTTTTACCTTAATTTGGAAGTTGTGGGTAGCAAAAGCTTTCTTGAACATCTCGAAGCGCATGTATTCTTTCTTGAACATGTCTTGCCTTACCTCCTTGATCGTGTTGGATCCTTTGTGGTAGTCACAAAGTGCTTTCCACACATCGTATGCAGATCAGAGGTGTGCAACATGGTCGAAGTCGCTTTGAGTTAATCCTTGTATGATCAAGTTCCGAGCCTTGTTGTTGTTGTCAACATCTCTCAGATTTGTAGCTGTAACTTGATCGTTTAATGGCACTTCCTAAAGGCTGGTATACCTTCTCCCATATTGCGAAGCCTTGAGCCTGGATGAAGGCTTCCATACAGGCCTTCCAAACCTGAAAACAATTACCACTAAAGACACATGGTTTTGCGGAGTATTTCTCCATGATGATTAGTCAAAACATGTGCAAATCACAAAGATTAGAGCAACGTGGCTCTGATACCAATTGTAGGATCGAAGAGCACGTAAAAAGCTACCAGAGGGGGGTGAATGGTAGATTTAAAAAATCTTACGCAGCAGAAACAATTAAATCCCAATTCCTTCGGCAGAAAAACGATCCATTAAAGAAATCGTGTGTGAGACTAATCTAAAAGTGTCACCATGACAAACATGATATATATCAGAGAAAATCAATTCATGAAGACTACACAATAAGAATCACTCAAATTCGTCGAGAGAATCTCAAGTTACGATCGAAAGATCGAACAAAGGTCAATCTGTCCTACCTGAGAAAAATAGTTCTTGAATGCTGCAAAGAAACTCGTGTAGATCAGAAACCACAAATTCAATGACCGTGAAATTTTGACAGATGATATATAATAAAGTTGTGAAGATAATCAAAAAAGAATCACGTCAATTGGATCTGTAAAACTCTAGTTATGATAAAACCACCGAAGAAAGGTAGTGTTGTGCAGAAACTCGACGAGAAAAACTTGTCTGGAACAAGTCGGACGAACAAGGCACAAAAGTTCCTTTCAACTACGAATTTTATTCAATAGAACGCAAGAGGAACAGCCCCAAAGTCGTGCCTCACAAGATCTGGCCCCCCTTGCTTATATAACCATCCCTTAGGCCAACCCAATCTCAACTAGGACTCTAATCCTACTCAAATCACGAATCAAAACTTTCCATAACTGCTTAGGACTCTTCTATACGAAGATAGAATCAATCTTAAGACTTCCAAACACCTTAGGAACGTATCCCACATTGCTACAACAACTCAAATTCGTGACCTACACGAAATTCTATCATAACCAACTCGATACTTTCCGTATCGGGCCATAACAGACTCCGTCGCAGCCGAAGTCATCAACCGATACGATCTTATCCTTCCAACCAGATCTCTCCTTCCTTAGTCCATCTTCGGAACCATGTTGACACATCATGCACCACATGCATACGTGTGAACACCTTCTTTCGACGTCCAGTAACCTTCATATGCACTGCCCTTGATTCAATCATCCTGCGTGACCTCCTGACCCGCTCAACCACAATTCCTCCTGAATTTGGTTGTTGGAACCTTATCTCCTCCCTGAGACTAGTCCAATGGATCCCATCACAAGCCATGTCTTGAACTCAAGCAACACCTGCATATGAATAAACAACCAATACTTACGAGCACAAGTCCTCGACTTGACTCTCGTTAGTTCCGAAACTACAAAATCTTACGTGAGCACCTCACATAAGCATGTTGCAAACCATAGCAAAATGATATCAGCCTTAACCACCAAAACACATTAAAAACTTAGTAAAAAATTACTAAGCAACTTTCCATCAATGTAAAGCAAGTACGAAACATTGCAAGATAAAAGCAGAAATACTGTGATCAAGCTCTGAACCTTGCCAAAGCTAATCGGACCTTGAACTGGAGCTTACCAAAGCTAGCCGGACCTAGTGCCGGAGTTAACCAAATCTAGTACAACCTAGCGCCAAAGCTTACCAAAGGTAGTACAACCTAGCGCCAGAGCTTGCCAAAGCTAGTCGGAACTAGTCAACCCAAAAGCCAGAGCTAGAAAAATATGTCAGAGCTAACCCACATAAGTCCGATCTAGCAAAACATGTCGAATCTTAACAAAGACATGTCGGAGCTATCAAAGACATGCCGGAGCTAAAAGACAAAGCTCACTGGTGCTACCCAAAAACATGTCGGACCTATTGTCGGACCTTGCAGAAGCTCGGAGCTAGAGTCGGACCTTGATGATAATTGTGTTTTGGTAGTATTCAAAACTTTTATCGCTATAGCCAATGTATTCAGCACACATAGGTCTCACACTAGCCTATTTACACCCCACTGAGGTTTCACCGGTGGCGATGCCTCCAACTGAGCACATCTTCAACCAAGAGCCCCCTCTTGAGCCATTCGGATCCCAGGGTAGTCCCACCAATCATCAACAAACCCAATCTGACTACCCCTTCCCCAAGCATCCTTAATAGTCCAAATAGGACTGGCAAAACCCTAATTAGTCGGCTTCGTCACACCCATACTTGGCCTCGTGGTGGCACTGTAGTCCTGGCTTATTCTCGCATGAACCGGTCCTTAGATCTAAAGCAAGCAAACCGCCATATCATCCAACCCATCCACATATCGGGCTTGCTTAGATCACCCATTACCATATCATATTAACCAGTTCATGTTAATCATAATCTCATTAATGCATAATTAAATAGTATAGTTGTTTTCCCATTCCAATTAATTAAGCGAAGCAAAAAGGTAAAAATCCCATCCCGACTCTCTACCATGTATTCCAAGTGACGAGGGTGGTCAAACAAATCTAGTAAACTTCCCATCATAGAATTTCCCATCAAAATTGACACAAGCATGCAATTTTGCAAACAAAAAATTTATTTTAAAAATAGGATCAATATGCTTCAAGGACACTTGCCTTGCTCTTGGGATTGATTCGTGTCAAAACCTTCAAACTCTTGGTGCTGGAGATCCTCCGCGACACTCTCTAGCGCAAATCCATCTAATCCGCACAATAAACATACAAGACAAGAAACACAATCAAAGAGTGCACAAAGATGACTCAATATGACATGATATGCATGATTGATGCAAATGCAAGGTAGAACTTGTTAAAAGATTGCTTTTAATGATCACTATCTAGTTCTAATAGATTTTAACAAGTTTATACAGGTTTGGATTTGATTAGGTCTAATTCTAGAATTAATTCAACACAATTTAACCAGGAAAATCGGACTAGTCCGCTAGGGACCGGACGAGTCCGCACTTATGTGAAACTGACGAACTAGGGTTTTCTAGATCGACGTGGATTTGAAGATTAGGGGTTGAATTCACGTAAGGAAATGAGAATAGAAGGTATACCAGGTGTTTAGAACTCCAATGAATCAAGGATCATGGAGACAACACTTGGATCTTGATGATCTAGGGTTGATGATGAACTTGATGGTGGATTGTTGATGAAGAACTTGAAGTTGATGGTGATCTTGATCCTCTTTCGTTTCCTCCTCCTCTTCTTATTGCTTGGGATCTCCTTCCCCCTCCTTGATGGTGGCTCTCCACGAACTAGGGTTTGGGTGCGGTGGAAAAGTGGCAAATAGATGTCAAGCCAAGGGGTGGGGTTGTTTATATAGGGCTGGGGGCTAGGGTTAGATGGATTTTGAGTTTGAGAGGAGTAGAGGTCGGTTTAGAGTGCCACATGGGCTCTAAAAGAGTTAGGCATGACATCCCTAGGCCCAATTAACGTAAAACCCAAGAAACAAGTCGTGAAACAAAAGATCAACTCAGAGTCGCGAAATATCGGACAAGTCTGAAAAGGACCGGACTAGTCCGAAGTTGTCCAGAGAGAAATCGGACAACTCTGGCCAAAAATCGGACAAGTCCAACTTTAGTCAGAGTGGAAAATGGACAAATCTGCTGGAACACCGGACTAGTCTGGACAAGTCCAGGAACTTAGCAAATTTTCAAGGATTCTTGGAACACTGGACTAGTCCGCATAGGACCGGACAAGTCCAAAAGTGTCAAGAGGAAAAAACGGACTAGTCCGCAGAAAAAACGGACAAGTCCGATCGAGAACATAGAGAAATCGGATTAGTCCACACCAAAATTGTACTAGTCCGCACTTTCCAGAACTTTAAGTGCGGTTTTGTTACAAATAAATTTTAGACGTATTCCTCTTTATGTGGATTAATGTTAAACATGTATATGAATGTATGTAGGGCATGATGCATGAAAATGAGGGTGTTACACAAGTGCCCGCTCTGCCAGTCATGAGATGAACCGACTGAGCACAGCTAGACATCTAGTTAACTTCTGGACATCCTTAATGCGGGCTGGGGGCCACATATCTTCTATAGCCTTGATCTTCGCTGGATTTGCCTCAATTCCTTGGTGAGTCACCAAGAAACCTATAAGCTTCCCGGAGCTAACCCCGAAGACACATTTGTTTGGGTTCAGCTTGGTGCGTGTGATGCGCAGCTTGTCAAACACATCTTGTAAATTGTCAAGGAGTGACCCCTTGTTCTTGATCTTCACGACAATGTCATTAACGTACACCTCCACCAAGTCTCTGATTATCTCTCCAAATGTTTTGTACATAGCTCGCACAAATGTTGAAGTAACATTTTTGAGACCAAAGGGCATGGTAGTATAACAGTACAATCCATCTACTGTTATGAATGCAGTATGCTCTTCATCTTCCTTAAACATTTGGATTTGATGATATCTAGAATATGCATCTAAGAAATACAATAGCTCACACCCGGAGGTGGATTCCACTATCTGATCTATCCTAGGTAGTGGAAATGGATCCTTTGGACATGCTTTATTTAAGGTGGTGTAGTCGATACACATCCAAAGTTTCCCGCTAGCCTTAGGCACCAAAACTAGGTTTGCCAACCATTTTGGGTGAAACACTTCCCAGATGAAACCAGCTTCAAGCAACTTCTTGATCTCTCATCAGATGAAGTTTTGCCGCTCGATTGATTGCTTCCGGGGCTTCTGGTGTACAGGCCGTGCGTCGGGATAAATCTTCAGCTTGTGCTCAATCACCTCCCTTGGGATCCCAGGCATATGCAACGGTTGCCAGGCAAACACGTCGACATTAATCTGAAGGAAAGTGATGAGTGTGAGTTCCTATTTGTTGTTTAGACCTCCCGATATATGAGTAGTTTGAGGAGCATAGGAACCAATTTGGATGACTTTGACGGGAATGTTGATGTCGCTGCTTGGTTGCACGCGAGGTGCGGAGGTAGAGCCTCGATGACGAATGCTCAGAGGGTTGGGGGCTGGCTCCTTACCAGATGCTTCCTCCTGCGCTGTAGTAAGCGCATAGAGTTCTTCCAATGCAGTGATTCCTACAGTGCGATCCGCGTGGATCCAGAGAACACCCACAGGTGTTGGCATCTTCAACACTAAGTACCCATAATGGGCGGCAGCCATGAATCTGTACAAGGCAGGCCTGCCCAAAATGGCATTGAACGGCAGACTAATCTGCGCAACGTCAAAGACCAACTTATCGGTTCTGTAGTTCTCCCGAGTCCCAAAGGTCACTGGGAGTTTTATGAAACTGAGAGGGGTAATGGCCCCTAGACCTACCCCAGAGAAAGGTCTAGATGGGCGAAGGTCCGAAGGTCGAAGCTGGAGCTTAACGAAGGCTTCGAAGCTTATGAGGTTCAGCCCTGCACCTTCGTCCACCATTACATGGTGGAGCTGGATATTGTTAATGGTTGGTGACACCATCAACGGGAGTTGGCCAGCTCCGATCATGTTGCGAGGGCAGTCCGAAGCATCGAAAATGATGGGAGTGTCCATCCACTTACAATGAGGCTCCGCCCTAGCGGTGGGAGCTGCAACAGCCATGTCCCGACACATTTTCTTGAGGATGTGGCGAGAGGTGATGTCCCAAGAACCACCATAACTGGTGTTCAGGGTCTTCCGATGCTCGTTGTCAGAGGCGTCGGAGTGATCATCGATGGTGTTATAGACAGCTTTCAGGACCTTCTTGGGGTCCTGAAAACCTAGATCCTCCTCAGCCGGAGCTTCATTGACTTTTTGTTTTCCTTCCCGCTGACGAAAAGGAGCTTCTTCCTCGCGCTTGTTATAGCGCTCGGCAAGGTTCTGGACCTATCGGCATTCTTCCAGTCTGTGTCTGTCCGTGTTGTGTATCGGACACCACACTTTAGAGCTGCCACCATCTTCTAATGATGGTCGAGGTCGCTTCTTGGGGCGTGGCCTCTGACCACCTGGAGTTGCAGCAACCGCAGCGGTAGGTGCGCTGGCCGATGGCTTCTTCTTGCCATTATGCTTCTTTTTCTTTTTGCCACCTCCAGACGTAATGGCTTCAGTTTTGGAGGACTTCTTGTTAGCATCCGAAGATAGATTGGAGTGCATCTCATGGCCCTCCGCAGCTTTAGCACATTTGTCTGCTAGGCTGAAAAGTTCTGTGACGCTGGTGACTTCCTTGATTGCAAGCTTCTCCAGCATCTTTTTGTCTCAAACGCCCTGTCTGAATGCAAAAATAATAGAGGCGCTCGAGATGGATGAGATGGTATTGTGTACCTGAGAGAATCGTTGGATGAAGGATTGCAGTGATTCTCCTGGTTTTTGTTGGATAGCAAAAAGGTCAAGTTCAGTGCCGGGTCGGGTGTATGAACTCGCAAAGTTGGCAGTGAACTGTTGGCATAGCTCTGCCCAACTGTTGATTGAGTCAGGCAGGAGGCTCATAAACTAAGACCTAGCGGTTCCGGTTAAGGACACAGGGAAGTAGTTGGCCATCACGGCCTCATCACCTCCCGTTGAAAGTATAGCATTGGAGTAAATTTGAAGAAATTCACTGGGGTTGACAGTCCCGTTGAGCTTCTCCGGCAAATGAGGATGGAACTTCTATGGCCATCTGACCATACGTAAATGCATGGCCAGGGCAGAACAGCCTCCCCCTACTCCCTGAGGAGCGGGGTTGTCTCGAGCCTCTCACCTCTCGCGAGCACGCTCGATATGGACGCGGTCGTCCTGCTGCTGGTATCGGCAATCAAGTTCCGATCGTAGATCATGAGTCGGAATCCTTGTGATGGTGTGGGTGCATCGTGCCCCGAAAGGTAACGAGGTCACTTGCTGAGAAGAAGCACGATGTCAGTGCTGTGACACGTGAGGACCAAGTCTTCCAGACAAGGTCCTACGTTGAGCTGTTGCATGCTCCAAAGGGGGGGGACCTTGGTTGTTGATGCTAGCGGCTGCAACTGCAACCAGATGGTCTACATCATCTCTTCACTGTTCCATAGCACCCTTGGGTGCCCCTAGAGGTGGTGGATGTTGTAGGAGAGCTCGCGCGGCAACGAGCGCATGCTCAGGGTTGTTTTTTGTCGATGCAGTGATCGATGCAGATGCCCCATCTTGTCACCCAGCATTGTTTGCCAGAACCGATGGCGGCTGTGGTGCCATAGTGCCTGCCGGAACAATGGCACCCGCTTGCTGTTGCACGTTGGAGGGATTGCCTCCAGTAGGTTGTTCAGCATGATTGCCGTTGGAAGATCCTGCGGCGGAATTCACCATCTTGAGATCTCAGGTCACCCTTCCTGGCACGCCAAAATGTCAAAGTGTAGCAACAACACTTCCCCCGGTACTACCAAATGTAGCCCGCGAAGGTTCTTGTTTTGGTTGGGGCACACAAAGATCAAGAACAAGATGGTGACACGAGATATTTACGTGGTTCGGGCTGCTTGAGCGTAATATCTTACTCCATGGAGTGTGTGTTGTTGTATTAAGAATCACTAGGAAGCGTAGTGTATGGCTCAGCTTGGATCTGCCCTCTGTATCATGCAAATCAGTCCTTTTATAGTGCAAGCACTAACCGTTACATCATTTGCCTAGCCCGACATGTGGCCCTGGCATATTTAATAGCCTAATACACTGTCTATGAGCATTAAGCATGGTTAATAGTGTGATAACGTGCCTTAATGGCTGCGTTACCTCTATTAACAGTGCTCTGGTTGTGTGTCATTAATACAACATTAATGACACGTAATCAGGTCTTACAACTGCCGCTTTAACTGTCCCTTGAATGTACGTGCTAGAGAAGATCCGCCAATGTATTCGTTGGTGATGAAGGTCCGGAGGCTCCACACGTGGCAGCTTCGGAGCTTCCCCTTGCGGAGAGGTAGCTCCTGAACCGCTATACACGTGTCGGCACCGGAGCTCCCCTCTGCTGGGGGTTAGGTCTGGGGTTATTGTACACGTGTTAGCAGCGGAACTTCCCTATGTTGGGAGTTTATTTCCGGACTTACATTGCACGTGTCAACCCTAGAGCTTCCCATATGAAGGGTGTGAGTCTGGTGTAGTGTGACATGTGGGGCCTGAGGAGACCTTCAACTTTGATAGGTAGAACTCTCTTGCACTTCTTACGCTATCGTGGGGTACCCGGTACGCAGGGTACCGACACACAACTTCCTCAAACGCATGGCGCGGCGCACGCCTATTGTCAGGTACCGCTACGACTAATCGCATCATAGTGAAGGCGCCGCATGCCTACCCCACTCCGCCAAGTGTGTAGCTTACGGCAACAGAGACAGTTGGATGGGACATTCCCTGCCAATGTCAGCAACGGTGCGTGGGCTACTGACAACCCGGGCGGCAAGACGGCGAGTCCTCACGTCCGCGGTCAGAGCAAGCTTACAGAAGAAGCCTTAGATCTTTAGGATAAGATCGCCCCGGGACCACCTATCGGGCCCCAGGACCTCACTTGTAAGGCATCTAACCTTGACTATAAAAGGCCTGGACCGCCATCGCTACAAGGACCAGACTCAGAATCCCCGATACACACACACCCGCATACGCACTCACCAAGCAATACAATCCATTGTGGACTAGGGTGTTACGCTCCTTGCGTCCCGAACCACGTAAAAACTCCACCGTCTCATACCCTTCCGCTAGAATACTAGTTTGAGGCCTAAGCCCCGCCGAACAAGAACCTCTGCGGGCTGCTTCTTAGCAGATCCGGGGGAAGTGTCGCATTGACCCTTCGACAGAGTGTATTATGAGTACCGAAGTTTGAACAACGCTTAGTTTGTTGTTGTGACACTTAAGGAATAATATCACTAGTCCCACACTTAAGGAAGGATATATTGCCTTCATTATTATGCATTGATTTATTTTTGGAATAAGATGGAAGGCTGGTGATATTTAGGGAAGGAAATATAGCCCTGCCTAATTGCAAAATTTATGACCTTCCCTAATTACAAAATTTATTTACTTAAATTTGCATGCGCCTTAATTGGAGGCGCAACCGACCATATTTGGTTGCGGCTCTGGCCCGCAGCAGTGCAATATAAATAAGGGGAGCCGGTCACTCTAATGATCTAACGGCATTAGAGTGCAGCCTCTCCCGACATACCCTCTCACATCCGATCCTCACAATGCTGCTAATGGGATGAAAGCAGTCGCCTCGATCTCCTACACGCCGCCGATGCCGCCAGTGACCGGACAGTCCGTTGGCAACCCGAGGAACGTCGCTACCCTAAGCGCATCGTCGACACGCCTGCATCAAGCAAGCACGGGACTTCGTTTGGCCTTATGGCTTTGTCTGGCCTCATCGTTTTCTAGGTGTTCATCTGTGAGACTAGATGATGTTCATGGTTAATTTTACGTTTATGTGAATAATATTCTATCAGACTGGTTCCAGGAGCTGCAAGACAGCTTCCCGTGCAAAAACAGGGGCAAGGGGATTCGGTCTCTAACAGTTCTCACGCTATGGAGCTTGTGGCGCGAGCGAAATGCAATGATCTTCCAGAACGCTGAGCTGGAATAACTTAGTGTCGAGATTTGAAGTCGGGCGCCTTGCAGGATGTCACCAGCTGAGGCTATCCGCACTTGTTTACTTTAATCTATACTCTATACACTATTTTTTTCTACTTTTTCAGTATTTACTTTAAATTTACACATATCCAATATGCTTTACAGTATGCAAGTGTGGATAGCCTGAGCCTTATCCTAGACACCCCTCAGCCAACGGCGCGCACGTAACCTGTTGCGTATCCACTCTGCTGTTGCTCTCCCATTTTGCTGTGTGTGTTTTCGTAGTGTCAATGTACTACCAAGCTCTGTACTAACATGCACCTCTGGTGCATGTTTTTCCTCTTTTAAATGAATGCTTCGGGCTTTCAAAAAAAAAGCTGAACTAACTTTAAAGTGAAAAGTGTCTTATTCCTCTTAAATAAACTAGCTTCTTGAGGGGCACAACAACATTTTCTAACATCACCTCTCGCTAAAGCTCTACTGGATGCTACCATACCAGCAGGAGACATGGACTAGGAGGTGTTGTATAAGGTGCCGGCGTGGTAGTCGTAGTTCTAAGTAGGGATGAAAATGGATCGGATATTTTTCGATCCGTCCGAGTGCTGTATCCGAAAATATCCGGGCCATATCCGTTTTTGTCGGACTTTATTCGGATTCGGATCGGATATCGGATATTCGTATTCGGATATCGGATCGGAAACGGTGCGACTCAATATCCGTCCGAATAGTCGGATATCCGTTTTAGAACGGATATATCCAAATGAGTATCCGAATAATATCCGAATGTTTCTGGGCCAAATCTAACAGTCAGCTGGCGGAGTGGCGACCTGGCCCAAAAACTCCGAACCGGAAAACCCTAATACCATTACCACTGACCGCTGAGGATCTGACCAAGACCGACACCTCTCGACTCCCGTGGCGGGCTGGCGGCCGTCGTCCCGTTCGCCCCTGTGATGCCGTCGCCATCACTTGGCCCCCACGGCCGTCGGCAGTTGCCGCCCGGCCCGCCCCCACGACCAGACGCCGTGACGCTTGCCGGTGTTGTCTCGCTTGGAATTTTCATATGTCCCGATGTTCGATCGTCGAGGCTGAGCGGAGGAACCTATCGGGAACGTCATGCCCCGATGCTGTTTCAAGCTTGAAGGTTCCTCCGCTGTTCATATGTCCCGATGCCGCGGAGCTTGACGTAGATGCGCTCGTCGAGGCTGAGCTGGATGAGATCCAGCGGCTCCGCTGTTCATCGTTCGGGTCAAGTCTTCTGGCCTGTATTTTGGCTCAAGGAAAATGCACCTTATTGGGCCCCATTCTCAAGCATAACCTGCTTCTCATTCGTTAGTTCGGCCCATTTTATTGCAGAGCAGTGGAAACGCCAGGAAAAGGAACTGTGTGGTGTGCGTCCTCTAAAAATAACTGTGTGCGCGTAGTTTCCTAACAGTAGTGGTAATTTTTTCGATTAATGTGAGAATCTTCAGGCATTTATTGCGAACGTGAATGCTTCTTTTGCATATATATATAATAACCTTTTATCCACTCTAATTACTTAGTGTTTCGGATAAATTTTAATTCAAAATGAACTATAAAATTTGTAGTATACATTAAGTAATTAGAGATAGACAAAGTAAATTGATGGAAAGACGTCGGTCCACGTATATGGGTTGGTGCTGCTGGAAACAACAGACATGTTCGTCATGGGTTCGTGGTTGATTCGAACGCACTCTCCGTATAAGCAACACAACATTTCATTACTTATTGACATGTTACTTATTAATTGTTTTTTTACGAAATAAATATCCGAATCTGTCTGATATTCATTATTTTCTGATCCGATTAATCCGTTTCCGATATATCCGACATATCCGATATCATATCCGTTTCTGACAACATCCGATCCGAATCCGTTTCCGAAATTATTATATGGATATGGATATGGAAAAACATTTTATCTGTCCATATCCGTTCGTTTTCATCCCTAGTTCTAAGGCTCGTATCGGCAACGAGGCCGAGGGAGCTATCAACCTCCTACCGCGCCCACCACGCTCGTGGCAGCCTAAGCTTGGAGGAAGTATTGCATTATGCAGCGTCACCTTTGCATTCGTGCTTGAGCACATAATCTTTGCACGTTAATATAAGGATGCTCAGCGTTCTGAGTTTGGTCGCTTTCCTATTTCAATGCTACAATAAGCCTCATCTCAGGCGGCTCCAAAAGTATTATCACACGCAGTTTCTAAAACCGTTTTAAACGAAGAGCCTGTGATAATCTGCAATGTCACCGGTAGAAAGTGAAATCGTCTGTAAAATAATTTTATCACAGACGGTTCTTTACTTATGACTAGCCATCTGCGGTTCATACAGTATAAGTAACCGTCTATGATAACGGTGTTGTCACATGCGGATCTTTACCTATGACAAGCCGCTCGTGGAGACAATTTATCGCAACAGGTTTGTACAGTAATAGTAACCGCATGTGATAATGGAGTTATCACAGGTGGTTCTTTACCTATTACTAGCCGTTTGTGATAATATAATTTTACAGACAGGACTAGCCATAGATAAAGAACTGTCTGTGATAAAGTATACCCTATGCAGTACTATCTGCTATTATTTCTAATTTCCAAGTCAATTCAATATAATCACAAAGGTCAACAATATAATCACAGAAGTAAATAATATAATTACAGAAGTCAATTTCACTAAAACAATATAGATACATACAACTCATCTCATAGTTTACAAGTTCACTAAAAACCGTTTCTATTGTCATAGTCGTGAAGTTCTGACACATCAACTATTACACCATCCTCATCAAAGAACACCTCTCTTAGGTGCAAAATTTCGCAACACATGAATTGACATAGTTCACCGGCAATCTTGTCGGCTCCTCCACTGGGCATACTTCTAGAAACCGGTCATTCTTGTTACACATTCTTTGTGTGCTGCAATGAAACACATAACAAGGTTTAGAATGTGTTGATTTGAACAATCTCAAAGTATAGATCAAAGTGAGTATACAAGAATTTATTTGGTGTTTTTGGAGCAGTTGTACTATGAGAAATTGAATTTTGAATTTGGAATCAAGATCTGAAAATAATGTTTCTAGTAATATTGAATAGCAGAGAATATAAGAATTAAAATACGCTAGTTACAATGAAAATAAAACTCAAAAGTAAGAAGATAAGATATCGACATTAAGGATAACTTACATCCTTATGATTCACTCTATATTTGCTGGCAATCCGAAGATGCTCGCATACATAATACCTGCATAAGACGCTCCAAATAAGCTACTTAGGACAAGGATAATATGTTTCAATGTCCAATGCATCAGTATTAGGAGGTCTCTAACCGCCAAGCTGTTCCGCGTAAAACTGCCAAGCGTTGTAATACAAAAAATATCATATAAAACTTGTCAACACATTCTAAATATGTGTAAATTAAAAGTATCGAATAAATACAGTTTCAAAATGGAAAGAAAATATTTGTAACGATCTGGTGGGTAATCGGCTGAGTCCAAGACTGTTACCAAACTCTGTGTTGGCTTGATGAAGATCATTATAAAGTGTTTACTGCACATGTACAAACACACGCGTTAAGTTAACAATTAGCAATAATTGCTATTTCAATATCATGTGTCGAACTTACTCGAAGTGGTACGGAGCCTTTACGAGGTCCATGCCATCTCTGACAAAGTTAAACATGTTATGTCCTATGTAAGCTGCAACATCTGTCCTTTTATCCTTCTTTTGTTTTGCGATTGATTTATCAAAAAAAATTTCATGTGCTTGTACTGTTCTGAGTCTCGATCCACCTTAACGTCGAATAGCGTCTTTGCAATCCGTGTAGGGTCAAGGATACCTGTCTTGCGTTTCATCTTTTCATTATCCATGTATTGCATCCTATTGAAGAAGTCCAGAATTGTTATAATATCATGAAATTGTATGCGTGTAGTAAGAAAAGCAAATACAAAATATTAGAGGTACTTACAAGCACCAGATGAGTAGCATGTTGATTTCGATCATACCTCGATGAAAAATGCTATGTAGATCTTCAAAGAAAAGGGCTCGTTTATCTGCTCTAGTGCTCTAGAATGTTTCTTTTGGCACACGAAATGTGATGTAACAAAGATTATATTTTGCGTTGGCGGTGATGTACCACTCCTGCATTCTTTTGAGCGGGACAGGTTGTTTGCTAAGTTGTACTGATGTTATGAACGGTTCCCATTCTTATATTCAGGAGGAACATCCCGAATCTTATATATTGGAACTCCTGATTTAACTAAAGTTGTCCGCTGATTATACATGACACCATCTTCTTTCCACTCCTCAATATCTTCTAATGCTGGTTCATGCGAAGAACGAGATGCACTTGATTTTCTAATATTTTCATTCAGATTTTCAAATATTTTGACACTTCTTTAGAAGGTTTCTTATTTTTGTATGAGATAACTTTCATAGGCACTGATGACCGAGGAGTGGTCGTCAGAAGTTGGCCACTGGCTTGTTGTTGAACCTGTTGTTAAACTGATTGCTCTTTACTACCAGCAGCTTGCTCTAGTACTACTTCAAGTTGTTGCTCAACTGGTTGCTCTTTACTAATAATAGCTTGCTCTGGTACTGCTTCAAACTATTGTTCAACTGGTTGCTCTTGGTTATCTTTCCTAGCAAGGTTACTATCATCCTTGCTGAGACATAGCGAGAGTGAATATTTCTGGACTGGGAGCGGATCTTCCTAGACTTTCGCCTTAGAAGACGGGGTTACAGTATTTTGAGATGCGACGGGGCTAGAAATTAGATTGTCGTCCAACACGATATCGCATCGGTGCCAAAGGAATAATTGGTTGACAACCTGCCCCAGAGTCGTGATCCCCTCATGTGTGATGTGGTCTATTTCATAATCTTCATAATCATTATCAATGATCTAAAGAACTTGCACCACAATATAATATAACAGAAGTGAATTGTTGTTGAAGTCACGATCAGGCTTTGCCATAACAGTGGCAACCTGTTTGGTTTTGTTCCTTGCTCTGCCAACCGGGACAAGAAGACGACAAGATTTGTCCTTAACAATATCATCGACAGAGAACTTATGGGTTGACCCTAAGCCTGACACAGAACCTACGCTGCTAGGGTAGGCAGTTGGAGGTACCAAATGCTCCTTTGGCACGGGAACCATCGATGTACTCTGTGCCACTAATTGTCTCGATTGTCTAAGTTCTTCCATTATTTCTTGCACATTTTTCTTGACCTTTTGAGCAATTGTTTCATCAAGTGTTTTCTTGAACTTCTCATGTCTTCTATATGTCTCTTTATCTTTCGGGAAACCATCTAGCCAGAACATATGAGAAGAGATTGCTCGAACATGTCCACTATTTTTAGGGTTTCCTAGGATAGCGGTAAGTTGGTCATTCTCCCTCTTCGGCTTGAAGAGACCCTTCTGTTGTTTTTTAATTATTTTTTCATTTTTTTGTTCTACTTCATTCATTGAGTCAGGCTTTTTAAGTTTGCCCTCGCTGGTCAAACCTGATCGAGCAAAGACCCACCGCAGAGTTCTCTCATCGCAGCTTTCTAACGGTTGAGGATTGCCCTTACTAGTAATTTCCTCTAATATCCTATTCCATTCATGAACTTTGGGGGCATATCCGGCAGACCCCAAGTGGTGATGGTATTTGTTCTTTTTGGCAAGCTCTGACCTAGTTGTACTTAGGGCTTTAGCATCATGTGTGGTCTTTTGATGAACAAATTCTTGCCACTGAGTTTGTATGATTTTTCCCATCTTCCTCGGGCTAGGGACGTTATCGGCCTTAACATAAGCATTTATTTCACTCTTCCAGCCATGAAACTTCTTACTGCAAGAGACCAATGTTGATTGGCACGAGCTCTCTAACAAGACAACTGCATGCATTTCGGTACTTTGTAACCGAATCCAGTGATTCTTTGGGAAGCCCACCTGGACCGATCCTTGTTATGTACATGATGCAGTTCAATGGACCCTTATTGGGACCTCGTTGCCCTCCTTTTCGCTAGTAAACCAGATGATTCATCAATTGGAGAACCTTCTGTAGTTTTAGGAGCCGAAGTCACCTTGTTGTCTTTGCGATTAAGCTAGGTTGAAAAGGATTATAAGACTTCATATACTTGACAACCAACATTAACAAGAACTGCTGAAGTTAAGATTTGTGATCCATACCTTGTCGGCAGGATCATATTCCGGGTCGAGATCCTCTAAATTCTTTTAAATTTTTATATTTGGAAAAGGATTCGATGGACTGTGAAAGGAGCCTGAACTACTGGAGTCACTAAACTTCATATTGCCTTCTTCATTATTACTATCAGCAATAGTCTTCTTAGGGATTTCCATGCTAGAACTAATAAGATAAAAAATATGTCTCACTTCAGTGAAAGCTACAAAAATAAATGCTCTCAAAAGTTTAAACTTCATTTTGAATTATATTGGCTAAAAGATCGTGAATTTCTCAAAAGGTGGAAGAGATCTGGTCTGAGCTAACCATAGATAGAGAGGCTTTGAGTAGATTCATGTTCAGATTAAGAAAAATTAAAAAATTCTTAAATGGTTGGGGTTATAATCAAGCAGGTCATGACTTTTATGAAGGGAAGTTGGATATCAAAAGGTTGAATTATGGGGTGATCTTCTTACTTCCAAAAGTTAAAGATGCCAAAAGAATTCAGCAATACAGACCAATATGTCTCCTAAACTTTATTTTTAAAAGGTTTACAAAGATATTAACACTGAATGGAGAAAGTGGCAGATAAATAATTCACAAGGTTCAATCTAAATTCTAGAGTTGCATGAATGGCATATTCACAAGGTTCAATCTACATGAACTCTACATGAAGTGTTGCATGAATGGCATATTAACTCTACATGAAGTATTGCATGAAAGAAAAAGATGGAAGTATTCTACGGTTTGATAAGGCATTCTAGGGTTTAAGGCGACTGACCAAGGCGGCTGACCAAGTTCCACTCTAGGGTTTGAGGCGACTGACCAATGCATTAGCTAGGCATGTGTATTACTAGTATCAAAGCTGATAAGAAATCTAGGGTGTGGCGGCGGCGAGGACATGACTCGGTCGGGTTAGGTATTGGTATTGCAAATGTAGAATGGATACAAATATCGATATTCTGACAAACAGGGGAAAGTTTAAGATTTGTATTTTTTTTTCAAAAAATCTTGACCACAATTTCTTAAGTGTGACCTAATGCATTAGTGTGACCTAATACAATTCCAAATCATACATAATAATACATAGAACCATCACCAAGACATTCAAATCATAAGTGTGACCTAATGCAATTTGTAATGACAGTGGCAACAACTAGCAAGTAAACCGAGAGACGGTCTAAAATCAAAGTCCCCTGAAATGACACAAGTCGCAAGGTGCGGCGGCGAGGACATGACTCGGCCTGCGGTGAGGGCGAGGAGGGATGCGACACGGGGACGGAGGAGGGAAGGAAGTGGCAGCATACCTGGCGGCAAGGTTAAAGCTCAGTAGCAGGGCAAAGCTCAGCGTACCTGCAAGGAAGGGAAGGAAGCGTCGAGGATGAATATTAGCGGCGAGATCAAAGCTCGGCGATAATGGCGAAGCTCGGTGGCGAGGGCGGCAAAGACTTGGCGGCAAACAAAATTTTGGCAGTCTAACGGCGTCTAAGGATTTCGCTCGGGTTAGGTTTTTTCAAAAAGGCCGAGCGCTATATATAGATGCCTATCTTCTCAGGCGGTTATTAAGTACCAACCGCTTGAGTAGAATACTTCTCTCAGGCGGTTATTAATTACCAACCGTTTGAGAAGATAAAGACTTCTCTCAGGCGGTTATTCATAACCAAACGTCTAAAAAGATCTTTATGTAGGCTTAATTATATGTCTTGATTAAAATGAGGGGCCTTTTAAAAGTCAAAATTCCACTTTCTTGTAATATGCTTGAGTATTAAAGGTTCCCATTAACTTTCACTTGGGAAAACCTTTGAAATTGGTTAGAACATAAAAACAAATAACACTAGTTATTTGTCATTTTTCTATCTTGATGAATATAATGATTTTTTTCATTGAATTTTTCAATAGAACTTTTTTGTCATCATACCAACAACTATTATTTTTTTCAAAATTTATAAATTTTTTTAATCAATATGTGTTCAAAATTTGAAGTGTACATGATAATTTAATTAGAATGATGGATAATTTGAATTTTGACATGTTGGAATGCTTTAAAAAAATTAACAAAATTCATACATGTATAAATAAGACAAATATGTTCATACAAACCAATTTCACTGAAGAATCCTTTTTTTAGAAGATATAGAAATATGAATAATATGTGAGTATAAACTAATTTGATATTTACCAAAATATTACAATGTTAACTATACAAGTTTTAAAATATTTGGTCTAGGTGGTAGATATTAATTTTTGAAGAATATAGAAAAAAGAATCATCGAATTTGGACTCAATTTGCAGAATCAATACATGTTTGAGTATTTATATTGGAATCTAAATAAAAAGAAGCAAGTGAAAAGAAAACTGAAGAACAGGCTCGGGCCATTATCAAAGGCGGTTGTTTAGCAACAACCGCCTGTGCAGCAGTTAAAAACCGCCTGAAAAAATGTACTAAGTCTAGGCTTAATTAATATTCTTGATTAAAATGAGGGGCCTTTTAAAAGCCAAAATTCCACTTTCTTGTAATATGCTTGAGTTTTAAAGGTTCCCATTAAATTTCACTTGGGAAAACCTTTGAAATTGGTGAGAACATAAAAAACAAATAACACTGGTTATTTCTCATTTTTCTATCTTGATGAATATAATGTTTTTTTTATTGAATTTTTCACAAGAACTTTTTTATCATCATACCAACATCTATGATTTTTTTTTCAGATTTTTATAATTTTTTTGAGTCAATGTGTGTTTACAATTTGAATAATGCCTCATATGTATATGAGCATTTGATTAGAATGATGGATAATTTGAATTTTACATGTTGGAATACTTTTAAAAATTAACAAAATTCATACATGTATAAATATTACAAATATGTTCATACAAACCAATTTTAGTGAAGGATCCCTTTTTTAGGAGATACAGAAATGTGAATAATATGTGAGTATAAATTAATTTGATATTTACCAAAATATTACAATGTTAGCTATACAAGTTTTAAATTATTTGGTCCAGGTGGTAGATATTAATTTTTGAAGAATATAAGAAAAAGAATCATCGAATTTGGACTCAATTTGCAGAATCTATACATGTTTGAGTACTTATATTGGAATCTAAATAATGATTTTTCATTTAATTTTTCAATGGAACTTTTTAGTCATCATACCAGCCTCTATGCTTTTTTCTGTTTTTTGTAATTTTTTTAATCAATGTGTGTTCAAAATTTGATGAATGTCTCATATGTATATGAGCATTTGATTAGAATGATGGATAATTTGAATTTTAACATGTTTGAATGCTTTAAAAAATTAACAAAATTCATACATGTATAAATAAGACAAATATGTTCATACAAACCAATTTCAGTGAAGAATCCTTTTTTTAGGAGATACAGAAATGTGAATAATATGTGAGTATAAATTAATTTGATATTTACCAAAATATTACAATATTAGCTATACAAGTTTTCAAATCTTGGATCTAGGTGGTAGATAATAATTTTTGAAGAATATAGAAAAAAGAATCATCAAATTTGGACTCAATTTGTAGAATCTATACATATTTGAGTATTTATATTGGAATCTAAATAAAAAAGAAGCAAGAAAAAAATTGAAGAACAGGCTCGGGCCATTATCACAGTCGGTTGTTTAGCAACAACCGCCTGTATTGAACTTAGTTAATTTTTATCACATGCGGTTTTTTCATTAAAATCCGGCTATGAAAACGTATGCCAATATAAAGGGCCCCTCTGGCAACGTAGAAAACCTAACCAAGGAGATTTTCCATCGACGTTGTCGGGCTACCAAAATTTTTTAGCGTGCACGCACTGACCCTTTATTCATCAGTTGACCAAGCTTCGAACAGAGAAAAGGTTAGAAGATATTTTTTCTTCACTATCATGTTTCCAGTTGGTTGTCCTGTTTTTAGTTTCATTTTGTTGAGTTTGCATGGCTCCAGCCCCCCTCCACTTTATGTATTTGAGAAGTAGATTTGAAGGATTAAAGGTTGAAAGATGTAGTTGAGTCTCTCCTTGAGCTCATTCATGAATTTTGTAGAAATAAAAGTAGATTTGAAGGATTAAAGGTTGAAGATGGATACAAGCACATCACATGTTCGATGAAATATTTCAATGAATAAACCCAACTTCAAAAATCCATTATGGCCACTAGGAAGCTGAGAAAATTATGAAATAAATTTTCTTAGAACCCTTATGAACAAACCTACATGATATTGGTATTCACTCATATGATATAGACTGGTTATGTCTCTGTAAATTCATTTTGAAGAAGACCTTTAGGGAATATTTGTGGCAAAATTCTGTAAATGTTACAAAAATTCTGTTATTGAAGCATGGACCGTCGAGTGTGGATGTATAACATGCCAAGATCCGATCATATGGACATTCAATATGTTGCAAATTTTATTGAAGCATTCAAAAGACATACGAAGATGCAAAAGATAGATGACATATTATGTCCATGTATTGACTGCGAAAATAAGATTGCTTGGATAGATACTATAGTAATCCAATATCGTTTGGTGAAAAGAGGTTTAAAAAAAAACTACACAATATGGACAGAGCGCGGTGAGTTAGATACACATGAAGTGGATAAGATGATGAGAGAGGCTCAGATGACGATAATGTTCATATCGATGATGGTAGTGACAATCAAGATGGTGATGATGATGATGAGTTCGATTCTAAGGTGATGTTGCGTCACATTGAACCATATGTATTAACTTCTATGGGAGCAAGTAAAGGTTTAAAAAATGGAGACATTGTAGAATGCGGCGATGGAGCTTTTATATGATGAATCAAACGGTTGTGATAAAGAGTTTACTACCATTCGTGCAGTCCTAGAACTACTAAAGTTGAAAGCCACACACGGATGGTTTGATTGTAGTTTTTATGATCTTTAGAATCTTTTGGCATAAATTCTTCCAAATCCAAATAAACTGCCCAAAAGCACTTATAAAGCGAAGAAATTTCTTTGCCTGATGGTACTAGGTGTGAGAAAAATACACGCTTGTGTGAACCATTGTATTCTGTATCGCAAAGAGCATGAGCTCACAACTAGATGCCCCATTTGCGATGTTAGTAGATACAAGAAGGACTACAATCATCATTATGTTACCAACATGAAAAAGTCTTAGAAGAATAAGAAGTTTATTATTGACACTTGTAAGGATCGAATGCCCAAGAGGGGGGGGGTGAATTGGGCTTCTTTTAAAAAATTAAAGCAATGAAACTTAATTACTAAAAGCCCAATTCCCTATGCAAACAACCTATGCATTCAAGTGAATAGTAACTTTGCAGTATATGGAATGCATAAGTGTAAGGGGAGAGGAAAAAAGCGCAAACTCCCGAGGAGACACGAAGACAAGAATATTTATCCCGTGGTTCGGCAAGATCGTCAAGATCTTCCTACATCCACGTTGTGACACCCACCAAAGGGTATAGCCACTCCCAAGTCACTAAGACTAGGGATCTTCACTATTCTTCTCCGTTCGCCAACCTCGGCAAGGTGGAGCTCAAGCCTTGTACAAGTTGGATCCTTCGGGCTTCCACAACCGTCTTGGCAAGCTCCGGAAGGCTATCTCCAATACAATCACCAAGGGACACTCCTTTATAGCTCTCACTACACTAGAGACTCCAATCACCAAGAATGGAGGCACACAAGCACTATCTCTAGTAAGTTATAGCCTATCTCTTGGTGTAAAAGTGGTGAAAAATGATATGGAAGTGGTATCTCAATGCCTTGAATGCTTGGTAATGTGTAGAGTAAGTCTGGGCTTCAAGTCATGTCAAATAGACTGGTTGAAGGGGTATAAATAGTCAGCCTCCACGAAATAGCCGTTGGAAAAGTAGGCTGACATCACTGTTCTGCGAACACCGGATAATCCGATGTTCTCCCTTCAGTTATCATCGGTCGAATCCAAATTAGTTGATGTCATTGTGTCAGATATGACCGTTATTAGACCGATGTTTCACTTTCCTTCTCATCGGATGATCCGATGGCACTTCATCCAGAATTTGTTCAGAATTAATGCTTACTGGAGTGATTAACTGATGTGTTTATAGTTGTACATCGGATGGTCCGGTGTTACACTTGGTCCAGGGAGATTGCTTACTGTACTGATGGACCGATGTAACATTCCCTTCATCATCGGATGATCCGATGAGTACTTAGTTCCGAGGTCTTCTTCTTCTGCTAAACCAACTCGACCGATGTGTTATTTTCTAGAAACATCGGTTGATCCGGTGAGTGATTTTGTTTGCTTCGAGTTGTTCTAAGTGATACTTTTGGAATTTTCTTGGGTGACCTCTTATACATTGGTTTGAAATATTCTTCTGATGATTATCAAGCATTGAGTGCTGTCAATTTTGGTTGAACAATTTTGACATATGAGCTTTTACTTCTAATCTTCATAAACATCGATTGATCTCATAGAATGATTGTTTAGGGGTCTCCAATCATATCCAATGAGCAGTAGATGTTATTCATATAGATTTCATTTGAGTGTGATAAGTGATATGGGAGACCTTGCATCCACAAATTCATTAGTAAAATCCAATGGTTGTCATTAATCACCGAAACCATACCTCATGGGGCCTAGATGCTTTCAATCTCCCCCTTTTTGGTGATTGATGACAACACAACAAGTAAAGCGTGATAGTAATGAATTTGAGAATACGATACTCAAAAGGATATGCAATAAGTACAAGATTTAGCACACTTAAACTTGAAGGCTTAAAAACAATCAATAACTCGAAAGCTCAACGATCAATAACTCAAGAGAATAAGTGGCGCACGAATACTCAATGAATAGCAAAAGAGTAGCAAATCTCCAAATTACAAAAGAACTCCCAAAAAGATAAGCTCCCCCTACAGCTAGGACTCCCCATGAGACTAAGCTATCCTCCCCTGACTCTTCTCCCCCTTTGGCATCAAGACACCAAAAAGGAAGACGAGTGCCTAAGGATCCTTAGCGCTCGGGGCGATGAGGAACTGGTCACCGTCGGGGGTGCTGTCGTCGGAGCTGCTGCCTGCTGCTGCCGAAGCTGGAGTAGAGGTGGCGGGTGTTGCAGGAGCTGCTATCGGTGCCTGCTGAGTCTGAACTGCTGGCAAAGGGGCACTGACAACGGACGCCGGCGTCTGCTGGAAAAGCGTCATAGCCGGTAGAGGAGAGTGGATAGGAGCACCTGGATCAAGCAGTGGGGACATGCTGATCGTCGGGATTGGCGTGGTTGGCACTGGTGCTGAAGCTGGTGCCAGGACAGGCGAACCTGGAGCAAGGCCTGGAAGCTGCAACGGCAGGGCAATCCCGGTCTGCGTGTAGAGGTTGGTGATCAACCCCAGGATGCCCATCATCGCCTGCTGCGTCTACTGCTACTGGTCGAGAGAGCGCTGGGGCATCTGATCAATCAGTCCAGTCAGCCTGTCAGTGTCCTCTCGCCTCTCACAGACGATCTATCGCTGCATCTCCTGCTGCTGCTGCTGCTGGAGCTCCAAGAGACGCGCAGCCTGCTCAGCTCGGGCCTGCTCAGCTGCAAGCCAGTCCAGGCGCTGCTGCTCAACCATCTGCTGGAGTAGGGAGGTAAGCTCAGATGGCTGAGAGACCCGTGCCTCTGACACCGGAGGTGGAGTAGGAGGTGGCACAGTCGAGCCTCCAGCCTCCGCGTCGTGCTGCCTAGGTGAGGGAGGAGGTGGGAAGTACTCCTCGACACTGTCGCTGGTGTCACTCTCGAACCAAATATGATGTAGATCCTCACCCTGAGCCTCTGCCTGTGCTAGTCTCTCGTCTTCCTTCTCCAGGTCTGACCAGTCTTCCTCTGAGAGACGGGCACGGACCTGACGCTCAACTGGACGGCCAAGGTGGCGGTCTCCAAGAGCTGGAGCATGGTAGTGGCCGAACCGTGTGACGCTCTCGTCGTGAGACTGTCACGCACGGCGGATCCCTCTGGAGCTACCATGTAGAGCAAGTAGCTGATCCAGTGACCAAACACAAGCTGCCTCATCATCCCGACTCCATCAATGATGACATCCTCCATCTCACAGATCAGGATGTCCACAATGTCGAACTCCATCCTGTTCATAACATAGAACAGGAGAGTCTGCTGCAAGTTGGTGAACCCCTCAAGGTATCCGGACCTCAGCAAAAGTGTGCGACGCAAGGCAAGGTGCACAGTGCGTGCAGCTGGAGTGAGTAGTGTCGGTACCCTCGGCTGGTCTGGAGAGAAAGGCTGAGCAAACAGTGAGTGTATCTCCTCAAGTGGTGGTGCCACACCTCCAGTGAGTGGCCTCCTCGGTGGGTCAGCCTGTCAATACACCCTCTCATGCAGGCAAGTGTCATGGAGATCCACTCCTAGCAGCTGTCTTAAAGTCTGCCTGGTCAAGTGATGATGCTGGCCCATGAACATGAAATCAATGGATCTGCGGACCTCAGAGACGTAGAGTGTGGCGTAGAATACTCGGACCCAGTCCTCCACGTAGGCACTCCTCTCGTAAGACATCAGCTCCACTATCCCTCTATACCTCTCAAAGTAAGGGCGTATCTCTGTCCCGGCTGCAAGAGCAAGCTGATCCCAATCCAGGAAATTGTGCTGGAAGAGCTTATGGCCCCGACGTCTGTAGGTCTCGTACAGCGACGCCTGTGTCAGGGTCCAAAAGCGGTTGTCCACAAGTGCCTCTCTGGGCTGCGGGAACCACTCCTCAAGTAAAATGCTCCACCTGAGCTTCCTGAGCTGCTTGGCCTTCAACTTCCTGTAGTCTGTCAGCCGGACACCCTCACCAACACGGACGCTGGTGTACATCTAATAGACGGCTCTCTGGGCCGCCCTGTCCTCCCGAAGGTCAACTGCTGACGGTCTCAGTCTCGGGGCTGCAGCTTGATGACCTCCACGTGTTCTGGCTGAGCGCCGACGAACAAGCAGCACTTCGGGCTCCTCTTCTTCCTCTGACTCCTCAGGCACCGGAGGCTGCCTCTGTCGGGCCTCGCGGATCCTCAACGATCCTCCTCGGCCTCGCTCTCGCTCCTCAACGGCGCGAGCAGCCATCAAAGCTTTCTTGGCTTCCTTCGATAACTTCTGCTTTTTGGCGGCTGACTCCTCAATAGCCTTGCCCTTTCCCTTCTTGTCACGGCCCATGACGACGACGGAGGTGAGAACGCGGGATAACGAGCTCGGGCGCACGAGACAGAAATGCAAAGATCGTCGCAGCCGGGGAACCCTAGCGGTGAAGTGGCGGTGACCCTAGGGGCTAGGGGGGCACCATGGCGGCACAGAGGTTGGTGGTGCGGTGTGGGCGGCGGCAGAGGTGCGGCAGCGCTGCGTGGAGAGTAGTGGCGGCGACGCTTAAGGTGGTGGCGGCTGGACAGCGGCGGCGGCCAGAGGGTGGCGGCGCTGGAGGCCAGCGGCGGCGGCGGCGCTGCTGCGGCGGTGCGGCGGTGGCCAGAGGGCAGCGGCAGCGGAGGTGAAGCACGGAGCGGCGTCAGGGAGAGGAGGTGTCAGGGAGAGAGAAGGAGTTGAAGGGGCGCGCTAAAAAGGTGGGGCCCAAACCCTAGCTCAAATTTTAACACCGGATGAACCGACGTCAGATGAGTGCTGCACCGGTTGAATGGTATAGTAAGGGTATTCGAAAAGGTACCATTGACACTGGATGATCCGACGATGAGAGGATTAGCATCGGTTGAATGTGGCACAACTCCAGAAATGTGAATATCGGATGCACCGATGTTTCTCAGAATGAACTCGTTGGTTGATTTGACTTTCTAACTGAGTTGACCCTTGGCATTTGAACACAAACTGAACCGATGATTGTTTAGGCCTAAGCATCGAAGAATCCGATGACTACAAAACAGCAACATCCCATATATGTCCTTTGACTTAAACACACAACGAGATACACAAGTCTTAGGACTTTTTGGGCAACCCCTTACCCCTCAAAAATACTAATTTCCAATAACTTGGCTAAGCCCTAAAGCAAATAGAACACCGAAGAAAATAGGGAAGAAATTATCCAAATAAAATGTAAGGCCCATGCTTTGTGAGCTAGAGGATGAATACTTCTATCTCTTTAAAGCATGTTCCTTTCGGCATTAACGCACCTAACATTTTGTTCTTTCCATATCATATGAGTTGAGATATTGCATTTCAAACAAGTCTCTTTCTCATGAAGTGGGTTCCCCTTTGTGACAATCTACCGTATGCAATGCCAAACAATTTATAATACAAGAAATTAAACGTGAGTGCAAGTCTATATGGCAGGCATCATGCAAGACATAGATTAAATCTATCTTGTCAAATTTGAACCTTTCAAAGGCTTATTCAGGGAGAGCCACTATCCTAGCCTTGGGGAAACCCAAAGGAACCTCCATCCCATGCTAACCCTTGCTCACCCCTATCCTTTGAAAGTTAGACAAGACCTATATGAGATGCATTCTTACATGATCATGACAACTTACATGACGTTCGATGCATCTAGAACATTTAATTCACTTCTTAGTCTAGAAAAAGTTTTCTCATCAAGTGGCTTAGTGAAGATATCCGCCAATTGTTCTTCGGACCTAACACCTCGCAAGGAGATGTCTCCCTTAGCTTCATGACCCCTTAAGAAATGATGACGAATATCAATGTGCTTAGTGTGGGAGTGTTGAACGGGGTTTTTAGCTATCTTAACCGCACTTTCATTGTCACAAAAGAGAGGCACACAACCAAGTTTAATACCAAAGTCCAAAAGGTTTTGCTTCATATAAAGAATTTGGGCACAACATGCACCGACCGCTATGTATTCCGCTTCCGCTGTGGACAAAGCAACGGAATTTTGCTTCTTGCTAGACCAAGATACTAGGGAACGCCCAAGCAAGTGGCACCCACCGGAGGTACTCTTGCGATCCACACGGCATCCGGCAAAGTCCGAATCCGAGTAACCCAAGAGATGGAATTTTGCACCTTTAGGGTACCACGGGCCTACACTAGGGGTATGCTTGAGATACCGAAGTATCCTAAAGACCGCCTTCTGATGCGATTCTTTAGGTGCCGTTTGAAATTGAGCACACAAGCATACACTAAACATGATATCGGGCCTAGATGCGGTAAGATAAAACAATGAACCAATCATAGAACGGTAATTAGATTGGTCAATAGGTTTACCGTCCTTATCCGCGTCGAGATGACAATTTGTTGCCATTGGAGTGCTTCTTGAGCTACAATCTCCCATCTCAAATTTCTTCAAGAGGTCCTTGGTATACTTTTCTTGATAGATGAAGGTTCCCTCTTGAAGTTGCTTGATTTGAAATCCAAGGAAGAAGTTGAGCTCTCCAATCATCAACATCTCGAATTCCCTAGACATCATTTTGCCAAACTCATGGCTAAGAGCTTCGTTAGTTGAACCAAAAATAATATCATCGACATAATTTTGACAAATAAATAATTCTCCGTCGATGTGTAGATGTTGGAACTTGAAGCTCCCCCTTGATCATGGCTCTCCTCAACTTTAGGCTTGTCACAACAACATCATTCATCTAAAGGTGCACGTTAGCCCAAGATCACAAAATTTGTGCAATAGAAAGCAAATTGAAACTAAGTGACTTAACATGCAACACATTTGAAATAAATAAACCATGTAAAAAATACAATCTTACCCAACCAAATTACCTTCCCTTTAGAATTATCACCAAAAGTGACTTGATCATGATTGTCGGGGTCCTCTATGGAGGTGAACATACCATTGTTGCCGATCATGTGTTGAGTGCACCCACTATTGAGTACCCAATGCTTTCCACCGGCTTTGTAGTTCACCTACACACATGAATTAAATTTTTTATTTTTGGCACCCAAGCCAACTTAGGTCCTTGTATGTGTGATACAAGTGTTTTTGGGACCCAAAGTTGCTTGGGGAGCTTCCCCTTCATGCCCTTTATGTCCTTGCCAATGAACCTTGCCTTCACCTTGCCATCTACTTTACTCAAGAGATAATAATGATCATTGAAAGTAGACTTGTAGTTAGTAGGAAATTTTGGAGAAGGCCGGTTAGGAAGAGGACACTCCCTTGTATAGTGACCAGTGACCTCACAATGTTGGCAATAGGAACTAACTTCCTTGATGAAGCTTGTTCTAAGCTACGGTGAGGGCACCTCTCCTTTGTTAGGCACCAGGAAGGATCCAAGTCCTCTCTTGTTGAAGGCCTTTGCTTGTTGGAAGAGGATTTCCTTGTGCTTGACTTCTCCTTTATATAGTCTTGCCACACTAGTGCGGAGACTTTCAATTTCTTCCAACAAGTCCTTCTCCCTAGCATTCTCTTTCAAAGGCAAAGACTTATGCAAGACATTAGTGGCATGAGAATTAATAGATACCTTATCATTAATAGTTTTTTCTTTATATTTTTCAATTCTTGATCAAGAGCTTCATAAGCAAGGTTAAGTACTTGATGCTCTTGTATTAACTCATTGTGCTTTCCCAAGAGTGCTTGGTGGGCTAAGTCAAGCTCATGATGATCTAGCTTGATTTGAGCCTTATCCTCTTCAATTTGCTTGACATGAGATTTGAGCGTGTCATGCTCCTTAAGTATGCTTTCATACTTGTTAAGCAAATCGAGGTTAGCACTCTCAAGCTTGGCACGAGTTTCTTCAAGAGCCTTGACCTTACTCTTTTCCCTCTTAATGATAGTGTGGTATTCATTTATTAATGAAGTTAAATCATCGGGGGGAAAGCTCATCATCGCTAGAATCATCACATACCTTGGTGTTACCTTTAGCCATGAGGCACATGGGAGGTGGATGAAGAGATGAGTCATCATTGTTGGTAATGGCAAGGCTGGCCAAACTTTCTTCTTCCGCTTCACTCTCTTCATCACTTGATTCTTCGTCGGTGATCCATTCATTTGCCTCACACATGAACACCTTTTGTGGAGCTTTTCTCTTCTTTGGGAAGAGTTTTGCCTTCTTTCCCTTGTCATGTTTCTTCTTCCCAAAGGATCTTGGTTTGGGCTTGTCCTCTTCATCATCCTCACTATCTTCAAGCTTGCGATGCTTGCTCTTGTGGTTCTCTCTTCTTTTGTCCGGTTTTGGACAATCATAGGAGATATGGCCTTGATCACCACAATTATAGCAAGTCTTGTTGTCATCTCTCTTTGGTAGAAATGCTTTCTTTTTGGGATCAAAGGTGTATCTCTTCTTGGCAATCTTGAAGCTCAAGCGAGAGAACTTTCTCATCATTGATGAAAGCTCATCATCGTCATCTTCACTTGATGCTTGCTCTTCTTCACTTGGGCTAGGCTCAACCACTTTCTTTTTGTTGAGATTTGTTCTCTTGACGGAAGCCTTTAGAGCAATTGTGGTTGAAGATGATTCCTCCATCATCCCAAGCACACTCATCTCATGAGCGTGAATCTCTCCAATAAGTTCTAAAACTTCAATGTGATCAAGAGATTCTTTTTGAAGCATGGAGTTGATGATTTTGTACTTTGGCTTAGGAAGGAGCATAAGAATCTTGCGGTTGATGAGTCCCTTGCCAAGAGAAGCAATGTCAAGAGCATTAATTTCCTCAATAAGCACATTCAAGCGAGGTAGCATTTTGAACTCATCATATTTGGCTTTAATCATATGATATTTTAGTTCTTTGACACGAGAAGAACCCTCATGGATTTCAATCAAGCAAGCCCAAATTTCACAAGCTTTCTCTTTGCTAGCAATCCTAGCAAATACATCTTGACTAATGCATTCATAAATTGCATTTATAGATTTAGCATCCCACTTGATTTGATCACCAACATAATTATGCTCACCAAACCCCGCATGGGTCGCTTCCCATACCTCGGGAGCAATAGCCTCTAGATAAGCACGCATGTGTGCTTTCCAATAGGCAAAGTTCTTGCCCTCGAAGATAGGAACTGAACCCCCATTCTTGGCTATTTTAGCTCTCTAGCGGTGAAGCTAGAGTGATCCAATGAGCAACCTTACTCTGATACCAATTGTAAGGATCGAATGCCCAAGATGGGGGGGGGGGTGAATTGGGCTTATTTTCAAAAATTAAAGCAATGAAAGTTAATTACTAAAAGCCTAGTTCCCTATGCAAACAACCTATGCATTCAAGTGAATAGTAACTTTGCGGTATAAGGAATGCATAAGTGTAAGGGGAGACGGAGAAAGCGCAAACTCCCGAGGAGACACGAAAACACGAAGATTTATCCCGTGGTTCGGAAAGATCGTCAAGATCTTCCTACATCCACGTTGTGGCGCCCACCAAAGGGTATAGCCACTCCCAAGTCACTGAGACCAGGGATCTTCACTATACTTCTCCGTTCGCCAACCTCGGCAAAGTGGAGCTCAAGCCTTGTACAAGTTGGATCCTCCGGGCTTCCACAACCATCTTGGAAAGCTCCGAAAGGCTCTCTCCAATACAATCACCAAGGGACACTCCCTTACAGATCTCACTACACTAGAGACTCCAATCACCAAGAATGGAGGCACACAAGCACTATCTCTAGTAAGTTCTAGCCTATCTCTTGGTGTACAAGTGGTGAAAAATGATATGGAAGTGGTAGCTCAATGCCTTGAATGCTTGGTAATGTGTAGAGTAAGTCTGGGCTTCTAGTCATGTCGAATACACTGGTTGAAGGGGTATAAATAGCCAGCCTCCACAAAATAGCCGTTGGAAAAGTAGGCTGACATCACTGTTCTGCGAACACTGGATGATCCGATGTTCTCCCTTCAGTTATCATCGGTCGAATCCAAATTTGCTGATGTCACTGTGTCAGATATGACCGTTGTTAGACCGATGTTTCACTTTCCTTCTCATCGGATGATCCGGTGGCACTTCATCCAGAATTTGTTCAGAATTAATGCTTACTGGAGTGATTAACCGATGTGTTTATAGTTGTACATCGGATGGTCCGGTGTTACACTTGGTCCAGGGAGATTTCTTACTGTACTGATGGACTGATGTAACATTCCCTTCATCATCGAATGATCTGGTGAGTACTTAGTTCTGAGGTCTTCTTCTTCTGCTAAACCAACTCGACCGATGCGTTATTTTCTGGAAAGATCGGTTGATCCGGTGAGTTGATTTTGTTTTCTTTGAGTTGTTCTAAGTGATACCTTTGGAATTTTCTTGGGTGACCTCTTATACATTGGTTTGAAATATTCTTCTGATGATTATCAAGCATTGAGTGCTGTCAATTTTTGTTGAAGAATTTTGACATATGAGCTTTTACTTCTAATCTTCATAAACATCGATTGATCTCATAGAATGATTGTTTAGGGGTCTCCAATCATATCCAATGAGCAGTAGATGATATTCATATAGATTTCATTTGAGTGTGATAAGTGATATGGGAGACCTTGCATCCACAAATTCATTAGTAAAATCCAATGGTTGTCATTAATCATCGAAACCATACCTCATGGGGCCTAGTTGCTTTCAACACTGAAGGTGATGATGACGATACTTCTGACGATGCAAACGGGAGGGACAAGAGAAAAATTTCTGCCTTGGTGATGTGGCACCTTCTAATAATTGATCGCTTGAAGCGTTTGTTCTCAAACCCTAGGAAGGCTGAACTTATGCGTTGGCATTCCGAGCAGCACAAGAAGAATGAAAAACATATTTGACACTGTGGTGATGCAACCCAGTGGGAAAATTTTGATATTCAGTATCCAGAATTTGCAAAGGAAATCATAAGTGTAAGGTTTGCCTTGGGTACAAATGGAATTAATCCATTTGGTGAAAAAAGGAGCATACACAGCACATGGCCCGTGGTCTTAATGATGTACAACCTACCGACGTGGTGGTGTCACAAAAGGAAATATATTTTGTTATTTGTTCTTTTCCAAGGTCCAAAACAACCCGACATCAAAGTTGACGTGTTCTTGGAACCCTTAATGGAAGATATGGAGAAATTGCTGAATGAAGGGGTACGTACATGGGATGAGTACAAGCGGGAGTATTTCACGCTAAGAGCAATGATATTCGTTACCGTGCATGATTATCCTAGATTGTTTACATTATCGGGACAAATTAAAGGGAAGAAAGGTTGTGTAAGGTGCGTGGATAGAACTAGATTTCTATACCTCACTTCGTCCAGAAAAATGGTGTAGATGAGACACCGACGGTTCTTGACATATACACACAAGTATAGGAAGATGAAAGAACAATTTGATAACAAAATAAAAAAAAAGATACTGCACCAAAATCTTACAATAGAAAACTTGAAAGTGCATCTAGGCATCCCTTGTGGGTTTTGGTTGATTTATGACAAACAAATGAGATCCTAACCAAATTGTTGAGATGAGCGCAGGTTTTAATGAAATTATGAAGAAAGCACAAAATAAAAGGAGAATGAGGATCTATATGGAAAAGAGCTCAAGAGCTGAACAGATTAGATTAGTGTGTATGGAGTGTGTTGGAGAAACACACCCCAAGACCTCAAGCACAAGAAAACTCATTGACTGCACAATTTTACACAGGTCCATACTAGTTCGATATACCCCAGACTAGTCTGATAATCCCTCTGTTCAAAATTGGACAAGTCCTCCCAATGCGGACTTGTCTGCACAGTCCAGGTTTACACAAATCGGACTAGTCTGATATCACCACGGACTAGTCCCATATCTTTCTCACTAAGATCAGACTAGTCCTCCCCAGTACGGACTAGTCTTCAACACTTCACAGCTTTGCACGAAATCGAACAAGTCCAATAATATTTGGACTTGTACGGTAACCTTTCTCACTAAAATCGGACAAGTTCTCCAAGTGCGGACTTGTCCTCAAACTCACTAAGGGAGTCACCTAGCCGGACTTGTCCGATACGTGCCGAACTAGTCCGATTTTTTCCAGAGCCTAAATCGGACTAGTCCGCCCAAGGCCGGACAAGTCTGATATTCCTTAGAACTTAAGGTTTCCTACACGCCGCACACTGGACTAGTCCGGACTCCACCACGGACTAGTTCGGACTCTTGAAACCCTAACGGTAACTTTTGGAAACCTCCATATAAATAGATGTGCACGACCCTACTTTCACCTCTCTCGACTCCTTGCGTCGTCACACCCTCCAAGAGCCTATAAAACACATCTCTCCACACAATCCAACACAAGAAAGATCAAATCCTTGAGGATTAACTTTGGATCATAGGAGAGACATAATTCTCACATCTTGAGCTCTTGGGTTTGATTCTCTAACATGCTCCTGTTATTTTATTATGGATCTTATGAGTGTGTTCTTGGTGGTGTTTGATTTGTAATCTTGGGGAGCCCTCAACTTGTGAGAAGGCCCCTTGAACTTGGTGATTTACCCTTTGTGATTAGTGGAAGACAATCGGCCTCCATGGCGATTCAACGAGGGTAGGGTTGGAGAAGACCCAGTGCTTTCGTGGGGTCCTCAACGTGGATGTAGGTTTCCTCCGTGGGAACCGAACCACAGGATATACTCTTGTACCAATCTTGTTCTTAGTTTTTCATATCACATTCTAGGGTTTACTTGATATTGCATAACTTACGTTAAAACATTGAACCCAAAGTTAGTTTGTGCTACATTTATTTTCATTGACTCAATACCTTCAAGTTACGTACTATATTCCGCTGCGTACTGTGCTGGTATTGAGATCATTGATCTAACTGGATCAATCTAGTCCGCACTCTACCGGACTAGTCCGATTTCTTGGTATTTGATCAAGTTGCTAAGTGTTGCAGGTTCCGACTAAAAATCAAAAAAGCCCTATTCACCCTCCTCTAGGCCACATTCAATTGGTATCAGAGCAAGGCTCTTCAAGAGGAGACTAATCGCTTGAAGAGAAAATGTCGGACATGAAGGATGTGCACAAGAGCCTCAACCAAGAGAAGGTTGAAGATGAAAAGGTGCAAAAGTTGGAGAAGCTCCTCGACGCCATTCAGGACTTCGAGGATGACGATGAGGAGACGATGTAACTCAAGGAACCCCTTAGGAAGAAAGCTCTCTCCAAAGGGAAAATAAAGATCGAGGACGAGAAAAAGAATAAGGGGAGTAGTCACACCGACTACTCCCGATATCCTTTCAACTACGATCGTCTAAATTCTAACAATAGCCATTATTTGTCTATTCCTCTAGGAAAATCCCCACACTTTGATGGAAATGATTACTCAATGTGGAGGCAAAACATGAAAATGCATTTAATCTCACTTAACCCCAGCTTGTGGCATATAGTGTGCACAGGTATAGATATCCCAGACGATGATGAAGAGCTCACACCAAGCCAAGAGCAAGCAATTCATCGGAATGCTCAAGCTGTAGCGGTCATCACATCATCACAAAGTTGGGACGAGTTCACCAAGGTGGATGGACTCGAGATTGCAAAGGAAATATGGGACACATTGCAAACTGCACATGAAGGCGATTGTCATGTGCGAGAGGCGAAGATCGAAATGATCAAAGGCGAATTGGGAAGGTTCGCCATAGAAGAAGATGAGTCGCCGCAAGACATGTACAACCGGTTGAAGAATCTCATCAACAAGGTTCAAGCATATGGAAGTAAAAAGTGGAACGATCACAGGGTGGTGAAGCTCATCCTTAGAGCATTCATGCCTCACAATGTTACCCTATGCTTGATGATTAGAGAGAGACCCGAGTACAAGAAAATGACCCCAGATGAATTGCTTGGAATGATCATCAACTTCGAAATGATGGAGAAGCAAGCTAAACATGTCAAGGAGATTGCCGACCTCACCTCGGCAAAGAAGAAAGGGGTCACCTTAAAATCCACTTGCAAGCCCTTGTCAAAAGAAGTTCGAGAGGCTCAAGATGAAGATGACAGCGATGATGAGAGCAGCGACATAGATGAGGAAGACATGATCCTCTTCATGAAGAAATTCAAGAGGATGATGAAGAGAAGACAAGGGGGTAAATCAAGTGAACGAAAACACAAAGAAAAGTCAAGACCGAAGTTGAGACGGGCTTGCTATAACTGTGGTGAATATAATAACTTTATAGTTGATTGACCATATGAAGAAAACAAGAAAAATACCAAGGAAACAAAGCCTCAACCTAAGAAGTTCTTCAAGAAGAAAAAGCTAGTTGGGTAGGTGCACCTAGGAAAGGAGTGGGACTCAAATGATGAGTCCTCGTCTGAAGAGGAAGAGGAGATGGCTAGCATAGCCATCAAGAAGACAACAAAGAAATCAACTCTCTTCCCATCTATTGGCGCTAGGAAGGACAACGACACATGTCTCATGGCGAAGGAAGGTAAAAGAAAGGTAACATCTAAATCTTCCTCCTCGCATTCTTACTCTAGTGATAGTGATGCCTATAGTGATAATGAAGATATGCTTGTTGGCCTAGATAAGAAAACTGCCGCTAAAATGAAATTCTTAATGGATAAACTTATCGATAAGGAGGAGCTTGTTGATCACCAAGAAGATATGATCATCCTTCAAAAGGAGGAGTATCTTAAGATCAAAAAGCTCCTTGAACTTGAAAAGGAGCGAAGCAAGTCACTAGAGCTTGAATTAGCTTCAAGCAAGGAAGCTTGCTTGAAGTTAGGTGACTCAAATGTAATTATCAAGGATGAACTTGCTAACTTGACCAAAGTTAACAAGATCCTTGAACTTCAAGTTGAGTTAGTCAAGCAAAGTGACCCTTCATCCTCTTCAAGCACATCTTCTAAACACCTAAAATCTGAAACTGCTATGACTTGTACATGTGCTAAAGTTGAATCTAACTTGAAGGATAAGTCAAACTTGGCAAAGGACAAACATCCTTCCCGTAGTGGCATATTTGACAAGGAGAAGATCAAGTATGCACGCAGTGCATACTTGACCACAAGGCCTCCTAATGTCAAATATGGCATTGGGTATTCTTATGGTGAAAAGCAAAGTGCTAGAAGTCATAAGAATAACAAGGAGAGCATTGCCTTTATCAAGAGAAGCTCCCCTCAAGCTAGAAATGCTAATAATGTTGACAAGTCCAAACATGTTAATTCATATGAGCAACAACTTTTGTTTAGAACTTTTGATGCATCTTATGTTCTTATGTAAAGCAACTTTGGTAACGTGTATGCCAAATGTGTTGGGCCACGCCATGGGAACACCAAGTCCCATGTGTGGGTTCCCAAATCTCTTGTGACTAACCTCAAAGGACCCAAGCAAGCTTGGGTACCTAAAACCAAGACATAATTTGTTTTTGCAGGCCTACTCCTCCGGTGGAGCAAAATGGGTGCTAGACAGTGGATGCACCAACCATATGATCGGAGAACGAAGAATGTTTGTAGAATATGAATATAATGAGGATCCAAGCGAGGGCATCTATTTTGGAGACAATAGTCAAGGAAGGGTGCTCAGTACTGGTAAATTTGCAATCTCATATCAACACACGCTTTGTCATGTTTTGCATGTTGACTCCTTAGATTATAACCTTCTGTCCATATCTCAATTATGTGACAAGGGTTATAATCTCTTGTTCACTAATGAGGGTGTGACTGTCTCTAGAAGGAGTGATGACTCGGTTGCATTCAAGGGTGTGTTAAAGGGAAAACTTTATCTTGTTGACTTCAACAAAGATAAAGTCGAATTTGACACATGCTTGATTGCAAAGACCAACATGGGTTGGGTGTGGCATAGACGGCTAGCGCATGTTGGTATGAGGAATCTTCAAAAACTTCTCAAGGGTGATTACATCCGAGGTTTGAAGGTTGTTATTTTTGAGAAAGGAAGGCCTTGTAGCGCGTGCCAAGCCGAGAAGCAAGTAGGAGAACCCCATCCTGCGAAGAACGTCATGACAAAGACAAGACCGCTCGAGCTACTTCACATGGACCTATTCGGTCCAATCGCTTACATAAGCATCGGTGGTAACAAATATGGCTTAGTAATGGTTGATGATTTTTCGCGCTTCACATGGGCTTTCTTTTTGCATGATAAGACAGAAACTCAAGGAACCCTCAAGAAATTTCTCAAGCGTGCCCAAAATGAGTTCTCATTGAAGATCAAGAACATACGAAGCGACAACGGCACAGAGTTCAAGAACACTTAAGTTGAGGAGTACCTAGATGAAGAAGACATAAAACATGAGTTTTCAGCACCGTACTCACCTCAACAAAATAGAGTGGCCATAAGGAAGAACCGGACCCTCATAGAGATGGCGAGAGCAATGCTTGATGAGTACAAGACATCGGATCGGTTTTGGGCGGAAGCAGTCAACACCGCTTGTCGTGCCATAAACCGACTCTATCTTCATTGCTTACTCAAGAAGACATCATATGAGCTACTCACGGGTAACAAGCCGAATATTTCCTATTTTCGAGTTTTTTGTTCTAAATGCTATATCTTGAACAAGAAGCCTAGGACTTCAAAATTTGCTTCGAAGTCCGATGAAGGTTTCTTGCTTGGCTACAATTCGAACTCTTACACCTAGCGTGTCTTCAACAAGGTCTTCGTACTTGTTGAAGTTGCACGTGACGTAGTGTTCGATGAAACTAACGGCTCTCAAGAAGAGCAAGTTGATCAATGTGTGCTAGATAGAGAAGAAGCTCCATGTCAGGCGTTAAGAAGAATGGCGTTGGTCGATGTTCGACCACAAGCGCCACCTCTAAACCAAAATGAAGAAGATGAACCACAAGCGGAGGTAATGGATCAAGGGGGAGTTTCTACACTATATCAAACTCAAGAGGACAAAGATGATGAACACACAAATGAGGGCAACCATCTAGGGGGAGCAGAAGATGACCATGAAGACTCAAGACCACAAGTGCCACACCCAAGAGTACACCAATGCGTCCAAAGAGACCACCTCGTCGACAACATAATTGGGGACATCCAAAAGGGAGTAACTACTAGATCTAAAATTGCTAATTTTTGTGAACATTACTCTTTTGTATCCTTTTTGGAATCGCGCAGGGTTGAGGATGCACTGAAAGGTCTGGATTGGGTGGTGGCAATGCAAGAAGAACTCAACAACTTCAAACGGAACGAGGTGTGGGAACTCGTCGAAAGACCCAAGTTCAACGTCGTCGGCACCAAATAGGTCTTCCGCAACAAGCAAGACGAACATGGGGTAGTGACAAGGAACAAGTCAAAAATTGTGGCCAAAGGGTATTCACAAGTCGAAGGTTTGGATTTCGATGAAACTTTTGCTCCGGTAGCTAGGATTGAATCTATTAGAATATTACTTGCATAAGCTACTCACCATGATTTCAAGCTCTATCAAATGGATGTGAAAAGCCCTTCCTCAACAGACCAATCAAAGAGGAGGTGTACGTGTAGCAAGCCCCTGGATTCGAAGATCAAGAGTTCCCCGACCACGTGTTTAAATTGCGTAAGGCTCTCTAAGGCCTCAAACAAGTTCCTAGAGCTTGGTATGAGTGCCTTAGAGATTTCTATATTGAAAATGGTTTTAAAATTGGCAAAGATGATTATACATTATTCATGAAGCACTTTGACAATGATCTCTTTGTTTGCCAAATTTATGTTGATGATATCATTTTTGGTTCAACTAACAAATCTTTCTATGAAGAATTTAGTAAGATTATGACAGATAGGTTTGAAATGTCTGTGATGGGAGAGCCGAAATACTTCTTGGGATTCCAAGTGCGGTAACAAAAGGAGGGGACGTTCATAAGACAAACCAAGTATACTCAAGACATACTCAAGAAGTTTGGAATGAACAAGGCGAAGCCTATAAAGACTCCCATGGCAACAAATGGACACTTGGATCTCAATGAAGACGGACCAAGCGTGGATCAAAAGGTATATCGCTCCATGATTGGATCCCTACTTTACTTATGTGCATCTGGGCCTGATATTATGTTGAGTGTGTGCTTGTGTGCAAGATTTCAAGCCAATCCTAAGGAGTGTCACTTGACACCCGTTAAAAGAATCTTGCGGTATTTAGTTCATACACCCAACCTAGGCCCTTGGTATCCTAAAAGTTCCAAATTCAATCTCATTGGATACTCCGATGCAACTTATGCCGGATGCAAAGTAGATATAAAAAGCACCTCCAGTACATGCCAATTTCTAGAGAGATCCCTAGTTTCTTGTTCCTCCAAGAAACAAAACTCCATTGCCCTATCCACGGCCAAAGCGAAGTATGTTGCAGCCGGGAGTTGTTGTACACAACTTCTTTGGATGCGACAAACTCTAAGAGATTACGGTTACAATATGAGCCGCATTATGCTCCTTTGTGATAATGAGAGTGCCATTAAAATTTCCCATAATCCCGTTGAGCACTCTAGGACCAAACACATAGACATACCGACATCACTTTTTGAGAGACCACTCAATGAAAGGAGACATAGCCATTCCCCATGTCAACACCGAAAAACAACTAGCCGATATCTTTACCAAGCCACGATGAAAAGCATTTTTGCGAGCTCCGAAATGAACTACATATCCTTGATGCTCGGAATGTGACTTGAAAACTTGCATACCTGTATGGCTTCTTCAAAATTTGTTGATTATGTTGCAAAAGTCATCTCTCTCAATTTTCTACAAAAAACTATTTCAATTGCTTGATGTTGGTGAATTATGGTCATTGCTTGATTGTTGTATGTTTACTGATCATATTCATCAAGATAATTTGATTGTTTTGGCCCCTATTTTTCTCTATAAGAACCTTGGAATATATATGAATGGGCTAATTAAATCTGTTCTGGTAACCACGTACTAGTCCGCACACTGCAGACTAGTTCGCAGAGATCCAGTAGTCCGGACTTGTCCGGTTGATCATGGACTAGTCTGATTTTTCGACTCCATAACCCTAGGCGCTGCCAAAACCTAATCTCCTTCACCCTCACAACTCACCTCACATTCTCTCTCTTCACTCGAAAGCCCCCAAGGCGATTTGGCGATTTATCCATCAAATCCCTTCAAGTTTGGGTGGAAATCAATCTCCATTGCTAGGGGATTGAAGACCACGGACTTGTCCGCGCCTCCAACTCCTTCTTCTTTAAGAATCAAAGAATTTCAGTAAATTTCCCCCAAAACCCTAGAAACTTCGATTTCTTCCGTTTTGGATCAAATAGCTTAGTTTCTTTCAGCTAATACATGCTTCCTTGCTGTATTACATCTATGTTAAGCTATTCTAGCACTTAGCAACACCATTTGTCTCATAGTTAGGGTTTAAGGTGTTGAATACCGGACTAGTCTGGTCCCTGTACGGACAAGTCCGGTCTCTCCGGACTAGTCCGTACCTGAACACCGGACAAGTCCGATTTTCAACTGAATTCAACCCTAATTTCCAACTACTCAATGCACTTCCTTGCCATCATTTCTCATTCATACATTGTATAATCCCTTCTCAGGACAATGTCGAGCTCCAATGATGAAATCTCTGATTATGAGGCTGAGATGGACCAAGATTCCTTGCTTCTGTCCTCGACGAGCCAAGGGAATAAGCGCCAAGAGCAACCCTCCGAGCCGGCACCTTCTCCACCTCAGGTGCAGCGGAAAGTTCTAGCCAAGAAGCGTGCGTCCAAAGCCAAGGATGCAGATGGCCCTAGCTCGGCGGCTTCTCGCCAAGCTAAGGGCAAAGGAAAGGGAATTGCCTCTAGCCCGATCGGCCCTCTCAAGATGGCATCTCCGAGACAAGGGAACAGAGATCCCTCTGAGGAGAAGTTTAATGGCAAGGGAAGCGATACGGCTTCCAAACTCAGATTTGTGGACTGTTACAGCCGGTCAAAGAAGGCAGCCGATGCCAAATTTTGGTGTAACTTCCACACAGATTTCTATAGCTATGTGTACCTCACCATGAAGACTCCAGTTGTCTGCAGCCAGTGGATTGACTGGAATCATTTTGAAAGGAAGAGTTGTGGTGCTTTTGATGAAGTTGTGGAAGCTGCAGCTAGGCATGGACTGAAGGACCTGTTTGCCTTCAGATATAACTGGAATGATGAGATTATTTCTCAGTTCTATGCCACATGCTTCTTTGCTAGTGATGAGGAGGAAAGGGTGACTTGGATGACTCACAGATCCAAGTACACCATTACTTATGATGAGTTTGCAAGATTGCTTCACCTAGAAGACACTGGCAACAATGAGCTAACTATCCACAATATCGGTGTCTTGGGAAAAGATAAGATGGACTTTATTTATGATACTAGCCTAAAGTACAACCCTCCATCGACCAAGAACATGAAGCCCTTCTTCATGGTTCTTAATAGGGTGCTGAGGAAGACAATAGCTCCGAAGGACGAAGATGCAGGAAGTGTGAAAGGGTACCTGAGGACCCTAATGAAGGTGATTAGCAAGAACCGGAAGTTCGATATCTTCGACTACATTTGGAATGACATGGTTAATATCTCCTGCACATCGAACCGATCTTGTGGCTATGCACCATACTTGATGTTCATGATCGAGAAAGTCACGGGGATCGAGTTCGTGAAGGGTGTGGAGCACACTCCTTTGAGGCCCCAGAAGCTTCCCCAAGCCGCTCTCCAAGCTGCTCCATCTCCGGTGTCCACTGAAGAGGCTCCGAGGAGAGCTCAAGGAGATGCAAGGACTACTCCCACCACTAGGGCCCCTCCTCAAAAGGGGTCTCCTAGTGGAATCTTAAAGTACTTGGCAGCCATTTTTGGCTCATGCAAGAAGGCTGAGGTAAAGCTTCACAAGCTGAACAAGGTGAGGAAGGCCGACATGAGGTATGTAAAAGAAAATGTCGAGCATATCTGCCAGAAGCTGGAGATCAATCCTATTGGATCCCCTTTTATCTCTGAAGATTCAGCCTCTGATTTCACTGAGCTTGAACCTTTGACTCCCTCCGAGCTTGCTTACTTTGGCATTGGGGGCACTTTGAGTGGATCCGCTCCTCCTCCTACCCAACCTGAAGATGAAGATGAAGACGAGGAGAGGACCAACAGTGAGGAATAAGCTACTAGATCCCTCCTCTCCTTCTTTTTGGTGTATTTATGCCAAAGGGGGAGAGATTGAGGGGGAGTCACTAGATCCTAGCTGTAGGTTGAGAGATGAGAGCTTCATTTGTGTATCCTTTTGTGTCTCTTTTGGGTTGTAAAACTTTAATTCTGTTATCTCTACCTTTATTATTTTGGTGTGATAAAATGACTATGTTTATGCTTATGTTATGAAATTTGTGATGACGATTTGAGATAATCTGTGATTTTGCTTTAGAATTGACATATATGCTTGATATTGGTATTTCCATGTCAATCATTTCATTCTCATCACGATTATTGCTCACACTCACGTAGTTTTACACCCCACCATAAAGAGTGCACATATGCCCTATGTTTTCATTGCTTAACTTGTACCAAACTCATATGTCTCACACTTTATGAAAATTTTGTATTTTTATCATATTTTGTGAAATCTCAATTGGTTGTCATCAATCACCAAAAAGGGGGAGATTGAAAGTGCATCTAGGCACCCCTTGTGGGTTTTGGTCGATTTATGACAAACAAATGAGATCCTAACCAAATTGTTGAGATGAGAGCAGGTTTTAATGAAATTATGAAGAAAGCGCAAAAAGAAAGGAGAATGAGGATCTATATGGAAAAGAGCTCAAGAGCTGAATAGATTAGATCAGTGTGTATGGAGTGTGTTGGAGAAACACACCCCAAGAGCTCAAGCACAAGAAAACTCATTCACTACACAATTTTACACAGGTTCGGACTAGTCTGATATACCCCGGACTAGTCCTATAATACCTCTGTTCAAAATCGGACAAGTCCTCCCAATGCGGACTTGTCTGCACATCCCAGGTTTACACAGACCTGACTAGTCCGATATCACCATGTACTAGTCCGATATCTTTCTAACTAAGATTGAACTAATCCTCCCCAGTGCGGACTAGTCCTCTACACTTCACAGCTTTGCACGAAATCAGACAAGTCCGATAATATCCGGACTAGTCTGATAACCTTTATGACTAAAATCGGGCAAGTCCTCCAAGTGCGGACTTGTCCTCAAACTCACTAAGGGAGTCACCTAGCCAGACTTGTCCCATATGTGCCGGACTAGTCCGAACTTTTTTAAAGCCTAAATCGGACTAGTCCGCCCAAGGCCAGACAAGTCCAATATTCCTGAGAACTTTGGGTTTCCTACACGCCGCACACCAGACTGGTCCGGACTCCACCACGGACTAGTCCGGACTCTCAAAACCCTAAGGTTAACCTTTGGAAACCTCCATATAAATATATGTGCACGACCCTACTTTCACCTCTCTCGACTCCCTGCACCATCACACCCTCCAAGAGCCTAGAAAACACATCTCTCCACACAATCCAACGCAAGAAAGATCAAATCCTTGAGGATTAACTTTGGATCATAGGAGAGACACGATTCTCACGTCTTAAGCTCTTGGGTTTGATTCTCTAACACACTCCTCTTGTTTTATTGTGGATCTTACGAGTGTGTTCTTAGTGGTATTTGATTTGTAATCTTGGGGAGCCCTCAACTTGTGAGAAGGCCCCTTGAACTTGGTGATTTACCCTTCGTGATTAGTGGAAGAGAATCGGCCTCCGTGGCGATTCAACGAGGGTAGGGTTGCAGAAGACCCGGTCCTTCCGTGGGCTCCTCAACGTGGACGTAGGTTGCCTTTGTGGGAACCGAACCACGGGATAAACTCTTGTGTCAATCTTGTTCTTAGTTTTTCATATCACATTCTAGGGTTTACTTGATCTTGCATATCTTACGTTAAAACATTGAAACCAAAGTTAGTTTGTGATACATTTATTTTTATTGACTCAATACCTTTAAGTTACATACTATATTCCGTTGCGTATTGTGCTGGTATTGAGATCATTGATCTAACTAGATCAATCTAGTCCGCACGCACCGGACTATCTGCACTCTACCGGACTAGTCCGATTTCTTGGTATTTGATCAAGTTGCTAAGTGTTGAAGGTTCCGACTAAAAATCAAAAAGGCCTATTCACCCCCCCTCTAGGCCACATTCAAAACTCGTGTTTGAAATGGTCAAGAACATTCATATTGCTTTCGGTAAGGGCAAAAAATGTAAAGGAACAAAGAGAAAGAAAAGTACATCTTTGGGTGATACAACTGACATGACTTTCAAGAAACAATCATTTTTTCAAGTATCTTCCGTATTATAAGAACCTGGAATTTTGCCATAGTATAGATTTGATGTACGTTACAAAGAATGTATTTAACAGCATCATTGGGACTTTGCTGGACATGTAGAGGAAAACAAAGGACTAATTAAAATCGTGTATGGACCTAGTAAATCTTGATATGAGACCAAAGCTTCACCTAGTAGAAAAGGTGAACGGGAAGCATTACCTTTCCGCAGCCAGCTACAACATGACACTACAAGAGAAAAAGGCAGTTTGGGAATGCTTGCATGGGATCAAACCACGAGTTTCTCAAAAAATATCTGCAAACTAGTCGCGATGAAAGACTTGTCTTTATTCGGCTATAATTCTCACGACTGTCACATGATGATGATAGTGTTCCTTGCCATTGCAATAAGGGTCATCAATCCTGAGCATATAAAAGTTGTCATCACACGTTTGTGTTACTTCTTCAATGAAGTATCGCAAAAGGTGATAGCACGTGAAGATTTAGATTATTTGAAAATGTACATCGTCGAGACTTTGTGCAAGATTGAGATGTGTTTCCCACCATCCTTTTTTGATATGCAAGTACACCTAATCATACATCTTGGTGATCATATAAAAGCATTGTGGTTACTATATTTACATCGTATGTTTCTATTGGAGAGATATTTAGGAGTATTGCGGAACCGTGCTCACCCAGAGCGTTCAATTATGAAAGGATACACCATTGAAGAAGTGATTGAGGGTTGTGCTGATTACATCAAAGATGAAAAACAGATAGGTGTGTCTATACCTGTACATGAGGGTAGACTACGTGGGAGAGGCAAAGTGGGTAAGAAAACTTTCATCGTTCAATATTTCAATAATGTACACTGTGCACATTTTGGTGTATGACAACAGCTCGCAATAGCTGAGTCGTACATCGAGGAACACCAAATTGAGCTTTGCAAAAAAAAATAACCAAGACCGCACAGAGGACTGGATCATGAAAGAGCACAAAAGATGTTTCACTGAATGGTTAATGGACAAAAATATACCATATGAAAACTCTATAGAAGTGGCAACAATGAAGAACTTAGCTTCTGGCCCATTTTCTTTGGTGACATCATGGCAAGCATATGATATCAATGGTTACATATTTTATACTAAGGAAAATATGGTAAGAGTGCTGCACAAAATAGTGGTGTTCGTATAGAGGCTTATGATCCACAAGGGCAGAAGACCACATACTTCGGGTTTATAGAGGAAATATGGGAACTCAATTATGGCAAAAGAATGGTAATGCCCGTATTTAAGTGCCAATGGGTCAAACATCCTGATGGTGTGAAAGTGGACAACTACGGGTTGACACTAGTAGACTTGCCCCAGCAAGTGTTATGCCCTCACAACATGCCTTGCTTGATGCAAGCATAACCTTAGGATCACTTTTCATGTTGTTGAAGGCTGCCATCATAGCTTTACGCTATCTAACCTGGACATTGCCACTCATATGTAGGATCTCTTTGTCTTCAGTCCAATTTAGATTTCGTTAGCTTCGGCACACCCTTCACTTATAACTATCATTAACATGTCTGATAAGGAAGTTTCACTTATTGATAAATCTATGCTTGAAAGATTAAGGTCAAATCCCTATGAAAGGGCAAAAACAAGATTTGTGATTGAAGTTGTTCGCTTCATCGCTTGTGTGAAGCACTAAGAGAGAAGGTATTGATTTATAGTCAATATGTTCAGGCATTAAAACTGATAAAGGAGCATCTTCCTTGGTTTTTCAAATGGACGAGAGGGAAATAAATTCTTCAAATGGATGGGAAAATACTTCCAAGGTATCGTCAGGATTCAATTCAGGCTTTCAACAATCCAAAACATGAGTCACGGGTGTTACTTCCATCTATCAGAGCTTGCTATGAAGGGATTAGCTTGACAGGAGCTTATTAGCATCACAGGCGGTTCCTAATTAATAAGCAGTTTGTGAAAACAATGACTTTTCCTAGGATGTTCTTCAATAAAAACCGCTTATGATGATTGAACCAGTACATGCGGTTCTTAAACAATGACTGCCTGTGAAAATCAAGTCTTTACCTAGCCGATGGTTAATTAAAAACCGTCTGTGAAGTTTGTTCTAGTACAGACGGTTTTTAATTAATAGCCGCCTGAGAAAATATTGTATTTACCTAAGCGGTTGTTTTTTTAAATTTGTATGTGATGGTCAGTCATCACAGACGGTTATTGTATCATCCGTCATCACATCGCATTTTTTTTCCGGACCGCCTGTGTTTGAAAAATCGAGACGCCTATAAAAATGCTATTTGTAGAAGTGTTTTATAATATATATATATATATATATATATATATATATATATATGTGTGTGTGTGTGTGTGTGTGTGTGTGTGTGTGTGTGTGTGTATATATATATATATTATTCTCATGGATAGAATGTTTACGCATGCAGTTTCAGTACACTGATACATCATCCTATATTACATCTACTGATCTCAACACCTCGCAAATGATAAATAACAATTCAAAAACACCTCCTTTGTTATGTGCAATCACTACATAAGAAAGGCTCATCCGAGACGTGCCCGAACGAAGAAACTAGGGAGACTAACAAACAGTGCGTCTCCGTCATCGCGTCTCGCATTACGTTGTCATAAGAGATGCGCGGCTGGCATGTCGCCGATCAGCCTAAGTGCGAGAAAAGCTCAAAGATAGCTGTCAGTGTTTGTAACCAGCAGATCTCCCGACACCACCTTTGGTAGATCGAGGAGTTTTAGTTCCGTAATGGGCGCGCAGAGATTCAAGAAGGTGAAAGACATGTGTACACATGGATTTACGTGGTTCGGGCCGCCTGAGCGTAATATCCTACTCCACTGGGTGTGTTGGTGATGTATTAAGCTTGTGAGTCTAGAAGAAGCTCCAGAAGAAGAAGCTCATCTAGCTCAGAGTGTTTAGCAGTGGTCTGGAACCGTCCTTTGTGTATCGTTGACCAGTCTTTTTATAGTACAAGGACTGGTCATTACAACGTTAGCCTGGCCCGACAGGTGGCCCCGGCGGTTACACACGCTTGATACACAATAAATGGGGTTAATTACCCTTAATAGCCTGGTAACGGGCCTTAACAGTGCCATTACCAGTATTAAGGGACATCCGATCGTGTGTCATTAATATGGTATTAATGACACTTAATCGCGTCTTGAAGTCTTTGATTGATCTTTGAAGGTCTGGAGCCGTTGGGGGGTCCACCGGCCTGATAGTTGAAGTTGAAGGTCCGGCGGTTGCCACGTGGCAGCACCGGAGCTCATCGTCGTGGACGGGTAGGTCCGGTGCTGTTGGACACGTGTCAATACCGGAGCTTTCCTCTGTCTGGGGTTAGGTCCGGGGGTGCCATATTGGTATTCTGACCGGAGCTTCCCAGGAGTGGGTGATAGCTCCGATCTTGTGATACACGTGGCGGCCCCGGGACTAACCATGTCGGGGGAGCAGGTCCGGCTACACCTGACATGTGGGGCCTTCGGAGGTCTTCAAATCTGGTATATGGAGTTTCCTTGTGATCTTTGCAATCCCAAGGGGTATCCGCTACGGAGGGTACCGATAGTGGCCCCCTGGAATCACCTCCGGAGGTGGGTCCATTCTTCGGTTTCTGAACCGTGTCTTCAAGGGTTTTTTGTTATGCCGTTGGCGGTAGTTCACAGTTAAAATTCCGCCGTGTGGCATATATTGAAGGCGGCAGGTGAGATATTAGCGTGTGGATCTCACACAATTGAAGGTCATCGGTTCTCGATACGAAAATCGTATCGGTTCCGCGCGCCCTGTCAGGCCGCCGACTTCGGGTTTCCCGTCTTTCATGATGACAATCGTTTGCTTGGGGTAAGAACCTCGGCTTGATCGTCGGGGTGGCCCCGGGCCCCCTTGTCATTGGCGGGGTGAAATCTTCGAACTGTATTGTCGGCTCCTCTGTGGTTTCCATCCAGGCGTTGCGGGGGCTTATTTAAGAAGGAAAGCACGCACCGTTTGGGGTTCTTTACGCCTTTCAATCGATCTTGTGCTCAAACCTTCCAAACTTTTGCTTGCCTTTCCTCTCTTGCCTCGCCGTGCCGCGATGGAGTTGGGTCTCCACCAAAGCCGACTGAAGACCGATGATGATTTGAAGAAGGTCCGGTCCCTCATGGGATGGTCCCCTGACTTCTTCAATCACCTGGTCCGCACTGGCAAGCTTCCGTTCGAGAAGGAACACGCCGGCGACATGGTGTACTTCTCCGCGTACGCCATGGTGGGACTCATCCCACCTTTCTCCTCCTTCTTCTTGATGCTGCTAGACTTCTATAGTCTGCAACTTTACCACCTTGGCCCCCACTCCATTCTGCTGGTGTCCATATTTGTCCACTTCTGCGAGATGTGGGTGGGGATTCCCCCCTGCATTGAGCTCTTTCGCACCTTCTTCATTGTCCAGACCACAGGTCGGAGCGACGAGTACCTTGGATTCTATTATTTCATGAAGCGCAAGAAGTGCCCGTACAAGTACTTGTGGTCGTTCCCTTTTGGGAAGTGGGACGACTGGAAGAAGGACTGGATTGTAATCAGGATGGAGGAGCACGAGAAGCTGGAGCTGCCGGAAGGCCTCCCCAACATCGACACTGCAGTTTGGAGTGAAGCTCCGGTGCTGTGAGATGCCTTCGGTCCTGCTCTGATCAGGATCCGCCTGTGTGTGGAAGGAGCAGTGACTCCCCAGGCGGTGTTTTGCAACTTCCTGACCAACAGGTGGGCTCCGTTGAAGAGGAGGGAGAAGTTGGCTTGGGCTCTCAACAGCATGCTGGATCGTGACCGGTTTGAAGTCCAACATGGAGGGTGCAACTTTAGAGTTCCACCTGAAGAAATTCCAGCACAACATCGACCTCGAGGGCGACGATTTGGCTCCACCGCCAGCTTTCCTCCCACTGAACATGGAGGCAGCGTTTAGTAGGGAGCTCCGGCGGACGATGCCGGTGCTTGACGACCTAGGTGTCATTGAGAGGCGCTCGACCACCGGGTTGGCAATCTCCGAAGCTCCAGAGGGTGGCTCCGTCCCCGCCCCTAAGCCAAGAACCGAAGTCGTCGGCAAGGGCAAGGAATTGGCCGAGCCCTCGAGCCGTAAGAGGGAGCATGTCGACAGGAGGGCCAGACATTCTTCTTCCGCGGCGTCTCCTTCTCCCCGGAGGGGAAGGTCTACAACAGCGGTGTCTACTCCAGTTGCGGCATCTTCCTGGGGTGCTAGCTCTGGCCAAGTGACTCCGGTCCCAGGGCCAGTTGAGGGCTCCGGGTCCGGGGGTCCTTCCCGGTCGAGGGGGGCCTCGACCAGAGCAACGCTGGCAGCAGCAGCAAGCTCCGGGGGACCCTCCGGGACTACCACGCCAGTGTCAGCTGGGGCCAGTCCGGAGCGTCCAGAGAAGAGGTTCCGCGGGAACTGGTGTGGAAGCCTTCTAAGGAAAATTTTGATTTTTTACCCCAGTCATTTGTTTTATTGTTAACTGTGTTTTGAGTCTCTTCGCCCTTCATCCACAGCATGCCCAAGAAAAAGGTTGAAGCTCCGGCCCCTGCAGCAGCAGTTGAGGCTATGCGGGCTGAAGCTCCGTCTCCAATTCCAGCACCGCCCCAAGAGGTGGCAGAGGCTGCGTCATCCCCGGCGCCGGCTGTCGTGGTTTTGGATGACTCATCCCTAGAAGTTCCCGTGGTAGCGCCGGACCACGGGACTGAAGATGTACTAGCAGTGCCAGCCTCAGAGGTTGAAGCTCCGAGCTTGGATGCTGTGATGTTGGATGCTCTGCCAGAGCCAGAGGAAGCCGCGATTCCAGCCCTAGAGCCGGATGTTGTTGAAGCCCCAGCGGTTGAGCCGGTGGTTGAGGAGGTCTCGGCGGTAGATCCGAGTGTTGATGAAGCTCCGGCACTTGTGTCGGTTGTTGAGGAAGCTCCAGTGATAGAGCCGGTAGCTGCAGAAGTTCCGGCTGTGGAGCCAGCTGTTGAAGAGGTTCCGGCATCTGAGCCAGTTGCTGCGAAGGCGACGGCGCCTGAGCCTATGGCGGTCGAAGCGCCAGTGCCGGAGCCCATGATGGCTGAAGCGCCAGCACCCGAACCAGGGGCGGAGGAAGCGCCTGCGCCGGAGCCAGAAGCGGAGGGAGCGCCTGCGCCGGAGCTAGAAGTAGCTTCTGCTCCGGCCGAACCTTCAACGCCCGCTCCGGATGCGGTGATCCCGGAGGTGCCCTCTGTTGAGCCAGGGTGCCATGATGAAGCTGCTGGCCCCACGCCGGAGGGGTCAGTTGTTGATGACCTCGCGGCTGGGCCTTCGGAACCAATTCTGGAGGTTGGTACTTCTGCTGCAAGCACTTCCTCAGCGGCGGCCGAGGCTATTCCGGAGGACAACCCTAGTGCCGTGGAAGCTCAGGGTACCGCTCTCCTAGAGTGGGACCGAATTTTTGTTGCTGAAGATCCGCTGGAGCCAGCAGAGATGACCACAGCGGGTCTGGACCCGATCCCCCTATCATTGTCTATCGACAACGCCTGCTCGAGTCTTCACCAAGTACAACTGGCCTTCTACCACGACAGCAAGGCCCTCGAGGAGGAGCGCCAAACCCTTAGGAGGTGGCGCAACCGACTCCATTTCGAGACCAAGTTGGCACAGTCGAGGCTGGCTGACGACAAGGAGTGGGTGCAAAGGGAGAAGGTCCGCCTGGAGTACTGGGGAAAGTTGTTGGATGAGAGGGAAAGCATGACGCGGACCCTCGACAACCAATCTCGGGCCATATATGATCAGGCCGAGGTTGCCAATAGTGCAGCTGATGAACGCCAGGAAAGGATCTCCGCCATCCACGATAGTCTCGTCAAGCGCTGGGAGGCTCTTGAAGCTCGGAAGAGATGACTCTAAGATGAAGAGCAGAAATCCCTGGAGCTGCAGGACGACCTCGTGAAGAGGGAGGAGGAGCTTGTCCAAAAGACAGCTCTGGCTGACAAGAGCCTTTAAGAACGCACCAAGAAATTGGATGAGCGTGGCAAGGAGGAGGAGAAGAAGGCCTAGGAGCGAGGGCAGGAACTCTACAAGCAGGAGAATGCCATCGCCGCCCGGGAGAAGAAAGTGTGGGGCCGGGAGAGAGATCTAGTCAAACGCCGGAACGAGATCCGCCTCCGGGAGGAAGAGCTCAGCAAGCTCGAAAGGAAAGTTGCTGAAATGATTCAGCGGAATGACAAAGAGGTGGAGCGTCTTGCTCGGGAGAGCTCGGAGCTGGTGGCGGCCAAAAGATCTTTGGCAGAGATGCATGGTGCAAGGGCTGCAGAGTCCCAACAAGTTTGGGACTTCCTGGGCAAGGCCAACGACACGCTGACGCCAATGGGCTTCAGTCCCGTTCGTCCGGATGATCCGGAGCCAGAGCTGGACCAGGCATTGGAGGCACTGGGGTCAGTAGGTAGCAAACTCTCCAAGGTGGGCAACGTCATCGTGGACCAATTGGAAGCGAAGGGTCAGTCCCTGGCAAAGAACATCTCAGAGTATGTGCTGACGTGATACACCAGCCGGGACCCTCAATTCCCTTTGGACCCAGTGCTTGAAGATCCCATCGAAGGAGAGGGTGAAGCCGCCTGAGCCAACGTGTCGGAGGTGGCTCAGAAGGTCGCCTAGTTCTTCCATAGGGTCTAGGATCGTCTCCCTGTAGCTCCCGCTTGTACTTTCTCTTCTTCCTCCCCAATTTTGTAATCTCTTGTCTCCAGATGAATGAAATCCAAATTTTTGTGAATTCGAATTTCATTTTTTGTCTTCAACACCTTTGTCTCACTTGGCCCCCTGGTAGATGTACATAATTTGATTGTGAACATGTACCAATAGGATGTAACAGTTGTTGAAGACTTGCGTTCTTCGAACTTGTAGAATGTAGGTCCGAAATCTTCGATAGTGTAGGCCCCCTGAGGCTGTCGGAGCTTAGTGGCTCCAGCATTGACCATTGTCAGAGCATAGTAGCTCCAGAGCAATGATGGTTAGTCCTCTGGGGTGTCGGAGCTTTGGCAGCTCCGGCAGTGACCTCCATCAACACGTGTTGTGTCAACTTTAGACTCCACTTTAGAGTCTTTCCACCATCTTCACGTTGACAACTTGCCTCCTAGCTTTAACGAAACTGAGCAGCTCCAGAGATGCTCAATGTCAATGTTTGAACATTGACCACAAGCCGCTTAGAGGATGTTGGAGCTTATTTATTTTTCCTGCACACTAAAGTCAAGAAAAACAGTAAAATTCATTTCTTATCTATAACTTCATTGCGGCTTACTGTTCCCGAGAAAGTGTTAGGTCGAACACAATCCTAAGTACAATCAAGAGCACCGTCTCGCTTCCTCCAGGCCCGATTGTTTCTGGACTCGCCTTACTTCAGCCTGCCGGGGTGTAGGTATAGTGGCGTACTTAGGGTGCGGGACCAAGCTAAGTCGATAGCACACTCTGGCCCTAGATTGGCTTGGCGACATTCAGACAAGTAGGCCATCAACAATGCTTGAACCCAGAAGGATAGACAATGCAACTCGAAATATACATGAACTGGTCGAGCTAAAGTTTCTTAAGAACTGCACTACTTTGTTATAGACAAGAAAGAGAAAAATAAAAAATATTGAGCCTGTACAAAGTAAATGCATGTGGAGTCTGTTTTCACACAATGATGTCTTTCATTATAGGTCCGGGGTACAGGGGAAACAAGTACACTCTTAGGGTATGGAACCAGGCTAAGTGTGTTTCATTTCTCGTTTGACCCAAGGTAACTAGCTACACTTTTAGTTCTGAGACTGTGACAAGTGTTGCATGAGCGTTGCGGACCTAACAGGGTAGGTCCAGCTGCCCTTCCGGAGGAGTTACCTGACTCTGTACAATGACTCTATAACATACACCACATGTAATTACAGACTCACCTCCGTGATACTAAGCGTAGAACTTACGGAGGTGCTCAATGTTCCAAGGATTTGGGAGAGGTGTCCCATCCTCGGTTGCCAAGCGAACGCATCCGGGACGGGATACTTTGATCACTCGGAAGGGTACCTCCCAGCTGCGGGAAAGTTTGTTTAACCCTTCTTTGGATTGTATTCTCCGTAGCACCAGATCGCTTTCCTCGAGCTGTCAGCTGTGAACATGCCGTTGGTGATAGCGCCGAAGAGCTTGGCGGTATCGGGCATTCCGAACAGCTGCTTGGCACCTTCCCTCTTCAAGGAGATCAAGGTCTTCACGCCGGAGCTGGTCCTGCGTGGCTTCGTCGGAGGTCCGGACTCGGAGCGACCCCAAGGTGATTTCTGGAGGAAGGACTGCTTTAGCTCCGTACACCAAGAAGAAGGGTGTTTCTCCGGTTGACCGGTTTGGAGTTGTCCTGTTGGCCCATAGAGTGGGCGGAAGTTCTTCAATCCAGTTGGCTCCATGTTTTTTCAGGTGCTCATATGTGCGCGTCTTGAGTTCTTTCAGGATTTCTGCATTTGCTCTTTCGGCTTGGCCATTGCTTGTCGGGTGAGCTACAGAGGCGTAGCTGACTTGGATGCCAAGATCTTCGAAGTATCCTTGGAAAGTAGAGCTTGTGAATTGGGTCCCATTATCTATTATGATTTTGTTCGGGACTTCAAATCTGAATACTATGGACTGCAAGAAGTTGATAGCTGATTGCTTGTTTATTGTCACAACTGGAGTTGCTTCCGGCTATTTGGTGAACTTGTCGATGACAACATACAGGAACTTGTAACCTCCAACGGCTCTTGGGAAAGGTCCCAAGATGTCCATCCCCCACACAGCGAAAGGCCATGTAGGAGGTATCATTTGTAGAGGTTGAGCCAATGTGTGAATTTGCTTTGCATGGAACTGGCATGCTTTGCATTTCTTCACCAACTCAGTTGCACTTGGAGCGTTGTAGGCTAGTAGAAGCCATGCCGGAAAGCTTTACCGACCAGCGTGCAGGAAGACGCGTGGTTCCCACACTCGCCTCCATGGATTTCTGCGAGGATCTCGCAGCCTTCTTCCCTAGTGATGCACCGCATTAGGACGCCGTTGGCACCACGCCAGTATAGATCCCCTTCTACCAACGTGTATCTTTTAGCCAATATGACTATCCGGTCAGTGGATACATCATCGTCAGGAAGGATATTGTCTTTCAAGTAGCTCCGGATCTTTGAGATCCATGCATTGGAGCTTGCTTGAGCATTTGAGTCTTGCGTGTTGGGTTGCTCGAAGCTTCCGACAGCACCTACGACCCTTGATGGCTGCCATGGTAACAGGGCTATCGGGACCGCCAGCTTCGGGATGCTGGTCTCGCCCCCTTCGCTCAGTTCGGTAGGCTGAGCTGTGGGTTCTGACAACCTCCGGACGAAGGTTTCGTCAGGAGAAGGAGCTCTGGTTGACGATTTCGTCGAGAGTTCATCAGCTTCAGCGTTATGGGCACGCTAGACATTGTGGAGATCCAAGACTTCAAAGTCCTTCTGAAGCCTCTGGACTTCAAGGAGATAAGCAGCTAGTTGAGGATTGTTACAGGAGCATTCACCCTTCACCTGTTTAATGATGAGCTGTGAATCTCCCTTGACCAACAGCTGCTTAACACCGTATGATAGTGCCACCTTTGGTCCATGAATGAGTGCTTCATACTCCTCCATGTCATTGGTTGCTTTGAAGTCAAGGTGGACCATGTATTTTACCTTCTCCCTGGTTGGTGCGAGGAGAAGGACTCCAGCTCTGGCCCCCTGTTTTTGCATGGAGCCATCGAAGTAGAGGGTCCAGTGAGGTTCGGTGAAGATCGAAGCCTTGAGTTCCGACTTCTGCTCACTGGGGCCCCCAGGGTTTGATGGAGAGGGGGTCGATTCCGCCACGAAATCTGCCAATGCTTGACTCTTGATCGCTTGTCTGGGAACGAATTCAAGATCGAATTCGGCCAATTCTGCTGCCCATTTTGCAATGTTCCCAGTAGAGTTGGGATTATGCAAGATCGCATGCAGTGGGTAAGATCTTGTGAACTTGGAAGTAATGGCGAAGCTTCCTGGAGGCGATGAGAACTTCATAAAGTAGCTTGTGCACCTCTAGGTATCGAGTCTTGGCATCATGTAGTACTTTGCTGATGAAGTACACTGGGTGTTGGACTATCTGGACCTTCCCGGAGGGGCCCGGAGCTTCCTCCACATTGACCCGGACCCTCCCGGAGGGATCCGGACCTGCTTCGGGGACCTTCGGGTCTCTGCTAGAGGAACCCGGAGCTTCTGCTAGAGTGACCCGGACCCTCCCGGAGGGGTCCAAGTGTTCTGGGACTACTCCTTGTTGATCCAAGTCTGGGGGTTGGGACCCAGACTTACCTTAAGGAATCTCCGGACCCTCCCGGAGGGGACTGGATTCCTTGGCTTGTGATGGTTCTAGCCTCTCCGCGACCAGGACCATGCTGACAACCTCGTCGGTTACTAAAATGTAAAGCAGTAAGGGCTCACTAGGGTTCGGAGCTACCAGGGTTGGTAGAGTGGTGAGGAGCTGCTTTAGCCCTTGGAATGACTTTTCTGCTTCTTCAGACCATTGAAATGGTCTGGACTTCCTCAATAGCTTGAAGAAGGGTAGTGCTCGTTCTGCCAGTCTTGAGATGAACCGGCTGAGGGCGGCTAGACATCCAGTCAGTTTCTGGACATCTTTGATGCGGGCTGGTGGCCGCATCTCCTCTATGGCTTTAATCTTCGCCGGATTTGCCTCTATGCCCCGGTGGTTTACCAGGAAACAAGAAGCTTTCTGGAGCTAACCCCGAAGATGCACTTGTCTGGGTTCAGCTTCGTGCGGGTGACCCGCAGCTTGTCGAAGACAGCTTGCAAGGTGTCAAGGAGTGACTCCTTGTCTTTGATCTTGACAACGATGTCACCAACATACACTTCCACTACGTCTCTGATGATCTCTCCAAAGTTTTTGTACATAGCTCGTACAAATGTTGAAGCTGCATTCTTGAGACTAAATGGCATGGCAGTATAACAGTACAATCCATCTACAGTGATAAAAGAAGTATGTTCTTCATCTTCCCTAGACATTCTGATTTGATGGTACCCAAAATATGCGTCTTGGAAACATAGTAATTCACACCCAGAGGTGGAATCCACTATCTGATCTATTCTAGGTAGTGGGAATGGATCTTTTCGGCATGCCTTATTTAGTGTTGTGTAGTCGATACACATCTGAAGCTTCCCGCCGGCCTTGGGTACAACGACTGGATTTGGCAGCCATTTTCGATGGAAGACTTCTCGGATGAATCCAGCTTCGAGCAACTTCTTCACTTCTTGTCGTATGAAGTTCTGTCGCTCTACGGATTGCTTCCGAGGCTTCTGATGTACGGGCCATGCGTCGGGATAAATCTTCAGATTATGCTCGATCACTTCCCTAGGGATCCCAGGCATTTGTGACGGTTGCCAGGCAAACACGTCGACGTTAGCCCGGAGGAAAGTGATGAGTGTGAGTTCCTATTTGTCATTCAGACCTCCAGATATACGGGTGGTCTGAGCGGCATCGGAACCGATTTGGATGACTTTGATGGAGATGTCGGTGTTGCCGCTTGGTTGCACATGAGGTGTGGAGGTTGAGCCTCGCTGACGAATGCTCGGGGGTTTCGGAGCTTGCTTCTGCCTGGATTCTTCCTCGTGCGCTGTAGCAAGCGCATGGAGTTCCTCCAGAGCAGTCACTCCGGCAGTACGGTCTCCGCGGATCCGGAGAACGCCAACTGGTGTCGGCATCTTCAACACCAGGTAGCCATAATGAGCGGCAGCCATGAATTTGTACAAGGCGGGCCTGCCCAGAATGGCGTTGAAAGGCAAGTTGATCTGATCAACGTCAAAGATAAACTTCTCAGTTCGATAATTCTCCCGAGTCCCGAAGGTCATGGGGAGAGTAATGGCAGCGAGTGGTGTTATGGCCCCCGGACCTACTCCGGAGAAAGGTCGGGAGGGGCGAAGATCTGAAGGTCAGAGCTGAAGCTTGACAAAAGCTTCGAAGCTTATGAGGTTCAGCCCCGAACCTCCATCCACCATTACATGGTGGAGTTGAATGTTGTTGATGGTAGGTGATACCATCAGAGGTAGCTGGCCAGCTCCGATCATGTTCCGAGGGCAGTCCGAAGCATCAAAAGTGGTGGTAGTGTCCATCCACTTTCGATGAGGCTCCGCCCTGGCTATAGGAGCTACTGAGGCCATGTCCCGCCGCATAGTCTTGAGGACACGGCGAGAGGTGATGTCCCACGAACCACCAAAGATGGTGTTCATGATCTTCCGACGCTCATTGGCGGAGACGTCGGAGTCATCGTAGACGGAGGTGTACACAGCCTTCAGGACCTTTTAGGGTCCTGGAAGCCCAACTCCTCTTCAGATGGAGCTTCGTTGACTTTCTGCTTTCCTTCACTCTGACAGAAAGGAACGTCTTCCCGGCGCTTGTGGTAGCGCTCGACAAGGTTTTGGACCTCCCGGCAGTCCTCCAAGTTGTGGCTGTTCGTCTTGTGGATAGGACACCACATTTTGGAGTTGCCACCGTCTTCATAGGACGACCGAAGTCGTTTCTTGGGGCGTGGCCCCCAGCCACCCGGAGCTGCAGCAGCTGCAGCGGTGGATGTGCCGGCCGACAGCTTCTTCTAGCCGTTGGGCTTTTTCTTCTTTTTGCCACTCCCGGAGGTAGTGGCTTCTCCTTTGGAGGATTTTTTGCCATCCTCCAGAGGTGGTTTGGAGTGCATCTCACAGACCTCCGCAGCTTTGGCACACTTGTCTGCCAAGCTGAAGAGCTCCGTGACACTGGTGATCTCCTTGACCGCCAACTTCTCCAACATCTTCTTATCCTGTATGCCCTGTCTAAATGCCATGATGACAGAAGCGCTAGAGATAGAAGGAATGGTGTTTCGTACCTGGGAGAACCTCTGGATGAATGAGTGTAGGGATTCTCCCCCTTTTGAACAACTGCAAAAAGGTCGAATTCGGTGCCTGGTCGGGTGTATGAATACCCGAAATTGGCGGTGAACTGTTGGCACAATTCCTCCCAACTATTGATAGAGTTGTGAGGAAGGCTCATGAACCAGGACCTGGCGCTCCCAGTCAAAGCCACTGGGAAGTAATTGGCCATTACAGCCTCGTTACCTTCGGCTGCAAGGATTGTGGTGGTGTAAATTTGGAGAAACTCGGCGGGGTTAACAGTCCCATCAAATTTCTCTGGCAGGTGTAGATGGAACTTTTGTGGCCATCTGACCATGCGTAGATGCATGGCTAGTGCAGAACAGCCTCCTCCTACTCCCTCGGGAGCAGGGCTGTGTCAAGCCTGTTGCCTTTCGCGAGCGCGCTCAGTATGGACACGACCATCCTGTTGATGGTAACGGCGATCAAGCTCCGCCCGGAGGTCATGAGTTGACATCCTGGTTACCATATGAGTACGTCGCGCCCCGGAGGGTAGCGACATAACTTGCTGTGACGCAGCACACCTCCTATTTTGGGAAGCATGTTGACCAAGTCTGCCAGACACGGTCCGGAGCTGCGATGGGGCCTGCCCCGATGGGGGAGGACCTTGGTTGCTGATGTGGTCGGCTGCTGCTGCAACCAGGTGTTCCACATCAGCCCTCCACTGCTCCATTGCACCCTGGGATGCACCTGGAGGTGGTGGACGTTGGAGGAGAACATGCGCCGCATGAAGCGCGTGTTCAGGGTTGTTGTTGTTTGCCGATGCAGTGACCAACACCGATGCACTGTCACGCTGCTCAGCTTGACGTGCTGGTGCAGGCGATGGTGGTGGAGGCATGACTCCTGCTGGAGCCACGACACCTGCTGGTTGCTGCATGTTGGAGGGATTGCCTCCAGCGGGTTGAACGGCAGGGTTGCCATTGGATGATCCAGCAGCTGAGTTCACCATACTCGAAATCTCGGATGCCCCCCTTCCTGGCGCGCCAACTGTCGGTGTTTGGAACCGGCAGATCTCCCGACACCACCTTTGGTAGATCGAGGAGTTGTAGTTTGGTAATGGGAGCGCAAAGATTCAAGAAGGTGAAAGACACGTGTACACAGGGATTTACGTGGTTCGGGCCACCTGAGCGTAATACCCTACTCCACAGGGTGTGTTGGTGATGTATTAAGCTTGTGAGTCTAGAAGAAGCTCCAGAAGAAGAAGCTCGTCTAGCTCAGAGTGTTCAGCAGTGGTATGGAACCGTCCTTTGTGTATCGTCGACCAGTCCTTTTATAGTACAAGGACTGGTCGTTACAATGTTAGCCTAGCCCGACAGGTGGCCTCGGCGGTTACACACGCTTGATACATAATAAATGGGGTTAATTACCCTTAATAGCCTAGTAATGGGCCTTAACAGTGCTGTTACTAGTATTAAGGGCCATCCGATCGTGTGTCATTAATATGGTATTAATGACACTTAATCGGGTCTTGAAGTCTTTGATTGATCCTTGAAGGTTCGGAGCCGTCGGGGGGTGCACCGGCCTGATAGTTGAAGTTGAAGGTCCAGCGGTTGCCATGTGGCAGCACCGGAGCTCATCGCCATGGACGGGTAGGTCCGGTGCTGTTGGACACGTGTCAGTACCGGAGCTTCTCTCTGTCTGGGGTTAGGTCCAGGGGTGCCATATTGGTATTCTGACCGGAGCTTCCCAGGTGTGGGTGATAGCTCCGGTCTTGTGATACATGTGGCGGCCCCGGGACTAACCATGTCGGGGGAGCAGGTCCGGCTACACCTGACATGTGGGTCCTTCGGAGGTCTTCAAATCTGGTATATGGAGTTTCCTTGTGATCTTTTCAATCTCAAGGGGTATCCGGTACGGAGGGTGCCGACAATAGCACATCTTCTTTTTTTGAGTCACAACAGACATGCTTCACAGGGTCATTGAAGACGTGAGTCACGTGCGTCGCCTATCAGCATACATGAGAGACAAGCTCTAATACAGCACATCGCAGATTTATTGACTGATCTGAGATTTTCTTTATGGTAGCTCGTCACAGATTTGTTGACTAATCTGAGACAGGTTTTAAGGAAGCTTGCCTCCTTTATTTAGGTAATCCGATACGATCTCTGTTACAGTATGTTGCGGATTGTTTATAGGCAGAGTCTTCTATTAGGTGTCCCCCACTCCTGATTATCCTGGTAATAAACACAGGAACTGTTAGTGAATATAGAACTGAGCTTACATGTAGCACAGGCAGTTGGTGAGCATCTGTAAAGCATCAGCAAAGAAATAGTTCTCATCATAAAGGACATGGTAGTGAGATGGTGTGCTTGTCCCCTGAAAAAACAAACAATTTACATTCAGCTGATGCATTAATATCCTGATATCAAACTCACTGGGATGGCAAAGCTAGTGTCAACCACAATTCCTGCAGTTTCAAGGGTTTGCGAATCAGAATTCATTATATACATTGATAGTCAAAACAAATACATTATTTCTGCATTGGACATAAACAAGGAAAATGAATGTATACCGTAATGAAAATCCTCCCTTTGGATCAATGACTTCATTAACGATGAGCCTTCATTGGATACCTTCAAATTTAATAAAATCACTGAAATGCATGCTCTGAGGGCAGGGTCAAGGCGGCGGCGTGCTCCGGGGACAGGGGACGAGGCTGCGGCATGCTCTGATATGACCTTGCGGAGGCGCTAGAGCGGCGGTTCGTCAACTCTCTAATGATAGCAGGTCGGCATGCTCTAGGGATAGGGGACAAGGCGGCATGCTCCACTCTCTGATAACGAAGCTCGGGATCGACGATGGGGTTGGGATCAATGGCGGCAGCGCGACAATGATGAAGCGTGAGTTGAGGAAGAGGGACGGCGGCGGCGTGCTCAGGAGCTACAGTTTCTAGGTCGAGAGAGTGCGCGAGAGCTAAAATTTTTTGCCAAGTGTTGGGAGAGAGCGTGTGAGAGATAAAAATAGTAAAACTCAGAGACATGCCTCTACAACACCCATCTCTCATTTGAGCTTCTCCCTTTGGTCTAGAGACAGCGAGTAAGTTTTGCGCGAAAATATTCACCAGAGAGCGTGCAAGATCTAAAACTACATCAAAAATCGGAGACGGACATATATAACACTCGTCTCGCATTTATTTGTGGCCGAACGGGCACACTGTATGCCAAGGACGTGTGACAATGTGCTAAAGCGAGGAACAACATCTTTAGCATACGGGCATGTCCAACTAGCAACTGTGCGCAATGCCTTACATGATCGTTGCAACGCGCTCAACTTTATGTGGTGGGACAAAAGATCTTCGGCATGAATAGGAGACGCGCCTAGGTAAGGCGCGTCTCACATTAGATCATCTCCCACGGGCCTTAAACAACGTGTCTCCCTTTTGTCGAAGGTCAAAAATCATTAACGCTCCTATTTAAAGTTCGTCTCGCATTATTTTTGGGCCAAACGGGCAGGCCGCATGCGAAATATGTTGTTTGCGGGGGTGCGACACCATCTTTCTCATGTGGGAATGTCCAACTATCAACTGTGCGCAATGCCTTATATGATCGTTGCAATGCGCACAACTTTCTGTGGTGGGACAAATGATCTTCAGCATGAATCGGAGACGAGCCCCAGTAAGGATCATCTTGCATTAGCTCGTCTCCCACGGGCCTTAATACAGCACGTCTCTCTTTCGCTCGTCTCCCTTTTGCTGATGGTAAAAGTTCGAAGATGCTCCATTTTAATGTTCGCATCTGAAAGTGCATCTAGGCTAATCCCCGTGGGTTTTGATGATTAATGACAACAATTAAGGGACTAGTGATCTTTGCAAGTGTAAGCACAGGTGATTGAAAGATGGGCGGCATTGAATGCACTCAAAAATGAAAAAGAGAAGAAAATGTGAAGAATTCTTTGTGTCGAGTTTAGTCACTTAGCTTGAGTGTGTTCAATGAGTCAAAGTGTTAGAATCTCCTAAGAGCTCATAGTCCAAGTTATACTAGATTGAGAGATGAGTTGAAGCAGCCCTAAGGACAGTGCTGGACTTGTCCGGGCTGGAAGGATGAACTAGTCTAACCTCATTGGACTGATCCAATGTTAGGCGGACCAAAGCGTTTTGTGTAAGTTCGGACTTGTCTGTTAGGGTACGGACTAGTCTGTGGTGAGTGTGTTTGTGTCCTTCTGGGACTAAGACCTGAAGGACGGACTAGTCCGCCTGGAGAGACTAGTCCGCTTCAGTCTGGAAAAGTAGTTCTTGATTGAATTTGGACTAGTCCGTCCCTTGATAGACTAGTCCGCTGTGGACTTGAAGATGGCTATTGGGACTAAGTCCTGGACGGCCAGACTTGTCTGCCCTCAGGAGCCGGACTAGTCCAATGTGCCAGACTTGTCCGTTCTCAGCCGGAACAAACTGTTCTGTGTGAGATTGGACTAGTCCATTGTGAGGCGGACTAGTCCGTTGTTTGGTGACCGTTTGAATTCAAAAGGTGGTGGGGGCTTTGTTGTTGGTAAAGGATGACATCACTGGTCCCCACAGGATGGACTATTCTGGGGTCAAAGGCTGGACTAGTTCGCACTTTTCCTGGTAGCAACGGCTAATTGTTGGGACCTCTATAAATAGGGATCCCCCAGCCTCCAAAGGCTCTCTCTCGAACCCTATCGCCGCAATAACCTTCCTAGAGCCATCCTAGCCCTCTCTCAACCACTCTTGGAACCCTAAGAGCGATTCTTGAGGATTTGTGAGGATTGGAAGAGGAAAGAGAAAGGTTTGCTTGATCTTGAGCTCTTGGGTTGATTCTCTCAGTTTGACTGATTGATTTGAGTTTGTGTGGTTGTTGATCTTCAATCTTTTCGAGTTATAAACTTGTGGGAGCCTAAGGTTGTGTGTTGCCCTACGGATTTGGAAGAATAGCCGGCCTTCGTGGTGGCTAAGCGAGGAAAGGGTTGAGTGGAACCCTGCCTTTTGTGGGCATCCTCAACGTGTATGTAGGCTCCTTTGTGGGGTTGAATCATGGGACAAATCCTGCGTATTGTGTCTTTGATTTGACTTCCTCATTTTTCGCTAGATCAAGTTAGGGTTTCACGCGTTCTTCACTTCAATCTCATGATCCGCCTCTATCTAGTTGTTATTACTTCAGGCATACCATCTACTAGATTGCTAGTCTCATATACTTTACATTTCATTGAGTTAAGTCCTTTAGATCACTTAAAAATCTCACCTTTGATCAAATCTGTTATCCTGACCGGACTAGTCCGCCCCAAGGCTGGACTAGTCCGCACTCTGTAATTTGATTAGCTTTTATTGAGTTAAATTTCAGGTTATCCGCCTATTCACTCCCCTCTAGGAAACTTTTAATTGGTAATAGAGCCTAACTCTCCCAAAAGCTTAACCGCTTGAAGAGGAGATGGGGGAAAACAGTGAGAAGGAGATGCCAATCGTCGACACCACCGGCACCGGTGAGAATAGCCACAACAGCGAACTAGGATTCAACTCTTCGCACAACAAGACCAGAGACACCACCAAAAGCAAGTCAAAGCCTCCACCCTTCGATGGTGAAACAGAAGATGAAGATGAAGAAGTGAAGCGTCTCGCGGATCTTCTTCAAAAAGCAAGAGATGAGGCCAGGAAAAGGAGAAAGCTTGAGAAGGAGAAGAAGCTCAAGAAACCCGAGGAGGATTACACGCGATATGCTTTTAACTATGAGCGCCTAAATTATCATTCAAACTATCTTTCTATTACTATGGGCAAAGCTCCACACTTTGATGGGACTAACTACACCATGTGGAAGCACAACATGAAGTTGCATCTTACTTCTCTCAATCCTACACTTTGGCATGTTGTTTGCACAGGTGTAGGTATCCCCGTGGATGATGAAGAGTTGACCCCGGAACAAGAACAACTCATTGATCGCAATTCTCAAGCGGCGGCCGTGCTCAACTCAGCCTTGAACCAAGAAGAATTCAACAAAGTGGATGGGTTGGAGCAAGCCAAGGAAATTTGGGACACTCTCAATATTGCTCATAAAGGAAACCGGTCCATGAGGGAAGCTAAGATTGAGATGATCGAGGGGAAGCTTGGGAGATTTGCCATGGAAGAAGGCGAGACCCCTCAAGAGATGTACAACCGACTCAAGACTCTCATCAATAGGAGTAGGGCGTACGGATGCAAGAAGTGGACCGAACATGAAGTAGTCAAGAGAATGATTAGAGCCTTCATGCCTCGCAATGTGACGCTTTGCACTCTCATCCGCGAGAGTCCCAACTGTCACATGATGACTCCAGATGAGGTGTTTGGCAAGATCATCAACCACGGAATGATGGATATGGAAGAATGCCATGTCAATGACCTTGCCAAAATCACATCCTCCAAGAATAAAGTCATTGCTCTCAAAGCCTCACCCAAGTCCAAAAGCAAAGAGGTGCAATCTTCAAGCAATGATGAAGAAAGTGAAGAAGAGGAAAGCACCGACATGGATGAAGAGGAAATGGCCTTCTTGTGACGCCCGGTTCCGAAAATGAACCAAGCTAACGCATATGTGTGACCAGGATGTTCAACACACATACACGAGTGATTCACAAATGATAACCAGATAATTACCACAGATCAAATTATTAAATAAGTACTCTTATTACACAATTCATTATATCCTCGAATACAAGCTCTAATGAATATTAATGACAGGTTCAACTAATGCAGTGGAAATAGACTAATTAAGCAACTAAGCAAACTAAGCAAAAGGGATAGTGCAGCTCCATGCAACACCACAGGCAAAGCTAACGGTAGACACGGCCTAGATCTCCACATTATCGCCATTAAACTCACAATTCTGACCTGCAACTGTTGGGGGGGGGGATTGCAAGAGTGAGTACATGTCGTACTCAGCAAGTGTGGAAAGTATGACATGTGGCTTATTCAAATGACGAATGTAATAATGGCTAAGTGCTGAAAAGTACAGTAAAACATTTGAAAAACATTATACTACGTCTATGTGAAATAATCCCACCATAACCATCATATTAACATAATATAAACCATATCCAATTATTGCCAACATCATCATTATCCATGTCCAATTACCATAACTCATATTCATATCCATGACCATAATCCATAAACCATCCATAACCATTACCAACCCATAACCATAAACCAATCATAACCATTACCAGACCATAACCATCCAAATCCCAATTCCAACTCTAATCATGTAGGTCATCCAGGCGCTCATAACCGGGAGCACGACTATCATGATAGTTTTTAACACTCTGCAGAGGTTGTACCACTTTACCCACATGTTTGTGATTTCATCACCTTTCGATGACTAAGAAACCTCTATTATTCCATCTCACACTTCCGTAGGTGTGTGGCCAAGAGATCACAAAATAGCCTTTCAAAAGGGACTACTAGTATGTACGGGCCCACTAAGGTTTCACCGGCAGGCTTGAATCTCCATTCTTCCACCCACGGGCCCCCTCGTGTGCCATGCGGATCACAGGGCAGTCCTCCTCAACTCCCATTCCCCGCGCCATCCAATGGTCCATACAATACTAGCAGCGCTCCTAATTATTCAGCTACGCCGCACCCATACTTGGCCTTGTGGTGGCACTGTTGACCTGGCATATTCTCGCATGAACCGGTCCTTAGATCTAAGGCAAGCAAACCACCATAACATCCAACCCATCCACATAAACATGCTTGCTTAGATCACCCATCATATTGACCAGTTCACATTAACCAGAATATCATTGATGCATAATTAAATGTGTAGTGTTGTTTGCCATCCCATTTAATTAAGCGAAGCAAAAAGGTAAAAACCCTTCCCGACTCTCTACCATAAATTTCAGGTGACAAGGGTGGTCAAACAAAACTAGTAAACTTCCTACCATAGGATTCCCATCACTTTGACACAAGCATGCAAGTTCGCAAACAAAACATTTATTTTAAAATAGGATCAATATGCTTCAAGGACACTTGCCTTGCTCCGGCGGATGGGGTTGCTCAAGCGCTTCAAAGTCTCGATTTTGGAAATCCTCGTATGCGGCCTCTTGAGCACGTTCCTCTACGCGTGATCATACATACAAGAGAACATATACAATTCAACATGATGCACGCAAAATAATCAACATGCAATGACATGCATGCATGCACAATTCAATAATTAATTTACTACAGTTGTTTAATAATTAGATGCAACTAGTTCATACTTGTTCATATGAGTTTACGGGGGTTTTAGGGTGGATTAATGCTGCTGAAAATAAAATTATGGTGCAACTAAAAACAATTTACGCCTATTAGATTCAATATGATCGCTAAAATTTGCATCGGAAACATGGCCTACCGTAGATGCGATGGCTTCGATGATCGCGGGATGGGGACAATGCGTAGACGAAGTAGATGCGTTCTCCGGCGGCACGACGACGGCGGCGCGATGTCGACGACGATCTCCGGCGGACGGTGGGGCCCTCCTCTTTTTCTTCCTCTTCTTCCCCTTCTTTTTCTCCTTTTTCTTCCCTGGTCGCAGCCCTCTGGTTCTCTATTTTCCTTTGCCTTCGATATCGGCGGCTAGGGTTCCTGGATCGGTAAACTCACGAGGCCACGGGGCCTTTTATAGGCGCAGGCGGCTACCGTGGAATTCGGCTCGGTTGGGAGGCGAGGCGAGACGGGACTCAGGGGCGGGCGGCCGAGTGGGCCGCGTACGGCGGGCGAGGTGCGTGCGGTGGGCGGGGCCGCTGCGGGGAGGGGCCCAGCGCGGGGCGCGCGCTCGTGCGCGGGAGTCAGGATCGCGCCCGCGGAGCGGGTGTTTCGGCGGGGCCTTTACGGCAGGCGGGCGCGTACGCGGGAGTGGAGATCGGGGGCGGGAGCCGAGGCGCGGGAATGGGCGTGGTCGCGTCGGTCGCATCGCGGGATGGGGCCCGGGTGGCGGGGCGCGCCGGGGCAGGCCGCGGTGCTGGCGGCTGGTTGGCGCGCGGGGCGGAGGTCGGGACTCGGGGCCGAGCGGCTGGCGGGGTGGGACGCTGGCTGGGCCGTTCGGCGGCCTGGCCAGCGGTTCCCCCTTTTTTTTCTTTTTTTACTTTCTTTTATCAAATAATTTATTATATATATTTTATATATATATATTATTATTTATATTATATATATATTATCTATTATTAATTATTATAATATATATTATTAATATTAATATTTTATTTATTATTTTTTATATATTGTTATATATATTATATATATATTTATATATATTTTTATTATTATTTTTATACTTATTCCCTATTACAAGTTTGAGGCTATAACTATTATTTTCTTTTCCTTCTTTTGCTACACATATTTGTATATGTATGTTTTATTATTTTTCTCTTATTCTACTAGTGTTTAATGCATGATCATGTATGCAATGCATGATGCGAAAAATTTAGGGTGTTACACTTCTTCATCAAAAGATTCAAGATAATGATGCGGAAGAGAAGAGGGTAAAACTATGAGAGCAAGGGCAAGCACAAGAGCAAGTCAAGACCAAGGAGAGTGTGCTACAACTGTGGTGAGTATGGGTACTTCATTGTGAATTGCCCATACGAAAAGGAAGATGACAAGAAGAAGAAGAACAAGGATAAGAAGCCTCAAGAGAGGAAGATGTTCAAGAAGAAGAAAGCACATGGGCATGCTCATGTTGGCAAGGAGTGGGACTCCAATGATGAGTCCTCCTCCGATGATGAAGCGGGAGTGGCAACCATCGCTATCAAGAAGCCAACAATGATGAATAAACTTCTACCAAACAAGGGAGAGTGGAAAAGCTAAAGCCACACTTGTCTTATGGCCAAGGAAGGAAAAAGAAAGTTCAAATATAAACTCTCCTTGCGTTCCATTAAAGATGAGGATTTTGATAGTGATAGTGAGAATGAATTGATAGTGATAGTGATAGCTCTCCGATGAGATTTTAGACAAGGAAGAGCTTCGAGGAACAAGATGAATTGCTTGTCAGTTTGAGGTAAAAGAATCTTAACCTTGAGAGGCTCCTTGAGCTTGAGAAGGAAAAGAACAAGGCACTTGAACTTGAACTTGCGAAATGCAAGGAGGCTTCCTCAAGCCTTAAGAGTTCGAATGTTTTGCTCCAAGATGAACTTGTGAGCTTGAACCAAGATCACAAGTGTCTTGAGGCACAATTCGCAACTCTCAAGTCAAGTGTCCCTTCTTCTTCGTTAAGAAGCCCAAACTTGCCTAAAACGGATTCGAACACTAAAACTTGCAAATGTGCTAACCTTGTGCTTGATCTAAAGAATGAGCTTATTTTGGCAAAGAGCAAGAGCACACCTAAGGGTGGCATATTTGATAAGGAGAAGATCAAGTATGCACGTAGTGCATACTCGATCACAAGATCTCCCTTGATCAAAGATGAAAATGCTAGAATTCTCAAGAATTACAAGATGCAAATTGAATTTTTCAAAGAGGGTTCACTTCAAGTCAAAAATGAATGTCATGCATCTACATCTAATGAGATAGTGAAACTTGACAAAGATGCTCAAAATGCTAAAAATGTCAATTTAACCATGTATCATGATTTTGATGCATCTTATGTACCTATGAGACACAAATTTGGTTATACCTATGCTAAATATGTTGGACCACACCGCAAGAGCCCAAAGCCTTGTGTGTGGGTGCCCAAATGCCTAGTGACTAACCTCAAAGGACCCAACCAAGCTTGGGTACCTAAAACCAAAGCCTAAACTTGTATTGTAGGCTTACTCCTCTGGCGGTTCAGAGTGGGTCCTAGACAATGGTTTCACCAATCACATGACTGGAGCGAGAAGAATGTTTGTGGAGTATGAAGAAAATGAAGACCCAAGTCAAGGTATCTACTTTGGCGACAATAGTCAAAGTAAGGTACTAGGTATGGGTAAGATCTCAATTTCTCCACAATACACCATCTCCCAAGTCATGCATGTTGAGTCGTTAGATTATAATCTATTATCCATTACCCAATTATGTGAAAAGGGATATAATTGCTTGTTTTCTAATGAGGGTGTGGTTGTCACTAGAAGGATTGATAACTCGATTGCCTTCAAGGGTGTGCTCAAGGGAAAGCTTTATCTCGTGGACTTCACCGTGGATAAAACTCAACTTGACACATGCTTGATTGCAAAGACCAACATGGGTTGGTTGTGGCACCGCAGGCTAGCCCATGTTGGTATGAGGAATCTTCACAAACTTCTAAAAGGCAATCATGTCTAAGGTCTGCAGAATGTTGTTTCTTGAGAAAGATAGGCCATGTAGCGCGTGTGAAGCCGGGAAACAAGTCGGAGCAACTCATCCCGCCAAGAATTTGATGACGACAACAAGACCATTGGAGATGCTGCACATCTACCTTTTTGATCCCATTGCTTACATAAGCACTGGTGGTAACAAATATGGCTTAGTTATTGTTGATGATTTTTCTCACTTCACTTGGGTGTTTTTCTTGCATGACAAAGGTGAAACACAAGGTGTCCTCAAGAGTTTCTTGAGGAGAGCTCAAAATGAGTTCTCCCAGAGAAACAAGAAGATAAGACGCGAAATGGCACCGAATTCAAGAACACTCAAGTTGAAGAGTACTTGGATGAGGAGGGCATCAAGCATGAGTTTTCGGCACCCTACTCACCCGAACAAAATGGGGTGGCCCAGGAAGAAACGAACTCTAATAGAGATGTGAAGGACCATGCTTGATGAGTACAAGACTTCTGATAGGTTTTGGGCGGAAGCAGTAAACACTGCTTGCCATGCCACAAATTGTCTCTACCTCCATCGCCTATTGAAGAAGACTCCATATGAACTTCTAACGGGTAACAAACCAAAATTCTCCTACTTTAGAGTCTTTGGTTGTAAATATTATATTCTCAACAAGAAGCCTAGAATTTTGAAGTTCGCTCCAAAATCCGATGAAGGTTTCTTGCTTGGTTATGACTCAAACACCTACGCCTATCGTGTTTTCAACAAAACCTCCGGTTGTGTTGAAATCGCACGTGACGTGGTGTTTGATAAAACTAATGGCTCCCAAGTGTAGCAAGTTGATCAATGTGTTCTAGATGAAGAAGAGGCACCATGTGTTGCATTGAGAAGGATGGCGCTTGGTGATGTAAGACCTCAAGAGCAACAAGGCCCAAGTGACCCAACTCCATCACAAGAGGTGCCCCAAGCACAAGATCAAGTCCAAAATCCCCAAGATCAACAACTTAATAAAGATCACCATAATCAAGGAATTGAAGATCAAGATGGTGGCAATGGTCAAGGGGGAGACTATGAAGATGAAGGAGATGAAGAAGTTGACTCAAGATCGAGTGTACCACACCCAAGAGTTCATCAATGTGTTCAATGGGATCATCGCGTTGACAACATACTCGGAGACATCTCCAAGTGAGTAATGACTCGATCGCGTATGGCTAACTTTTGTGCTCACTATTCTTTTGTGTCCTATTTAGAGCCATTTAAGGTTGAAGATGCTCTACGAGATCCGGATTGGGTAATAGCCAAGCAAGAGGAGCTCAACAACTTCAAGAGGAACAAAGTATGGGAGCTCGTGAGAAGACCTAATGCCAATGTGGTAGGAACCAAGTGGGTGTTCCACAACAAGCAATATGAGCATGGCGTGGTAACAAGAAACAAAACTAGACTCGTAGCCAAAGGATACTCTCAAGTCGAAGTTGTTTCAAATGGACGTGAAAAGCGCCTTCCTCAATGGACCAATCAAGGAGGAGGTGTATGTGGAGCAACCGCGGCTTCGAGGACGATAAGTATCCTAACCATGTCTTTAAGCTTTACAAAGCACTCTACGGCCTGAAACAAGCTCCTAGAGCTTGGTATGAGTGCCTTAGGGACTTTCTCATTGATAATGGTTTTAAGATAGGAAAGGCCGATTATACACTCTTTACCAAGAACATATATTTCTATGCCAAATTTATGTTGATGACATAATATTTTGTTCTACTAATCAATTTTTTGTGAAGAGTTTAGCAAAATAATGATGGAGAGATTTGAGATGTCAATGATGGAGGAGTTGAAGTTCTTTTTAGGTTTCCATGTGAACAACTCAAGGAAGGCACCTTCATATGTCAAACCAAGTATACTCAAGACATCCTCAAGAAGTTTGACATGGAGAAGGCCAAGCCCATCAAGATGCCAATGGTGATGAATGGACATCTCGATCTCAACCAAGATAGCCCTAGCGTCGACCAAAAGGTATACCGTTCCATGATTGGATCACTTCTTTACCTTTGTGCATCTAGGACCGATATTATGTTAAGTGTATGCATGTGTGCAAGGTTCCAAGCCGCTCCTAAAGAGTGTCACTTGACAGTCGTAAATAGAATCTTGCGCTATTTAGTCCATACGCCTAACCTAGGGTTGTGGTATCCCAAAGGGTACAAGTTTAACCTCATTGGATACTCTGATGCGGATTATGTCAGATGAAAAGTAGATAGGAAGAGTACCTCCGGGACTTGCCAGTTCTTAGGTAGGTCCCTAGTGTAATGGTCATCCAAGAAACAAAATTCCATTGCCCTATCAACCGCCGAAGCGGAGTGTGTCACAGCTGGAAGTTGTTGTGCACAACTTCTTTGGATGCGACAAAGTCTAAGGGACTATGGTCTCAATATGAACCATATTCTGCTCCTATGCAACAATGAGAGTGCCATCAAGATTGCCCATAACCCCGTTGAACACTATAGAACCAAACACATTGACATCCGACACCATTTCTTGAGAGACCACTCTATGAAGGGGGGTATTGTCATTTCACATGTGAGAACCGAAAAACAACTAGTCGATATCTTCACCAAGCCACTAGATGAAAAATGCTTTTGCAAACTTAGGAATCAACTAAATATTCTTGATTCTCGAAATGTGGCTTGAGATGTTGCATATCTGATTGTTAGTCTTGTTCTTCTCTTCAAAAGTATCCATGCTTTTGAAAACTTGCCTTCCTCAATTTTCTAACAAATTACTTTCAATTATAGTCTCCTTGAAGCATGGTCATTGTATGAATGTTTGTGTGTTTTACTGACCATATTCATTGAGAATATTTATGAAAACCTAGTCCATATGGATCATTCTTGCAAATTTCTATATATATATATATATATATATATATATATATATATATATATATATATATATATGTATGAAAATTTGCTGTCTAGGACCAGACTAGTCCGCCCATGGGACTGGACAAGTCCGGTGTCCTGGACATGTCCGGACAGACTCAGACTAGTCCACAACGGACTAGTCCAACCTATCATCGGACTTGTTCAGAGCTACAGCTTAGTCCGGACCCAGTCCGTCACCCGGACTAGTTCAGACTTCTGGGGACTTAACCCCCAGCGTCGGGCCCGACCCCTCCACTTCGTTTCAAACTCTCCAACGTGCGCTTCTCTCCCAAAAACCGCCCCCATTGGCGAGTTTTTATCCTAATTCCCAAAATCTTCAAGAATCTGTGTGGAAGCTTCTTCGAAGTGTCGGGAAGGCAAATCCCAGACCACTCTGCCCTTCCGTCAATGGATTTGTCAGATTTTCACATCTCAAGGTGTGTTCTTGACCTAACTTGAACTTTTTAGATTCCATCGATTCTAGGTCGTTTCTCCTGTAAACTACAGTCCTCTTAGCTTATATATCACTTTGTGATTCATTCCAAGCAATATTGTGCCTTTGTATCGAAATTGTGTAGAAAAATTGCATAGTTAGGTTTTAACAGTGGGTGGTCCGGACTTGTCTGGCTAGGGACCGGACAGGTCCGGCCTAACCTAGGGTTAACTCCTAACTTAGTGAATTCTCTACTTCTCCACCACAATATTTTGCTCGATATCACCTCATATCCTTCTGTTATCCTTATTTCAGCATGTCTCGGTGCAACAACTCTCCTCTTTCTGATCCGAAAAGGGAGGCGACTCGACAAGAATTCTATCCTTGAAAAGAAGCGGACGAAGCAGCCGTTGCAGCAGAGCTTGAGCGCATGCGTGAAGCTCGAGCCAAGAAGAAGCACAACCGGGATGCAGCCCAAGCTCAAGCGGCCGGAGAGCAAGCAAGCAGAAGGAAAAGGATTGTCACTGTGGGTGAGAAGAAAAAGGCCCAAGTAGCCGATAAGGGAAAAGCACCGATGTGTGAGAGTAGCCAGGCTAAGGGGAAAGGAAATGATCCTGCCAAGAAACTGCCTTTCAAAAAGGCTGCTTCAAAGGACAAGGATCTGATAAAGTAAGAAGGCTTAGGATGAAGGATACCTACAAGTATGAAAAAGCAACAGCAGATCCTCATTTCTGGTGTGACTTCCATTGCGATTATTATCGCTTAGTCTACCTATCCAAGCAAACTCCAGTGACGGATGCTCAATGGGTAGATTGGGCCTATATATAAAAGAAGGATCATCAAGCCTTCAATGCAATAATCCTAGTTGTTGAGCATCATGGACTCAAAGAGTTGCTTAAGTTCAAGTACAATTGGAACACTGAAGTGGTGGCTCAATTCCAATCCACTTGGTACTTCTCCACCTTTGTAGACAGGAAGATTACTTGGTTGACTAATGGAGTCAAATATTCAGTGCTCTATGATGAGTTTGCTAGAATTCTTGGACTTGAGGAGATCTTGAACTATGAGTTGACCATTCGCAACCTCAATGCTCTAGATTTGGGGGAAATGGAATTCATGTACGAGGTTGGCTTCTACAATCCCCCAACCACAAAGATTCTTCACACCTTCTTTAGTGTGCTTTATCGGATATTGAGAAAAACTCTAGCACCTAAGGATGGAGACGCAGGCATGATCAAAGGAAACTTGAGGGACTTGATGAAGTTGATAGTTGAAGATGAGAAGTTCAATGTTTTTGACTATATCTACAATAACATCTTCAACATATCACACACTCCCAACCGCTCTTGTGGATATGCCCCTCTCATCATGTGCTTAATTGAGAAAGTGTCTGGCTTGGAGTTTGTGAAGGATGTCAAGCATAGAGCTCTCCACCCTCAGATTCCACCTCCTGCGCCAAAGATTGGCAGAGCTTCAAGGAGAGGTACCTCTTTTGTGCCTTCTCCCCCTTCGGCTCCCGCCGCCTCCTCCTCCTCCTCCGGTGACCTTGCAAGTGCTACATTGAAGTTTCTCAAGTCTATCCCCACCTCATGTCGGAAAGCGGAGGTGAACGCACAAAAGACCGCAAAGAAGCACGACAAGTACCTTCGCAAGCTTTACGAGAAGGCAGCCATTCCTATGTCCCCGGAGGCCTCCGAGGATGAAGATATCACGCCATTTCTGGAGCTCTCAGAGGCAGAGCCTGCTCTATTTGGTGGTGGGGGTGGTTCCTCTAGCGCTACTCCTGAGGAGGTCGTCGATGATGATGACAAAGATGATGATGCTCAAGATGATGAGGAGACGGAGAGTGACCCAGGCTGTGGAGACGTGAGCGAGAGCGACGATGAGTAGTTTTAGGCTCTCTCTCTTCTCCCTTCCTCTTTTTCCTTTTTGGTGTCTTGATGCCAAAGGGGGAGAGATTGAGGGGGAGGATTATTATAGATCCATGGAATATGATATTGATATTTTGAACATCTGGGTTGTAGTGTTAATTATTGCTACTCGTTCTTATTTTGGGTTGTAATGACATTATCACAATGCTATCACCCTATGTTATGTGAAATTTATTGTATATTTTGTCATTATTGATTCTATTGAAGATCATTCTAGTCAAATATGTGTGATGATGCAAAATTAAAATTTGAAATGCATACTTCACTCCACTTTTCACATCTCAACATTTGCATCACACGTAGGCACCCCACCATAACGCACAAATGTATAAGTCTCCCATAGACTTCATTCTTGTGCATCTAACTTATTGCAAATCATCTATGCACACATTTAGGGGGAGCTTCTAATACACGTGTGTGTTATGAAAATCATCTCAACTTTATTTTTTATCAAAAACCTCAATGTGTTGTCATCAAATCACCAAAAAGGGGGAGATTGAAAGTGCATCTAGGCTAATCCTCATGGGTTTTGATGATTATGTGAGACCTATGTGTGCTGAATGCATTGGCTTTGACAATAAAGGTTTTGAATGCTGCCATAACATCTTTTTAGCAAGGTCCGACTCTAGCTCCGAGCTTCTGCAAAGTCCGACAATAGGTCCGACTTGCTTTTTCTAGGTCCGACATGTTTTTGGGTAGCTCCGATGAGCTTTGTCTTTAGCTCCGGCGTGTCTTTGTAAGCTCCAGCATATCTTTGTTAAGCTCCGATATGTTTTGCTAGGTCCGACTTATGTTGGTTAGCTCCGACATGTTTTTCTAGCTCCGACTTTTGAGATGACTAGTTCCGACTAGTTTTGGTTAGCTCCGGCGCTAGGTCCGACTAGATTTGGTAAGCTCCGGCGCTAGGTTGCACTAGCTTTGGTAAGCTCCGGCGCTAGGTTGTACAAGCCTTGGTAAGCTTCGGCTCAAGCTTCGGTTAGCTTTGGCTAGGTTCGGAGCTTGATCGCAATGTTCCTGCTTTTATCTTACAATGTTTCGAACTTGCTTTATATTCTTAGAAAGGTTGCTTAATATTATTTTACTAAGTTTTTGGTGTGTTTTGGTGTTTATGTTTGATATCGTTTTGATATGCTTTGCAACATGCTTATGTGAGGTGCTCACGTAAGGTGTTGTGTTCGGAACTGACTTAAGTCAAGTCGCGGACTCGGGCTCGTACGGATTGGTTGTTTGTTCATGTTCAGGTGTTGCTTGAGTTCAAGTCATGGCTGGTGACAGGATTCTTTGGACTAGTCTCAGGGAGGAGATGAGGTTCCAACAACCAAATTCAGGAGGAATTGTGGTTGAGCGGGTCAGGAGGTCGCGCAGGATGATTGAATCAAGGGCAGTGCATATGAAGATTACTAGACGTCTAAGGAAGGTGTTTGCACGTATGCATGCAGTGCATGACGTGGCAACATGGTTCCGAAGATGGTTTATGTATGGAAAGATCTGGTTGGAAGGATCGGATCGTATCGGTTGAAGACTTTGGCTGCGGCGGAGTCGGTTATGGCTCGGTATGGAAAGTATCGAGTTGGTTAGGATAGAATTTCGTGTGGGTCACGAATTTGAGTTGTTTTAGAAATGTGGGATACGTTCCTAAGGTGTTTGGAAGTCTTAAGATTGATTCTACCTGCGTATAGAAGAGTCCTAAGCAGTTATGGAAAGTTTTGATTCATGTTTTGAGTAGGATTAGAGTCCTAGTTGAGATTGGGTTGGCCTAAGGGCTGGTTATATAGGCAAGGGAGGTCATAGCTCATGGTGCACGACTTTGGGGATGTTCCTCTTGTGTTCTATTGAATAAAATTCATAGTTTGAAGGAACTTTTGTGCCTTGTTTGTCCGACTTGTTCCAGACAAGTTTTACTCGTCGAGTTTCTGGACAGCACTACCTTTTGTCGGTGGTTTTATCATAACTTGATTTTTAAAGATTCAATTGATGTGATTCTTTTTGGGTTGTCTTCACAACTTGATTATCTATCATATGTAAAAATTTCAAGATCATTGGATTTTTAGTTTATGATCTACACGAGTTTCTTTGTAGCGTTCCAGAACTGTTATTCTCGGATAGGACAGATTGACCTTTGTTCGATCTTTCGATCATAACTTGAGTTTCTCTCGACGGATTTGAGTGATTCTTCTTGTGTTTTCTTCGTGAATTGATTAGCTCTGATATATATCACTTTTGTCCCAGTGAAACACATTTAGATTAGTCTCACACACGATTTCTTCAACAGATCGTTTTTTTGGCGAAGGGGTTGGGATTTAATTGTTTCCGCTGCGTAAGACTTTTTAAATCTACTATTCACCCCCCCCTCTGGTAGCTTTTCACATACTCTTCGATCCTTCAATTGGTATTAGAGCCACAGTGCTCCAATCATTGTGATTTGCAAGTGTTTGTGACTAGTTATCATGGAGAAATACTCCGCCAAACCTTGTGTGTTTGCTGGTATTGATTTTCAGGTTTGGAAGGCACGTATGGAGGCTTTCATCCAGGCGCAAGGCTTTGCCATATGGGAAAAGGTGTACAAGCCCTATGATGTGCCTTCAAACGATCAAGTAACGGCTACAAACCGACGGGACGTCGACAACAACAACAAAGCCTGAAACTTGATCATCCAAGGACTCACTCAGAGCGACTTCGACCGCGTTGCACATCTCCGATCGGCATACGATGTATGAGGAGCACTTTGTGACTATCACGAAGGATCCAACACGAACAAGGAGTTAAGGCAAGAATGTTCAAGAAAGAATACATGTGCTTTGAGATGCAACCCGGTGAGTCCATTGATGATCTCTTTGCTCGCTTTAACAAAATTCTCAGTAACTTGCGTAGTGTCAACGTTAATTTTTCTAATGCTGAAAATGCTCGGCAACTTCTTAGTGCATTAGACATGTCAATCTGGGAGATGAAAGTTACATCTATTCGTGAGTCTACTGTCATGAGTACACTTACTTTAGATGTGCTTTACTCTAAACTCTAAACTCATGAAATTGACATCTTATCACGTAAGAACCCAAATAAGTCTATTGAATTTGTCTCACAACCTGATATGTCTAGCACCGGCCAATCATCATCTTGCAACACTCTTGCATTGTTGTCCTCACTAACCCTGGAGCAGATCGAGGAATTTCCAGAGGAGGAACTAGCACTTCTCTCTACTAGGTTCTCAAAAGCATTGCAAAATATGAGAACTAGAAGGAGAGGAAGCTCCAGACCTCAATGATGCTTCGAATGTGGTAAGACATGACACTTTCATACAGAATGCCCTAACCTTTCAGGTTCTACTTCCCGAGAAGAAAAATAATCAAGGACGAAGCACTCCTCAACAAATGATAAGAAAAAGAAGAAGGGCTTTACAGGTCGCCAACTAGTGAACAGTTTTATCTCTGCACTCTAGGAACTTGGCTCAAGCGACGTGGACATTGGAAGTGACGAGGATGAAGATGATTTGGCCAACTTATGCTTCATGGCAGGCAAAACAATATCATGATCAAGTCAGGAGGATGCAGAACACAACAGTGACGACGATGAGGTATGTTCTACCTGTAATGAAATGTGTGATGCAATTTCTCGTGCAACTATTATTGTTGAGAAAAAGGACAAAAAGGTTAGGGATAATGCTGCTAAAATTGAATCATTAGAATCTGAAATCAACCATTTGAAAACCTTGATTCCTAGTGATGATTCTTGTCCCTCATGTGATTTAATCTATGAGCAATTGTCCACATTAAGAACTGCACATTCCTCTACTCTAGCTAGACTTGAACTTGAAATTTAAAAGAACAAAAAGCTTGCTGCACTTGACATTGGTAACTTAAAAGATGCTTCTTGTTCTACAATTGATTTGCATTGTTCTAGTTGTGATGATCTTGAAAAGAAACTAAAAGATGCTATGAATGGAATTTCAATATTGAATAATGCTTTACGTTCTCATGAAGTTAAATATTGTTCCAATTGCAAATTAAAAGGAAAAACTTCATGTGAAAATTGCCTTGATCTATCCAATAAACTTGATAACATGCATAGGACATTAGATCGGTTTTGTAATTGGAATAAGAACCTAAACTTGCTGCTGAATTCTTCCAAGTCTTGCAATGATAAAACTGGTTTAGGTTTTGATTCTCATGCTCATGCTAAGACATATCCACCTCAAATTATAAAATCATTTGGAAGAGGTTTAATCAAAACTGTCCCTAAACAAAAGGATGTGATCTTTGAATCTGCAGGAGTGCTTTCTAATTCTATTTCTAATGTTGGATGCTCATCTAGACATGATTACAAAATTAAACTTCATAGTACTTATTGTGATAAATATGGTCATGTCGTAGATTTTTGTTATAGACTAGCTAAACAAATTAAAAAGGATAAAATGTCTGCTAGATCTCATAACTTTCATGCTAAACATAAAAGTAGAAACATGCAACCTGCTTTAATGAGCAAGAAATTTAAAAAGGTCGTTTCCGTACCGTTAGGTAAGAGACTTGCAAAGACAGCTTCGGTAGTTCCGATAGCTCTGAAAGCTCCTGGACCTTCTGTTGTTCCCTCCGAAGCTTCAGTTTTTGCTTTCGGACCTTCGGTTTGTGCATCCGGAGCTTCAGCTGTTTCTTTCGAAACAAATGTCCACACCTTCGGAGCTACTGGTTTTCGCTCTAAACGAGTAACAACTTCTAAATCAATTGTTAAGAATAGAAAACCTCAACCTTTGACTCATAAACTTGTTGTTTTATCTCAGCTTTTGCGTGTTTTTCCTGCTGCACGTCGTGTGACTCAATACTGGATACCTAAATGCCTTTTGACTAACCCCAGTATTGAGTCATCGACATATGGTGCTTCTATGTAGGTTACATGCTTGAGGAAGGAGAACATTTGGATTGTGGATTCAGGTTGCTCACGCCACATGACCGGTAACAAAGAATGGTTCTCCTCCCTCTCTTTTGTGTCACGTGTAGAGAATGTTACTTTTGCCGATAATTCTTCAACTCCTATAATTGCTAAGGGTTCGGTTAGAGTAAATGATCACTACACTTTGAAGGATGTGGCACTTGTCAAAAATTCGAAATACAACTTGCTTTCTGTTTCACAATTGCTAGATGAAAATCTGGAAATTATTTTCAATAAAAATGCTGCAAAGTTGTAGGTTCAAATAGTGAGCTTATTTTTAACATGTCTCGGTTTGGAAGAGTTTTGAAAGCTAATTTTGATATGTATTCCTCTAAGCATAGGTGTCTAGTTGCTAATGATTCAAAAGACTTATATTTTTGGCATCGTAGACTTGGTCATGTAGGCTTTGATCACCTAACGCGTGTTAGTGCTCTTGATCGCATACGTGGGCTACCTAAGCTTAAAGGGGACAAAGAAATTGTGTGCTCTTCTTGTAGACATGCTAAGATGGTTGCAGATTCACATACTCCTCTCACAATGATCATGACAACTGAACCGAGTCAACTTTTGCACCTTGACACCATAGGACCTTCACTTGTTTAATCTTTCAGAGGTAAATGGTATGTTCTTGTGATTGTTGATGATTATTCTAGATACTCTTGGGTTTACATTATAGCATCTAAGAATGAAGCTTTTAGTCACTTTAGAACTTTATTTCTTAGATTATCAATTGATCACCCAGGATCTTTAAAAGCAATTAGAAGTGATAACTGAATTGAATTTAAAAATCAATCTTTTGATCACTTTTGTGCTAAAAATGGAATAGATCATCAATTTTCTTCGCCATATGTACCTCAACAAAACGGTGTTGTAGAAAGAAAGAATAGAACCGTAGTTGAGATGGCTAGGACTATGCTTGATGAATATCAAACTCCTAGGAAATTTTGGGCTGGTGCGATTGCAACCGCTTGTTATGTCTCGAATCGTGTTTTCTTGCGCGCTAAGCTAGGTAAAACACCATATGAGCTCCGGTTTGTACATAGGCCTAGTGTTACGCACTTTCGGGTCTTTGGTTGCAAATGCTTTATTAAGAAACATGGTAATCTTGATAAATTTGAACCTAGATCCATCGATGGCATGTTTCTTGGCTATCCATCTCATACCAGAGGCTACCATGTGATTTTACTTGACACTAACAAAATTGTGGAGACTTGTGAGGTGTCTTTTGATGAAGCTAGCCCAGGTACTAGATCAAACATTGCAGGATCGGATCCATATCCGCAAGGGAGAGTATTTTCGAATATGAAGAAGAGTCGGTGATACTGCCTGATAGTTCCGAAGCTAACACGGTCCATCTCCGAACTTTTAACATGCTCTGACTACCACCTCTGCTTGTTCTGATCGTCCACAGGCCACAAGCTCATCAACCTGCGATGAACCTATTGAAGAAGAAGCTTGTGAGACATCTGTTCCCCTATAGATCTTCAAGAATCATCCCCCACAACAGATAATTGGAAGCTTGAATGAACGAGTCACACGGTCCAGGTTTTGCGATCCAAACTCTCATGATCATTCTGCTTTTGTTGCTTCTTTTGAACCCAAAGACATATTACACGCACTCACTAATGAATCTTGGATTATTGCCATGCAAGAAGAGTTAGAAAATTTTGAAAGAAATAGTGTTTGGAAACTTGTACCTCCACCTCAAGGTCACACTTTAATTGGAACTAAATGGGTATTTAAAAACAAACAAAGTGAGGATGGGGTTGTGGTTAGGAATAAGGTTAGGTTGGTTGCTCAAGGTTTCACTCAAGTTGAAGGTCTAGATTTTAATGAAACGTTTGCTCCTATTGCTAGATTAGAAGCCATAAGAATTTTGTTAGCTTTTGCTGCATCTAAATGTTTTAAACTATGTTAAATGGATGTTAAAAGTGCTTTTCTTAATGGCTACATAGATGAGGAGGTTTATGTCAAACAACCACCGGGTTTTGAAAACTCAGATTTTCCAAATCATGTTTACAAACTGTCCAAAGCCTTGTACGGTCTCAAACAAGCCCCTAGAGCATGGTATGATAGGTTAAAAACATTCTTACTTGAAAAGGGGTTTACCATGGGCAAGGTTGATAAAACTCTTTTTGTGCTTAAGAATGGCAATGACTCATTATTCGTTCAAGTGTATGTGGATGATATTATCTTTGGTTGTGCTTCTCATGATCTTGTGTCCAAGTTTTCAGCTATGATGAGTTCAGAATTTGAGATGAGTATGATGGGAGAACTCACGTACTTTTTGAGGCTGCAAATGAAGCAAACCAAGGAGGGTACCTTTGTGCATCAAACGAAGTATACAAAAGACATCCTAAGGCGCTTCAACATGGACAAAAGCAAGCCTCTTCGAACACCAATGGGAACAAGAACAACACTTGAACTTGATGAAGATGGTGAACCCGTGGATGAAAAAGAATATAGAAGCATGATCGGATCACTTTTGTACCTCACGGCATCAAGACCGGACATACAATTCAGCGTATGTCTTTGTGCACGATTTCAAGCCTTCCCACGTGCTTCACATCATCAAGCCGTCAAAAGGATTCTCAGGTACTTACATGGAACTCAAGAATTTGGCATTTTTCTTCCTTCTTCCTCAACTGTTACTTTGAAAGCTTTTTCTGATGCTGATTTTGGTGGTTGTAGGATTGATAGGAAAAGTACTTTTGGTGCTTGCCATGTTCTTGGTAATTCACTTGTTGCTTGGTCCTCTAGAAAACAATATTTAGTTGCACAATCCACAGCTGAATCTGAATATGTAGCTGCTGCTAGTGCTTGCTCACAAATTCTTTGGATTGTTCAAACACTTAAGGACTATGGGGTTGATCTAGATAGTGTTCCACTGTTTGGTGATAATACTAGTGTCATTTGCATTGCTAAAAACCCTGTGCAACATTCTAGAACTAAGCACATTGATATTAGGTATCACTTTCTCCGTGATAATGTTAAAAAGGAAACATTGTGCTTCACCATGTATTTACCGAACAACAATTGGCTGACATTTTTACACAACCTTTGGATTTCACTCGGTTTTGTTATATTCGTAGTGAAATAGGGGTTATGCATCCTCATGGCTTAAATTGAGGGGGAGTTTTCAAACCTAGAAGTCTATGTGTGAATCTGAAATTAAAATAATATGAGCATAGTATTTCATTTATATATGACTTTGTTATTCTTTTTACATGATGAAAGTTCTTACTACATTACTCGTGTTATACATTTTGTAGTTTTTGCCATGTCTAGTAATTGGAATAATTACTTACACTAAATCTGGTCATGATCAAACTTTCTTGCTGTTTTGAACTTGTTGCATGCTCATAAGTGCTTTTAATCATAAATAATTAATCAAGTAATCAACTCACATTTTGAGTTTTTATGAACAAATATAAATTGAGAAAAGATCAAGAGAATATGCATGCATCACACTTCTTCTTTTGAGATGGCTTATCATTGCACTTAGATATGAACTTGTAAGAAGTTGTGTATGACTAAAACCATGTCCTTAAGCTTCTGATTGTCAAATGACATAGGCTTGGCTTGGTTGGTTAGAATAAGGGAGATGCGCATATAATCTCTTGCAAATATCATATGATCTAAATTTGTGCTTTGAAAAATAATAAAATGCAGCAACAAGTGTCATGCTTTTAGGTATTGAAATAGTTAAGTTTGTGAGATCATGACTTGCTTAAATTGAAAATTACATTTGATCTCTAGCATGGCTTACACTACTTTATGTATCTCATTGTTGTGATAGTGTAAGTTACTTGATAGTATGACTTGGATGAGCTTTGTTTTATATGTATATGTTATACTATGCTCATAACAATTAAAATTTCTCTTTTGAACCTTGCTGAATACATTTTCAAGGGGGAAGAGATAATATGGTAAATTATGCAAGCGGGAAAAATATGTATAGGGGAGAAATTTATTTCTATCTCATTTGATTTTCAAAAAGGGGGAAAATTGTTCTCAAAACTTTTCATGCTAATGTTCGGATTTTAAATGGTGTTGCCAATGCATTCATCAAGGGGGAGATTGTGAGACCTATGTGTGCTGAATACATTGGCTTTGACAATAAAAGTTTTGAATGCTGCCATAACATCTTTTTAGCAAGGTCCGACTCTAGCTCCGAGCTTCTGCAAGGTCCAACAATAGGTCCTACTTGCTTTGTCTAGGTCCGATATGTTTTTGGATAGCTCCGGTGAGCTTTGTCTTTAGCTCCGGCATGTCTTTGTAAGCTCCAGCATATCTTTGTTAAGATCCAATATGTTTTGCTAGGTCCGACTTATGTTGGTTAGCTCTGACATGTTTTTCTAGCTCTGACTTTTGGGATGACTAGTTCAGACTAGTTTTGGTTAGCTCCGGCGCTAGGTCCGACTAGCTTTGGCAAGCTCCGACGCTAGGTTGTACTAGCTTCGGTAAGCTCCGGCGCTAGGTTGTACTAGCCTTAGTGAGCTCCGGCTCAAGCTCTGGTTAGCTTTGGCTAGGTTCGGAGCTTGATCGCAATGTTCCTGCTTTTATCTTGCAATGTTTCGAACTTGATTTATATTCTTAGAAAGGTTGCTTAGTATTATTTTACTAAATTTTTGGTGTGTTTTGGTGGTTATGGCTGATATCGTTTTTATATACTTTGCAACATGCTTATGTGAGGTGCTCACGTAAGGTGTTGTGTTCGGAACTGACTTGAGTCAAGTCGCGGACTTGGGATCGTACGGATTGGTTGTTTGTTCATGTGCAGGTGTTGCTTGAGTTCAATTCATGGCTGGTGACAGGATTCTTTGGACTAGTCTCAGGCAGGAGATGAGGTTCCAACAACCAAATTCCGGAGGAACTGGGATTGAGCGGGTTAGGAGGTCGCACAGGATGATTGAATCAAGGGCAGTGTATATGAAGATTACTGGACGTCGAAGGAAGGTGTTTGCATGTATGCATGCGGTGCATGACGTGAAAACATGGTTCCGAAGATGGTTTATGGATGGAAAGATCTGGTTGGAAGGATCGGATCGTATCGGTTGATGACTTAGGCTGCGGCGGAGTCGGTTATGGCTCGGTATGGAAAGTATCGAGTTGGTTAGGATAGAATTTCATGTGGGTCATGAATTTGAGTTGTTTTAGGAATGTGGGATACGTTCCTAAGGTGTTTGGAAGTCTTAAGATTGATTGTACCTGCGTATAGAAGAGTCCTAAGCAGTTATGGAAAGTTTCGATTCATGTTTTGAGTAGGATTAGAGTCCTAGTTGAGATTGGGTTGGCCTAAGGGCTTTTTATATAGGCAAGGGAGGCCAGAGCTTGTGGTGCACGACTTTGGGGCTGTTCCTCTTATGTTCTATTGAATAAAATTTGTAGTTTTAAGGAACTTTTGTGCCTTGTTCGTCCGACTTGTTCCAGACAAGTTTTACTCGTCGAGTTTCTGGACAGCACTACCTTTCGTCGGTGGTTTTATAATAACTCGAGTTTTGCAGATCCAATGGATGTGATTATTTTTGTGTTATCTTCACAACTTTATTATATATCATATGTAAAAATTTCAAGGTCATTGGATTTGTGGTTTATGATCTACACGAGTTTCTTTGTAGCATTCCAGAACTGTTTTTCTCGGGTAGGACAGATTGAACATTGTTCGATCTTTCGATCATAACTTGAGTTTCTCTCGACGGACTTGAGCGATTCTTCTTGTGTTTTCTTCGTGACTTGATTCTCTCTGATATATATCACTTTTGTCCCGGTGAAACACGTTTATATTAGTCTCACACACGATTTCTTCAACAGATCATTTTTCTGGCGAAGGGGTTGGGATTTAATTGTTTCCGCTACGTAAGATTTTTTAAATATACTATTCGCCCCCCCTCTGGTAGAGTTTCACATGCTCTTCGATCCTACAATTGGTATTAGAGCCATGGTGCTCCAATCATTGTGATTTGCACGTGTTTTTGACTAATCATCATGTAGAAATACTCCGTCAAACCTTGTGTGTTTGCTGGTATTGATTTTCAGGTTTGGAAGGCACGTATGGAGGCTTTCATCTAGGAGCAAGGCTTTGCCATATGGAAAAAGGTGTACAAGCCTTATGATGTGCCTTTAAATGATCAAGTAACGGCTACAAACCTACGGGACGTCGACAACAACAACAAAGCCCGAAACGTGATCATCCAAGGACTCACTCAGAGCGACTTCAACCGCGTTGCACATCTCCGATCGGCATACGACGTAGGAGAGCACTTTGTGACTATAACGAAGGATCCAACACGATCAAGGAGGTAAGGCAATACATGTTCAAGAAAGAATACATGCGCTTCGAGATGCAACCCGGTGAGTCCATTGATGATCTCTTTGCTCGCTTTAACAAAATTCTAAGTAACTTGCGTAGTGTCAACGTTTATTTTTTTGATGTTGAAAATGCTAGGCAACTTCTTAGTGCATTAGACATGTCAATCTGGGAGATGAAAGTTACATCTATTTGTGAATCTACTGTCATGAGTACACTTACATTAGATGTGCTTTACTCTAAACTAAAAACTCATGAAATTGACATCTTATCACTTAAGAACCCAAATAAGTCTATTGCATTTGTCTCACAACGTGATATGTCTGGCACCGGCCAATCATCATCTTGCAACACTCTTGCTTTGTTGTCCTCACTAACCCTGGAGCAGATCGAGGATTTTTTAGAGGAGGAACTAGCACTTCTCTCTACTAGGTTCTCAAAAGCATTGCAAAATGTGAGAACTAGAAGGAGAGGAAGCTCTGGACCTCAACGATGCTTTGAGATTGAGTTGTCCTAAGGGCTGGTTATATAAGTACGGGAGGCCAGAGCTCATGGTGAACGACTTTGCAGCTGTTCCTCTTGTGTTCTATTGAATACAATTCGTAGTTTGAAGTAACTTTTGTGCCTTGTTCGTCCGACTTGTTCCAGACAAGTTTTACTCGTCGAGTTTCTGGACAGCACTACCTTTCATTGGTGGTTTTATCACAACTCGAGTTTTACAGATCCAATTGATGTGATTCTTTTTGTTTTGTCTTTACAACTTGATTATCTATCATCTGTAAAAGTTTCAAGGTCATTGGATTTGTGGTTTCTGATCTACACGAGTTTCTTTGTAGCGTTCCAGAACTGTTTTTCTCAGGTAGAACAGATTGACCTTTGTTCGATCTTTTGATCATAACTTGAGTGTCTCTCGACGGATTTGAGTGATTCTTCTTGTGTTTTCTTCGTGACTTGATTCTCTCTGATATATATCACTTTTGTCCCGGTGAAACACATTTATATTAGTCTCACACACGATTTCTTAAACAGATCATTTATCTGCCGAAGGGGTTGGGATTTAATTGTTTCCGCTGCGTAAGATTTTTTAAATATAACATTCACCCCCCTGTGGTATCTTTTCACGTGCTCTTCAATCCTATAGATTAATGAAAACACTTAAGTGATTAATGAGCTTTTCAAGTGTAAGAACAGGTGATTGAAAGATGGACGGCATTGGGTGCACTCAAAAAGGAAAAGGAGAAGAAAATATGAAGAACTCGAAGAATAGAACTTGAGCTTTTAAATTCTTTGTGTCGAGTTTAGTCACTTAGCTTGAGTACGTTCAATGAGTCAAAGTGTTAGAATATCCTAAGAGCTCATAGTCCAAGTTAGACTAGATTGAGTGATGAGTTGAAGCAGCCCTAAGGATAGGGCTGGACTTGTATGGGCTGGAAGGTCGGACTAGTCCGGCCTCATCCGAATGATCCGATGTTAGGCGGACCAAAGCATTCTGTGTAAGTTTGGACTTGTACGTTAGGGGATGGACTAGTATGTGGTGAGTGTGTATGTGTCCTTCCAGGACTAAGACCTGAAGGACCAGACTGGTCTGTCTTGGGGGGGGGGGGGGGGGGGGGGCTAGACTACTCCGCTAGGACAGACTATTCGCTTCAGTCTGGAAAAGTAGTTCCTGACTGAGTTCGGACTAGTTTGTCCCTTGATAGACTAGTCTGCTGTGGACTTAAAAATGGCTGCTGGGACTAAGTCCTGGATGGTCGGACTTGTCCGCCCTCTGGGGCTGGACTAGTCCGGTGTGCTAGACTTGTCCATTCTCAACCGGAACAAACTGTTCTGTGTGAGATCGGACTAGTCCGTTGTGGGACGGACTAGTCCATGGTTTGGTGACCATTTGAATTCAAAAGGTTGCAGGGGGCTTTGTGGTTGGTCAAGGATGACATCATTGGTCCCCACAGGCCAGACTAGTCCAAGGTCAAAGGCAGGACTAGTCTGAACTTTTCCTGGTGACAACAGCTAATAGTTGGGACCCCTATAAAAAGGGATTCCCCAGCCACCAAAGGCCCTCTCTCGAACCATAGCGCTGTCATAGCCTTCCTAGAGCCATCCTAGCCCTCTCGCAACCATTCTTGGAGTCCTAAGAGCGATTCTTGAGGATTTGTGAGGATTGGAAGAGGAAAGAGAAGGGTTTGCTTGATCTTGAGCTCTTCAGTTGATTCTCTCGATTTGACTGATTCATAGTTTGTGTGGGTGTTGATCTTGGATCTTTTTTAGTTGTAAACTTGTGGGAGCCTCAGGTTGTGTGTTGCCCCACAGATTTGGTGATTACCCTTGTGATTTAGTGGAAGAATAGTCGGCCTTCGTGGTGGCTAAGTGAAGAAAGGGTTGAGTGGAACCCTTCCTTTCGTGGGCATCCTCAATGTGGATGTAGGATCCTTTGTGGGGTTGAACCACGGGATAAATCTTGTGTCTTGTGTCTTTGATTTGACTTCCTCATTCTTCGCTAGATCAAGTTAGGGTTTCACGCGTTCTTCGCTTCAATCTCGTGATCCGCCTCTATCTAGTTGTTATTAATTCGTGCATACCATCTACTGGATTGCTAGACTCATATACTTTACATTTCATCGAGTTAAGTCCTTTATATCGCTTAAAAGTATCACCTTTGATTAAATCTGTTATCCTGACCAGACTAGTCTGCCCCTAGGCCAGACTAGTCCGCACTCTGTAATTTGATTAGCTTTTATTGAGTTAAATTTCAGGTTATCCGCCTATTCACCCCCCCCCCCCCTCTAGGAAAGTTTCAGTCTCTCATGTTATCATCTCCCTTTTGCCACTCGCACGACATCATGAGCGTCCGTTGCTACTCGGGCACAGAGTTAATATTGTGAGCATCCGTTGCAGGAACAAACAAACGCAATGACATTACAATTTAGGGATATAATTGGAATTCAGGGATAACCAACGCAATGACATTGCAATTCAGAGATAATTCGCAACTCAATGAATTTCATAGTTCATACACATTGCGTGCCCTCTAAACTATATATTTCGATTCTAAACTTATTCCTATGAAGCTCCCATCGATCAATCTAAACTGTATTTTTCAGCTTGCTCCCAAACACGTCTCTTATATTCACCTGGATCCTAAAAATATTAAAATTCTTTAAATTAATAAATGTCGAATGAGGAATGATATATAACCTACTTTGGTCACTAACACAAGTTACTAACCTTGGTAAGTAGATATAGCAATCATTTTCAACATTGGGCGCATTTTGGCTGATGGAGCAAACGCTGAACTTCAAGTAGTATAGTTTTAGTTGTAAAACCAGACCACCACTCCTAAGAAATATCAATTTAAGCAACAAAAGAAACCAGTTCAAATAAGTTTGGCAACAATTACTAATTACTTGAGCAAAATAACTCTATCTTATAGTCTCTTGATCAAGAACCCCAAGGCAGAGTGCTCCTGAGCGATGGACATTCGGGTGGAAGAAACCACATGGAAAGGTGCATCTTGGAGGCACCAACAGATAGTCCTCCGAGAAGAAGATTGTTAGGGGGTAGTAACCACCTTCTCAGTCAATCTACAAAGGAAATTCATTAATAAGAGGCCAATGGTTATACTCATATGATTGTGCTTGTTCTTGATGACTTACTCCTTCTTTACCGGGGACAATGCACTGCCACCTCAATAAATCTCCTGACTCAGGCTTCTCAAAGAAACCCTATGCAGAGAAATTGGAAATACAAAAAACAAACAAGACGGAAAAATAAAACTACAGTTAAGTTCACCAGTCCATTACAGAGCTACAAACAACCATGCAATTGGTGTGCCATATGTACATACATGGGGATGGTTCTTACACCACGCCAAGCGCTCCTCCTTCAGTCGGCTACGCCAAGCCGATATCTAACCCAACCATGAACAGTGATGACGATGACGACGGCGATGGCAAACAAAGGCGGCGGTCACACTGGAGTTGGTCGATTAGTAAAGGAGCACCGGAGGCGAAGAGAGACGCGAGATAAACGCGAGATGCGCGAGATATGAAGCGCCTCTCTCATTGTTGAAAGAGACATGCGGCATTAGGACTGCGGAGAACTTAATTTCGACGACGGTGGTGCAGAGACGTGTGCGACCGACGTGCGGGACCTTTCGTTTCCTCGAGGCGGTATATATGCGTCCTACCGTTCCATCAATGTGCGCGAAACCAAACGCTCCATCATCGACTTCGCACAGACCTTATATAAGACGACCTATCACCCGTCAGTTCCCCACAAGTGTGTCTCTCATTTTGCATCTGTTTCTTTTTCTTTGTCTTCTCCGCGCCGATGACCCACCATCACCATGGCCAATGTTCCGTGGCCAAGCCTGCCAAGGGAGCCACCCTGCAAGAAACTGTGCTGCAGCTCCCCCAAGAAGCTCAACACCGAGCAACACCTCATTATGGTGCAAGAGGCATACAAAAGTATGTCTCGCACCATGAGTTCTTTGGATGTAGGTACCCTTCCAGTGTTTATTGGAATGGGTACCATCATGTGGCGCCCGGTTCTGAAAAATGAACCAAGCTAACGCATATGTGTGCCCAGGATGTTCATCACATATACACGAGTGCATTCACAAAAGAGTATACAGAAAATTACCACAGAACAAAACTAATTAACCAAATTTTATTACACAAACCATATTATCCTTGAATACAAGCTCTAATGAATATTAATTAAAGGTTCAACTAATGCAGCGGAAATAAACTAATTAAGCAACTAAGCAAACTAAGCATAAGGGATAGCGCAGCTCCAATCAACACCACAGGCAAAGCTGACGGTAGACACGGCCTAGAACTCCGCATTAAAACATTTGAAAAGCAATATATTACATGTATGTGAAATAAACCCATCATAATCATAAGTAATATCATAATACCAGTCCATAATTCCTCATCCTCATCCATAATTCCAGATTTCACCATTTGCCAATAACCATATTCAATACCAGAAATTAATCCATAACCATAATACCAACCATAACCATCCCAAATACCATCCCAATACCGAGTACCCTCTAATCATGGAAGTTGTTCAGGTGCTCATAACCGGGAGCACAGCTATCATGATAGTTTTATTTAACTCTGCAGAGTTTGTACCGCTTTACCCACGTGTTTGTGATTTCATCACCTTTCGATGACTAGAACCTCTATTATGCCGTCTCACACTTCCGTCGGTGTGTGGCCAAGAGATCACAAAATAGCCTTTACAAAGGGATTACTAGCCTATTTAGACCCCACTGAGGTTTCACCGGTGGTGATGTCTCCTACAGAGCACATCTTCAACCAAGGGCCCCCTCTTGAGCCATTCGGATCCCAGGGTAGTCCCACCAATCATCAACAAACCCAATCCGACTACCCCTTCCCCGAGCATCCATAATGGTCCAAATAGCACTGACAAAGCCCTAATTAATCAGCTACGCCGCACCCATACTTGGCCTCGTGGTGGCACTGTAGTCTTGGCTTATTCTCACATGAACCGGTCCTTAGATCTAAAGCAAGCGAACCACCATACGTCCAACCCATCCACATACCAGGCTTGCTTAGATCACCCATTACCATATCGTATTTAACTAGTTCATGTTAACCAAAATATCATTAATGCATAATTAAATGTGTAGTATTGTTTTCCCATCCCAGTTGATTATGCGTAGCAAAAGGTAAAAACCCTTCCCGACTCTCTACCATGTATTCTAGGTGACAAGGGTGGTTAAACAAAGCTAGTAAACTTCCTACCATAGGATTTCCCATCAAATTGACACAGCATGGAATTTTGCAAATAAAACATTTATTTTCAAAAACAGGATCAATATGCTTCAAGGACACTTGCCTTGCTCTTGCGGTTGATTAGGGTCAAAGCCTTCAAACTCTTGGTGATGTAGATCCTCCGCAGCACTCTCTAGCGCAAATCTGTCTAATCCGCACAATAAACATACAAGACAAGAAACGCAATCAAAGAGTGCACAAACATTACTCAATATGACATGACATGCATGATTAATGCAAATGCAAGGTAGAACTTGTCAATAGATTGCTTTTGATGGTCACTAACTAGTTCTAATAGCTTTTAACAAGTTTATACAGGTTTGGAGTTGATTAGGTCAGTTTTTTTGGAATTAATTCAACACAATTTAGCCAGGAAGACCGGACTAGTCCGCTAGGGACCGGACAAGTCCGCACTTTGCGAGATCAGCAGATTAGGGTTTTCTAGATCGACATAAATTTGGAGATTAGGGGTTGAATTCACGTAAGGAAAACATAATAGAAGGTATACCAGGTGTTTAGGACTCCAATGAATCAAGAAACTTGGAGGTAGCACTTGGATCTTGGTGATCTAAGGTTGGTGATGAACTTGGAGATGAATTGGTGGTGAAGGGCGAAACTTGGTGGAGACCTTGATCCTCTTTCGTTTTCTCCTCTTCTTCTTCTTTCTTGGGATCTCCTCCTCCTTCCTTGATGGTGGCTCTCCACGAACTAGGATTGGGTGGGGTGGAAAAGTGGCAAATAGATGTCAAGCCAAGGGGTGGGGTTGTTTATATAGAGGTGGAGGCTAGGGTTAGATGGATTTTGAGTTTGGGATGAGTAGAGGCCGGTTTAGAGTCCCACATGGGCTCTAAAAGAGTTAGGCACGACGTCCCTAGGCCCACTTAACGTGAAACCCAAGAAACAAGTCGTAAAGCGAAAGATCAATTTGGAGTCGTGAAATATCGGACAAGTCCGGAAAGGACCGGACTACTCCGAAGTCGTCCGGAGAGAAAATCGGACAAGTCTGGCCAAAAATCGGACAAGTCCAACTTTAGTCAGAGAGGAAATCGGACAAGTCCGCTGGAACACCGGACTAGTCCGGAAAAGTCCAGGGACTTAGCAAATTTTCAAGGATTCTTGGAATATCGGACTAGTTCGCACAAAATCGGACAAGTCCGAAAGTTTCCAGAGGCAAAATCGGACTAGTCCGCAGCAAAAACAGACAAGTCCGTTTTTAGTTAGAGAGAAATCGGACTAGTCCTCAGTAAAATTGGACTAGTCCACACTTTCCTGCGTTTTAAGTGTGGTTTTATTCCAAATCAATTTTAGATGCTCCAAATCAATTTTAAACTCGTTCCTCTTTATGTGGATCAATGTTAAACATGTATATGAGTGCATGCAAGGCATGATGCATGAAAATGAGGGTGTTACAAACCTACCCCCCTTAAAATGAATCTCGCCCTCGAGATTCGACGCGAAAGAGAAGAGATAGGGAAATTCCTTCTTGAGATTATCCTCCAATTCTCACGTCGCTTCTTTTTCTGTATGGTTCTTCCATTGAACATTACACCATCTAATAACCTTGTGCCTTGTCACCCTCTCCTTAGTTTCCAAGATTTTGACCGGTTGTTCGGCATAAAACAAATATTCCTCTAGTTCCAATTCTTCCATTGGCACTTGTTCTTCCGGTACTCTCAAACACTCTTGAGCTGGGAAACATGAAAGACATCATGTACGTCTGAAAGATGAGTTGGCATCTCCAACTTATACGCTACTTCTCCTCTTTTGTCCAAAATCTTGAATGGTCCAATATAACGAGGTGCGAGCTTGCCTCTTATGTTAAACCTCTTATGACCTCTCATCGGCGACACCTTGAGGTAAACAAAATTGCCTATTTCAAAGGCTAATTTCCTTCTCCTATTGTCCGCATAGCCTTTTTGTCTTGATTGGGCAGCCCTCAAGTTTTCACGAATCATTTGGACTTGCTTTTCGGCCTCTTGCAACAAATCCAGACCAATACTTGAGTTTCTCCTACCTCATTCCAGAACAAAGGTGTCCTACACTTCCTCCCATAAAGCGCTTCGTACGGTGACATTTTCAAGCTTGCTTGGTAACTATTGTTGTATGAAAATTCTGCATATGGCAAGCTTTTGTCCCAACTTTTCCCATGCTTCAAAGCACAAGCCCTTAACATGTCCTCCAAAATCTGATTGGTCCTCTCGGTTTGTCCATCCGTTTGAAGATGATATGTTGAACTAAAATTCAACCTCGTTCCCAAAGCTTCATGCAGTTTTTGCCAAAATCCGGAAGTAAATTGTGAACCTCTATCCGAGACTATCTTCTTCGGTACTCCGTGCCGACACATAATATGATCCATGTATATTTCGGCCAATCGTGCAGCTGTATATTTGGTCTTCACAGGGACAAAATGAGCTGACTTGGTTAATCGATCCACAATTACCCAAATTGAGTCATACCCGGACTGAGTACGTGGTAATCCAACTATGAAGTCCATACCGATTTCTTCCCACTTCCATTCTGGGATCTTCAATAGTTGCAATAATTCAGCTGGCCTTTGATGTTCCGCCTTGACTCGTTGACACACATCACACAATGCAACATATTCAGCTATGTCCTTCTTCATGCTATCCCACCAATAGCAAGTCTGCAAGTCTTTGTACATCTTCATACAATCGGGATGAATTGAGTACGGCGAGTCATGTGCCTCCTTTAGTATTGTCTCCCGAATATGCTTCACATTAGGCACGACAATCCTTTTTCGAAGCCATAAGGTACCATGTTCATCCTCATCAAATCTGAATTCTCTCCCTTCTTCGGTTCTTTCCTTGATTTCCTTGATCTCCTCATTTGTGGTTTGTGCTTCTCGAATTTCTTACTCCAAGGTCGGATTTAACAACATCATCTCCATCTCATTTAAAGCCGAGGTTCAACCGTTCAAACTCCTTACATAACTCGGATGGTAACTCTCGAACTGTGAGTTGATGACTTACTCCCTTTCTACTCAAAGCATCGGCCACTACATTGGCTTTTCCCGGATGATAGTTGATCCCCAAATCATAATCTTTGATGAGCTCCAACCATATCTGTTGCCTCAAACTCAGATCCATTTGTGTGAAAATATGCTTCAAATTTTTATGATCCGTATAAATTTCACACCTATGTCCAAGGATGTAGTGTCTCCAAATTTTTAATGCATGTACGACGGCTGCAAGCTCCAAATCATGCGTTGGATAATTCTGCTCATGTTTCTTCAATTGTCTTGATGCATAGGCAACTACTTGACCTTCTTGCATCAATACACATCCAAATCCTTGTATCGATGCGTCGCAATAAATATCAAAACTCTTTCTCACATCTGGCAGTACCGAAACTGGGGCTGTTGTCAACCTCTTCTTCAACACATCGAAACTATTTTGACAAGCTTGAGTCCATTGGAAAGACTTTCCCTTCATTAGTAACTCCGTCATAGGCTTGGCTATCTTGGAAAAGTCCTTGATGAACCGACGGTAATATCCAGCCATCCCAAGAAAGCTCCTTATTTCCTTTACATTTTGCAGTGGTTCCCACTTCAACACGTCTCTCACTTTTCCGGGGTCAACCGATACTCCTCCTCCTGAGATGATATGACCCAAAAATGGCACCTCTTTCAACCAAAACTGACACTTGTTGAACTTGGCATACAATCGATGCTCCCTCAATTTCTGCAGCGTAAGCCTCAAGTGTTCCCCATGTTCCCTCTCATCCTTCGAGTAGATCATAATGTCATCAATAAACACCACAATGAATCTATCCAAGTACTCCATGAAGACCTTATTCATGAGGTACATAAAGTAGGCAGGTGCATTTCTCAATCCAAAAGACATCACCGTGTACTCATAAGATCCATACCATGTCCTAAAAGCTGTCTTGGGCATGTCCGATGGTCTAATCTTCATTTGGAAATATCCAGACCTCAAATCAATATTAGAGAAGACACAAACACCCTTCATCTGATCAAACAAGTCTTCTATGTGTGGCATGGTGTACTTGTTCTTGATTGTTACCTCGTTGAGAGCTCGGTAATCCACACACATCCTTTGGGATCCATCCTTCTTGTCCACAAACAGCACGGGCGCTCCCCAAGGTGAAGAACTATGGCGAATAAAACCTTTCTCTAGTTGCTCTTGAATTTGTTTCTTGAGCTCCGCTAGTTCCATAGGAGGCATCCTATACAGCCTCTTAGCTATAGGTGCAGTTCCAGGTATTAAATCAATAACAAACTCAATGTCTCGATCAGGTGGCATACCTGGCAACTCGTCCGGAAAAACATCCAAAAATTCACACACCACTGGAATCTCCTCAATTGCGGCACCGTCCATATGATTCAACTCCAATTGCTTTGGTGCGATTTGAGATGCTTCAAATTCTATGGTGATCCCTTCCTCATTGGTCAACTTCACCGTCTTCATGGCACACTCAATAACTCCATTGTGCTTCCTCAACCAGTCCATACCAAGTATAATGTCCAATCCTTGAGAATCCAAAACAATGAGGTTGGCGGAGAAGTCTATCCCCCTTATTCTAAGGCTTATTTTTGGACATACTATATTTGTCCTCATCTCTCCTCCAGGAGACTTAACCAATAGAGTAAACTTCATATGAGAGATAGGCAAACTATACTGGGCAACATACTTTGATGCAACAAATGAATGCGATGCTCCAGAATCAAATAACATAGTCGCGGGGTTGGAGTTGGCGAGAAACATACCAATTACCACATCATCCGCTTGTTGAGCATCCTCCGTAGAGACATGGTTCACGTTGCCACGAGCAAAATTCTGCTATCCACGGTTCCCTTGTGGTTGTCCTCCATTGGGTCTTGGGTTTTGCCTCGGCGCATTGCTTCCTTGACCAAGGCCTGACTTAGGATTGATGCGCAAAGTGTCCAACTTCTCCGCAAGTATAACACTTCTTAACTCCACCGGAATTATTGGGACAAGCTTGGTTTTGAACATTTGCACCAGGAAAATTAGCACGAGGTGCATAAGACTTTGGAGGCCTAGGTGCTTGCATGACAGGGCGCTGCTACACAAACTGAGTTGGGCGCAGTGCAAATCCAGGGCGTTGAGCAGGAATAGAAGAGGTGTAATAAGGCGCATTCGGTGGTGCAAGGCGAGGGCGCACATTACTTCCTTGTTGCTATCCTTGATAGGGCACCTTCCTTTTATTGTCTTGCTCCATCTCACGGATTTTGTTATCAACCACAATTGCTTTGTCCACAAGCTTCTGAAAATTTGCATAATCACAATTGAGTAGTTGCACTTGGATTTCATTGTTCAAGCCCCTCATGAACAAGTATTGTTTCCGGCTGTCCCGACTAACATCCTCAGGCGCATATCTTGAGAGTTGAGTGAACTTATTGAGATATTCACTCACGCTTGATCTTCCTTGCCTTAAATTCTCAAATTCTTGCCTCTTCAAGATCATAACAACCTCGGGCACATAATGAGAACGAAATTTCTCCTTGAATTCGGCCCAAGTAATTCTCTCTTGGTTCTCGTGAGCATTGCAATAAGAATCCCACCAATCCGCAGCTGCTCCAACTAGTTGATGAGAAGCAAACAAGACCTTCTCCGGGTCACTGCATTGGACAATAGCTAGCTTCTTCTCCATGGACTTGAGCCAATCGTCCGCATTCATAGGGTCAGCGGCTTGAGCGAAGGTTGGCGGCTTAGTCCTCATAAACTCTCCCAATCGGTTATGAGGAGGTGGGGGTGGTGGTGGAGGCATGTGGGGCTGATTGTTGATGTTGCCAGCATGCAGCTGTCCCATTGTTTGTATCATGGCCTGCATGAGCTGTTTTTGCATAGCCAATAGCTTCTCAATGTTGATAGCTCCCTGAGTAGATCCTTGTCCAATGTTGTTCTGAGGCACTCCATTGTTCTCCTCCTCATCATTGCCATCCCTCTGGTTGCGAGTCCTCACCATCTGAAGAAAAGCAATAGGTAAGGATTAGAAAATGTCCCCAACTATATGCATCAAGGGATATGAAACTAAACAACTAGCTACACTAGCCTAGCTGGACATGGCAATGCTAAAGCACCCCAAAATCCTCTATTAAGCACACAAGCAACCAATATATATATCAAACAGCACACCAAGCAAAAACACATCAATTCTTGAGTGCTCCTATGTGCTCTAAAGTGTCCATTCTATCTAGGCTGCATCCTACGGTCAACCTGTGGCTCTGATACCAATCTGTGACGCCCGGTTCCAAAAAATGAACCAAGCTAATGCATATGCATGCCCAGGATGTTCATCACACATACACGAGTGCATTTACAAAAGAGTATACAGAAAATTACCACAGAACAAAATTAATTAACCAAATTTTATTACACAAACCATATTATCCTCGAATACAAGCTCTAATGAATATTAATGAAAGGTTCAACTAATGCAGCGGAAATAAACTAATTAAGCAACCAAGCAAACTAAGCATAAGGGATAGCGCAGCTCCAATCAACACCACAGGCAAAGCTAACGGTAGACACGGCCTAGAACTCCCATTATCGCCATTAAACTCCCAATCCTGACCTGCAACTATTGGGGGGGGGGATTGCAAGAGTGAGTACATGTCGTACTCAGCAAGTGTGGAAAGTATGACATGTGGTTGATTCAAATGACGACAATAATAATGGCAAAGTGCTGAAAAGTACATTAAAACATTTGAAAAGCAATATATTACATGTATGTGAAATAAACCCATCATAATCATAAGTAATATCATAATACCAGTCCATAATTCACCATCCTCATCCATAATTCCAGATTTCACCATTTGCCAATAACCATATTCAATACCAGAAATTAATCCATAACCATAATACCAACCATAACCATCCCAAATACCATCCCAATACCGAGTTCCCTCTAATCATGGAAGTTTTCTAGGTGCTCATAATCGGGAGCACGGCTATCATGATAGTTTTATTTAACTCTGCAGAGTTTGTACCGCTTTACCCACATGTTTGTGATTTCATCACCTTTCGATGACTAGAACCTCTATTGTGCCGTCTCACACTTCCGTCGGTGTGTGGCCAAGAGATCACAAAATAGCCTTTACAAAGGGATTACTAGCCTATTTAGACCCCACTGAGGTTTCACTGGTGGTGATGTCTCCTACAGAGCACATCTTCAACCAAGGGCCCCATCTTGAGCCATTCGGATCCCAGAGTAGTCCCACCAATCATCAACAAACCCGATCCGACTACCCCTTCCCCGAACATCCATAATGGTCCAACTAGCACTGGCAAAGCTCTAATTAATCAGCTACGCCGCACCCATACTTGGCCTCGTGGTGGCACTGTAGTCCTGGCTTATTCTCGCATGAACCAACCCTTAGATCTAAAGCAAGCGAACCACCATACGTCCAACCCATCCACATACTAGGCTTGATTAGATCACCCATTACCATATCATATTTAACTAGTTCATGTTAACAAAAATATCATTAATGCATAATTAAATGTGTAGTATTGTTTTCCCATCACAGTTGATTAAGCGTAGCAAAAGGTAAAAACCCTTCCCGACTCTCTACCATGTATTCCAGGTGACAGGGGTGGTTAAACAAAGCTAGTAAACTTCCTACCATAGGATTTCCCATCAAATTGACACAGCATGCAATTTTGCAAACAAAACATTTATTTTCAAAAACAGGATCAATATGCTTTAAGGACACTTGCCTTGCTCTTGCGGTTGATTAGGGTCAAAGCCTTCAAACTCTTGGTGTTGTAGATCCTCTGCGGCACTCTCTAGCGCAAATCCGTCTAATCCGCACAATAAACATACAAGCCAAGAAACACAATCAAAGAGTGCACAAACATTACTCAATATGACATGACATGCATGATTAATGCAAATGCAAGGTAGAACTTGTCAATGGATTGCTTTTGATGTTCACTAACTAGTTCTAATAGTTTTTAACAAGTTTATACAGGTTTGGAGTTGATTAGGTCAGTTTTTTGGAATTAATTCAACACAATTTAGCCAGGAAGACCGGACTAGTCCGCTAGGGACCGAACAAGTCCGCACTTTGCGAGATCAGCAGATTAGGGTTTTCTAGATCGACGTAAATTTGGAGATTAGGGGTTGAATTCACGTAAGGAAAAGATAATAGAAGGTATACCAGGTGTTTAGGACTCCAATGAATCAAGAAACTTGGAGGTAGCACTTGGATCTTGGTGATCTAGGGTTGGTGGTGAACTTGGAGATGAATTGGTGGTGAAGGGTGAAACTTGGTGGAGATCTTGATCCTCTTTCATTTCCTCCTCTTCTTCTTCTTGCTTGGGATCTCCTCCTCCTTCCTTGATGGTGGCTCTCCACGAACTAGGGTTTGGGTGGGGTGGAAAAGTGGCAAATAGATGTCAAGCCAAGGGGTGGGGTTGTTTAAATAGAGGTGGAGGCTAGGGTTAGATGGATTTTGAGTTTGGGATGAGTAGAGGCCGATTTAGAGTCCCACATGGGCTCTAAAAGAGTTAGGCACGACGTCCCTAGGCCCACTTAACGTGAAACCCAAGAAACAAGTCGTAAAACGAAAAATCAATTCGGAGTCGCAAAATATCGGACAAGTCCGGAAAGGACCAGACTAGTCCGAAGTCGTCCAGAAAGAAAATCGGACAAGTCTGGCCAAAAATCGGACAAGTCCGACTTTAGTCAGAGAGGAAATCGGACAAGTCCGCTAGAACATCGGACTAGTCCGAAAAAGTCCAGGGACTTAGCAAATTTTCAAGGATTCTTGGAATATCGGACTAGTCCGCACAAAATCGGACAAGTTCGAAAGTTTCCATAGGAAAAATCGAACTAGTCCGCAGCAAAAACGGACAAGTTCGTTTTTAGTCAGAGAGAAATCGGACTAGTCCTCAGTAAAATCGGACTAGTCCGCACTTTCCTGCGTTTTAAGTGCGATTTTGTTCCAAATCAATTTTAAATGCTCCAAATCAATTTTAAACTCGTTCCTCTTTATGAGGATCAATGTTAAACATGTATATGAGTGCATGCAAGGCATGATGCATGAAAATGAGGGTGTTACATGCCACTACCTATACGCCCTCACGGGAGTGGCCGATCGTCTCGATATTCTGTTCGAGATGATGGATCAGGTGCTCGACACCGAGGGCCGCAGAAACCTAGTGGCAGCGACAAAGAGGAAACTCGGTCGTGGGGTTGCACTACCGGTGCAACCAGAGCAACCAGCGCAGCCGGTCCAGGCTCCTGTTGCATCGGTGCCGGAGTCGCCGCCGGAGGAGGAGGAGTAGAATTTAGTCTTTCTTTGTTTTTTTAGTTGATATTTTTCTTTTTATTGTGCCTTCTTGTACTTTTTTCTTGTGTTTTGTAATGTATTGTGTTAATGAATGAAATTCTTCTGTGTTTATCTGTGTGAATGAATATTATCTTGTGTGTTCAACTGTGTGAATGAATGAATGTGTGGTGTGTTTATCGTGTTCCTCAGGAATCATAAGGAAGGATTTGATTATTTTCTGGACAAATGAATGACTTAGTTATCAAGTGAATGTGCTCTAAGTTTGGTGATGTGTGAAATGAACAGTGAACTGAAGAAAAATGGAGAAAATCACAAAGCTAAAGGAGACATGGGGAATAGGAGACACGCTTTTCATATAAGTGTGTCTCCCTTTTAGCATAGGAGAGGGAGACATCAAGCATAGGATACGCACTTCGCTGCTAAGCACGTCTCCATTTTGCATGTCTTTACAGACCTTATATAAGGCGCCATCAGTCTTTCCTCTTCTCTTCGTTCGTCTTCTCCGCGCAGACAACCCACCATGACCAACGTTCTGCTACCAAGCCCGCCGAGGGAGCCACCCTGCAAGAAACAGTGATGCCGCTCCCCCGAGAGGCTCAACAATGAGCTGCTCGAGATGATAGTCCAGGTGCTCGAGATGTTGTTCAACAGGTTCTAGAGGCTGCTCGAGATGATGGCCGAGGTGCTCGGTGCCGAGGGCCGCAGTAACTTGGTGGCGGCGATGGCGAAGAACCTTGGTCGCGAGGTTGCACCGCCGAATCCGGACCAACCAGAGCAACCAATAGAGAAGTCGGAGTAGTCGGCCATAACTCCTGTTGCACCAGCACCGGATGGCCGCCGGAGGAGGAAGGGGAGGAGGAGTAAGATTTAGGTTTTCTTTTGTTGTTTTTAGTTGATGTTGTTTTTCTTTTCTTGTGTCTTGTACTTTTTCTTGTGTTTTGCAATATATTGCTAATGAATGAATGTGTTATTTGTGTGAATGAATATTATCTTGTGTGTTCAACTATGAATGAATGAATGTGTTCATTGTGTTCCTCAGGAATGACAATTCATAAGGAAGGATTTGCTTATTTTTTAGATTTCAAATACTACAATGAAGGTACTCTACATTGGAATGATTATTTAGTTATCAAGTGAATGTGCTCCACATTCGTTCAGTCATGTGTTCATGTCGGTCGTCTGTAACCGAAGACAAAGGAGACGTGCTTTCTATAAAGTTCGTCTCATTTCTTTCGTAAATAGGAGACGATCTTTGTTAGATGCGTGTCTCCTGTTTGTCAGAGGATCGGGCGCGTCCCGGATATTTTATTAAATGAGACGTGCCTTATAAAACCTCGTCTCCTTTTACGATTTCTTTCGTAAACCAGCATCCTCGCTAAGGCGGGCACGTCTTGTTTACCCATATCAATGACGTTTGCTTTTACGCTCGTCTCTGATTTTTATCTCTTATTTGCGTTTCTTACGTAGTGAATACTTGATCATTCGATCGTTCCCTAGCTTATAAATGGCAGCTGATACTGATTTACTCCCTCCGGCATGCCACACCCCTATATACAAAACAGGGAACACTTACTATAAATATTATACTCCATGTGTTCTTGAAATTTTATCGTTTTATAGTTTAAAAATGAACTACAAAATAACAAACTTTTAAGAACGGAAAAAGTGCTACCTAGCGAGGAGCTCGGGCACTATGGTGGTCTCTACTGCCAGACCACAGCTTCCGCAGGCACGCGTTGGCGGCCTCCCACAACAACACGAGATTACAGCTATGACCTCGCTTCACCGCTGCCAAAGCTTCCACGACTACCTCAACTCCATGAACGGTTGCCACTGTTAGCTCTCACGAAACCCTAAGCAATAACTAAGAAACAAATGAGGGAAAAAACAGAATTAAGGAGATGAACCACTGCTACAATAAGCCTCATCGCAGGCGGCTCCAAACGTATTATCACACACGATTTCTTAAACCGCCTGAAATGAAGAGTCTGTGATAATCTGCAATTTCACAGGCGGAGAACTGCTATCCATTTGACGGATTGTTTGGATAGGAGTGGATCCACTTCAATATAAGTGGTTTGAGGTGGATTGAGGAGAAGATTAGTTCATTCTTCACTCCAATTCACTTCAATCCAATTAGATTGAGTACATCCAAACAAGCCCTAAAAGATTTCTTTCTCTTCTCTCCATTTTAAAAACTTATGAAGATGCTACTTTATCAGTTCTAATGGCTAAATATATTGACTACAAATTAGTACCATCTCTCTTAGTTCAATCAAGCATAGATTTACCCTTTTCAAGCATAGTACCATCTCTCTTAGTTCACACAAGCGACGAAGCGAACAACTTCAATCACAAATCTTATTTTTACCCTTTTCATAGGAATTTGACCTTAATCTTTCAAGCATAGATTTATCAATATGCGAAGCTTCCTCATCGGACATGTTAATGGCAGTTGTCGAAGTGTAACAACGACACTTCTCCCAGTACTACTAAAGTGTAGCCCGCGGAGGTTCTTGGTTCGGTTTGGGCACGCAGAGATCAAGATCAAGATGGCGACACCAGAGATTTACGTGGTTCGGGCCGCCTGAGCGTAATACCCTACTCCACGAGGCGTGTGTGTGTGTGTGTTGTATTATGAATCGCTAGAAAGCGTAGACCCTGGCCCAGGTTGGACTTAGTTGTCCTTTGTATCATGCGGCTCAGTCCTTTTATAGTCCAAGGACTGACCGTTACATCATTAGCCTAGCTTGACATGTGGCCCTAGCGTATTAAATAGTCTAATACACTATCTAGGAGTATTAAGCATGGTTAATTGTGTGATAACGTGCCTTAATGGTTGTGTTACCTCTATTAACAGTGCTCTGATCGTGTGTTGTTAATACAACATTAACGACACATAATTAAGTCTTGTAACTGTCGCTTTAACTATCCCTTGAATGTCCATACTGAAGGAGATCCACCAATATATTCGTTGATGAAGGACTGGAGGCTCCACACGTGGCAGCTTTGGAGTTTCCAATTGCAGGGAGGTAGCTCCGGAACTATTATACATCTATCAACACCGTAGCTACCCTCTGTTGGGGGTTAGGTCCGGGGTCATTATACACGTGTTGATCGTGGAGCTTCCCTATGTTGAGGGTTTAGCTCCAAATTTATATTACACACGTCAATCTCCGGAGCTACCCATATGAGGGATGCGAGTTCACATGTGGGGCCTGAGGATGCCTTCAATTTTTATGGGCAGAACTCTTTTGTACTTCTTGCGGTATCATAGGGTACCCGATACGCAGGGTACCGACAGTGGCCCCTGGGCCCACCTTTGGGAGAAACCCTTTGGGTTAAGTTATTCTACCAAAGGTGGGGCCATTCTTGATTCCCGCACTTCGACTTCAAAAGTCTTGTAATGTGCCGTTGGGGCGGTCTGGGGTTAAACCATCGTCGCGTGGCTTGTTATGAATGTTGTAGATGAGATCTTTGAGTGCGGATCTCATGCAATTGAAGGTCGCCAGTTCTCCATACAAAAATCGTATCAGTTTCGAGCGCCTTGTCAGGGTGCCGCCTTTGGGTCTCCCGCAGCCCATCATGACAACGGTTCGCCTGGGGTAATAACCTCGATCTCTTCGTCGAGGTGGCCCCGGACCCATTCGTCATGGACGGGGTAAATTTTTGAAATGTGACCCCACTCTTGTTGCGGTTTCCATCCAAGCGTCGCGGAGGCTTACTTAAGAAGGAAAGTGTGCGAGATTTGGGGGATCTTTACGCTTTCGATCATACTTGTGCTTAGAGCCTCCCAAACTTCGCCTAGCTTTCTCTTCTTTCGCTCCACTTTGCCGTGATGGAGTTGGGTCTTCCCAAGAGCCGCCTCAAGAGCAAGGACGACTTGATGAAGGTCTGGACCTATATGGGGTGGTCCAGTGACTCCTTCAGCCACCTGATCCGCGCCGGCGAGCTCCCGTTCAAGAAGGAGTGTAATGGCGACATGGTGTACTTCTCTTCATACGCCATGGTGGGATTGATCCCACCTTTCTCAACTTTTCTTTTAATGCTGCTGGACTTTTACGGTCTTCAGCTGTATCATCTTGGATCCCATTCTCTTCTTCTAGTGGCAACTTTCATCCACTTTTGCGAGATGTGGGTGGGTGTTCCCCCCTGCATCGAGTTGTTTCGTACCTTCTTCACCATCCACAACACCGGCAAGGGGACTTGGCTTCTTGGCTTCTACTATTTCATGAAGCACAAGAACTGCCTCTTCAAATACTTGAAGTCATTTCCTTCCGGCAAATGGGATGACTGGAAGAAGGATTGGGTCATCATTGCAGTGGAAGAGCATGAGAGGTTAGAGCTGCCCGAAGGACTCCCCAACATTGACACCGACGATTGGAGTGTAGTTCCGGTGTTGTCAGATGCCTTCAACCTTGTCCTGACCAGAATCTACGAATGCGTGGAGGGTGGAGTGACCCCTCAGATGGTCTTCTGTAACTTCCTGGTCAACAGATGGGCTCTGCTGAGGAAGAGGGAGAAGCTCGCATGGGCCCTCAACAGTGTGATGGATGACGACCGGATTAAAATTGGTCTGAAATCCAACTTGGATGACGAAGCTTTGAAGCTTCATCACAAGAAATTTCAGCATGGAATAAACGTCAACGGTGACGACTTAGTTCCGCCTGCAGCTTTCCTTCCTCTGAACATGGAAGCGCAGTTCAGCAGAGAGCTCCGGAGGGATGCTGGCGCTTTACAACCTTGGTGAGGTGGAAAGGTGTCTGACCTCCCGGGTGGTAATCCACGGAGCTTCCGAAGGAGGGCCTGCCACTGCCCCGAGTCGGAGGGTTGAGGACATAGGTAAGACAAGGAGCCAGCCGAACCATCCAACCGGAAGAGGAAGCTGAAGCATGTTGATGGGAGGTTCGTCAGGACTACTCCCTCTACAACAGCTCCTTCTCCCGAACGGAGGAGGTCTGCCACGGCTGCACCTTCTCCAGCACAGGCGTCTCCAAGTGGCGCTAGCTCTGAGCAGTCAAGCCTGGCTTAAGTACCGGCTAAGAATTCCAGGTCCGGAAGTTCTTTCCGGCCAAGAGAAGGTCTGGCCAAGAGGACTCCGGCTACTGCAAGTGGATCTCAATTGAGGTCTGATGCCGTTGTCTCACCAGACTTGGTGGGATCTGGCTCCGGGCCTTAGAAGAAGAGGTTCCGAGGCGACTGGGGTCATAGCATCTCTAGGTAAGCATTGATTGCTCACCTTAAAATGCTAGTCTTATTCTTTATGTGTCTTTAATCTTCTCTTCCCTTTATTTCTAGGGTGTCGAAGAAGGGGTCAGGAACTTCGACACCTGTCGCAATGAACGAGGCTGCACATATCAAAACTCCGGCTTTAGGCACTGAGCCTCCTCCTCAAGTGGTGGCAGAAGTCACGATAGCTCCGGCGCCAGCTGTCGTGGACTTGGATTCAGAGTCCTCGCCTGAAGCTCTCGTGGTAGCGCCGGACCACGAGGGAGAAGTTGAAGATGCACCTCTGGCATCGGTGCTGGAGGCTGATGCTTCGGTACCAGAGCTGGAGATGTTTGAAGCTCCAGCCTTTGAGCTGAAGGTCGTGGAACCCCTGGCTGTTGAGCCAGAAGCAATCAAAGTCCCGGCCACTGAGCCAGAAATCAATGAAGCTCCAGCCCTTGTGCCATAAGCAGTTGAAGATCCAGCGGCTAAGCCGGAGATGCTTGAAGATCCAGTCGCTGAACCGGAAAGAGCTGACGTGTCGGCATTTGAGCCAGTGGCGGTAGAGGCTCCGGATGAAGCCCCTGCCATTACCCCGGAGGTAGCTGAACTAGAGCCAGAGCTGCCTGAAGAGATGGCGACAGGTCCTCTGCCCTCAGAGCTGGTGACCGAAGACCCAAAAGCAGCTCCTTCAACTTCTGCTCCGGAGGTGGGAGTTCCCTCCCCCCCCCCCCCCCCCCCCCCCGTGGGTTCTTCCGCTGCTGAAGGGCACCCGGAGTGCGACCCTAGTGCTGCAGGAGCTCAAGGGACCACTCTTGTAGAGTGGGACCCAATTTTTGTGATGGAAAATCCTCTGGAGCCTACGGATATGGTCCCAGCAGGTCCAGAGCCTATCCCTCTGGCGGTGTCCATAGACAACGCCCGCTCCATCCCCCGACAAGTCCAAATCGCCTTCGATCATGAGAGCAAAGCCCTGGAGGAGGAGCGCAACACCTTGATGCATTGGCATAATAGACTCCACTTCGAGACCAGGCTTGCCCAGACGAGGCTGACTGACCAGAAGGAGTGGATCAAGAGGGAGAAGGCCCGGTTAGAATAATGGGACAAGCTGCTTGAGGAGAAAGAAGCCGCCATCCGGGCGCTCGACGCTAACTCCAGGGAAATCCTTGAGCAAGCCAAGGAGAGGCGTGATGCTGCTGATGAGCGTCACAAAAACCTCAATGAATTGAACGAGGTTCTCTTGAAGCATCGGGCGGACCTGGAGGCGAGGGAAGAAAAGCTCCTGGAGCAGCAGGAGGATGTTGTGAAAATGGAGGTGGAGGTCACCCAGAAATTGACTCTGGGTGAGCAGAATTTAGCAGATCGCAGCAAGAAGCTGGATCTATGGAGCAAGGAGGAGAAAGAGAAGTATTGGAAACTGGGGCAGGAGCTCTCGAAAAGAGAAGATGACGTTGCCACCAAGGAAGGGAAGGTGAAAGGCAGGGAAAAGGACTTGGCGGAAAGGCGGAACCACATCCACCTCCGGGAGACGGAGCTGACAAACCGTGAGAAGCAAGTTGCTGAGAGTATGCAGCAACATGCTAAAATGGTCAAACGCCTTGCTCGGGAAGGTTCGGAGCTAGCGGCCACCCGGAAGTCGCTGGAGGAGCTGCGAAGCTTGAAGGAGACGGAGTCCATTCAAGTGTGGGACTTCTTGGGGTGGGCCAACGACGTGCTGACACCACTAGGCTTCAGTACCGTATGTCCGGACAACCTGGAGCTGGACTTGGACCGAGCGTTGGTGGCCCTCAATGGTGCTAGCGGCAAACTCGATGCAATGGGCGACATTATTGCGGACCAGCTCGAGACAGAGGGGAAGTCTTTGGCTACGAACGTCGCAGAGTATGTGCTGACTTGCTATGTAAGTCGAGACCCCCAATTCTCCCTGGACCCGATGCTTGAAGGTCCCATTACTGAAGAGGAAGATGCCGCCAAGGCCAGCGTCCAAGGGGTTGCCAAGAAAGTCGCCACATTCTTCCGCAGGAATTAGATCCTCCAGTAGTTAGGACTTCTTCCTTTTGCCTTCTACTGTAATCCCAATTTTGTAATCCAGTGCTTCAATTAATGAAATACATTTTGCCATGAACTCCATTTTATTTTTGTCTTCAATATAATGTGCGCTGTCTTGTTGGCCACTTGGTATGTGTACAATTGAAGTGTGTACATGTACCAAAGGATTTGACAGTATATTGATGACTTGAACACTTTGCACTTTTAGCTTTTAGGTCTGAAGTCTTCAATTCTGAGGTGTCGACGGCAGGCCTCCTGGGATTGGCGGAGCTTGGTAGCTCCGACAGTACCCAGTATCAACATATAAAACGTTGACGATCGGAGCTTGGTAGCTCCTGATGTCGCCGCATGAATAGTTGAAGTTAGGCCCCCCAGGGGTTGTCAGAGCTTAGTAGCTACGACGTCAAACAACATCGCTTTGAATTTCTGTTTTCCCTGCTCATTAAATACAAGAAAACAGTAAAATTCATCCTCTTGTCTATAAATCATGTGTCTTATTGTTCTTTCTTGAGTTTTTATTTCAAAGTACCTCGATATGGTAGCAAGTATATTGATGTAACTCTTCCGGACCCATATGATTTTTTAGTACTCACCCTACTGAGTCCTGTCGGAGTGTAGGTAGAGTGGCGTACTTAGGGTGCAAGACCAGGCTAAGTCGATAGCACACTCCGGGCCTATGTTGGCTTGGCGTTCAGGCAAGTCGACTATACAACATGTTAAGACCCAAAGAGATCAACAATATAACTTGCAACACATATGAATAACTTGGGGAAAAACCAAAAAAAGAATTGCAAAACTTCATTATAGACAAGAATGTTAAAAACAAAAAATTGATAGGTCGAACCTTGTACAAAAATAAATGCACGTGGAGTCCGTTTTCACACAACAATGTCTAACATTATAGGTCTGGATTACAGGGAAGACAAGGACACACTTAGGGTGTGGAACCAAGCTAAGTGTGCTATAAATCTTGTACTAACCCAGGGTAGGTTGTTACACTTTTAGTGCTGTGACTGTATAAAGTGTACTTGAACTTTTCGGACCTTCCCGGGGGGGTCCGGACGTTCTCCCATAGGACCTACCCATATCTGTTTAGTGACTCTATAACATACAACATGTGTGATTACAGAGTCACCTCCGTGATTCTAAGCATAAAACTTACGGAGGTGCTCGATGTTCCAAGAATTAGGAAGCGGAGTCCCATCCTCAGTTGCCAAGTGAACGCATCCGGGACGGGATACTTTGATCACTCAGAATGGACCTTCCCAGCTGGGGGAAAGTTTGTTCATTCCTTCACGAGTTAGTATCTTCCGAAGCACCAGATCGCATTCCTCGAGTTGTCGGTTGCGCACACGCCTTTGATGATAGCGTCAGAGCGCTTGACGATAACGTGCATTCCGAACAACTGCTTGGCACCTTACCTCGTCGACGAGGTCAAGGTCTTCACGCCAGAGCTGGTCCTGCGTGGCTTCGTCGAAGGTCCGGACCCGGAGGAACCCCAAGGTGATCTGTGGAGGAAGGACTGCTTCAGCTCCATACACCAGGAAGAATGAAGTTTCCCCGGTTGACCGGTTTGGAGTCGTTCTATTCGCCCACAATGTGCACGGAAGCTCCTCAATCCAGTTGGCTCCGTGCTTTTTCAGGCGCTCATATGTGCGCGTCTTGAGTCCTTTTAAAATTTCTGCATTTGCTCTCTCGTCTTGGCCATTACTTGCTGGATGAGCTATTGAGACGTAGCTGAGTTGAATGTCGAGGTCTTCGCAATATTCTTGAAATGCAGCACTAATGAATTGGGTTCCATTGTCAGTTATGACTTTGTTTGGAACTCCGAATCTACATATAATGGACTTCAAGAACTTGATTGCTGATTGCTTGTTGATTGTCACAACTGGAGTTGCTTCCGGCCACTTAGTAAACTTGTCAATGGCGACATACAGGAACCTGTAACCTCCGACGGCTTTTGGGAAAGGTCCCAAGATGTCCATGCCCCACAAAGCGAATGGCCATGTGGGAGGTATCATTTGTAGTGACTGGGCCGGTGTGTGAATCTGTTTTGTGTGGTACTGGCACGCTTCACTTTTTTTTTCACTAGCTCAACCGCATCCTGGAGTGCTGTAGGCCAATAAAAGCCATGCCGGAAGGCTTTACCGACCAGCGTGCGAGAAGAAGCATGGTTCCCGCACTCTCCTCCATGTATTTCCGCGAGGAGCTCGTGGCCTTCTTCCCTTGCAATGCACCGCATTAAGATGCAATTGGCACCGCGCCGGTAGAGACCCCCTTCTACCAATGTATATCTTTTAGCCAATCTGACAATCTGGTCAGCGGGTACACTATCGTCAGGAAGGATATTGTATTTCAAGTAGCTTCGGATCTCCGAGATCCATGTATCGAAGCTTACTTGAGCTTCTGAGTCTTGCATGTTGGGTTGCTCGAAGCTTCCGACAGCACCTATGAACCTTGGTGGACGCCATGGTAGCAGGGCCACTGGGACTGTCAGCTTTGTGGTGCTGGTCTCGCCCCCTTCGTTCAGTCCAGCAGGCTGATGAAAGCATCTAGGCCCCCATGAGGTATGGTTTCGGTGATTAATGACAACCGTTAGTGATTACTAATGAGTTTGTGGATGCGAGGTCTCACGTAAAACAAATCAAATGTAATGAATCATCTCTCATATCATCTACTGCTCATTGGATACAAATGGAGACCCCTCAACGATATATTCTAAGGGGTTATTCGATTTTCATGAAGAATAAATGAAGAACTCATTCAATGACGTTATTCTATCAAAATTGGCAACACAAGAAGATTAACATTCATCAGAAGAACAAGTCTAACAATTGTCAAAGAGGTCACTCGAGAAGATTCCAAAAGATCAACTCAAAACAACTCGAAGCAAACAAGTTTAACTCACCGGATCATCCGATGTCTTGCAAAATGACTACATCGGTCGAGTTTGAGTTTGCAGAAGAAGAAGACCTCAGAGCCAAGTACACACCGGATCATCCGATGTGAAGGAAGTGGCACATCGGTTGAATCCAACAGAAGGGATGATTTTTGAGTAATTCTGGAGAAGTACACACCGGATCATCCGATGATCAATCCAAGTGTACATCGGTCCAATTCAACAGAAGCTATTATTTCTGGACCAAGTCTGAAGATCTACTCACCGGTTCATCCGTTGATGAAGAGGATGTTACATCGGTCGATCAACGGCCATATCTGACACAGTGATGTCAGCTAATTGAAATCGACCGATGCTCAAAAAGGGGTGCATCGGATCATCCGATGTTAACAGTAAAGTTAATCAGCCTACTTTTCCAACGGCTAATTCGGGAAGGCTGGCTATTTAAACCCCTCCAACCAGTCATTTCGACAAGTCTTGATCACCTGAAGCCAACTACACATCCAAGAGCATTCAAGACTATAGAGCATACATTTCCACACTTTTAGATCATTTGTAATAGGCTAGAGAGAAGCTTGTGTGCGTTCTTTCTTTGTGATTGAACTCTCTAGACTAGTGAGAAGTTGAAGAAGATCGTTCCGGAGCTTGCTAAGGTGTGTGTGGAAGCCCGGAACATCGAAGGTTGTACAAGGCTTGAGCTCCACCCTGCCGGAGATGGCGAACGGAGAAGATTAGTGAAGACCCCATTGTCTCGGTGACATTAGAAGTGGCAAAACCCTTCTGTGGGTGCCACAACGTGGACGTAGGAAGATCCTTGCGATCTTGCCGAACCACGGGATAAACCTTCGTGTCCCCTAGCGTTTGCATTTCTCTCCCTCTCTTTACATTATGCAATCTTTACTTCACAAGTTATATCTACGTTGATTGCATAGTTAGAACCGCATTGGGAATTGGGCTTAAGTAGTTCGTTTTTAATTGCCTTAAAATTTGAAAGAAAGCCCAATTCACCCCCCCTCTTGGGCATTTCGATCCTTACAATTGGTATCAGAGCAAGGTTGCTCATAGGATCATTCTAGCTTCACCGCTAGAGAGCAAAAATGGCCAAGGTTGGGGGTTCGGTTCCTATCTTCGAGGGCAAGAATTTTGCCTATTGGAAAGCACGCATGCGCGCTTACCTTGAGGTTATTGCCCCCGAAGTTTGGGAAGCGACTCATGCGGGATTTGGAGAACTTAACTATGTGGGTCATCAAGTTAAGTGGGATGCTAAGGCTAGGAATGCTATTTATGAATGCATAAGTCAAGATGTCTTTTCTAGGATTGCTAGTAAGGAGAAAGCTTGTGAAATTTGGGCTTGCTTGATAGAAATCCATGAGGGCTCATCTCGTGTAAAGGAACTTAAATATCACATGATCAAAGCTAAATATGATGAATTTAAGATGCTTCCTCATGAAAATGTTAATGAAATGTTTTCACGCTTAAATGTTTTTATTGAGGAAATTAATGCTCTTGACATTGCATCTCTTGGCAAGGGACTTATTAACCGCAAGATCCTCATGCTCCTTCCCAATCCAAAGTACAACATCATCAACTCCATGCTCCAAAAGGAATCACTTGACAACATTGAAGTTTCGGAGCTCATTGGAGAAATACACGCTCATGAGATGAGTGTACTTGGGATGATGGAGCAATCATCATCAAAAACAATTGCTCTAAATGCCTCCACCAAGAAGACAAGCTTCAAGAAGAAGAAGGTGGTTGAGCCTAGCTCAAGTGAAGAAGAGCAAGTGTGAAGTGAAGATGACGATGATGAGCTTGCCTTGATGATGAGAAAGTTCTCACGCTTGAACTCCAAGATCACCAAAAAGGGATACACCTTTGATCCCAAGAAGAAGGCATTTATACCAAGAAGAGACGATCGCAAGATATGCTACGATTGTGGAGATCAAGGCCACATCTCCTATGATTGTCCAAAACCGGACAAAAGGAGAGAGAACTACAAAGGCAAGCAACGCAAGCTTGAAGAAAGTGATGATGATGAAGAAGAAGCCAAGCCCAAACCAAGCGCCTTTGGGAAGAAGAAGCAAGACAAGGGCAAGAAGGCAAGACTCTTCCCAAAGAGGAGAAGTGGTCCACAAAAGGTGTTTATGTGTGAGGCAAATGAATGGGTCACCGACGAAGAAACAAGTGATGAAGAGAGTGAAGAAGAAGAAGAAAGCTTGGCCGGCCTTGCCATTGCCAACCATGATGACTCACCTCTTCCTCCACCACCCATGTGCCTCATGGCTAAAGGTAACACCAAGGTATGTGACGACTCTAGTGATGATGAGCTTTCCCCCGATGATTTAACTTCTTTGATTAATGAATATCATGCTATCATTAAGAGAGAGAAGAGTAAGGTTAAAACTCTTGAAGAAATTTGTGCTAAACTTGAGAGTGCTAACCTTGATTTGCTTGACAAGTATGAAAGCATACTTAAAGAGCATGACACGCTCAAATCTCATGTTAAGCAAATTGAGGAAGAAAATGCTAAAATCAAGGTAGACAATGATGAGCTCAACATAGCACACCAAACTCTCTTGGAGGAGCACAACAAGCTAACTCAAGAATACCAAACACTTAACATTGCTCATGACATGCTTGATCAAGAGTTAAAAGATGCAAAGAAACAAACTCTTAATGATAAGATATCCATTACTTCGCATGTCTCTAATGTCTTGGACAAGTCTTTGTCTTTAAAAGCTAATGCTAGGGAGAAGGACTTGTTGGAAGAAATTGAGAGTCTCCGCACTAGTGTGGCTAGACTTTCAAAAGGTGAAGTCAAGCACAAGGAAATCCTCTTCCAACAAGCAAAAGCCTTCAACAAAAGAGGACTTGGATCATTCCCGGTGCCCAACAAAGGAAAGGTGCCCTCACCAGAGCTTAGAACAAGCTTCATCAAGGAAGTTGGTTCTTATTGCCAACATTGTGAGGTCACCGGTCACCACACAAGGGAGTGTCCTCTTCCTAACCGACCTTCACCTAAATTGCCTACTAACTACAAATCTATTTTCAATGATCGCTATTATCTTCTTAGTAAAGTGAATGGCAAGGTGAAAGCTAGGTTCATTGGCAAAGACATGAAGAGCATGAAGGGGGAGCTCCCCAAGCAACTTTGGGTCCCAAAGACACTTGTATCTCACATACAAGGACCTAAGTTGGCTTGGGTGCCTAAAGTCAAAAATTAAGTTCATGTGTGTAGGTGAACTACAAAGCCGGAGGAAAGCATTGGGTACTCGATAGCGGGTGCACTCAACACATGACCGGCAATGATGGTATGTTCACCACCATAGAAAACCCCGGTAATCATGAACAAGTCACTTTTGGTGACAATTCCAAGCGTAAGGTAATAGGATTAGGTAAAATTGCTATCTCTAATGATTTATCCATTTCTAATGTGTTGTATGTTAAGTCGCTTAGCTTTAATCTACTTTCCATTGCACAACTTTGTGATCTTGGACTAACATGCACATTTAGCAAAAATGATGTTGTTGTGAGTAGTGAGGCAAGCAAAGAGCTAATCTTCAAAGGGTTTCGGCATGGACATCTCTACTTAGTAGACTTCTCCAACAAGAATGCTAGCCTAACCACTTGTCTTTTCACTAAGACAAGCTTGGGTTGGCTATGGCACCGACGTATAGCACACATTGGAATGAGCAAACTCAAGAAGTCATTCAAGCTTGGGATGGTGACCGGCGTGAAGGATGTGACGTTTGAGAAGAACAAGCTTTGTAGCGCTTGTCAAGCCGGGAAGCAAGTTGCTTCACACCACCCAATGAAGACAATGGTGTCAACCTCCAAGCCACTTGAACTACTCCACATGGACCTCTTCGGACCGTCCACATACCAAAGCCTTGGCGGTAACCTCTATTGTCTTGTTATAGTTGATGACTACTCTCGCTATGCTTGGACTCTATTTTTAGGTGACAAGAGTGAAACTCCGGAAGTGTTCAAGACCTTCGCCAACCGTGCTCAAAGGGAATTCCAACTTCCCATTATCAAGGTCCGGAGTGACAACGGCACCGAATTCAAGAACTACAACATTGGGAAGTGGTGTGACCGTGAAGGTGTGAAGCATGAATTCTCCGCCACATACACTCCTCAACAAAACGGTGTCGTTGAGAGGAAGAACAAAACCCTCATCACTCTTGCAAGAGCAATGCTTGATGACTACGGCACGTCGGAGAAGTTTTGGGCCGAAGCAATCAACACGGCGTGCCATGCCGCAAACAGGGTCTATCTTCACCGACTACTCCAAAAGACCCCATATGAGCTTCTCATTGGGAGAAAGCCCAACATCTCCTACTTTAGAGTCTTTGGGTGCAAATGCTACATCTACCGCAAGAAAAGGCTCGGTAAGTTTGAAAGAAGATGTGATATTGGCATTTTTCTTGGTTATGCATCAAACTCAAAAGCATATAGAGTATTCAACCAAACCTCCGGTCTAGTTGAAGAAAGTTGTGATGTTGAGTTTGATGAGACTAATGGCTCCCAAGAGGAGAGTTTTGGTCATGATGAAATAGATGATGAGCCTCTACGAGAAGCCATGAAGAACATGACCATTGGAGACATCAAGCCGGAAGTTGAAGAGGGCCGTGATCAAGGGGGAGCTTCAAGTTCCAACAACAACACCTCCATGGCGCCTCAAGTAGACGAAGAGGAGAAAGATGATCCATTGCCAACTCAAGACTCACAAGCAATACAACATCAAGATGAAGAAGAAGTCCATGATCAAGTCCAACCACAAGAGGAGCAACACGCTTCACCACCGCCAAGTGCTTCACAACCACTTATGAGGCATGGACGCATCTCCAAGGCGCATCCAATGGACCAAATCATTGGAAGTCCTTCAAGGGGCGTAATTACTCGTTCCCGCCACGTTGCTTCGTTTTGTGAGCACTACTCGTTTGTTTCGTGTGTAGAACCCACTCATATAGAGGAAGCACTTCAAGATCCAAATTGGGTGATGGCCATGCAAGAAGAACTCAACAACTTCACCCGCAATGAAGTTTGGGTGTTGGAGGAGCGACCCAAGGACAAGAACGTCATCGGAACGAAGTGGGTGTACCAGAACAAGCAAGACGAGAATGGCGTTGTGGTCCGCAACAAGGCAAGACTTGTGGCTAAGGGTTTCTCACAAGTTGAAGGACTAGACTTTGGAGAAACATTCGCTCCGGTCGCTCGGTTAGAAGCTATTCGTATACTCCTTGCTTTTGCTTCGCATCACAATATAATGCTTTATCAAATGGACTTTAAAAGTGCCTTTCTTAATGGTTATATTAACGAGCTTGTTTATGTTGAGCAACCTCCCGGGTTTGAAGATCCGAGGAATCCTAATCATGTGTATAGGTTACACAAGGCGCTCTACGGGCTCAAGCACACTACAGGAATCCCGACGATTTGCGACGGTCGGGGCCGTCGCAAATAAGCCAAATGCCGTCGCAAATAAGCTATTTGCGACAGTTTACCTTATTTGCGACGGCTTCTGGCCGTCGCAAGTTTGTCGTCGCAAATAAGCTTATTTGCGACGGCTTGGAGTGGCCGTCGCAAGTTATTGCTGCGGGCTGGCGGGCCCCGCAGATGCTTATTTGCGACGGGCTAGCCGTCGCAATTAAGGGCCACTATTTGCGACGGCCTGGCCGTCGCAAATAAGTTCAGAGGGCAGGGCCCACGTGTCCTCCTCCGGGACCCACGACGCTATTTGCGACGGCCAGGCCGTCGCAATTAATGCTTATTTGCGACGGCCAGGCCGTCGCAAATAACTGTGGTTTAATTGCGACGGCTTGTACTCTTATTTGCGACGGTACTGTATAAAAAGCCGTCGCAAATAAGGTTTTTTATTTTTTTAAAAAAAACAGAAAATACTACCCGGCTCGATGGCCAGAATCACAACAAACACAATATACACAATATACACAATATATACACAGCATACACAAACATCATCACAATCACAAACTGAAATTCCGATACATCTCACATCGTCATCAACAAAGTAAATAAAAGGGCTCACTCGCCCATCTAACCTCCGAAGCCACCTCCGAAGTTGAAGTCGTCGTCGTCGCGCCTCATTCCAGGCGGCGGTAGCGAAGGCGACGGCGTTTGTGCAGCCGTCGCGGATCCCTACATTTAATAAAACTTAGAGTTAGAATATAAATGCATCAACATCTCTCTCCCTCCCTCTCCCTCTATCTTCATCTAGATCACCCTCTCTTCCTCTCTCTTTTCATTTCTCTCTTTGTCTCTCACTCTATCTTTCTTGCTCACTCTATCTCTCTATTGCTATCCTTTTCCCTCTATCTCCATCTACATCTCCCTCCCTCTATCTTCCCCTCTCTCTATCTCCATCTACATCTTACTCTCTCTTCATTCCCATCCTACTCTATCTATCTTTCACTCTTTCTTCTATCTCCCTTTCTTCTATCTCTTTCTTTCTTCTATCTCAATCTTTTTCTTCTATCTAACTATCTCTCTCTTTCATCTATCTCAATCTTATTACGCTGGAGAAGAAGGATTACATAGAAACTTACCTGACCCGCTGAAGAAGGATCGCCTGGGAGGACCGGTGGTAGTACCGGTAGCTGGATTCCCAGACCCTGCGTCCGAGCGATGGCCTGTCATTGCAAACATTAAATGCTACCTATTAGTAAGTCATTTACGCTGAATTAATGAGAATTTTAATTTTTAGATTGTTATTGCTTCCCGAATCTGTGCCAACGCTGCTGCCTGGGTTTGGATCGTGGCCTCCATCGCCCTCCTTTCCTCCTCATGTCGCCTTTCGTTTTCTTCTACAGTTTCTCGGAGGGACTGCATCTCAATGTCCCTCTGTGACACGCGGCGACCTCCCGTGCCCGAAGCCTGCATGGAGCTGCCTCTCGCAGGTCTACCCGCCCTCGAGTCGACAACTCCGTCGAATATGGCGAGCCTATAAAAAAGAGAGTCAGTAATATGAAATTAAAATATCTTGAATACTTTGAATTGAAAATGATAAAATGACTTTCAAACTCACCTTCCGTGTTCTTTTCCACCACCGGTTGCATACGCGGCTTGAGGATCGATCGGTTGATGTTCCCAATCGAAATCCTCGCCGTGTATCTTCCTAGCCTCCTCCCCGTACTTAGCTTGCAAAACAATAAAATCGTGTAAGTTCAACAATCTATATAGTTATATTTAATATGAATGATTTCTAAACTTACCAAACGCTCGGCTGCAGCCTGACTGCACCCCGTCGGCTGAGAAGGGTCCCTGTGACCTCTCTTCCAAACCTCAGCAGGGGTGGGCGGCACCCCCGTCTCGCGCTCCTGTCAATACGTGTTAGTACGAACAATATATTATTAATATATAAACATAAGTTACACACACTTACCATGCGTTTAGCTAAACGCAAGTGGTTATCTTGCCCGTGCCTGCTCTTCCCCTCCACCCTTCTGCAGTCTCGAGCCTTCTTAGACTTAGCTTTAAACTCGTCGCTAGCCTAGTAGCGACAAAGGGCCCGAAATGCATCGGTCCGACCCTGCAACCAGCTCACGTGGCCCTGCACATAGTTCGAAGTCGTTAAAAGTACCATCGAGGACATTATCAGAAAAAAATATTTACTACACTCCACATACCTGCGCGTACTCCTCCTCCGTCAGGTGCCTCTCGCTCTCTTGTCGGAAGTGTAACATGTGCTGTTGGTTCGCCTTCAAGTGCTCATTAATAATTTGAACACGGGCGTTCGACAAAGCTTGTCGAAGCGCCTTGGCAGCATTGAAGTGAAACACTCGCCTCGCATCCTCAAACATGCGACGGTCGTTCGGGTCCTCTAAAGTATATCTTGCCTGCGATAAAGAATATATTGAAGAGATGTTCACTAAAAGAGTTTAAGAGTTGTAACTTAGAAACTTTTTTAACATACTTACCATAAAATCGGCCCATACGGCCTCCTGAAGGTTGCCGTGCTCCTGGTGATGGACGCGTGCGTAGTCCTCCCACGAAAGAGCAGGCACCCCGTCGATGACCCCGGGATAGTGCAAACGCACTATAGACCCGAGGACACCGTTCACCGGTCTTTGGTGTTTCTCACCGGTGAAAGACAAGTCGTCCCAAGCCCTGTAAGATATTTATTCATTCATTCATTACTTAAGTAATCAAAAGAAACTAAAATTGAAAACTATAATTTTTATTACCTGTCTCCGACTGGACGAATCACGGTCCTCTGTGAAGGGACCGCCGGAGGACTGAAAAAGTGAGTCCTCCTCGTCCTCTGCGTCTGCTGGGGCGCCACGTCAGGTGACCCAGACAGCTCCTCACCAGCTGAGTCAAAGGCCTCAGGAACAAACTCATCGTCAGCCGGGGGCTGGCTGGCCGAGGGCTGGCTCGCTGAGGGCTGCCTCGCCGAGGGCTGGCTGGCCGAGGGCTGCCTCGCCGAGGGCTGGCTCACCGAGGGCTGGCTCACTGAAGGCGCCGCAGCCTCTGAGTCAGCCGGTGAGGACTACAACATTCAAATGATTCATAAGTAAGTTTAATGTGAATTTGAATTTAAAGAATTTGTCAAAAACGAGTGACATTTACCTGTGACGAAGCTCTAGAGCTGGTCTGAACGTGCCCCAGCAGCTGAGAGCGTCTTCTGCCAGTCGACGAGGCACCAACGAAAGCGTCATCAGGTCTAGAGGGGTAGAACCCCCTCGTCGGCGGCACCTTCTTACCCTTCCTTGACGCCATCCTATTATAATTAGATAATTAGTAAATATGCAAATAAAATATATACAATTCATGTTACTATCTTCAAGAAAACATTACTTGTAGTCTCTTTCAAAATTCATCAACATCATTGTCATGTGCCTGTGCCCTACTCCTTAAACCAGCCCAACGATCTTCCATCGTGGCCTGTTCTAATTTTCGTTTTCGCGTATCATCTGCCTCTACATCTTCAATGTCTTCAACATCTCCAACTAATTGATCGAGTCCTGCACCAAGCTCGACGATAAAAGTGTCTGGCAACTCTTCTTCTTGGTACACTTCTTCAACGTCTTCGCTATCATGGTAATCATCATCCCCAGGAGTATATAGCCGCTCACGAGGATTCACCTTATATACCACCCACCAAGCACTGAGCTTCGTGCATGGATAAGGTAGATAATACACTTGTTCAACTTGATGCGCAAGAACAAATGTATCGTAACCTCGTAGTCGGTCCTTAGGTTTCACTTCCACCATTCCAAATTGGTTTTCTCGAGTTCCATGAGTACGATCAAACCAGTCACAGTCAAAGACGACAACTCGAAGGGTCTTATTTCCGGTAAAAGTAAATTCAAGGATTTTGTTAATGATATCATAATAATCGGTTAAATTCCCTTGAGTGTCCATTGCTCTCGTCACAACACCGGAATTTGATGTTGCCGCAAGAGGACGATGAGCTTCAAAATGAGTTGTACGGAATCGGAAGCCATTTACGTCATATCGACCATAGCTTCTAACATTCACCAATCCATAAGATAGCTGCCACAAATCTTCATGGACATTGTGAGTCCGACACTATTATAAAAGACGAGAGAATATTACATAATACTTCTTTAATAATAGTAATTTATAATACATAGAAGACGAGAGAATATTACATATTCTCGAAACCAAGATAGAAAACTCTGCCCCCCATTTATTCCTTCCTTTCGCATCGCTTCTACTTGTTTGGCCGTAGGTTGATGCCTATGTGGCCAATATTGTCTGTGGAACTCGCTGAACATGAAAAAACATCTTTTAGAGTACATGTGTAGCAAAATATGTAGATTAACATAAACATAGGAGAAACACTTACTCGAAGTATTCCTGCATGCCTTCTATATTCGCGTACATGTAGAGTAAAGCAACAGTCCTTTCCTGTTCGGATAGCTCATAGGTCGTGTAGCTACCAACGGTGGCACCTCTCGTTTGAAAAATGGAAAGGTCGCTTAGGGGGGGTGTTTCGTCCACATTGTACCGCATCGCCGAAGTATTGATATTGTTTTCTTCCGCAAAGTAGACACTTGAAAAGTATCCAACTTCCTTAAGAGCATATGCTTCAGCGATGCACCCTTCCACCCTTGCCCTGTTGCCAACCATTGGTTTCAGATATCGTAGCGCTCTTTCAATGTGATACATCCACCTATATTGCATAGGACCGCCAACTTTAGCTTCGAATGGAAGATGGATAAGCAGATGTTGCATTGGATTGAAGAAACCCGGTGGAAAATTTTTTTCCATCTTACATAAAAGTATGGGTACCTCCTTCTCTAACTTATCCATCATACCGATCTTGATTTCTTTAGCACAAAGCTGTCTATAAAAATAGCTGAGCTCGGCTAAAACCTTCCACACCGCATCATCTAGATAGCCTCGGAACATAACAGGTAGGAGTCTTTCCATTATAATGTGATAATCATGACTCTTCAACCCAGTGAGGTTTCCTGTGTTAACATTTACGGCTCGTTTCAGGATAGCTGCGTAACCATCTGGGAATTTCAAAGTTTTCATCCATTTCATAACTTCTTTCTTTTCTTTCGATCGAAGACAGAAAGAAGCACGTGGCTTTCCACCACTTTCAGAGATTTCAAGAGTTGGACGGTGACAAATGTCTGCCAAATCTAGTCTAGCTTTATAATTGTCTTTCGTTTTGCCAGGCATATCCATGCAAGTGCTTATGATACTTTCGCTCATATTATGCTCCTGATGCATGACATCAATGTTGTGCATTAGAATCAACGACTTCACATATGGTAGCTCCCAAAGTCCACATATGTGAGTCCAATTGTGTTCCTCTCCACAACCTACAAAATATCCAGGACGACCTTCATCAGGCACCAGTTTGTCCAACATATCAGAAATTTCTGACCCGTTGAGACGCTTCAGTGGTCCTTTAGTGACAACAGTGTACTTTCGAAAGACATGCCTCTGCTGCCTAAATATATGATTCGAGGGCAGCCAACGTCTGTGACAATCGAAGTAAGATATTTTGCCTCCATGAGTTAGTCGAAAGCAATCCGTGTTTGAAGCACATATCGGACACGTCAGACGACCGTGAGTGCTCCATCCGGAAAACATGCCGTATGCCGGCAAATCATGGACGGACCACAAATAAGCAGCTCGAAGGTTGAATTTCTGCTTCTTGTAACTGTCGTACGCTTCGACTCCTGTCCACAAGACTTTCAATTCTTCGATCAGCGGTTTTAACATCATGTTGAGACGTGACCCGGGATGATCAGGTCCAGGTACAATGAGGCTGAGAAACATGAACTCGTTCCTCATACAAAAAGCAGGTGGCAGGTTGTACGGAATGACAAAGACAGGCCAACATGAGTATGGCGTGGCATTCGTACTGAACGGTGAGAATCCGTCTGTCGCTAATCCGATGCGAACATTCCTCGCATCACGAGAAAAGTCTGGATCGAAACGGTCTAGCGCCTTCCATGCATCACCGTCGGACGGATGCATCAAGAATTCTTTGTTCTCACGTTTACCTTCTTTGTGCTATCTCATGTGTCTTGCGGTTCTTTTTGAAAGAAACATCCGCTTCAACCGAGGTGTCACAGGCAAGTAAAGAAGCTGCTTATGTGCGACATCTGTCATCACATTATCGCCATCGTCATTAACAACTTCGACATACCTCGATTTACCACATTTCAAGCACATCTTCTCATTGGCGTGCTCTTTCCAGAATAGCATGCAGTTGTCTGGGCACACATCAATTTTCTCATACTTCATACCGAGACCAGATATCTTGATCTTTGACTGATACATATCTGGTGGTGCTTTGTGAGGTTGTGGAAGGATATCGCAGATCAATTTCATGAGATCATTGTAGCAGTTGATGGAAAAAAGTACTTGGACTTAATTGCCATAAATCTGGTCAAGAAAGCAAGTACGGTCACAGCCGTGTGTTCATGCAACGGCTCCTGTGATTTCTTCAGCTCCTCGAAGAACTTCTCTGCCTCATTTGTAAGAGGATCCTCCACTTCAAGAGCTTCTAACATCTCATCCATTCTATCAACCTCTGTTATATCATCATCCTCATCCACTTCGGCTATGACTCGAGAATTAGTCTCGCCGTGGAAGGTCCACACTTCATATTGTGGAGTGAAACCGTTTCGACATAAGTGAAATGAAAGCTCCAATCTTCTCAAAAACTTAGTGTTCCGGCATTTTGTACATGGGTACCGCACCATATCTTCCGTTGACAACGAAAATGCTCGATCCAAAAATTGATCTAACTTGATAAACCACTCATCGGAGTGACCACCATTTCTGCTCTTCCAGCCAGTATACATCCAACTGCGGTCTTCACCCATGCTTGACTCTGCAGCAGAGAACAACAGGGTTACGCCACCGAAATCTCGTCCAAATTCGGACCCGCGTCTCGTCACAAGCCACGCCCCCTCGGTCACTCCGAGGCTGTCCAAAAAGGGACAATTCCGAACCTGCACATCTCACATGCCAATGGCATGTGAGACGTGTCGATCCGAAATGGGTAATCAATTGCTATAGGTTACGTTGCTCATGTTCATTTATAAATCATTTACGAATGAGGAAAGAGAACGAGAGTGAGGAGAAAAGTGGGTCAGAGTTGAAAGTTTCATAGTCAGGGCCATCCACGATAATTGTGTTCGGCATGGCGTCGTGGCCTTCATGGTCGTGGGACTTCTTGCAGTTGCAGTCGTGGCCTTCATGGTCGTGGCCGTGTTCGGCATGGCGTCGGCGGCAACGTACAACGTCGGCGAGCCGAGCGGCTCCTGGGACCTGCAGACCAACTACGCCAACTGGGTCGCCTCCAAGAGGTTCCTCCCCGGTGATCAGATCGGTGGGTACCTGCACGGCCACCAGCCCTCGCTCCCGGAGCCTCTCCTCCGCTGCCGTCCACGCCTTCCGGAGGATCCTCTGCCGCTACCAAGACCACCGCCACCGGCTTCGGTCTCGCCGCTGTCATGCTCGCCGCAGGCGATATGGCGTAGAATATCTCCTCTCTCTTTTGATATTTCTTCTAATACATTATCGTTTTAACCCGCTTATGTATATATATATATACATATTTATATTTATATATTTATATATATAAAGAATATTAAACATGCTAAAAGAAACATAACAATTAGTTAAAATTTGAACATTTAATAACTTAATTCAATAACGATAAGCAGCAATGAACATAAACATTAAGAATACTAAAGCAAAACATAAGCATGCTTAACATCTACATAATCAATAACATTATCAACAAATTTGCATAACCAACATCATTAACAACTAAGCATAATTAACATCAAGATCGAGCAACAATTTCTACTCATTCGATCAACAATCATTCGAAGATTGAACAATCCATATCAAATATCAAGAAATCCACAACAAATTTGCATAATCAACATCATTACTTGACTATCGGCGACGACGAGGAGGCCGGAGTGCGCGGACGGCAGGGAGGCCGGGGCGCGCGGGCGGCGAGGTCGCCGGGGCGCGCGGACGGTGACGACGGGGAGGCCGGGGCCGCCGGGGCGCTTTGGCGGCGAGGAGGTCGGGCCTCGGGCGGTGAGGACGTCGGGGCCGCGGGGCGCTCGGGCGGCGGCGGCGGGGCGCGCTCGGCCGACGGCGCGGGGAGGCGGAGGGCGCGGCGGCGCGCTCGGGCGGCGGCGCGCTCGGGCGGCGGCACGGGGAGGCGGAGGGCGGCGGCGGGGCGCGCTCAGCGCAGCGGCGCGGGGAGGCGGAGGGCGGCGGCAGCGCGGGGAGGCGGAGGGCGGCGGCAGCGCGGGGAGGCGGCTAATGAGTCGTGAGTGGACCAGAAAGAAGGGTCGGGTCGGGATGAAGGCAATTATTTGCGACGGCCAGTTAAATTGCGACGGCTCGGCCACGTGGCCGTCGCAATTAGCTTTAATTGCGACGGCCCTTTAAGCAGCCGTCGCAAATAAAGTCTTATTTGCGACGGCGCCTTTATTTGCGACGGTGTTAGGGTTGGCCGTCGCAAATAAGAGTTTATTTGCGACGGCTATGAAGTTGGCCGTCGCAAATAAGCCGTTATTTGTGACGGCCGCTTTATTTGCGACGGCTAAAGGCGGGCCGTCGCAATTCAAGCTATTTGCGACGGCTGGCCGTCGCAAATAAATCCAGCCGTCGCAAATGATCGTGTTTCCTGTAGTGGCAAGCACCTAGGGCATGGTATGAACGTCTAAGGGATTTCTTGGTTATGCAAGGATTCAAGATCGGGAGGGTGGACACTACACTCTTCACCAAGGACATCAACGGGGATTTATTTATTTGTCAACTTTATGTCGATGATATTATTTTTGGCTCAACTAACAAATCTCTTAGCCATGAGTTTGGCACCATGATGTCTAGGGAATTCGAGATGTCAATGATTGGAGAGCTCAACTTCTTCCTTGGATTTCAAATCAAGCAACTTCAAGAGGGGACCTTCATCTACCAAGAGAAGTACACCAAGGACCTCTTGAAGAAATTTGAGATGGGAGATTGTAGCTCAAGAAGTACTCCAATGGCGACAAATTGTCATCTCGACGCGGACTTGGACGGTAAACCTATTGATCAATCTCACTACCGTTCCATGATTGGTTCATTGTTATATCTTACCGCATCTAGGCCCGATATCATGTTTAGTGTGTGCTTGTGTGCTCGCTTTCAAGCGGCACCTAAAGAATCGCATCGTAAGGCGGTCTTTAGGATACTTCGGTATCTCAAGCATACCCCAAGTGTAGGTTTGTGGTACCCCAAGAACGCTAGTTTCCATCTCTTGGGTTACTCGGATTCGGACTTTGCCGGATGCCGTGTGGATCGCAAGAGTACCTCCAGTGGGTGCCACTTACTTGGGCGTTCCCTAGTATTTGGTCGAGCAAAATGCAAAATTCGGTGGCCTTGTCCACCGCGGAGGCGGAGTATATAGCGGCCGGTGCATGTTGTGCCCAATTTCTATATATGAAGCAAACCCTTTTGGACTTTGGAATTAAATTTGGTTGTGTACCTCTCCTTTGTGACAATGAAAGTGCGGTTAAGATAGCTAGAAACCCCGTTCAACACTCCCGCACCAAGCACATTGATATTCGCCATCACTTCTTGCGGGATCATGAGGCTAAAGGAGACATCTCTTTGCAAGGTGTTAGGTCCGAAGAACAATTGGCGGATATCCTCACTAAACCACTTGATGAGAAAACTTTTTCTAGACTTAGAAGTGAATTAAATGTGCTAGATGCATCTAACGTCATGTAAGTTGCCATGTTCATGTAAGGATGCATATCATATAGGTCTTGTCTAACTCCCAAAGGATAGGGGCGAGCTAGAAATAGTTTTCCCTGATGAAGCCTTTGGAAGGTTTAAACTTGGCAAGATAGATTTATTTTATGCCTTGCATGATCCCTGCCATATAAACTTGCACTCATTTAATATCTTGCATTAATTGTTTGGCATTGCATACGGTAGATTGTCACAAAGGGGAACCCACATCATGAGAAGAATACTTGTTTAAAATGCAATATCTCAACTCATATGATGTGGAAAGAGCAAAATTCTAAAGGAACATGCTTTCATGAGATAGAAGTTTTCCATACTCTAGCTCACAAAGCATGGGCCTTATATTCCCTTGAGTTTACCCTCCTAACTCTCTTTTTGTGCTCTACTTGCTTAAGGGCTTAGCCAATATGTGGCACTATATTTGAAGCCCTCTATTAGAGGTTAGGAGTTGCCCAAAAAGTCCTAGGACTCGCTCTTCTCTTTGTGTGTTTAAGTCCAAGGACATATATGGGCTGTCTTAGAAGTTCTGTAGTCATCGGATCATCCGATGCTAGGGCCAGCAGTGTCATCGGATCAACAGGTTCTTCAGCTCAAAGTTCAGATCAGTCAGAATTCAGAGATCGACCGATGAGTTCATTTCAGAAAACATCAGAGCATCCGGTGTTTAGTTTTCTGGTGCCCTGCAGAAATCGATCGATGATCGACACCTCAACGTCGGATCATCTGGTGTTCAAAGAGAGTTTTTGGAACAACTCTCTGTTGAACTCGACCGATGCATCCTCCGATGCGCATCGGTCCATCCGGTGTTAAGTCTGCGGCTAGGGTTTGCCCATTCTTTAAAATGGTTCGGCCGCCCCTTCCTCGTCTTTCTCCCGACCTTTCCTCCGCCGCCCGACGAATCTTGCCGCCCTCTCCCAGGCCGCCGCCGGCGACCTCCGTGCCGCCGCACCCGTGCGCCGCCACCGCTCCCTCCCTTCGCGCCGGTCGTGCCCGAGCGCCGCCACCGCCTCCCAGGCCGCTGCCACAGCCTCCCAGGCCGCCGTCTCCGCCTCCCAGCTCGCCACCGCGCCACCACTCCTGCAGCATCCACCGCCGGCCTCCTAGCACCATCACCTGACCACCGTCTCTCACTTCGCACCCGGCCCCCGCGTGCTCTCTACCGCTAGGGTTTGCCCGGCCGTGCATCGTCTCTTTCGTCGATTCGCGCCCCTAGTGCTCGTGATCGCTCGTCGCTAAGATTTGCTCCGTGCTGTGCGACGTCCTTCATTGTTTCTCGTCGTTCTTTTTCATTGTCGCTAACCCTAGCTCTCCATTGCATCAAGATGGGTCGCGATCGCAAAGGAAAGGGCAAGGCTATCGCGGAGCCCGCCGCGAAAAAGCAGAAGCTGTCCAAGGACGCCCGTTGTGCGGAGTTGGCCGCTCGCGCCGCCGAGGAGCGTGAGCGCGACCATCGCGGTTCCTTGCGGATCCGCGAGTCTCGGCAGAGGCAGCAGCAGCCTCCAGTTCAGCCGGTGCCACCCGAGGGCTCTGACGAGGAGGAGACCGAGGTGACGCCTCTTGTCCGTCGGTGCACTCCGAGGACTCGTGGGGGTGGACAGACCCCTACGGCGAGTCAGCACCCCTCTGCAGCTGACCGCGCTGAGGACAGAGAGGCCCAGAGGGCCATCTACCAGATGGATACTACCGTCAGAGTTGCTGAGGATGTCAGATTGTCAGATTACAGGAAGTTCAAGGCAAAGCAGTTGAAGAGGCTCAGATGGACTGCGTTGGCTGAGGAGTGGTTCCCGCAGCCGAGGGACACTCGAGTGGACCCCCGCTTCTGGACCCTGACATTGGCGTCCCTGTACGAGACATACAGGCGTCGGGGCCACAAGCTCTTCCAGCATAACAGTATTGATTGGGGTCAACTAGCTGCAGCAGTCGGACACAGGATCAGACCATACTTTGAGAGATACAGAGGTCTGGTAGAGTTGTTTTCACACCAGCGGAGTGCTTACATCGAGGAGTGGGTCCGAGTCTTCTACGCCACTCTCTACGTCTCTGAGGGCCGTCGTTCGATCCACTTCATGTTCTTGGGGCAGCGCCACGATGTGTCTCGAGATCTGTTGGCCAGACTGCTTGGTGTGGACACCTCTACTACTTGTCTGCACCAGATCGTGTACGGAGACGCAGACCCACTGAGGAGGCCACTGACTGGAGGAGTGTCACCACCGTTCGACGAGATCAGTGGGCTGTTCACTCCGCCCTTCACTCCAGACGAGCCGAGGGTGCCAGCACTACTCACTCCAGCGGCTCGCACAGTTCACCACATACTACGCTGCACACTGCTTCCGAGGTCTGGCTACCTTGAGGGTTTCACGAGCCTACAACAGACTCTCCTGTTCTATGTGATGAACGGGATGGAGTTCGATATCGTGGACATCCTGATCTGCGAGATGGAGGATGTGATCACTGATGGAGTTGGGATGCTTCGACAGTTGGTCTTTGGTCACTGGATCTGTCACCTTCTTCACCAGCTGGTTCCAGAGGGTTCTCCAGACACTGCTCCTCTCACAGAACTCCACGTTACTCGGTTCAGCCCCTACCGAGTCCCCGCTGCTGGAGACCGCCGCCTTGGCCGTCCAGTCGAGCGTCAGGTCCGGGCTAGACTTTCTGAGGAGGACTGGGCAGACTTGGCCAGGGAGGACGCAGAGCTTGCACAGGCAGAGGCTCAGGGTGGAGACCTACAGCATATCTGGTCAGACAGTGACACCAGCGACAGCGTCGAGGAGTACTTCCCTCGTCCTCCTCCTCCTCCTCCTCCTCCTCCTCCTCCACCGAGACAGCACGACGCGGAGGCGGGAGGATCAGCTGCTCCACCACCTACACCACCTCCGGTGTCAGAGGCACAGGTGTCACAGCCTTCTGAGCTCTAGTCCCTACTTCAGCAGATGATCGAGCAGCAGCGTCAGCAGGCCGCACGTCACGAGGAGCTTCAGAGGCAGCAGCAGGAGATGCAGCTGGAGATAGCCCGTCAGAGGCGAGAGGACACCGACAGGTTCACTACCTTTGTTGATTAGATGACCAGGTGCACTCTCGACCAGCAGCAGCAGACTCAGCAGGCTATGATGGGCATTCTCGGGTTGATCACCAACCTCTACCAGCAGACCGGGATCGCCCTTCCACCTCAGCAGCCGGGACTTGGTCAGACTCCAGGAGCACCTCCTCTAGCACATGCTGCAGCCCCAGTGCCGACCTCGCCTATTCCGAGCTTCAGTATGTCGCCTCTGCTTGTCTCGACTGCGCCGATTCACTCACCTGTGCTGCCACCGACGTCGTTCTAGTTCTCACCTACTCCAGTGGTTAGCACACCCTTACCGACAGTTCCAGCTCCACCAGCGCCAGCAATCTCAGCGGATCCCCCAGCACCTTCAGTGGCTCCTCCAGCTCCTTCAGCTCCAGCTCCAGCGACCTCCGTCTCGAGCAGCTCCGACGACAGCGCCGCCGACGCCGACCGCTTCACCATCGCCAGGAGCGCGCCAGAGTCGTAGGCACTCAACTTCCCTTTTTGGTGTCTTGATGCCAAAGGGGGAGAAGAGTTAGAGTCAGGGGGTGGTTAGCTCAGTTTTAGGGGGAGTCTTGGTCCTAGGGGGAGCTTTATCTTTTTGGGACTTATTGTTATCCTTGTGACTACTTGTTATTATCTGCCATTTACTATCTTTTGCCATTTTTTTTACTCAGTCTGCTACTTTGTGCTCTTGTGCTTTATTGATCATTATTTGAGCCTTCGAGCCTCTTGTGTTGCAAATTTGTACTTGTTATATTCTTTTATGAGCATTCCGTCTTAATTTCATTACTTCTATGCTCTACTTGTTGTGTTGTCATCAATCACCAAAAAGGGGGAGATTGAAAGCATCTAGGCCCCCATGAGGTATGGTTTCGGTGATTAATGACAACCGTTAGTGATTACTAATGAGTTTGTGGATGCGAGGTCTCACGTAAAACAAATCAAACGTAATGAATCATCTCTCATATCATCTACTGCTCATTGGATACAAATGGAGACCCCTCAACGATATATTCTAAGGGGTTATTCGATTTTCATGAAGAATAAATGAAGAACTCATTCAACGACGTTATTCTATCAAAATTGGCAACACAAGAAGATTAACATTCATCAGAAGAACAAGTCTATCAATTGTCAAAGAGGTCACTCGAGAAGATTCCAAAAGATCAACTCAAAACAACTCGAAGCAAACAAGTTTAACTCACCGGATCATCCGATGTCTTGCAAAATGACTACATCGGTCGAGTTTGAGTTTGCAGAAGAAGAAGACCTCAGAGCCAAGTACACACCGGATCATCCGATGCGAAGGAAGTGGCACATCGGTTGAATCCAACAGAAGGGATGATTTTTGAGTAATTCTGGAGAAGTACACACCGGATCATCTGATGATCAATCCAAGTGTACATCGGTCCAATTCAACAGAAGCTATTATTTCTGGACCAAGTCTGAAGATCTACTCACCGGTTCATCAGATGATGAAGAGGATGTTACATCGGTCGATCAACGGTCATATCTGACACAGTGATGTCAGCTAATTGAAATCGACCGATGCTCAGTAAAGGGGTGCATCGGATCATCCGATGTTAACAGTAAAGTTAATCAGCCTACTTTTCCAACGGCTAATTCGGGAAGGCTGGCTATTTAAACCCCTCCAACCAGTCATTTCGACAAGTCTTGATCACCTGAAGCCAACTACACATCCAAGAGCATTCAAGACTATAGAGCATACATTTCCACACTTTTAGATAATTTGTAATAGGCTAGAGAGAAGCTTGTGTGCGTTCTTTCTTTGTGATTGAACTCTCTAGGCTAGTGAGAAGTTGAAGAAGATCGTTCTGGAGCTTGCCAAGGTGTGTGTGGAAGCCCGGAACATCGAAGGTTGTACAAGGCTTGAGCTCCACCTTGCCGGAGATGGCGAACGGAGAAGATTAGTGAAGACCCCATTGTCTCGGTGACATGGAAGTGGCAAAACCCTTCGGTGGGTGCCACAACGTGGACGTAGGAAGATCCTTGCGATCTTGCCGAACCACGGGATAAACCTTCGTGTCCCCTAGCGTTTGCATTTCTCTCCCTCTCTTTACATTATGCAATCTTTACTTCACAAGTTATATCTACGTTGATTGCATAGTTAGAACCGCATTGGGAATTGGGCTTAAGTAGTTCGTTTTTAATTGCCTTAAAATTTGAAAGAAAGCCCAATTCACCCCCCTCTTGGGCATTTCGATCCTTACAGCTGAGATGTTGGTTTTGACAACCTCCGGACGAAGATTCCATCAGGAGCCAGAGCTCCAGTTGAGGCTTTCATCGAGAGTTTGTCGGCTTTAGCGTTGTGAAGACATTGAACATGGTGGAGATCCAGGACATCGAAGTCCTTCTGAAGCCTCTAGACTTCAAGGAGATAAGCAGCTAGTTGAGGATTTTTACAGGAGAATTCAACTTTGACTTGTCTGATGATGAGTTGTGAATCTTCTTTCACTAACAGCTGTTTGACACCATAAGATAGTGCCACCTTGAGTTCATAGATGAGAGCTTCATACTCCGCCATGTTGTTGGTCGCCTTGAAATCAAGGTGAACCATGTACTTGACTTTCTCCCCAGCAGAGCCAAGAGAAGGATTCCAGCTCCGGCCCCCTGCTTCTGCACAGAGCCATCAAAGTAGAGAATCCAGTGAGGCTCGGTGAATACCAGAACCTTGGGTTCTGGTTTCTGCTCACTGTGGCCTCCAGGGTTTGATGGAGAGGGAGTCCATTCTACCACGAAGTCAGCCAAGGCTTGACCTTTGATTGCTTGTCGTGACACGAATTCTATATCAAATTCAGTCAGTTCCGCTGCCCACTTTGCAATGTTCCCAGTAGAGTTAGGGTTATGCAGAATAGCACGCAGTGTAAAAGAAGTTACCCCTGATATTTTATGGGCCTGGAAGTAGTGATGAAGCTTCCTTGAGGCAATAAGAATTGCGTAAAGCAGCTTATGCACCTCAATGTATCTTTTCTTGGCGTCGTGGAGTACTTCGCTGATGAAGTACACGGGGCATTGGATGGTTCGCACCCTTTTAGAAGGACCCGTACCTTCTTCTCCATCAACCCGGACCCTCCTGGAGGGTTCTGGACCTTCAGTCTGTGCTTCTTGGACCCTCCCGGAGGGGTCCAAATTTTCTTCTTGTTCGACCCGGACCTTGCTGGAAGGATCCAGATCATCTTGGTCAGCCAGGTGAACCTCCTGAGACAAATGTGGTTGATCTCCTAGCATTTCGTTTTGAGGTTCCGTGTCTGAGAGCTGGGACCCAGACACGCCCTTATTTAAATCCAGACCCTCTCGGAGGGGTCTGGTTTCCTGGAATGTATGTGGTTCCAGTCTTTCCGCAACCAAGACCATACTGACAACTTCGGTGGTTGCTGAAATGTAAAGCAGTAAAGGCTCACCAGGATTCGGAGCTACCAATATAGGTAGTGTAGTGAGGAGTTGTTTCAGCTCTTGAAACGCCTTTTCTGCTTCTTCAGACCAATGAAATGGTCCGGACTTCCTCAGGAGTTTGAAGAAGGGTAGCGCCCGTTCTGCCAGTCTTGAGATAAACCGGCTGAGCGCAGCTAGACATCTAGTTAACTTCTGGACATCCTTAATGCGGGTTGGGGGCCGCATATATTCTATGGCCTTGATCTTCACCGGATTTGCTTCAATTTCTCGGTGAGTCACCAAGAAACCCAGAAGCTTCTAGAGCTAACCCCGAAGACACACTTGTCCGGGTTTAGCTTGGTGCGCGTGGTACGCAGCTTGTCGAAGACAGCTTGTAAATTGTCAAGGAGTGACTCCTTGTTTTTGATCTTCACGACAATTTCATTGACGTACACCTCCACCATGTTTCTAAATAGCTCTCCAAATATTTTGTACATAGCTTACACAAATGTTGAAGCAGCATTTTTAAGACCAAATGGCATGGCAGTATAACAGTACAATCCATCTACTGTTATGAAGGCAGTATGCTCTTCATCTTCCTTAGACATTTGGATTTGATGATATCCAGAATATGCATCTAAGAAACACAATAGCTCACACCCGGAGGTGGGGTCCACTTGATAGGAAAAAGATGAGTCCCGATCTTCCTAAAGGTAATGGATAAGTCGATTGATGGAGATCTCGACGTTGATGATCCGAGGCTCTCGAGTAGAACATGAAAAACTCCTGCAATCACTACACCACCGCTCCGTTGGTTATCAGCTGTGCTGCACACAATTGACCTCGCCAAGAAGGCTAATTCCTGCAAGTGCAACCGAGAACACAAGCAAGAACAAGGTAGACACGATCTGAAATCGCGAAGTTGGGGTTTCACAAACCGTAGAACGGCGATATTATTAATCTAAGAAAAACCCAATTGTTTATGGTGGCTACTATGGAGTATATATAGGTTGTAGGACGTCAAAGGGGATGTTGGGGTCGTGACCTAACCCTAAGACAAGAAAATAAGAGGTGTAGACTTGATACAAGGCCCAATGACCCAATACGGTGGCGCAGCACCCTGACAGATTCTGAACTCGAATTTGTTTCAACGATTCCCGTCGACGCCGGATGAATTTTGACATGGTACCAGCTCCATTGGAAAGTTTATCCTTTCCCCTTTCCGTGCATATGTATAACGTCTAAAACGGAGTTCGTATGCATCCTGGGCGTCCGTTTTAGTGCGTACTTCTCTTGGACTCCGAGTTGGATACAATTTTGAGTTTGGTTCGGTTTCCATCTTCTTTGAACGAATTCTCTGGACTTCCACGTCTCTAATACTTCCTCCAAGTACTCCTTTAACCTCTCTGTGGATCCTAATCACAATTAAATCATTAGGTAGCAATCTATGCTCAAAAATATATAAGGAAACATATAAGAACGAGCTCACCTCTGAAATTAATTGTTGTGTATGAAATCTATTAATTGTATCTTGTATGTTCAATGGATTGTTGTTTGTATCCATAGAAGTGATGTCCTCATCATCCTCCCCTTCTTTAATTAGAGTCATCCTCGACTCGAGTTCATCTTCTCTCATGTGTTGGTCCAAATGTGCAACGCCATTAAATCTTTTTGTATGCATGAATGGAGGAGGCCAAGGTGGTGGACGACATAGTGCGTCATCTTGATCTTGTCCATCAAATAAAAGTGCACATTCACTTGAGCCAGGATCCCAAACAAATAAACATTGTGTCATGTTTGTAGGTGCAATGATAACGTGCATGATCTCATCATTCTCCCCTTCTTTATGACAAGCCGTCCTCGGCTTGCTTGTATGTCCAGCAAAGAGGCTTTTGGGAATAGAGTGAGCACTGTCCATATTGCACAACCGCAGTGAATAATGCTTTGTTGTCCCTGCTGCAAGGAAAAAATACTAGAAAAACTTGATAAGACGTTATTAGCGTTAGTACATTCATTTACTTGACCATGTTGTTGCAGCACAAAAGGAGCTTCCTCATTTGAACATATGTAAACTTTATGCACCATAAACATACCACTATGTTCATATTTGCCTATAGCATGAAAAATATTTCTACTTAACAAAGGCAATTCAGATTGAGAAAATATTATCTTCTCTACGATATCTAGATCACAAAGAGTGTCAAATTCAATATAGCCCAAAGTATTTAGAGAAGATAACAATTTCAGCTCATCCCTTTCACATGTAGTTGGGATGAAATGCTTAATTTAAGCACAAGTGAGTGATAAAGTATCAAATTCATTTGGTTGTTCTAGCATAGGTACAATATAATTATCAGCACACAACTCATTTTTGTTGTAAGAATCAGTAGGAAAATCAACTAATGGTAAAAGGTGTATTATGAAAAGGTTCATCTTGTTGCTGCTCATCGATAGTATGATTGGTAGCAAAATTCAGCACATCTGAAAATGTCATACCTTGGTTAACTGTATAGCATTGTCCATTAACACTACTCTCATTTTCAGCAAAAAATTCAAATGCATTATGAGTTGATTCATCAAAAAAATCAGAAGAGTTGTTCAACACCTCACTCTCATTTGCATCTACATTTATTTATTCATGTTCCTGTAAAAGGTTAGGCAAAGGAGGAGGTACAACAAGAAAATTCTTCTCAAGTTCATGTATTTCTAATTTACAATTATATACATTAGCAAAAGTTTCTCGCATAAGAATTTTCATATCTTTCCATGTTCAAGGTCTTTCTAAATCACTTAAGTTGTTCCACCAAGTCAATGCACAACCTACTAACGCACTTACAACATTTCTAATCTTTCTTTTCTCACACATATGACATTGTCCAAAAATTTTATCCAACTCCATTTTCTAAGAAATATATTCATCTTAAGCAAAACCATCATAAGAAGGAAGAGATGGGAGAATGTAATTACTTCTTGTGGAAGGTGTTGTAAAGGTGGTTTGAATGTCATGTGAAACCTTGATTGATGTTTGATTTTGAGTGAGCAACTCCATCATCGTCTTCATCATGTCAATCATCTCAGCATATAAAGCATGATTCTTGCTTTTACGTGACATTGTTAGTAGCAAACAAAAGACAACAAAAAATATGTTATCCCTATCAATAACAAAGGATAATGGAAAAGTGGAAGTGGAATCACACACTCTCAAGCGTCTTACCACGCTCTTACAAGTGTTCTTACCGACACTGCAGGTGGCAAACGGTGAACGGTATGAAGAAACCAATGAAGTGTGGGATGATTGCAAATGTATATCGATTCTGCTCAAGAGTAAGGTGTAGCTTGGATGGAAATTATATGTAGCAAGGATTAGCAACAATGCAATCAGATAGTAAAGTTGAATAAGTGTCCAAAGTATTTGTCAAAGTTGTTAGCCTAAATGTGTTCCTAGTAGTTCAAGCTAGCAAGACATGAGATAAAACCAGATGACACAAAGAATGCAAGCTTCTGTTTTTTTGTTGTTTTTTTCTCCTTTTTTGTGTGCTTTTGCATCTTGTTTTGCACTTTCCTTTTTCTTTTTTTCTTCCTTTTTTTCAGGATGTGCTGCAAAAGAAGAACACAATGCAAACACTCAAAGATATCTCGTAGGTCTGTTACAGATTTTCTGCTCAATGTTCTAAGGACAATTAAGCACCTTTATAGGCCCAAAATCTAAACACTTTGAACATAAATATTATATATCTATACCTCCTCTTTAATTTCAGTGTATGGAAGATATATTTTGGATAAGAACAATGGGAGATGTTGCCCCCGAAATGCAGACTGTTCAGAACTTCTAGGTCGAGAACAGATTCAAATCTAATGTACTTTTGGCCATGATAACTGCGTTTTCTGTGAAAACTATGAATACAAAAGTTGTATATAGCTTCTTAAGCTTTCTAGAAAGTACAAGAACTCCAAAATCCGAGTTCGTATGAGGGAGATATGTTGAAAATACCAAACTGGACAGAGATAAATCTAATCTGGACGTGATGACGTGATTCAAGAGGATGAATCAACACAATGCAAATCTCAAACTAAGACCAAAAACACTTTCTAAACCAGCAATATGACTCAACAATGGACAAAAACTCACCAAAACCAAACTGAATAACAAAGTTGCAAATGGCTCAATGGTGGTTGGGACAAAGTGATGAAGAGATCTACTAAACTGCAAATTTTTTTGTGGCTTTTTGTGGACTCTAGGTATGAATAACAAAACTAATGTAATGGATAGATGAATTACCTAACGGGCAACCTAAAAATCTGATACCAATTAATAGGAAAAATATGAGTCCCGATCTTCCGAAAGGTAATGGATAAGTCGATTGATGGAGATCTCAACGTTGATGATCCGAGGCTCTCGAATAGAACACGAAAAACCTCTGCAATCACTACACCACCGCTCCGTTGGTTATCAACCGTGCTGCACACGATTGACCTCGCCAAGAAGGCTAATTCCTGCAAGTGCAACCGAGAACACAAGCAAGAACAAGGTAGACATGATCTGAAATCACGAAGTTGGGGTTTCACAAACCGTAGAACGGTGATATTATTAATCTAAGCAAAACCCAATTGTTTATGGTGGCTACTATGGAGTATATATAGGTGGAAGGACGTCAAAGGGGGTGTTGGGGTCGTGACTTAACCCTAAGATACGAAAATAAGAGGTGCAGACTTGATACAAGGCCCAATGGCCCAATACGGTGGCGCAGCACCCTGACAAATTCTGAACTCGATTTTGTTTTGACGATTCCCGTCGACAACGAAGGAATTTTGACATGGGAACAGCGCCATTAGAAAGTTTATCCTCTCCCCTTTCCGTGCATATGTAGAAAGTTTAAAACGGAGTTCGTATGCATCCTGGGCGTCCGTTTTAGTGCGTACTTCTCCTAGACTCCGAGTTGGATATGATTTTAAGTTTGGTTCGGTTTCCATCTTCTTTGAACGAATTCTCTGGTCTTACACGTCTCTAATACTTCCTCCAAGTACTCCTTTAACCTTTCCGTGGATCCTAATCATAATTAAATCATTAGGTAGCAATCTATGCTCAAAAATATATAAGGAAACATATAAGAACGAGCTCACCTCTGAAATTAATTGTTGTGTATGAACTCTATTGATTGTATCTTGTATGTTCAATGGAGTGTTGTTTGTATCCATAGAAGTGATGTCCTCATCATCCTCGACTCCAATTCATCTTCTCTCATGTGTTGGTCCAAATGTGCAACGCCATCAAATCTTTTTGTATGCATGAATGGAGGAGGCCAAGGTGGTGGACGACATAGTGCGCCATCTTGATCTTGTCCATCAAATAAAAGTGCACATTCACTTGAGCCAGGATCCCAAACAAATAAACATTGTGTCATGTTTGTAGGTGCAATGATAACGTGCATGATCTCATCACCACTATCTGATCTATTCTAGGTAGTGAAAATGGATCCTTTAGACATGCCTTATTTAAGATGGTGTAGTCGATACACATCCAAAGCTTCCCACCGGCCTTAGGTAAAACAACTGGGTTTGCTAGCCATTTTGGATGGAAGACTTCCGGATGAATCCAGCTTCGAGCAACTTCTTGATTTCCTGTCAGGTGAAGTTTTGTCGCTCGATTGATTGTTTTCGGGGCTTCTGGTGTATAGGCCGTGCATCAGGGTAAATCTTCATATTGTGCTCAATCACCTCCCTAGGGATCCCAGGCATTTGTGACGGTTGCCAGGCAAACACGTCAACATTAGCCCGGAGGAAAGTGATGAGCATGAGTTCCTATTTGTTGTTCAGACCTCCAAATATACAGGTAGTTTGAGCAGCATCGGAACCAATTTGGACGACTTTGACAGGAACGTCGGTGTCTTCGCTTGGTTGCACACGGGGTGCGGAGGTAGAACCTTTATGACGGATGCTCGGAGGGTTCGGAGCTGGCTCCTTACCGGATGCTTCCTCTTGCGCTATGGTAAGCGCATAGAGTTCTTCTAAAGCAGTAACTCTTGCAGTGCGATCTCCGCGGATCCGGAGAACGCCCGTGGGTGTTGGCATCTTCAACACTAAGTAACCATAATGAGTGACGGTCATGAACTTGTACAAGGCCGGCCTGCCCAGAATGGCGTTGAATGGCAAACTCATATGTGCGATGTCGAAGACCAATTTCTCAGTTCTGTAGTTCTCCCGAGTCCCGAAGGTCACTAGGAGTGTGATGAAACCGAGAGGAGTAATGGTCCCCGAACCTACCCCAGAGACAGGTCGGGATGGCGAAGGTCCAAAGGATAGAGCTGAAGCTTAACGAAAGCTTTGAAACTTATGAGGTTCAGCCCTGAACCTCCGTCCACCATTACATGGTGGATTTGAATATTGTTAATGGTGGGTGACACCATCAACGGGAGTTGGCCAGCCCCGATCATGTTTCAGGGGCAGTCCGAAGCATCAGAAATGATGGGGGTATCCATCCACTTCTGATGAGGCTCCGCCTTAGCAGTGGGAGCTACCACAGCCATGTCCCGCCGCATTGTCTTGAGGATGCGGCGAGAGGTGATGTCCCAAGAACCACCATAGATGGTGTTTAGGGTTTTCCGACGCTCGTTGTCAGAGACGTCAGAGTCGTCGTCGACACTGTTGTATACAGCTTTCAGGACCTTCTTGGGATCCTGGAACCCTATCTCCTCCTCAGCCGGAGCTTTGTTGAATTTTTGTTTTCCTTCCCGCTGATAGAAAGGAGCTTCTTCCCGGCACTTGTTATAGCGCTCGACAAGATTCTGGACCTCCCGGTATTCCTCCAGGTTGTGTCTGTCCGTCTTGTGAATCATACACCATGCCTTTGAACTATTGCCGTCTTCTGACGAAGGACGAGGTTGCTTCTTGGGGCGTGACCCACGGCCACCCGGAGCCCCGGCAGCAGCAGCGGCTGGTGCGCTGGCCGACAGCTTGTTCTTGCTGTTGGGCTTTTTTTTTTGCCACTATCGGAGGTAGTGGCTTTAGTTTTGGAGGACTTCTTGCTGACCTCCGAAGTTGGCTTGGATTGCATTTCACGACCCTCCGCAGCTCTAGCACATTTGTCTGCTAGGCTGAAGATTTCTGTGACGCTGGTGACTTCTTTGATGGCCAACTTATTCATCATCTTTTTATCTCGAACACCCTGTCTGAATGCAATGATAACAGAAGAGCTCGAGATCGAAGGAATAGTATTATGTACCTTAGAAAGCCGGTGGATGAAGGATCGCAGCGATTCCCCCGATGTTTGCTTTACAGCAAACAGATCCAATTTAGTGCCAGACCCGGTGTAAGAACTCTCAAAGTTGGCAGTGAATTGTTGGCATAGCTCCGCCCAACTATTAATGGAGTCGGGTGGAAGACTCATGAACTAGGACCTTGCAGCCCCAGTTAAAGCCACCGAGAAGTAATTGGCCATCACAGTGTCATCACCCCCGCTGCCAGTATGGTAGTAGAGTAGATTTGAAGGAATTCAACAGGGTTGACAGTCCCGTCGAATTTTTCCGGCAAGTGAGGCCGGAACTTCTGTGGCCATCTGACCATGCGTAAATGCATGGCCAGGGTAGAACAGCATCCTCCTATTCCCTGAGGAGTAGGGTTGTCCCGAGCCTCTCGCCTCTCACGAGCATGCTCAATATGAACACGGTTGTCCTGCTGCCGGTAACGGCAATCAAGTTCTGACCGCAGGTCATGAGTCGGAAACCTGATAATGGTTTGGGTGCGTCGTGCCCCTCGAGGCAACGAGGTCACCTGCTAGGATGCAAAACGTCTCCTCTGCTGCGAGACTTGCGGACCAAGTTGTCCCAACAAAGTCCGTCATTGTGATGGTGCTCGCCCCGAGGGGGGGACCTTGATTGTTGATGCCAGCGACTGCAGCTGCAACCAGATGGTCAACATCAGCCCTCCACTGCTCCATAGCACCCTGGGGTGCTGCTGGAGGCGGTGGGTGTTGTAGGAGAGCTCGCGTAGCAATGAGTGCGTGCTCAGGGTTGTTGTTCATTGATGTAGTGATCGACACAGATGCACCATCTTGTTGCCCGATATTGTTTGCCAAAACAGATGGTGGCTGTGGTGCCATAGTGCTTGCTAGAACAATGGCACCTGCTGGTTGTGGCACATTGAGGGTATTGCCACCAGCAAGTTGTTCAGCTTGATTGCTGTTGGAGGATTCTGTGGCGGAATTCACCATCTTGAAATCTCGGGAGCCCTATACCCTACCTAGCGCGCCAAATGTCGAAGTGTAGCAATGACACTTCCTATGGTACTACTAAAGTGTAGCCCGCGGAGGTTCTTGTTTCGGTTGGGGCACGCAGAGATCAAGATCAAGATGGCGACACCAGAGATTTACAAGGTTCGGGCCGCTTGAGCGTAATACCCTACTCCACGGGGTGTGTGTGTGTGTGTGTGTGTGTGTGTGTGTGTGTGTGTGTGTGTGTTGTATTATGGATCGCTAGAAAGTGTAGTCTCTAGCCCAGCTTGGACATAGTTGTCCTTTGTATCGTGCGGCTCAACCCTTTTATAGTCCAAGGACTGACCGTTACATCATTAGTCTGGCCCAACATGTGGCCCTGGCGTATTAAAAAGCCTAATACACTGTCTAGGAGTATTAAGCATGGTTAATAGTGTGATAACGTGACTTAATGGTTGCATTACCTCTATTAACAGTGCTCTGATCGTGTGTCGTTAATACAACATTAATGACACGTAATCAAGTCTTGTAACAGCCGCTTTAACTGTCCCTTGAATGTCCGTGCTGAAGAAGATCCGCCAATATATTCGTTGATGAAGGTCCGGAGGCTCCACACGTGGCAACTTTGGAGCTTCCCTTTGTGGGGAGGTAGCTCCGGAACTGCTGTACATGTGTCAACACCGGAGCTTCCCTCTACTGGGGGTTAGGTCCAGAGTCATTATACACGTGTTGATCGCGGAGCTTCCCTGTGTTGAGGGTTTAGCTCCGGATTTATATTACACACGTCAATATCTGGAGCTACCCATATGAGGGATGCGGGTTCGGTGTAATATGACATGTGGGGCCTGAGGAGGCCTTTAATTTTGACGGACAGAACTCTTTTGTACTTCTTGCGGTATCATAGGGTACCCGGTACGCAGGATACCGATAGCAGTTACAAGTGAAGGGTGTGTCGAAGCTAAAGAAATCTCAACGGGACTGAAGACAAAGAGATCTTGCATATGAGTGACAATGTCCAGGTTAGACAACATGAAGCTATGATGGCAGCCTTCAACAACATGAAAAGTGATGTCAAGGTTATGCTTGCATCAACGAAGGCATGTTGTGAGGGCATAACACTTGTTGTAGCATCACAGTTATGCTTGCCCCAACAAGTGTTATACCCTCACAACATGCCTTGGTTGATGCAAGCGTAACCTTAACATCACTTTTCATGTTGTTGAAGGTTGCCATCATAGCTTCACATTGTCTAATCTGGACATTGCCACTCATATGCAGGATCTCTTTATTTTCAGTCCGATTCAAATTTCGTTAGCTTCATCACATCCTTCACTTATAACTGCCATTAACATGTGTGATAAGGAAGCTTCACTTATTGATAAATCTATGCTTGAAAGATTAAGGTTAAATCCCTATGAAAGGGTAAAAACAAGTTTTGTGATTGAAGTTGTTCGCTTCTTCGCTTGTGTGAAGCACTAAAAGAGTAGGTACTAATTTTTAGTCAATATATTTAGGCATTAAAACTGAGAAAGGAGCATCTTTCTATGTTTTTAAATGGACAGGAGGGAAAGAAATCCTTCAAATGGATGGGAAAATCCTTCCAAGGATCATCAGGCTTCAATTGATGCTTTCAAAAATCCAGATGATGAGCCACGGGTGTTACATGGATCTACAAGAGCTTGTTATGCGGGGATTAGCTTGACAGGAGCTTATCGGCATCACATGCGGTTCTTAATTAACAAGCAGCCTGTGAAAACAATGACTTTCCCTAGGCGGTTCTTCAATAAAACCGCTTGTGATGATTGAACCAGTACATACGGTTCTTAAACAATGACTGCACGTGAAAATCATGTATTTACCCAGGCGTTGGTTAATTAAGAACCGTCTGTGAAGTTTGTTACATCACAGACGGTTCTTAATTAATAACCGCCTGAGAAAATCATGTATTTACCCAGGCGGTTGTTTTTTAAAATCCGCTCGTGATGTTCTGTCATCACATGCGGTTATTGTGTCATTCGTCGTCACAATCACATTTATTTATGAACCGCCTGTGTTTGAAAAATCGAGACGCCTGTGAAAATGCTTTTTGTACTAGTGAACCGTCAATGCTACAAATACCACACCTCAATGAAATAAATTACATACTCGCCAATTTTTTCTCCCTGTATATATTGCCCTATAGTATTGTTTGTACTACTTAAAAACACTGGTAGTACCAATGGTAGGAGAAAGATTCAGCTGGACCGTTGGATTTTAATACTACCGCCAGTATTATACTGTCAGTATTGTAGCTGTTTGCATCTTTTTTTTTTCATAAGCTAGCGCCCATCTATATAGATTCTCTTCCCCCCCCCCTTCCCCACTATACATTCGGATCTAGCTTTTGAGGCAAGGACAATTTATAATTCAACGTGCCACTCAATTGTTACACATGCAATATAGACTATGTAGCCTTTGCGCATAGGGATAGATCTTGGGCAATGGAAAGCTGGTGGGACGTAAAAAGACTGTTCATTCATTTTTATTATATAAGAAGTTCATTAGTCAGTGGAGGCCTTTTGAGTTAACAAAATCTGAACTCCCTGACCGAAGCAGTTGCACGCGGTTCTCTCCTTATTCGTCATTGGCTATGCTCAATAGGCGTTAATGTACTAATCCATCCGTTTTAAAAATGTTGCTTTTAGCTCTAGGCCTGGGAATTAAGAAGTGAAAAATATGGTACACAGAAAACGAGGAGTAAAAAGATAGAGATAGAAATGCATCGAGAATGGAAATAAATTGCATTAGGAACCGCGAGAACAACTTTTTGGTAAAAATTTTGAATGCTAGAACTACAACCTTGGTGAAGCCGAGGGAGTACAGTACTAGTGTACTACTGGATCAGTCGCTGACATCTGTTAATCAAAGCACAGGTCAGGTTTCAAGGCATGCTAATATGTAATAAACCAGGTGCGGTTCCGTATATAAAATAAAAAAATGTACAGCGCCTCGAGCGCAAACGATTTGAAAACGCCGAAAGAGCACGCTTTGCACACGAAGTTCACGATTATTACTGTTTCTTGGCTGTACATGTCTCCTTGATCGTGAAAAAGGATGGCATTCTAAAATTAAAAACAAGTACTCCCACCTGCTTGTCTAAGCATCACGGAGTATTTTTCTAAAAAAAATTGTACTAAGGCTATGTACAGTGGTACGCTGGAAAGACTACTAAAAAGTCAACTGGAAAGGTTACTAATTTAAAGTAAGTTTACAATATGTACATACTGAAAGTATAAAGTATATAGAGTATGGTTTAAAGTATAGAGTATAGTTTAGACTATACGAGAGTGCGGATGGTCTAAGAGTGTTACCAGTTGAAGTGTATCAGTGGGTAGAAATGCACTTACATTTTTGGGTCGAAAAAAGTATAATAACCCTTAATAACAACCCTCTTAATGTTTATCTAATCATCAACAAAAAAGGGATAGGTTAACTATGACAATTGAGTCCAAACAACTAGCACTACAGAACCACCCATCTTCCCAATTCTCCAGTTATAGGTGGCCAGATCGGCCAGACCGAGGCATGACAAAAATAGCCTGACACAAGAAAAGCCGACACAGAGGGACCGGGCCGGAGTTCTACTCGGGCCGTGCCTGGGCCTCAGGGCAAGCTCATACTGCCGGCACGATGCAACTCGTTTATCGGTGGCTTGGCCGGCCTAACGTGTGGCTCGTTTAGCCCCTTTGGGACAGACCGGCACAAGCACGATCCTGTAGCTCGACTCCCTAATATTTAAGCCTGAGGCCCAACCCCCTGCACCGCAAACCCTAATCGCCGTGTGCTCCACTCTTCCTCTCGTAACTTGATTAGAATGCCTCCTCATATAGTTCAAATAAGGTTTTACCTAAAGGTTTTTAATGATGCATGCAACTATTTTGTACATTGTAGAAAATTCTTTAAAGCATGATGATCTGATCTGATTATCTGAAATTATGTATGTTGTAATTTCTGAATTTGTGATGTATCTAGATTCTGAAAATGCCGGAAATGAACTATTTATACAAAACTGATTTGTTTACGATTAAAACGGCAGGTGCGCTGCCCATTCATTAAAGAAGATGGAGACAAAAGTCTTGTACAATCGAGCAGCTTAAGCTGCCCTAATGAACATTAGAAGAGAGAAAAAATTGTTGTTGTGCCATTCATTTAGTTGGTATGCCCGCCTGTGTTGTCATTGCCCACCTGTACGCTACCGTTTCCTCCTTTGCCAGTGTGGCCACCTGAAAAGCATTATTCTCCTCCCCTCTAAATATTCTCCTATTTCGCTCCTTCCAGGTATTCCACCAAGCATATAAAATTTTCCTCAACCTTTCTTTACGCTTCTTAGCGCTCGTGCCATGCAAGATTTCAGATATCCACTCCTGTGTAGAAGCTTGGGTATAAAATTGCAGCGGTGAGGTCTGCACATTCATCCAAGAAAAGAACAGTTGCATCACTTGGATGGTGAAAGGACATTCGATGAGGAGGTGTTTAGTTGTTTCCGCTTGATCCAGATAGAGCAAACATATTACATTATTGTCCCATCTTTTTTTCTCCAAGTTGTCAGCTGTCTATAATTTATGGTGGAGGGCAATTCATGCAAACCATTGCACTTTTGGTTCAGTTTTTGACTTCCAGAGCAAGGGGACTTTAAAATGGTTTCCTGCATACTGAAATTGGCTTGAGTATGCTGAACTAGCCTTATATTTACCAGTGGCAGAGGGCTTCCAGACCACCTCATCTTCCGCATTGTCGTTAATCATGACAACAGCTAATTTTCCCAAAGTCTGAGATACTCCATGATCTCCTGCGTGGACTCAATGCGGCACAATGCCTTGATCCAATTCTTGTCAGCCAGTTCTCTTGCTACACACTACAGGAATCCTGATCAATTACCTCGGCTAGAACCGACGTAATTAAGGCTTAAACTGATATAAGTTACTTAATTACATCGGTTTAACCTTAATTACGTCAGTTCCCGGCCGACGAAGCAGTTTGGACGTGATTAAGGTAACTTACATCTGCTGCCGATGTAGGTTACTTAATTACATCTGTTTTCTACAACCGACGTAAGTTATTTACCGGGATGGGTCGCGGGCCAGGCCGGAGTACTTACGTCGGCCACAGCAGGCCGACGTAAGTTAAGTGGTGTAACTTACGTCGGTTGCACCAAACAGACATAAGTTAAGTGGTTTAGCTTACGTCGGTCAGGACACACCGATGTAAGTTAAACTAGGCTAACTTACGTCGGCATGGCTATAGCTGACGTAAGTTAAGTTTTTGAATTTTTTTAAAAAACAGAAACTGACTACCTCGCTTGATGGCGAGAACACAGAACACATACAGATAATATCCAGAATAGATACACAGCAAAACAGTTATAAAACATTATCCAAAACATCGACAACAACACAATTTGCAAATTAAGTTCCACCGGGCTACACGCTAGCCCCTCCACTGCCTCCGGGATCTTCTCGGCCGGTTCTCGAACCCTGCAGAAGAAGCAACCAACCAATAATGATTTAAGAAACCAACCATTTTCTCACAGCATCATACTAACATATTATGATTTAAGAAACCAACCAATTTGACTTCTGAGAAAATTCATTTAACTAAAGCTCTTTATAAATAGTTGCGCAAAACTGCATTAAGTTTTCAAGACTTTGGCTACAACTTCATTTTCAACCAACGCTAAATTTGAAGTTAGAAGCCCCAAGCGTGTACAGGTGAGGTCCTAATGTTCTTGGCTAATTATTTATCTATGTTTGAAAGCATTTTCTCCTGACTATCATAAATTTGCATGTGATGATCTAATTACTTCTATGGTTTCATCAAAATAATATGGACAGAGAAATTGTACTAAGACTAAAAACAAATTGTCATCAAGGATTATATACAGACTTAATTCCTAAATTTGAACAGAAACATAGGAATATATATACATGTCTGGAAAGCTTAAGGAGTCCTCTAACAAGTTTCTATTGGACACTAAGGCTAAAACTCACAATAACAGGGTGCACAGAAAACAAAAAGAGGGATAGACATATATTACCTGTTCTGGTGTCTGCTACGGTGGAAGCGTAGGAATCTCGATATCCTGACCGTTGTGTCGAGCAAGAGCCTGCCATTGCAAAATATAAGAAGATATATGTTATGGAAATGCTATGAAATTTAACTACGATATTTTAAATTACTTACCGCCACTGCTGCTTGCATCTGGGCCATCATTAAGGCCGTCCTCTGCTGCTCCTCTCTAGACCTCTTCAGCTTTGTCTGGGTCTGCGTCAGCGTATCCTTCAAAGCGAGGAGTTCCAGTTGGGTCTACGAGAGACGACCACTGGTGGTCCCAATGGATGAGGCCTGCAACAATGAAGCGCCTCTCAAAGGTCGCGTCGACTTCGAGTCGACAACTCCATCAAAATGGCAAACCTGCAAAAGAATGAAAACACTAAGTAGAAGAAGATAAATTGAAAAAGAAATGAAACACATGAAGAACTCACCGTCCATGGGCCTTCCCGCCTCCGCTCGCGTACATGGCTTGGCGGTCGATCGGCGCGCTTTCCCAATTGTAATATGCACCGTGTATCTTCGCGACCTCCTACGCGTACTTTGCCTACAAAACAAAGAAATCTTGTAAGCATGTCAATAATAGTGTTAGTTATAATGAAATTGATAAATTTTGAAAACTTATCAGTCAGTTGGTTGCGACCTGACTACACTGCCCTGGTTGAGAAGGGTCACTTCCCTTGTGACCTCTCTTCCAAACCTGGGTTGGGGTCAGCTCATGACCCATCTCTCGCTCTTGTATAGCCGTGTTAGTGAGATAAATATATTAGGAACACATAAATAAATTGAAAAATTACTTACCATGCGTTTAGCCAAACGCAAGTAGCAGTCGCCGCCATATTTGTACTTGCCGTCCGACCCCATGCGGCATTGTCTAGCCATTGTGGACTTATTGATGAAAGCGTCGCTAGCCCAGTACCGACACAGAGTTAAGTACGCCTCAGTGTTACCCTGTAACCAGGAAATAGTAACCTGCACATATTTCATTTTTCATCAATGCAGTTAACATATATAGATATTGTAAATATTTGACAATATTAAAAAATTACCTCCGCGTACTGCTCCTCTGTCAAGTACGCGTCGGAGTCCTTCCTAAATGGACTCCTTTGCTGCTCCTGCTCCCGGGGGTGCAGCTTGTAGTACGCGTTGATGGCCTGAATCCGGGCGTTCGACAATGCCGCCGTCGTGAGCTTCCGAGCGTTGTAGTGGAACACGCGTCTCGCGTGGTCCTCCATGCCCGGTTCCTCTACTTGGTACCTCAGATTTAATCAAACAAATATTTAAGTGACATGCATTAACAATTCAAACGGGTTGAAAAAATAAAACAGTTAAACTTACCATAAAATCGTGCCACACGGCTCTTTGAGTCGTGTCGTGGACCAGGTGAGAGACACAAGTGTAGTCGTCCCACGACAGGGTACAGAAACCATCAATGACACCGGGGTAGTGCAACATCACGATAGCACCAAGGACACCGTTAACCTGCCTGTGGTGTTTCTCGTCCCCCGTGAATGAAAAATCGTACCAACATCTGCAAAATATATTAAATCATTAAGTAAAGGAAAAGAACATCTAATATTTAATATACTATATACAATTTTTACCTGTCATCGACGGGACGGATCGTGGTCCGCTGAGAAGTAACCGGAGGAGGAGCCACAAAGTGGGTCCTCCTCGTCCGTCGCCTCTGCTGCGACACCGCCGCGTCCTGTGACCCTGAAGGCTCTGCAGAACCACCGGAGTCCAAAGGAAGGCTAGCACTAGCCAGCTGCAGAGGAAGGCTAGCGCTAGCCGGCTCCGAAGGGAGGCTAGCACTAGAGGGCTCCTGTAGCGGCCCCGCCTCTGACTCGGGCTCCTGTAGCGGCCCCCTAGCCTCTGACTCAGACTCAGAAGACTCTTAGTCAGACTACACAAAAGGAAAAGATTGACAATAAATAATTATTAACAATTGCAATTTATAAAATAACTTTATTGTAAACTAAATTTTACCTCCGTCTGTTGAAAGCACACAATAGCTAAGGGTGGAGCGTGCGCCAAAAAGAGGGAATGTTGGCTCGAAGGTAACGAGGTCCCTGAGCAAGGGTCTCATGGTGGCTCAAACCCTCTCACTGGCTTCCCTTTCCCATTCCCCTTCCCCTTTGACGACATCCTGTTGCAATGAATAAATGATTAATATGCAAAGATAATATACAAAATTAATGTTAAGTTAGTGAATAAAATGTTACTTCAAAATTCATCAACGTCACGGTCGTGCACCCTACTCCTTAAACCAGCCCATCGATCTTCTTCTTCTGCATATCGTTTTCGTTTGTGCAAATTAGCAGGTTCGACTAAGTCATCGATATCTTCAGTTTCCGATTCTGTTTCTGTTTCCGCTTCCGTGCCAGTCTCGATACCTTGAGCGTCTCCAACTAAGTCATCGAGTCCTACACCGAGCTCGACTGAGAAGGAGTCTGGCAACTCTTCCTCTTGGTAGACCACATCAGCCTCAGCTTCCTCATGGTAATCATCATCTCCTGGAGCGTATAACCGCTCACGAGGATTCACCTTATGTACCACCCACCAAGCTTTGAATTTATTGCATGGATAAGGTAGATAGTACACTTGCTCTACTTGGTGTGCAAGAACTAATGAATTGAATCCTTTCAACCGTTCCTTGTGTTTTACTTCGACCATGCCAAAATTGTTTACTTGAATTCCACGAATGGAATGAAACCATTCACAGTCAAAGAATACTGCTCAAATTGTTTTGTTTCCGAACAAAGTGAATTCAAGGATTCTTTTAATAATTCTATAGTACCGAGTTTCATTTTCTTGTGAATCAATTGTCCTCATCACAACTCCAGTATTACATGTTGCCGTGAGAGGACGAAGAGATTCAAATTGAGTTGTACGGAATCGAAAGTCATTGACGTCATATCGACCATAGCTTCTAACATTGACCACTCCACAGGATAGTTGTCGCAAATCTTCATGGACATTGGCATCTTTTTTGCACTGTCCAAGATATGAAGTTATTAGAAAATGTAAGAATTCTTAAGTTATAAGAAAATGTTGTTAACATTGATAAGTTAACGAGAAAATGTTACATGATCTCGAAACCAGGAAAGAAAATTAGATCCCCCGTTTATTCCTTCCCGTCAAATCTGTACTATTTGCTTGCTCATGGGTTGATGTCTATGTCTCCAATTTTGCTTGTCGAACATACTACACGAAAAGAGAACCTTTTAGAATACATGTGTTGGAAAAGATGGTGAAAAGCATAAGTGTAGGAGAAAAACTTACTTGAAATATTCATTCATTTCTTCCATATTAGCGTACATGTATAAGAAAGCAGCACGCCTTTTGTTTTCGCTAACGTCGTAGGAAGTGTAACTACCAACAGTAGTGTCTCTTGTTGCAAACTTGGAGAGATCGCTACAAGGAGGTTGCTCATCCATATTGTACCGCATTACCGAAGTATTAACATTGTGTTCCTCTGCAAAGTAAACACATGAGAAGTATCCTACTTCCTTAAGAGTAAAAGCTTCAGCGATGCAACCTTCAACCCTTGCCCTGTTACCAACCATTGGTTTCAGATATCTGAGTGCTCTTTCAATATGATACATCCACCTATATTGCACAGGACCGTCCACTTTCGCTTCAAATGGAAGATGAAGTAGGAGATGTTGCATTGGATTTAAAAATCCTGGAGGAAAATTTTTTCCATCTTACACAAAAGTATCAGAATCTCCTTCTCCAACTGAGTCATCATCTCTGGCGTGATTTCTTTAGCACAGAGTTGCCTATAGAAGTGGCTAAGCTCGGCTAACACCTTCCCCACCGCATCGTCAAAGTAGCATCAAAACATAACATGCAGAAGTCTTTCCACGATTATGTGATAATCATGACTCTTCAACCCAATGAGATTTCCCGTTTTCACATTCACGGCTCGTCTCAGACTAGCTGCATAACCATCTGGGAATTTCAACCTTTGCAACCATTCGAGAACTTCTTTCTTTTCTTTAGGTTGATCAAAAAGGAGTGCGTGGTTTACCACCATTTTCGGAGAGCTCAAGAGTTTGACCGTTACAAAGCTCGGTGAGATCCTTTCGAGCCTTTAAATTGTCTTTTGTTTTGCCCGTCATGTCTATGCATGTGCTTATGATACATTCGGCCATGTTACGCTCTTGATGCATGACATCAATGTTGTGCCATAGAATCAACGACTTCACATACGGTAGCTCCCAAAGTTCACATATGTGAGTCCAATTGTGTTTGTCTCCGAAACCTTCAAAATATCTAGGACGACCTTCATCTGGCACCAATTTGTCCAACATATCAGATATTTCTGAGCCATCAAGACATTTAGGTGGTCCTTTAGTGACAACAGTGTTCTTTCTAAAGACATTCCTCTATTGTATAAACAAGTGATTTGAAGGCAGTCAACGTCTATGATAATCGAAGTAAGATATCTTGCCTCCATGGGTAAGTCGAAAGAAATCGGTATCCGAGGCACATATCGGACACGTCAACTGACCATGAGTGCTCTATCCAGAAAACATGTCGTATGCCGGAAAATCATGGACGGACCATAAATAAGTAGCTCAAAGGTTGAATTTCTGCTTCTTGTACAGTCGTACGCTTTGACTCCCGTCCACAACATTTTCAAATCTTCGATCAACGGTTTCAACATCACGTTGAGATGTGACCCAGGATGATCCGGCTCAGGTACAATGAGGCTAAGAAACATGAACTCATTCTTCATGCAAAAATATGGTGGAAGATTGTACGGAATGACAAAGACGGGCCAACAGGAGTATGGTGCGGCGTTTGTGCTGAATGGCGTGAACCCATCTGTCGCCAACCCGATGCGAACATTTTTTGCTTCACGACCGAATTCTGGGTCGAACCGGTCCAGCGCCTTCCATGCCTCACCATCGGACGGGTGTGTCATGACTCCATTGTTCTGACGCTCACCTTCTTTGTGCCATCTCATGTGTCTGGCCATTTTTTTTGAAAGGAACAGCCACTTCAACCTCGGTGTCACTGGTAAGTAACGAAGCTGCTTATGTGCGACTTCCGTTGTCACAGTATCACCATCAATATTAACAACTTTGACAAACCTCGGTTGACCACATTTCAAACATTTGTTCTCATTGGCATGCTCTCTCCAGAAAAGCATGCAGTTGTCCGGACACACATCAATCTTCTCGTACTTCATACCGAGACCGAAAAGAATTTTCTTCGACTTATACATATCTTTAGGCACTTTGTTGGGATGTGGGAGGGCATCATTGAACAAATTGATGAGCTCATTGTAACAGTTATCAGAAAAGAAGAATTTAGACTTAATTATCATAAGTCTAGTCACAAAATTGAGGATTGTCATTTTAGTGTGTCCATGCATCGGCTCTTTTGAGTCTTTGAGATGTTTGAAGAACTTTTTAACCTCTCCTATTTGAGGATCCTCTGTAAGCTCTGGTCGTATAGCTTCCAACATCTCATCCAACATATCAAACACTGTGGCATCATCATTGTCCGCTTCCACTTCTTGTACAGCTTGAGAAGCTGTCTTGCCGTGGAAGCTCCACAACTCATAATGTGACACGTAACCGTTTTGACACAAGTGCATCATAAGTTCCACTTTGTCCAAAATGTTCCGTTTCGGCATTTCGTACATGGGCACCGCGCCTTATCGCTATTTGACAACGAAAAAGCTCGTTTCACAAAAGCTTTTGTCTTGGCGTACCACTCATCTGAGTGACCACCAGTTCTGCTCTTCCAACCAGTATACATCCAACTACGGTCTTCGCCCATGTTTGACTCTGCAATTTAAAGCCGGACAAAATTACCATTAGTTTCTCATTAATTTATAAACGACAGAGAAAATAATGAGAGAGAGAGAGAGTGAACTGGGTCCGTCGGGGTCCGCCATACACACGCGCGGTGATTTAGTCGCATACTTTAAGTTCACACTAAATGGGCCGCGACTATAGATGGCCAAATGGGTCGGGCCAAACGGGCCGACCCAAAGCACGATAAAAAAAAGCACGGCACGAGCACGGCCTTACACGAAAAAATCGGGACTGGGCCGGCCCGAAGCCCGACACGGGCCGTGCTCGGGCTTGACCTCAAGACCGTCGGGCTAGCCCGGCACGGCCCAGTTAAGGGCGGCCCGGTCAGCCCGTCAATGTGGCCCGATGAGCCCGACTGACCCGGCCCAACCTGACCACGACCCGTTTTAGCCCAATTAGCATATAAAAGTAGTAAACTGAAATTCCAAACCCTACAACACCTCCCACTCCTCTTGTTCGGTCGTCGCCCCCGCACCCAGCACCCCGTTTGACACTTCGAGCGCCACATCCCGAATCTTGCCCGTCCCCGACCCTTCTCTCTCCTCCCCGGCCGTCGAGTCCCCCGGACCCCGCTCAGCCGCCCTCAGCTCCCTCGCCTCATATTGAGTCGCCGGCCGCCGCCCGCCATCTCCATTGCCCAGCCCGATTCTTCCCCGAATATATGACGATGCGAGGCGAGCCCGACGAGTGACGACTCCTAGACTCCCGTCTAGAGGAGGCGAGGCGAGGTGAGGACCCCGGTAGGTCTACAGCGAGTCGATGAAACTATTGGTGAAGAAGCTGCGGAGGAGGCGACGAGGCGCGAGGAGGTGACCATGGCTCGGCCAGGCTTTGGGCCGGCACAACACGCTCAGCCCGCGAACGGGCCTGGCATGACCCGACAGGGGAGAATGGGATCTGTCGTGCTTGGCCTTGGCTTATGGCCCGTTGTGTCTGCCCGACCCGACACGGCAAATTTGCGGGCCGTGTCGGGCCTAATGTTTTCAGGAACGAGCCTGGTCGGGCTCGGGTCAGGCTGGGCTGGCACGTCCCATTGGCCATTTATATCCACGACAGAACCTAAGTGCCCCGACAGCCAGCCGCCCCCGACGCCGCCGTCCTCATGGCGCCCAAGCTCGGTGCCCCAATCGCACCCCCGGTGCCGCAGCGCCCCAACGGCCGGCGGCCCCCGTCTCCGCCCTCTCCACGGCGGTCGAGCTTGGCGCATAATGAAACCAATAAAGCATAATCTACACTACACTAATTAAACATAATCTACACTAAGCAAATTAAGCATAATTAAGCAACTTAACCACTTAAGCATAATTAATAAACATAATATAAAGTAAGCAAAATAACTAATTAAGCATAATTAAATAAACATTTAAGCAATTTAAGCATAATTTAAACAATTCAGTTCAATTTCAAATTTGAACAATTTAATTCAATTAAATTTCAAATTTCAGTGGGAGGGTTAGGGTGGGGTGAGGTGGGGGTTGGGGAGGGGAGGGGGAGGGTGGGGGGACCTCTCCAGGGAGGGTGAGGGGGGGAGGGGGGCAGAGGAGGGGAGGTGGAGGGGGGCCTGGGAGGGGAGGGGGGCGGCGGTCGGGGAGGGCACGGGGGAAGGTCGGGCCGGCGACGGTCGGGGAGGGGGGCGACGCTCGGGGAGGGGGCGGGGGGGGGAGGGGGGGCGGCGGTCGGGGAGGGGAGGGGAGGAGTCGTACCTGGCGGCGGCGGCGGCGTGCGCGGAGGCAGCTGAGGCGGCAGCGTCGGGCGAGGCGGCGGGGAAAAGAGAGAAGTGGCGCACGGGTAAGGAAAAGAGAGGCGCACACGGATAGGTTAAATTTTATAACTTACGTTGGCTAATAAATATAATTACGTCGGCCTGAGTTACTTACGTCGGCCATAATCGCAGCCGACGTAAGTTATGATTAACTTACGTCGGCCTATTAATTCACGTCGGCTTGGGGTCTTGACCGACGTAAGTTTATGTTTTTTCCTGTCGGTCTATTAACTTACGTTGGCCGCCGACAAAAGTTAGTTAACTTATGTCGGTTTCTTCTGGCCGATGTAAGTTATTATACTTTCGTCAGCTGGCCGACATAAGTTAATACGGCCAACGTAAGTACTCGCGTTTCCTGTAGTGATAGTTCTGTTTTTAAACCTGGTCACAGCATATAGTGATGGGAATTCATGTTTCAGTGGCATCCCCCCGATCCAATTGTCTTGCCAAAACAAAGCCCTATTTCCGTTTCTGATGACGAGTCGTGTTAAGCTTACAAAAAGATCATTTTCCGACCTTGTGCTGTTGAGAGGCATTCCTGTCAAACAACGCTCTGCTCCTGTTTTGTTCTAGCCATAACCATCTTAACCGCAAGGCAATGCCATGCTTTCGCAGGTCTAAAATTCCAAGTCCGCCGAGCTGTTTTGGCAAACACGTCGTTGTCCAGTTTACTAGGCAACGTCCCGCTAAATTTTTTGTGCCATCTGTACCCGTCCAGATGAAGCCCCTCCAAATTTGGTCGATCTTCTTGATGGCCCATTTGGGCAGGTTGATTACCGTAGCATGATGTATGACAGTAGAGGTAAGAACTGCCTTGGCTAGATTTGCCCGATAGCTTTAGTCAGATAATTTTCCTCTCCATGCAGTTAACTTACTGCCCACTTTATCAATTAAAGGTTGGATGTCCACCTTTCTTAATCTCCTGGTGTGGACTGGTAGTCCCAAGTAGCGACATGGAAATGTTTCAAGTTTACAGTTAAAGCTTGAATGATTTGCTGTATATTAATGCCTTCACAACGGACAGTGTAAAGATCAGACTTTGCAAGGTTGATCCTCATTCCAGTGGCATCGCTAAAGAGCTCTAACTTTTGTTTTAGGGATGTTAGCTCTGATGGGTCGGGGTTCATAAAAATTGCCGCGTCATCGGCATAGATGGAAATAGTTGAACCATTGCCAATAGAGGTCACCGGTCAGAAAATCCCCGTATCAGCGGCGAGCTGCAGTACTTTCTCCATAGGGTCCATAGCAAGGATGAAGAGAAGGGGGGGGGAGTGGGTCTCCCTGTCTCAGACCCCGACCATGCCTAATCACCTTGCCTAGCCTTCCATTTAGCAATGCTCGGGATGAGCCAGTGGACAGTGTATGGAGATCCATTCTCTCCACTTTGGTCCGAGGCCCAAATGCTCCAGGAGCTCAAGTAAATATCCCTAGTGTACAGAGTCAAAAGCTTTCTCTATGTCAAGTTTCATGAAAAGAGTTGGTTTCCTTTCTTATGCAGTTCCCTGATCAGGCTTTGTACAAAGAGAAAACTGTCATGTATGCATCTCCCCTTTATGAAGGCATTTTGATTGATTGAGACCATACTTGTAATTTCGGTGCTAGCCTGTTTGCTAGGATTTTGGAGAATATTTTTGCAACACTATGAATAAGGCTTATTGGTCAATATTCTCCAATTTTGGTAGCTCCTTCTTTTTTAGGAAGTAGCACCACATGTGCCGAGTTGAGGAGATTATAGGCTGCCCCCCTGAGATGGGAAAGGTAGTGAAGACTTGAAAGACATCAGTTTTTATAATTTCCCAGCAGTAACTGAAGAAAAGTGTCACACCCGGTTTTATTAAGAATAAAACCAGCTGCAAAATACATGTATGCCAGGATCATTTTCACCATACATGTACGACAAGTAGTGATAAACAGTTCTATATCACATGCAAACAACATTTATACCTTTAAAAGAGTTTTGAAGTAGCAGCGGAAGAGGAAAACTTCAGGACAACCACAGGCAAATTGACTGGCAGCAACGCGACCTATGCACCGTCTTCACTTGTCACTGTCTTCATTAGATCTTCTCTTCACTGAGCAGCATATCAAAAGTACAACAAAGCAAGTGTGAGTACCATCCCGTGGTACTCCGCAAGTGTGGGAAGTAAATGACATGAAGGCCGATCAAAAAGAAAGGCTGATAGTGGCTTAAGCACTAAGCATTAAACTTATCCTTAGCTTTCATTATCAACCTACATCTAAGTGAATAATCCCAACCATAACAATGGTAAAAATGTAATAATACCAATATCATTCTCAAGTATCATCCCAACCATCATCTCAACCATCGACTAATTATGAACTAGCCCCAAGCCGCTCTTGTCCGTGAGCACGGCTGTCATGACAGTTTTACCAAATCTCTGTAGAGAGTGTACCCTTTCCCCACAAGCAGTGATTTCATCCCCTGTTGCCAGGTGGACTAAGTAAACCTCCATGTAGCCCGTGGTGATCAACCACATTTCACACTTCCGTAGGTGTGTGGCCAAGAGATCACTACATTGTCTTTACAAAGGTGCTCCCGACTAGTGCTAGCCCTCTAAGGTTTCCACCACTGAGGCATTCCCGGAGTAACCCTCCGCCTCAGAGCCCCCTCTTGAGCCTTGCGGTTCCCAGAGCAGTACCCCTGCATCATTCCCCGCACTATCCAACTACTAGCATTTTATCGGGAGAAACCTAATTAATTGACCAAGCCGCCCCATCTCAGTCTCGTGGTGGTACTATAAAGCTTAGTGGCTTCCTTCATAAACCGGTCCTTAGAATCTGACGGTGTCAAACTCAATCCCGAGTCTCGTGCAAACTGAACCATACCAAACCATCCAACCGCCAGATTCATACCAATTACTTCATCATTTTCAATGTAACATAATGATCATAATTAATAATATAATTATGTATCCAGATTTCCATCCCAACTAATAAGCATGGCTAAGCGTGATTAAAATACCCAAAACCACCCACTTCAACCCGGGCGACAAGGAATTACATGGAACAGTAAATAAAATAGGATTCACATTAATTAAGCATGCAACTAGCTAACATCCTAAAATCGGTACAAGATGGTCAAGGACACTTGCCTTTTATTGAATAGTTGCTCAGTCTCTTGATTGAACTCTTGTCTTCATATCTCCATGTCGCTTCTTCGTCGAATTATGAATGCGTATAAACTACCGTCAAAAGAGACATAAAAATAACCAAGAACAATACATCATACAAGCAATACAAATATTATGATTGAAATATGTTATGATTATGAGTTAAATCGGAGTTATGAATGATTTATTATTTTTCATAGCTAAAGAAATACATGTACCATTTAGTTTCCATTTTTAGTATTTATTTACAGGCTAGAAACATTTTTAATGAGTTTTCTATAGCCAAATTATATTTTATATGCATTTTATAAATTTTATTTCAGCATAAAACATTTTATAAATAATTTTCCTACTATTTCCATATTTATTCTCCATTTTTAATATTTATTTATATCTAAAAGCATTTTTATTAAATTTTCTATTGTAAAAATGTATTTTATATGAACTTTGCAATTTTATTTTAGTATAAAAAGATTTATAACCATTTTTCCTATATTTTATATATTTATTTTATCACTTAAAAATATTTTCTATGTATTAAATATAATTTTCTGCAATTAAATCTCATTTACTGGAGTTTCCTATAAAAACAGAAAATAAAATAGAGTTTAAACCAAATTCCATAAAGTCCAGGGATTGTTTTGCAATTTACCCTAATAGATCAGAGGCTAAAAGTAATATTTATTAATGTTTCAGGGGCCTAATTCATTATTTGCTCAATTTAACCTAATTCCAAAGAAGTCCAGGGGCATATTCATAAAAAGGGAGGACCTATTTGTAATTTGATTAAAATGCATAGGGACCTAACTGCAAAGTCCAATTCCTTTTCCTTTTTCTTATTTATTTTTCTTAAGGAAAAGTTATAGGCTAGGTTCACAGAGCCGTGGGCCAAGAGGCGGGGGGTGGTCCATGGGTCCACGGTGGACTGGGCCATACCCCTTCGGGGTGATCTAATCCCGGCCGTGGGAATTAGATCCGACGGCCCAGAGGGGATCGGCGGGGCAGGGCGGCGGCCGGCGGCAAGGGAGGCGGTGGCGCATCACCGGAGTTCCGTCGGAGTTCACAATTCTAGGCCACAATGCACCAAACTCGATGGGAATTGAACGGGAAGAACGAGAGGGGCGCGGGGAACTCACCTACAGCAGCTTCGAACTCCGAGGAGGCGCGGGAAGTGGCTGCGACGGTGGTGGGCGGCGGTTGGACACCGGCGCCGTCGGGGAGGGGGTGTCGGCCACGGATTTGGTCGAGGAGGAGGTCCCCTGGGGGCGGAGCGTCGTTGCGGAGCCCCTCCGGGCATTGGCGGCAGCCGAGACGACGAGGAGACACGGAGCACCGAGCTCCTACCGGTGGCCATGGTGGTGCGTCTAGGCTAGGGTTTTGGGAATGGGGAAAATGGAGTGCGGGTGGGATATTTGTAGAGGGGAGGGGGTCGTGCAGGGGCGACAGTTCCAGGGTGAGGGGTGGCAGTTGCCGGCGCTGCCGCGCAGCGCGCGCTGACGGGCGAGGTCGTGGGCACGGGCGGCAGTTGGGGAGAAGAAGATGCTGCCATGTGGGGCCCGCACGTAAGAGAGAGAGAAGGTGGAGAGGAGAGGGGTGGGCTGGGCTAAGGTGGAATGGAAGGGAGTTGGGCCGCGGGTAGGGAGGTTTGGCCCACGTTGAGATTTATTTTCTTTTCTTTTCTCTTCTATTTGACTTCAAATTCAAATCTTAGCAAATTCTACTTTTTTTAGTTCAAACAATGACACAAAAATGCACAAACAAATATAATTAAATTATTTTTTCTCTTTTAAAAATGTGGGTGTTACAATTCTACCCCCTTAAACGGAATCTCGCCCCGAGATTCTGGGTCACGTAAAGTTTAAGACTTGGATTTTTAGCTAAATCAATAAACTACTAATTTTGTCTTTTGAAAATATTATTATACATTTTTTTATTTCAAATTTTGATCTTAAGTTATTTTGGAAGTTAGAAAATGTTACACAGATGTATAAATACAATGCAATTATTTAGTTTGAATTAATTTTAAGGAAAACTAACTTTCAACACCATGAAAATGTGTACACTAAAATTTTATTTCTTCCTCCTCTTTATTGCATTTAGTTTCTCATCTTACTATCATTATCCTTCGTATTATTATCTGAATGAAAGCTTCAAGGACTTGAGCGTTGGTTTATTTTATTTGAACTTAAAAGTCTTGTTTAGCACTTGAAATTTTGTTTTTCAACCAAAGCACCTCAATAAATTAGTCCTACTTAATTAGCATTTGGTACAACACATTAATTTTATTTTCTTTCACTTAGGTTTTATTTATTTATTTGTTTGTTTATTTGCCAATATTCATTTATTTATTATGTTGTTACTACTAATTGAGTAAATTTGTTTATTATTATATAATTATTATTTTTCTCTAGGTGTTACAATTTCATCTCACTTACAAGAAATCTCGCTCTCGAGATTCAAGGTTAGGTAAAAGGATGGAAATAGTTTTTTTTTACGCATCGACAAGTTATAATTATTATTTTGAAAGTAATTTACTTCTTGTTTTACTCATAATGATCTTCTGATAGTTTTATAAGTATAGGAGTGCACACGGCTGTATACATAAAAACATCTGTTTTTGTCCTGAATTAATTTAAGAAAACTTCTATTACCACACACAAATTTACATCTTATCCTATTATTGTTATTATTCTTAGTATTTTATATGTAGACTTCATTATCAATGCTATTATAATTTTTTTAACAGAGTGTTATGAATCCTTATTGAATTATCATTGTCATGCCTAAATTTCATTTGGATTCAAATGTATTTTTTTTTTTGAAATTTGCAGTTTTACAAATAAACAATTATGATGAAATATGTTGATTTAGATAAATTTAAAGTATCATCACACAACAACACACACATTATTTTTATGTTCTTCTACATTCTTATTATTCTTCTTATTATTATTTTGAACTTGGCTTAAATGTGCATTATGATTTTAGTTTTAATGTCTTCCATTTCAAATACATTGTCATGATTACTATATTCATTAGTATTGTTTCTTTTACTTTTTATATATTTGAGGGTCACGATCCCACCCACCTTACAAAGAATTCTCGCCCTCGAGATTTAAGTGGGTCGGCTACCCCCCTTAAACAGACAAATGTTATAATTTATTGTTGTTATTATTATTAATCTATTACAGTACATCAAACAACGTGTTCTAATTCGTTGTGAGGAAGGAATGGACCTCACTTGCTAACCAAAAGGGACCTAAGCAAGTGACGTGTGATAATTTTTAGAGTCTTCTTCTTCCTTCGCGTTGTCCTCATACGTCGATCTTCATGCTCCTGTCGGTTGAGTAGAAGGTTCGTCTTCATGGGCGAGGTCAAGGGAAGTCTAAGAGGTCCATTGTAACTAAGGTCACGTGCCTAGAGTCAACATATAGCTCTGATACCACTTTGTCACACCCGGTTTTATTAAGAATAAAACCAGCAGCAAAATACATGTATGCCAGGATCATTTTCACCATACATGTACGACAAGTAGTGATAAACAGTTCTATATCGCATGCAAACAACATTTATACCTTTAAAAGAGTTTTGAAGTAGCAGCGGAAGAGGAAAACTTCAGGACAACCACAGGCAAATTGACTGGCAGCAACGCGACCTATGCACCGTCTTCACTTGTCATTGTCTTCATTAGATCTTCTCTTCACTGAGCAGCATATCAAAAGTACAACAAAGCAAGTGTGAGTACTATCCCGTGGTACTCCGCAAGTGTGGGAAATAAATGACATGAAGGCCGAAAAGAAAGGCTGATAGTGGCTTAAGCACTAAGCATTAAACTTATCCTTAGCTTTCATTAGCAACCTACATCTAAGTGAATAATCCCAACCATAACAATGGTAAAAATGTAATAATACCAATATCATTCTCAAGTATCATCCCAACCATCATCTCAACCATCGACTAATTATGAACTAGCCCCAAGCCGCTCTTGTCCGTGAGCACGGCTGTCATGACAGTTTTACCAAATATCTGCAGAGAGTGTACCCTTTCCCCACAAGCAGTGATTTCATCCCCTGTTGCCAAGTGGACTGAGTAAACCTCCATGTAGCCCGTGGTGATCAACCACATTTCACACTTCCGTAGGTGTGTGGCCAGGAGATCACTACATGGTCTTTACAAAGGTGCTCCCGACTAGTGCTAGCCCTCTAAGGTTTCCACCACTGAGGCATTCCCAGAGTAATCCTCCGCCTCAGAGCCCCCTCTTGAGCCTTGCGGTTCCCAGAGCAGTACCCCTGCATCATTCCCCGCACCATCCAACTACTAGCATTTTATCGGGAGAAACCTAATTAATTGACCAAGCCGCCCCATCTCAGTCTCGTGGTGGTACTATAAAGCTTAGTGGCTTCCTTCATAAACCGGACCTTAGAATCCGGCGGTGTCAAACTCAATCCTGAGTCTCGTGCAAACTGCACCATACCAAACCATCCAACCGATAGATTCATACCAATTACTTCATCATTTTCAAATAACATAATGATCATAATTAATAATATAATTATGTGTCCAGATTTCCATCCCAACTAATAAGCATGGCTAAGCGTGATGAAATACCCAAAACCACCCACTTCAACCCGGGCGACAAGGAATTACATGGAACAGTAAATAAAATAGGATTCACATTAATTAAGCATGCAACTAGCTAACATCCTAAAATCGGTACAAGATGGTCAAGGACACTTGCCTTTTATTGAATAGTTGCTCAGTCTCTTGATTGAACTCTTGTCTTCATATCTCCATGTTGCTTCTTCGTCGAATTACGAATGCGTATAAACTACCGTCAAAAGAGACATAAAAACAATCAAGAACAATACATCATACAAGCAATACAAATATTATGATTGAAATATGTTATGATTATGAGTTAAATCGGAGTTATGAATGATTTATTATTTTTCATAGCTAAAGAAATACATTTACCATTTAGTTTCCATTTTTAGTATTTATTTACAGGCTAGAAACATTTTTAATGAGTTTTCTATAGCCAAATTATTTTTTATATGCATTTTATAAATTTTATTTCAGCATAAAACATTTTATAAATAATTTTCCTACTATTTCCATATTTATTCTCCATTTTTAATATTTATTTATATCTAAAAGAATTTTTATTAAATTTTCCATTGTAAAAATGTATTTTATATAAACTTTGCAATTTTATTTTAGTATAAAAAGATTTATAACCATTTTTCCTATATTTTATATATTTATTTTATCACTTAAAAATATTTTCTATGTATTAAATATAATTTTCTGCAATTAAATCTCATTTACTGGAGTTTCCTATAAAAACAGAAAATAAAATAGAGTTTAAACCAAATTCCATAAAGTCCAGGGATTGTTTTGCAATTTACCCTAATAGATCAGAGGCTAAAAGTAATATTTATTAATGTTTCAGGGGCCTAATTCATTATTTGCTCAATTTAACCTAATTCCAAAGAAGTCCAGGGGCATATTCATAAAAAGGGAGGACCTATTTGTAATTTGATTAAAATGCATAGGGACCTAACTGCAAAGTCCAATTCCTTTTCCTTTTTCTTATTTATTTTTCTTAAGGAAAAGTTATAGGCTAGGTTCACAGAGCCGTGGGCCAAGAGGCGGGAGGCGGTCCATGGGTCCACGGTGGACCGGGCCATACCCCTTCGGGGTGATCTAATCCCAGCCGTGGGAATTAGATCCGACGGCCCAGAGGGGATCGGCGGGGCAGGGCGGCGGCCGGCGGCAAGGGAGGCGGTGGCGCATCGCCGGAGTTCCGCCGGAGTTCGCAATTCTAGGCCACAACGCACCAAACTCGATGGGAATTGAACGGGAAGAACGAGAGGGGTGCGGGGAACTCACCTACAGCAGCTTCGGACTCCGAGGAGGCGCGGGAAGTGGCTGCGACGATGGTGGGCGGCGGTTGGACACCGGCGCCGTCGGGGAGGGGGTGTCAGCCACGGATTTGGTCGAGGAGGAGGTCCCCTGGGGGCAGAGCGTCGTTGCGGAGCCCCTCCGGGCATTGGCGGCGGTCGAGACGACGAGGAGACACGGAGCACCGAGCTCCTACCGGCGGCCATGGTGGTGCGTCTAGGCTAGGGTTTTGGGAATGGGGAAAATGGAGTGCGGGTGGGATATTTGTAGAGGGGAGGGGGTCGTGCAGGGGCGACAGTTCCAGGGCGAGGGGCGGCAGTTGCCGGCGCTGCTGCGCAGCACGCGCTCACGGGCGAGGTCGTGGGCACGGGCGGCAGTTGGGGAGAAGAAGATGCTGCCATGTGGGGCCCGCACGTAAGAGAGAGAAGGTGGAGAGGAGAGGGGTGGGCTGGGCTAAGGTGGAATGGAAGGGAGTTGGGCCGCGGGTAGGGAGGTTGGCCCACGTTGAGATTTATTTTCTTTTCTTTTCTCTTCTATTTGACTTCAAATTCAAATCTTAGCAAATTCTACTTTTTTTTAGTTCAAACAATGACACAAAAGTGCACAAACAAATATAATTAAATTATTTTTTTCTCTTTTAAAAATGTGGGTGTTACAAAAAGTCCATTAAATCCGTCCGGCCTGGGGACTTTGTCTTTGGGCATCTCAAAAATTGCTTTGCGTATTTCCTCCTCACTGATGTCCTGCTCTAAGTAATTCAGTGCATGTCTTGTTATATTCAGTTGCTCCCAATTTAGGGTGGTGCTCCTGATGGTAAATGGTGTAAATAATTGGTTAAAGTGAGAGTATATGTGTGTTTCTTTATCCTCATGTGAAACTATCACATTGGAGTCCGTTTGCAAAGATTGAATGTATTTCTTATGTCTTCTCCCTTTGGCTCTGAGGAAAAATAATTTGGTTCTGGCACCTGCCATTCTAATGTTGTTTAGCCTGGACCTTTGCTTTGCTTTTATTTTCTCAATTACCAGTAGGCCTTGGAATTTTAGTTGTACACGTTTTCTGAACTCTCTTTCATCTTGTGTCAGGCTTCGCATTTCCTGGGCCTTGTCCATTGCCCCTATGATTTGCTTTGCAATTTCTAGCTGCAGTTTGATATTGCCAATGTTTTCTCTGTTCCATGTGACCAGGGCTTTTGATGTTCTGCTCATTTTAATGTACAGGCTCCTCATGGGGTTTGTTTCATGCACTGACTTGTTCCATGCCTCCTGCACAACTTCGTGGAAACCAGGCATCTGAATTCACTGTTACCCCTGTCAGCAACATGGGGCAGTGGTCAGACAATGCAGACGGTAAAGCTTGGAGATGAGCAGTTGGATAGTTCTCCTCCCAATCAGCTGAGCTAAAACACCTATCAATTTTGCTCATCACCGGGTATGCTTGGCCATTACTCCAAGTGTACTTCCTGCCATAAAGCTTTAACTCTCTCCAGTGGTGAAAATCTATTATTTCCCTGAATTTGTTCATTAAACTCCTGTTGACCTGGTTATTGTTTTTGTCTTCCGTTCTGTATATGAGGTTGAAATCCCCCACCACCAGGTTTGCTGCTGATGTCACCAAGGAGCTGCAATCCCTTAGTTCATCAGGGAAATCTAGTTTTTGTTGATCTGTCTGCGGCCCCTAGACCCCCGTTAAAGTCCATTCCTGTCCCTCATCGAGGTTTTGAATAGATGTTGTTATTGTGTTAGCCATGGCTGCAGTCAGTATGATCCTATAATATATATATATATATGATACTGCAATGAGCACTCCTCCTATTGTGCCAGTAGCCGGGAGGAAGGAATAGTTTGCCAGGAAATTGGTCCCCAATGTTTCACATATAATAGCATCATCAACTTCTTGTAATTTTGTTTCTTGTAGGCAAATCAATGTGGCTCTCGTTGATTGGACTAAGTTTCTCTGCAAGTCTTTTGACGTTATTATTTAGCCCCCTAACATTCCAGTTTAGAAGTCTTAAATTGGCTTTACTCATGATTGAAAATCACACAACTGCTAAGCTGACTACCCTTATAAAGGGTACAGAATCTGAACTTCATAACAACATAGCACATGGTTGGTGGAATAGGGCCTAGCAGCCGTCGACCAACCTGATACAGAACAATAATGAGATAACAGTACTCGCCAAAGACCATGATGGTCAGTGGCCACCTAAACCAAATTTTTGGAGGGCTATCTCTTACATAGCCAGTCCAGAGACTACGGACCAACACCATACAGGACCCAAAAAAACAACACTGATTGATGGTGGAGCTTGCAACATTGGGGAAAAACGCAAAAAGCAGTTGAGTAAGTTTCCCCCCACAAGCTGTTCTTCTACTTGACCTTCCTTGGCCAGCCCCTGGGCTTGGCAGCTTTGTTGATGTCCACATTCATCGCAGTGAGCAACTCTTCCATGCCCTTCATCACCTCTTTGGACAGAGCTCTCCAAATACTTGGGTGATCTTCTATGCAACAGTGGTGTTACTCTTCACTTCAGTGTTCTCATGTCCCAGTTTCTTGGCAAGGATATGCGGGGCCTTCATTTCCATTGATGTGCCTCCACCTGCCTTCTACGCATTTGCAAGTCTTCCACTCTTTCTAACTGTCTTGGCTGGTTCTTCAGGCTACTTCTTCGTTATTGTTTTCTTTGGTGCCGGCGTGCATAGGAGTGGGGGAGGCAGGTTGACCACCATCTGACTACAGAAATCTCCCATATGATCCTCCTCCAGATCCCCCTCCACGCTCGGCAGCTTGAGTGGCAGTGGGTCTGGGCCTGCCTCACTCCTTTGACCTGCCCCACCGTTGGGTGTAATTTCAAATAATGGGCTTCGGTCCGACTCGACACGGCCCTTGAAATAGTGCTTCGTGTCGTGCTTGGACATAGGCTCCGGCCCGTCGTGCCAGCACGACACGGCCCAGATCTTTCACGTGAGGGTTTCCATGCACGGCTTGTTGGCCACCTATAGATCTAGCATCACACAATCACTACCACAATAGCGGTCATATGAAACACTACACTACATCTGTCATGAAACTCACGAACAGCGACAGGAAAGTTGTGTCCCATGGTCGATTTCTTTCTATCATCGCCAATGATGAAGAAAAAAATTGTCGTCCTTTGTGCTCCCTTAACCATTCCAACAATAAATTGTTATTCGACCTGTTATCCACTTCTAATATTTCATATTTGGCCATTGACGCAGCTTAAAAAACATGCCTTCCAACGGTCACTTTGGCAGAGAGGGCGACGAAGAGGCGATTCCCCCTACAATCCTACGAAGGGTGATCCTCGCCCCCAAACCACCCCAAAATCTCACCACAAATCCAACCACTGCATCTACACAAACCCAAGATCTAGCCACCTCCAGACACATCCACCATGATTCTCGCGAAAGAAGCCATATTGTCCTTCTGGAGAGAGGGGTTGGTGGCTTCCATCAACGAGACCAGGAGGAAGCAGCCGATTGTGGATCGGTAAAGAAGATCGTCAAGTCCTACGCGGAAGCGCTACAGACAGGTTTGTCCACTGATCCTAGCTCCTCACATGGATCATCCAGTTCGCCGCCAGCGATGCGCCGCCGCGGCGTCAGGTTCCTAAAGACGATAGACCGGTTTCTCTTCGACACCTCTGCCCCTCCTCGCTCGCTTCTGGGCCGGGAATCAGGCCCACTAAGCCCATCCTTTGGCCCAAGCCAGAACAGGGCGGATGGGAACAGGAATCAGCCTATGACATTGGGAATACGCGAAAGCATTAGAGCGGAGCGCCCCCCGTAACATCATGGTCCAGGATCTGCTTCAGAGACCGCATATCCCGTCGATGGATGGGTGGATTTAAGAAGCGCTTCAGGTGGAGGCGACAGAAGAGACTACGTACAACCACGTCGTCTGCCGTGTGACTACAGCCGGAAAAACTTCAAGGCATATCTAAACGGTAGACAGAGTGGACATCACTCATCCCACTGTTCGCATAGAAGGAGAGCTCACTTGTACACACATCAGACCTTCTATCTGCCACCACCGCGCTCCAAACTTGCAGCGACGATGGAGAGGCGACTGTCCCTCGGAAGCTCCTCGGCGAAACCCAGGCGCCGCCGTGCTGAGCCACCCGTTCAGCATAGAGCGGAAGAGAGAGGGAACATCGCCCCTCTTCCCAGGCAACCCCCAGCTTTGTCCATGACTAACAGAGATGATGGCTTGGTCGACAGGCGAGATGATCAACCGAAGGGAGATGCTGGAAAGGCACGCTCTGTTGGTGACTGAGGAGGGTCCGGTGGGAGTGACATCCAAGGAAGAGGTCACGGCAGCTATCTTCCATCACTTTGGCCTCAGGCGGTATGAATTTCACGTGTATCGCTCCACCCCGCATCCTTACACCCTCATATTCTCTGAAAGGGTCAACCGAGATAGGGTCTTTGCTAAGGGGTCCATCCAGGACGGGCCTTTTGATCTTCACTTTCACTCCTGGCATAGTGATAGATTTGGGGAAAGGGTATGCATCCCATATCATGTGAAGCTGAGCATTGAGGGCCTGCCACATTTTGCGTGGAATCAAGACATAGTTAGCAGGATGCTAGGAGACCGCTGTGTTATCAATCATGTGGATGCTGCCACCAGAAGACGGGAGGATCTGCGATACTTTGAATGTTGGGCCTTTTGTAGAGACCCGAACAGACTCCCAAAAAAGGTCTTTCTCACTCTCACATACCGCCAAGATGCACCGACTGCGAACAATGAGATCAACTTCACCAGGCCAAGGGGACTGCAGAAAGGTCACACCTTTCGGGTCCTCATTCACTTGGACTCGGTGGAAGACCTACGTTTCTATCACTTCCCTGCAGCTGAGTTGGAAGCATAAGGAAGAGTTCATTTGAGGCCCTTCAACTGGCAACCTGGAAAACCAGATGGAGACAATGTAGGAGATGGATATATACCGGAAAGGTTCTGTCGTACTACCCCTGTACAGAGGCGCCGCCCAAGGGAAGATGATGAAGATGGTGGATGACCAGAGCCTAGACCTCGCAATCTCCTTGGTCGTATGACCCGGTGGGTTGACAACCTGGCCCGAGGCAGATCACTGGCTACAGAGCGCTATCGGGCTGATGGTGGTCCGACGGGCAGGCGTCACCGAGGTAACCGCAGCCCCTCTCCGCCTCCTTCGAGATGGTCTACCCCGGCGGATGAAAGGAGAGCCATGTCCTTGCTTTGGAAAGCCAAAGGCAAATCTCAGATGAGAGGGGCTGCCTCAGAGACACAACTGATGGTGGGGGGAGAAGACCCCAGTGCACAAAGCTGGGTAGCCAGCGAGCATTCCGACGCGATACACATTGTCCCCTCTGTAGATTTCTCTGAACTCACTACTGGAAGAGTGATCGAAGCTGTCACTGAAGAGAGAACCTGGGATGCTTCTTCTGATGCGATTGTGCTGATTTCTCAGGACCAGCCTTTTTGGAAAGCCTCTATAGGGAACCCTGAAGAGGTTACCTCTGGGGATAGAATGTGCCAGGGCCATAACTCCCCAAAGAAAACGATCTCAGGGGGGTTCCTGCCTCCGGAAAGTAGCCAAAGAGGTGAGATGGCAGTACCGGTGGGGGAGTCCGATAGGAATAAACTGTTGGAGGTTGTGGAAGCCCAGCGGGGAGACAATCATACTGCTCCGTGGGGGGACTCGGATGTGAATGAAATGTTGAAAGAGCTGGAGGTCCAGGAGGATGGCAATGTCGAACAACAGAGGTCCGAACAGCTGGGTGTTCCACATGATAATGCATCACAGGAGTATATTGCCTTGTCAAACCTGAAGAAGACGCTTTCGTGGCCTTTGGAAAAGGCTATTTTGGATGCTCCGATAACCATCCCAATACAGGCGAAAAAACTGAAGGAGACCTCAGCTACAAGCAGGAGGAGCCCTAGACTCAAAGACAAGGGCAATGGTCACAAAACGCTGATCAAGATGGCCCAAGAAGTGTTGGCCAAGAAATGGGGTCTCTTGGACAACGATATGACCATGGACGATAGCGTCCTTCAGAAGTATATAGCTGTTTATGACAAGCCACTCTCTGCACCTACGGTGGAAGCCATTGAGAAACTAACAGAGGTGGCAATACAGAAGAAGAAGAACAAGAAGGCCAAGTCTAAGAGTAAGGTGGAAAGGCACGCCGCTGGGGTCGATCTGGCGCCGACGGGGGGGGGGGGGGGGGGGGGGGGGGGAGGGGGGGCAGGCCTAAAGAATTGCGGTGAAGTCTCCTAGTGGCACGTTCTTTTGCTCATGGGATTAGTAGATCAACAACTTTTGAGTCGCCCCTCTTGCGCGCTGACACGAGGGTGCTTCCCCTTTTGTACCGCTATTAATGTAGTTCCATCTCCTTTAGATGTCCAGTCTTCTCCATATTGTAAGGCTGGGAGAGATAGATCCCAATGCCACTGGAGCTTTGTTTACTTGTTGTATGCCTCACCCATATGTTGTGGACTAGCTGGTTTCTAAATGAATGAAGTAATCAGAAATTATAATGTGCTCACCTGGAATGTTAGAGGCTTGAACAACCCAGCTAAGCAAGAAGAGGTCAGACAGCTCATCCATCAATCTAGACCTGACATAGTCTGCATACAGGAAACTAAAATTGAAGTGATCTCAGGATCCACTGTCGCGAATACCCTGGGATGGGAGTATGCAGACAACTTCTTCTACCTCCCAGCTGATGGCACTAGAGGAGGTATACTAATGGCTTCAAAGGAAGCGCATATGAGTCTACATGACATACACCAGAGGCAATTCTCCTTGACAGCCAAGGTGATAGATATTCGCATTGGGTCTCCTTGGACCATCACGGTGGTGTATGGACCGCATGCAGATATGGAAAAGAGGTTGTTCTTAAAGGAACTAAGACAAGTACAGGAGCACGCTGAACAGGCCTGGCTGATTATAGGAGACTTCAATCGCATCTACCAAGATCAAGACAAAAACAATGACAGAGTAAACCGCAGGGCGATGCTGCGCTTTCGAAGAACCCTGAATCGCTTGGCAGTCAAAGAAATCCCTCTCCTGGGTCGGCGCTACACGTGGTCTAATGGACAAGCTTCACCAACGATGACGCGCATTGATCGGGCTTTTGGCACGGTCCAATGGGAGGATACATATAGCCATCCAGTTCTGCAACCCCTCTCATCATCAGCGTCGGACCATTGCCCCCTTCTATTACAGCCGTTGACTCCGCAACGATTTAAACCGCTCTTTAGATTTGAAGCACATTGGCCTGACCTCCCAGATTTTCTGGATGTTGTGAAGCATGCCTGGGAAACACAGATAACCCAACAGGTGAGCCCGATGGTTCAACTGCATATCAAACTCTGCAGAACTGCAAACGCACTAAGGAGGTGGGCAAAATCCATAGTGCCACAGGGTAAATTGGTGGCAAGCATTTGCAGAGAGGTGATTCTCCGTCTGGATGTGGCTGGGGAAAGCAGGCAACTAGCTCAACATGAATTTGACCTGAAAAACCTACTGAAGCAAAGACTCCTTGGACTCGCGGCCATTGAAAAATCTCATGCCCGGCAAAGATCCAGACTTACCTGGCTAAAGAAAGGCGATGCAAGCACAAGATACTTTCACACAATCGCAAACAATAGGAAAAGGAAAAACTTCATTCAGTTCTTACAGGTGGACCAGGGCAGAATGTATGATCAAGTCGGAAAAGCGCGGATTATACAGGAGCATTTTCAAAGACACCTGGGTGAATACCACCCTCTTAGCACATCCCTTAACCTACACCAACTGGACTGGCCACAACGAGACCTGTGCAGCCTTGAGACGCCTTTCACGGAACAGGAAGTATATGCAACGGTCAAAGCCTTACCCAAAGAAAAGGCGCCCGGGCTTGATGGATACATAGGGTTGTTCTATATCAAATGCTGGGAGGTCATCAAGAATGACATCTTGATAGCTCTGAGGCAATTCTTTGATATGAATCAGCAAGGCCTCCAACTCCTTAACCAATCCTATGTGGTTTTGATTCCCAAGATACAGGGCGCAGAAAAGGTGACAGACTATAGGCCTATTATCCTTACTCACAGCTTCGCCAAACTGATGACTAAAATTTTGGCCAACAGACTCCAGCCCCACCTAGATGGATTGATATCGCCCAACCAAAGTGCATTCATCAAGAGGAGAAGTATTCATGACAACTTTGTTTTTGTAAGAGAATTGATTCAAGATCTGCACAAGAAAAAGAAACCATCCTTATTCATTAAACTGGACATATCCAAGGCCTTCGACACTGTTAACTGGCCCTTTCTATTAGAAGTGATGGCCTTCCTTGGATTTGGGACAAGATGGAGGAACTGGATGGCCAATCTCTGGAGTACGTCCTCCTCTAGCTTTTTGCTGAACGGGGTACCTGGACAGAGGATTGTACACAAACGGGGGGTGAGACAGGGCGACCCCCTGTCCCCGTTGCTCTTCCTAATGGCAATAGAACCTCTTCATAGGATGTTCAACATTGCACAGAGTATGGGACATCTCCAAAAGATTCATAAATCCTGCTCCAACTTCAGAGTGTCCTTGTATGCGGACGATGCAGCAGTTTTCGTCAAACCAGTAGTGCAGGAAGTGAATGTAACGAAACTGATCTTGGACCTCTTTGGCGAGGCCTCAGGTCTTCAGACCAACATGTCCAAAACTAAGGTGTACCCGATCAGATGCCAGGAAACAGACATGGAGGGCATCCTTGACGTGCAACAGAGCCTTGCCGAATTCCCAACAACATATCTTGGTTTACCCCTACATCACAGCAAGCTTAATAAATCGGCAACCCGGGCGATCATCCAGAAGATTGACAGCAGGCTGCAGGGATGGAGAAGAAATCTCCTGTCATATTCAGGGAGGTTGGTTCTAATCAAATCTGTGCTTTCGGCGATTCCAACCTACTTCCTCACCACCTTCGAGCTCCCAAAATGGGCAATCAAGCAGATCGACAGGATAAGAAGGGGCTTCCTATGGAAAGGTGTAGATCACAACGAAGGAGGTGGAAGTAGATGCCTGGTCAAGTGGCAAGCCTGCACTAGGCCCTCAAAGTATGGCGGCTTGGGGATACTGGACCTGGAGAGGTTCAACAGAGCCTTACATCTACGCTGGTTATGGTTACAATGGGATGTTAGGGTAAGACCTTGGAAGCCCCTGCTGACACATAGAGATAGCTCTGAACGTGACCTTTTCTTCAGTTCCTCATATGTGATGGTGGGCAATGGTAATAACACGCCTTTTTGGGAAGCGCGGTGGCTTCATGGGCAGGCACCAAGATGCCTAGCACCCAATCTGTTTTAGCAAGCCAGGAGAAAGCACAGATCGGTCCGGACAGAGCTTTCCAACCTTAACTGGATGCGTAATATCCGGTCCTTTGAGACTGAAACCTTAATGGATGAGTTCATTTTACTTTACTCCCTGCTATCTGACATCCAGTTGAACCAGGACAATGATCGTGTCATCTGGCGTTGGACTGCAAATGGAGAATTCTCGGTCAAATCTGCATACGAAGTGCAGTTCTTGGGAGCCTTCCCTGCATCAGAGGCGGCCTTGATATGGAGAGCCCGCGCTGAACCTAGATGCAGGTTCTTTGCATGGCTCGCTTTCATGGAGAGGGCACCGACGGCTGATTACCTACTCAAAAGGAACATGCAAGTTGACCCGATCTGCCAACTATGTCGCTGCTCCTCAGAAACAATAAACGATCTTCTACTCCAGTGCAGCTATGCTATATCAGTCTGGGAGCAGGCAAAGCTAGCATTACGAATACATCCTCCAGCCATGTCCATGCTTAACTCTATAAGGCAATGTTTGCAAGCTCTACGAACCATCAGACCTGCTCGAATGCAGCCTTTACTCACGGGCTACATCTTCTTCGTATGGTGGCACATTTGGAAGGAGAGAAATAGACGCATCTTCGAACTCAAAGAGCTCCCATCTGAGCAGGTCTCGAACCTCGCTATGCAAGATATTAGGCAATTTAACAGTGCTCTACTTTCTGGATCTGATGCATTATAATTTGTTTCATCCATTCGGGGGGTATGCCCCCTGAGTGGCCCGATTGATATCGGGTTAGAGGATGTCCCTTAGGCTGTAACTCTCCCCCTACTTAATGAAAGGGCAGCACTTCTGCCTAGCTTCTAGTTTCAAAAAAAAAAATTGTCGTCCTTTTGGAGGAACTTCCTTTTTCTCATGGTACTTATTATATATATGCACCGTGAAAAATAAAAGAATATTGTTTCACAATTAGTCCATACATATCCATCTCTTAGACTATTTACAGCTTCTTGTATCCCCTGGCTTCTGCTAGATGTGGAGAGCCGTACAACGTCACCATATCTATTTGCATCTATGCATGATCCCATTGTGCAAACTTTTATAAGAATTCCAGCTATCACAACCACGAGCACCACCAAGTACCCACCGTCATCTAGCCATGGGACTCAACGAGCCATGCAATTACGAGGACTGGAAGTACTTTCGACGGGGAATGTTGGACAAAAGTCTGACATGTTCAAAAATGGACCACAGTAGATGAGGAGATGAGGAATCTCCATGCCGGGAATGTGACAACAAGGTAGGACCTGGGAAGGAAGAGGAGGAGCCGTGCCGTGGATGTCTATGGTGAATGGTGATGGACCTTGTAGTCCACATGGTCCAGACTTGGACTAGGAGCTCCTCGCCTACGGACCTACGGTATTGAGCCCCATACCTAGCTTCTGTTCATCGTGGCTATAGTTCTCCAAATGGGCCGCCCGGCCCGAGCACGACACGAGCCCGATTTGGCCCGGCACGGTTGGGCCCGGGTACAGTTCCGTGCCGTGTCGTGCCGTGCCTCCGTGCCAAACCGGCGGCCCAGGCACGGCACGACTGGCCTTTTTTCGTGCCGGGCCGGCACGACGGCACGGCCGGCACTATCGGGCTCGTGCCGTGCCAGGCACGCCCATTCAGCAGACACTAATACAGTTTGAACACATTGTTTTGATACAAAATCAAATAAATTTTACAAAAATCATTAAAATTCAAAAGAGATCAGAAGATGCACAGAACAAATTGAAATAAAATCAATTGAGCTGGTGCAATGGCTGCCTCATTAAAAATCTATCTAGGTAAAACTCACACCTCGTGAGATAAAACCCTAGATAGGGAAAAAGAGTGCAGCCCAGCTCAGTTAAATATTATTAATCAGATGTTTACAGTTTCAGTTTCACAAGTCCATTACACATCAGAATCAGGAACATCAAGATACAAATTTGCAAAACTCTCTTCAAGTTCTGGATCCTCTACCATATCTTGCAGTCTTGCCTCGGCAGCTTCCCAATCTTTGAGACAAGCCAACACTTCAACCGTCTCTGGTTTCAATCGACGCCTTCGTTCTTCAATAATCCTGCCTGTAGTACTGAAAACAGACTCCGAAGATACAGTAGAAACAGGAACAGAAAGAATATCTCTAGCTAAGATGGAAAGAACTGGATAGGTCATTATTAAGATACTGAAGTTATCATCAAAATCAGTAACATTATCACTGTCTAAGTAGATTGAGAGTTCAGTACCTGACATGGTAGCAGAAGCAGTTGCTGCTTGCAGCAAAGCACTAGCTGATGATCTTCTGGACAGTGAAAGAGGCATAGAGGGAGGGGTGCAGAAACTAGAACCTGGGACTTCATCAAGTCCAAAGGAAGGTACAGCAGAACTGGATGATGGTGTTGAAAATATACCATCCCAAGCACTTGCTTTCTTACCTGAACTGGGTGGAGGTGCTGCTCTTTGCAATTTAACAGCACCAAACTTGTCATCATACAATTTAAATGCAGTAGACAATTGAGTTCTAACTTCAGTAAAATAAGCAGAATAATCAGTTGCAGTCAGGTTAGATAACAACCTCAGGACATTTTGAAAACCTTTCAATTTAGCTCTAGGGTCTAATATGAATGCAACCGAATAAAGAAGAGGAATGTCCCTCCAGTACTTAAGATAGTAATCTTGCATACTAACTACAACAGTTCTAAGCAATGCATCATTTTCATATTGTTTAAGATGTTTAGCAATCAAAATGAGTTGATGCAACATAAGTAGAGAGGTAGGGTAATACACCCCAGATAATGCAACAGTGCAATCATAAAAAAGTTCAAAAAAGGAAAGCATTTTTTCTGCAACATTCCAATGTTCATCTGTCAGCAGCAAAGAATCTCTTTCACCCCTAGGATAGTTAGTCTCAATGTAAACATTAAAAGTTTGTCTATAAGGAAGCAAATGTTTAAGCATCAAATAAGTGGAGTTCCATCTTACCTCCATGTCCAAGCTAAACTTCCTAGGACGAACATTAACAGCAAGACAAAATCGTTTAAATGAAGCAATGCGCTGATTAGAAGCATTAATGAATGATATTGCAGATCTAAATGCATCTATATATGGCTGAATAATATGCAAGGCAGATTTAACCATAAGATTGATGATATGACAAGCACAACGTTGATGTAAGAACAATGAACCAACATATGAAGCTAATACAGGAGACAGTTTGTCCATAGCAGTTGAATTAGCAGAGGCATTATCCAAAGTAACAGAAAATACTTTACAATTCAAATTATACTCCTGCAACACATTACACACACGCTCAGCAATGTTTTGACCAGAGTGTGATTCATCAATAAGTCTTAAACCTATCAACCTCTTCTCTAATTGCCAGTCAACATTAATATAATGAGCTACCACACTTAAGTAATCTTCTTTAGCTTTTCCAGACCATATATCAGACGTGATAGAAACAGAAGACACAACATCAAAAGAATTAATTAGCTTATCACGACGATCAGCAAAGTACTTAAACATATCTCTAGTTGTTGTTTGAGCAGAAACAGTAGAGAATCTAGGGTTATGAGCACGTTGTATATATTCTTCAAAAGCATCAGTGGAACCAACAGTGATAGGAAGGTCTAGTCTAGCAATCAAACGACACAATTCAGTACGAGCAACCTCAGGAGAGTATTCCCAATGGCGTACAGAGCCGTCAGGGTTAAAATTGATCAAAGATTGGGAACTACGAATCTTAGCTTTTCTATTTTGGCATCTTTTAACATGTCTAAGGAGATGGCCAGTGCCAATAGTTGATCTAGCAGCGTAAACATGACCACAATGTAAATACTTAGCAGAAACCCTTACCTTTTTACCATCGATGTTCTTGAAGATCTTTTTGAAGTCTTTCCAGCACTCAGAGCTACTGGAACGGCTCCTCTTGCCGGTGCCGCTGTTATCCTCTGGATCATTTGCATCACCAGCAGCATCAGCTGCTTCAGCATGCTCGGCTTCAGCATCGCCATCGGCAGTGCTGCCACCGAAAACTTCCTCAAGCTCGGCCTCCATGTCGCTCTCGTCATCACCGTGCTGGCCCATCAGACGCAGGTCATCGTTGATGCTGTGCACCTCCAGGTCGTCGCCGCCGTCCATGGTTCCTCGACGGATTCGCAAATCCGGAGCACCAACACCGAGGACGACGAGCTGCAGGATGGAGGACGCCTGGTTCCTCGACGGATTCTTGCGAATCCGGAGCACCAGAGACCGGAGAGGACGAGGACCGACACATATCTGTAGGCGGTAAGATCGAGGAGCGGGTGAGTGGCGCAGACCTGGAGGCGGTGACACCGGCGACGGCGACGAGGGTGCGAGTGCGTCGGCCTGGCGGCGGAGTGGACGAGGAGCCGGCGAGCGGCGCAGATCTGGAGGCGGAGAGGTCGAGGAGCCGACGAGGACAAGCCGGCGACGGCGAGGAGGGTGCAAGTGCGGCGGCCTGGCGGCAGGATGGATGAGGAGCCGGTGAGGCGGCGCGCGTGCAAGAGCTGCGAGGCGGCGGAGGCGAGGCGACGCGCGTGCAAGAGCGAAGAGCCGAAGAGGCGGCGGAGGCTTCGGGAGGCTTCGAGAGGCGACAGGCGAGGGAGCGAATGACTAGGGTTACGGGGCCGGCGGTGAAACGCGCCTTTTTATATTGCGGGCGCCGGCTGCGGGGACCAACGGTCCCGATCGACCCCATCGACGGCTGAGGAGGAGCGCTGCCGGGGAGCCGGGCCACTATCGGGCCGGCCGAAATTTCGTGCCGGGCTCGGGCCGGCACGCCGTGCTGGGAACGCAGCCCAGGCACGGCACGGCTTTCGTGCCCGTGCCGACCCGGCACGAATCGCTCTGGGCCGGGCCCGTACTCGGACCGGGCTTTTTAGTGCCGGGCCTCGGGCGGCCCGTTAGGCCCAGCCCATTTGGAGAACACTAATCGTGGCGACAATGCCACTGACAAGGGTATTTTCAACAACGCCACGTCCAAAAGGAAACAGTTTTTTAAGGAGCCCAAAAGGATGTAGTTAAAGTGTTAAACCATTAAAAATTACACGCCCAGCATCAAAATTCAAACACAAGATTGCACACTTAGTTTTTTTTTTGAAACAATGCACACTAGTAATTAAGGCGTTTCGGTTGGTGTGGGAGTCTCTAGTTTGATCCATGGGCGTGGCCCCTGGTGGAAAAGGTGTGAAATTAGGAATAGTTGGCTCGATGGTTGAATCCAAGCTAAACTCAACCTTAATCCAAATGAAGAATGACCAGACCGACGAACACAGCATACATCTTCAAGTAAATCAAAATTTGGAAAATTCATGGATTCTTCGAACCTTTAGCAGAAATATTTACCTCTGTACTTACATTTATGAAGCCTATTAATCTATGTGTGTGCACAATCGTATTTAGTATCCTCATGTATACTCATGTATGTGTAGTAATAGTAACTCTTCTACAGTAATCGAGGGAACCACCACCCATGGTTGAGGGCACGGAACGGCAGAGTAATAATCAGGCCCAATGCATCTCTGTCCACCAGGGTAGTTCAGCATTGTTTGTACTTGTTATGCTCAAAATCGCCAGAGGTCATCCGAGATGAATGCATGATCATAGTCGCCGTCAATCATATTCTGCGCCCCTTCAACGCTGGGAGGCATCACCGGGTGAGGGGATCCGTACATGAAATCATCCATGGCTGGAACGATCTCAGTGTTCATTCCTGCCGGCGATGCCGGCATTGACGGCAATGCGTCCATGAAAGACCAATCAAGCGCGTCTTCAGCACCGACTGCGACTGGTGTAGACTCACTACTGTAAGAGGCCGAGGATGCCGGCACTGACAAGGTCATACCCCTACCTCTCACCGGTGGCACTTCATGCGACGATGCGACGGTGATGGTCGCCGCTTCCACCGGACTCACCGGTTGGTTGGCGTGTCTCACGGCCTCGGCCTGAATCTGCTCAGGCGTCACCTGTGCTCCAGAGATGTAACGGACGTCGGGTGGGGACTCCGGGAAGTTGAGCGAGCCGGCCCGGGAGCCGCGGAGGCAGACGGCAGCCGCGTCGAACGCCCGCGCCGCCTTCTCGGCGGACTCGTAAGAGCCCAACCAGATCCTCTCCCGGCTGTTGGGCATCCGGATCTCCGACACCCACCGGCCCCATTTCCGCAGACGCACGCCTTTGTAACGCTGCTCCGCCGGTGGTGACGAGCCCTCGCCGCGGCTTGCTCCGGCGCCAGCATCCATGGCTTTGTGAACTGTGATGCGTATGGAAAGACCTGCCAAGCTCGGTGTAGCTAGTGACCGAGTGGAAGAAACCTGGACCGGTGAGAGATTTATACTACATGGAAGATGCGGGGTCGACGACTTTGATCATCTATGTGGGATGGTGGATAACACGGCGGTAATGGTCAACCTTGCCACGGGAGGAAGGTGAGGCCTGCAGGGACGTTCATGGAGAATTAGTCTATAGTTGGGTAGAAAAAATAGAATAGTAATTCTCCCGCTCTCTTCAAAAGTTGATCGTTTGTAGTTCGTTTTTTAACATACAGAGTCACAAAATTTTGAAGACCGGGGAGTAATTGATATGTCAATGCGACGTGACTCTAATGCGCACGTTGTGGAAATGCAACTGCACGGGTGACGCAGCCAACAGTATAATAATTATGCCTTTTGCTGTTTGTCCCAGCCGTGGAATGAAGCCGCAACGATCTTTCAGATCCAAATAACGCAGATATCTAGCCAAGTGCACCATGTTCTAGGACTTCATGTAATCTGCACATCTGAAGTAATGGAGAAGAAAATTTCCATTGAAAAATGAATAGAGTGGGTAAAACAAGTGGTAACAGATGGAAAAGTGGGTATTAACATTAATGGAAAACTGTGAGATTTTTTAGAACACACTCTTTTTTTTGTACGAATTTAATGATAGACAGGTACTGCGGCCTTGAGTTGTGAAATGAAGTCGGTGTCACCAGTCGGATGCAACTTCTATACTTCCGTTCATGCTCCTATGTGTGCTTTCGCTGATGTATCATCGTTTTATTATTATTATAGTGGTAGATAAATTGAATATTGTATTGGGTAAATGAAGGACCCGATAAAATTATAATAAGTTAGTGGGAGCACGCATGCGAGCACTGAACGGGAGTATATATACAAGCCGTGTCCACACCATTCATTTGTGGTTCTTAGCCTAAACTTTTATCATAATTAAACTGGTTAAGTCTCTTAAGTAAGATGAAACAGTAGTTTGTTCCATGGACAAACATGACGGTAACAAGAATAATGAAGTTGGTCGGTTAGTGTCTAATTGGACCATAGTTGTGAGGCATCCTCTAGATGCTAAATAATATATAAAATTGGATCTGAACTTGTACAGTGTTTAAGGACATAGACCCTTCAGTTTTAATTTATGCTTGAGAATATTTATTTAGCTTAAAACGAACAAAAAAAACAGAGAGGGTGTGAGTCATGAGAAACACTGATATATACGTCAAGAAACCTGCCCCTAGAAGGAAAACCCTCAAGCATAGACTACTAACTTAACAATCGCGAGGACTTTTATGATGTACCTCATGGGAATTAAGGACAATATGACTTGGGTGATCTAATAGTTAAAGAGCTATAAATTCGCAGTGGTCAGTGGGAGCAGTTGTTTTGGTCCAGTTCAAATCTAGCAATGTATGAACGATGTGAAGAAATTCAGTCAATGCTGGAGAGACCAGTATACCGACGAACTGCCTGCATCGGCATGCATGGTTCATGCGCGACAGCAAGTGGCAGATGTCTCCCACTTCGCCCCCTGAATATTAGTCATGTTGACTCTATTTGAAGGAGCACGAGCAAAATACCCCTCTCTATTTTTTTCTTCGTTGTTGTTAGGACATGGTGCTTACTCCAAATTTGTATTAAGCATCTTAAAGAAAAAATTATGGAGGTAGTATACTCTGTCACTCCGTTTCTGAATATAGTAGTCTCAATGTTCTAAAATAAGTATGTTTATGATAAAAAAATAGTTCAATTTGAACTAAAATAGCTGTCATAAACATCTTTTTTTTTGAAACGTGGTCAGGAGGGCTGCCATTCATTAAGGTACAGAGATTACATCCTAAAGTTTACATTTCCTAGGTTATGAGACCAAATTCAAAATAGAGAACAAACAACAACTCAGAACATTCTCCCCTATCTGAATCGTAGTCAGGGAAGCCTCAATCACGGCCATCATTGAGGGCCGCATTCTGAAGTCGAATGTCCTTTAAGGCAGATGCGCCACTTGAATGAAAGATGATCCCTGTTCTGAAAAATCCTCTTATTTCTCTCTTTCCAATGTTGGGTTAATCTTGGGTCCAACCTGAGAAAACAAGAAGAAAATATTAAATGAATAAAGTAAAGGAAAAAGACCTCGTAACCGACGTTACTAGGAGTTCCCTAAGGAACCGCTTCAATCGGGAGCGGACTGTAACCGATGTTGGCTCAGTCCTCCTGTCCAGTTGCACTATAAAATAGGATGAGAAGGACACAAATGAAGATACGCTAACAGTCCATTATTCTCAATCCCTAATGTCCAAAACATCCGATCCAAAAGAGTGCAACACGGACGGGAAGGACCAAAGCCACTAATTCCCGCGCACGGGTAGAAGAAGAAGAAGAAGAAGGATATGCAAAGCAAATTTCAAGTAAGTATCGCTAATTTGTTGTTAGTTATGTTGATTAGGTGCATAATAGGTGATTAGGATTACGATTATGTTCAACCCAAAAGTGATTAAGATTTAACAATGGACTCAGAGCCAACCCTAATCATCTTTATGCCCAAATTATATTGGATTAGTGATGAAGGCTCAGAAAAAGATGAATCAAAAGGCAAAATCCCTGTTTTCCCCAAACCCTAACCCTAATCTGAATGTTTTTTTCCCCAACATTAGAACCCCAAATTCAGATTGTTGACGAAATTGACCCAAATTCGGATTGTTGATGAAATTGAGGAAGAAGGGAAACTTATCTTATGGGCTTAGTCATTTCTCATTGAGGTTGATGCCGCCACCACCCACTGCTTCAGTCCGAGGCGGATCGGGGAAGTTTCCCGATGCAAGCTCTGCTCGTTTAAGTTACGGTGCCGAGTGCGGTATCTCAAAAACTGGCCCTCACACGCACGAACGGGCGCCGCCACTCAAGAATCAGGATGCCGCTTCTAAAGTACCGCGCCTTCGAGCACCCATCACGATGCCGTGCCTGCACGAGCCTTCATGGGTCGCGCCACACCTACTCGAGCCTTCGGCGGCTGCGCTACCCCCACACGCCATCGTGTTCACTGCGTGCATGACCTCACGAACCAGATGTGCCGCGTCGGCCAACGTCGAATGGCTGCTCCGCAAGAACGCGTCGCACCGCACGACCTGTGCACTCGCTGGCCGTGGATTTGGGCCCACAAATGTTAGAATATTTCTCTTTTTATTTTTCAGTACACAATTATGCTTTATTTTAATTATGATATAATTTTTTGCACTGATATAAATAGAGAAATTTGTTCATATGCAATTATGTTTAAGCATGTTATTTAATCTAAATGAAATATGAACCAACACGATGATTTTATTTGGATGATATAATATGTTTATTAAGTTTTATCATTTAAGCATCAATAAATAATGTAATTTATTTAATGTTTATAATGGATGCTTAATTTGAGAATGTTGAATATGAAATTATTTTTTGACCAACGTCGATTTAATTTTTGAATCATATTTATTTAAAGCTTATGTTTAATTATGTTTGACAATTTCGTGTTATTTTCTACCCAACGGTGATATAACACAAAATATGTTAAGGATTTTGACTTTGATACTATTTTTAACCAATGTTAATTTAATTTCATGAGTCATATTAAGTTTGATGCTCATATCCTATTGCGTCTTGCAATTTTATGCTATTTTCTACCCGACGGTGATTTAGCATGAAATTGAAAATTTTGAGCATTTATTGACTGTAAGATCAAATCTTATTGATTTAATTAAGTCATGTTATGTATAACAATGTTTGTAATTCATGACATTTTCTGTCCAACGGTGATATGTCATAGAATTGCACTTTTATTGCACGATGATATATTTACCGACGTATTTTTCATGCAATTCATTAATGTTTTTCTAATGACAGCCACTGAAATGATGTTTCAATATGAAAATATCAAACAACTTATGAGCAGTTACTTTTTCGTGGAGTGAACTGCATTAAGATTTACTTGGGATCTAATGAATTTTTATATATCCATGTAATGATGCCTTTAACTGATATTATGAGGCTAAGTTAAGAAAATTGAAGTGCTCTGGTCTTTTGCCCCTCACGTAATGAAATATCAATATCTTCGGATATTGTAGATATAATTTTGTAATGAAGATATTGTCATAAACTTCTTATGACAATAAAAGCATCTTTTTTAAGATATAAAAGTACTAATGCTCATAAGCTTTTGGTAAATCTTATGAGAAATGTTGAGATGGTAAGAATGTGGAGGGCATATTATGAATCAAGTTGTTTGCTTATTCAAAACTTAATATTTTGGATTAAGCAGAATATTACTAATGAAATAATGTTTGAGTATCTCCAAATATGAGTACTCAAAATGTTAACTATAATTCTCTCAAAATATGATAGCACTTTCTGAAATGACTTTGTAAGTTATTTAGGATGAATGAAGAATTATAGAAGGAATTAAGGATCAAGGCATGAATGTTAATTCTTTCTAGATAAAGATAAAATGTCTTGTTCTGTATTCTTACAAGCCTCGTGTAATGTCTTTTAAGAATCAATTGACCTGAAATATGACACATGCAATTTTAGCACCATAAGTTTCTGTTGCTTACAGGTCAATATCGTGCAACTTCTGCAATAAGTAAATAATGATGAAACTTATGTTTCTAGATAAATTGTGTTATGTTGTTTTTTTCTAGAAATTTTTAGTGGGTTGAATCAAATGAAAATGTTTACTCAATGCATCGACCCAAACCATGAGGTGAGGGGAAAGAACAATTAAAATGAGAAACAGGAAATACACGAATGTTGAAGCTGAGATAACTCATGCTGAATTAAATTCCATATTTCCATTCAATTACTATTTTACCCATTTTAAGTACAGATAATGTTGGTTTTATACTTAGGAGATAAAAATTATGTGTTTTGTCTCATCTTCGGTTGAGAAAATTTTACGTATTATCTCTTCATGACTCCGTCTGGCATGTAAATAATTTATATAGTGTTAATAATATTAATGAAAAATGTGACATTGAGAAGAAATGGAAAAGTGTGACTACTTCTTCGAAATTGTGGCACTATCATCTATGCCACATTTCTAGGGGGGGAACCATATGTGTAGTTAAATGGTACGCTTTTTCATTAGCCTTCTCAAATACCAATAAGTGCATCAATTGCATAAAAGAGAAACACGTGAAAATGATTAAGGAAAAATAAGAGCCACGTATGCGGACCTTTTAACGTTAAATCCATGAATTATTTTAACCCATTCTTAATATTTACATATAATTTCTTCCGCTATGACTATATTTATCCTATACACGATCGTTGTGTCGCGGGGGGGCATGTTTGGTGAACTTTAATAAGACGGATATCTAAGCATCAGAATCACTTTTGATGTTGGAAAATGTGCTTAGCAATGCAATTTTACCAGAATTAAAGTCAAATGATACGTAATAAATCTTGCCCTATATGATGTGTATGGGAATGAAATGAGGTTGTTTATTTACGTATTTGTTACTATGTATCAGAAGAAAAAATGTTCAATCTACGAATTAAGATAATTATGTTTCTTAATGTTATACTCACAAGAGGAAGGAAATAACAATGCCACATATGTCAAGAAGATTAATCTTTGCAAGGAGCATGTCACTGTTTCGTTCTTCCATCTGAAAATGTAGTCGTGACACCCAAATAGCCACTCATCGTGCTTTAGACCCACTGCAGATTGTTGCAAAGATAGTATTGATGAATTATAATCAAAATGAAAAATATTTATATGAACAAATTGAAGATTTTTTCATAGAATGACAATTAAGAAAGACATGGCATGTCATTGAAAAAAGATCATGTCTTGAAGCAAGTTCAAGACAATCATGACCCAAGTTCGATAAAGTCATCCAAACTTTTGATCTTACGAAAAATGTTGTGAATAACTGCAATAATTTTAATAATCATGGCAGTAATTCGCATTTATAGTCCTAAATGTGACTGATGTCATCTAATTGAAGTATCATAATGAAAAACTCATATGTCTTTGATTTTGAGATTATGAAGATGGTTCGTTTTCACGTTAGGACTATTTATATAATCATACTTTGGAGAGTGCTAAAGAAATTCAGTATGCACAAGTGCTCTTCTACGCTTGTTGTTATGGTCAGAGAAAATGAATTCTAACCAAAATGAATCTGATAGAATAAAGTCGATTCCTTATGCTTCAGCTGTCAGAAGCATATATATGTTTGTGACATGGACTATGTAATGGGAATGTGAGGCATTCTAAATAAATATTGAACTGGACCACTGGTGGGCCGAAATAAAATCTTATGTTATATATATATATATATATATATATATATATATATATATATATATATATATGTATATATATATATGTATATATATATATATACATGTATATATATATATATATATATATATATATATATATATATATATATATATATATATATATATATATATATATATATATATATATATATATATATATAAGACACTCTAAAGATATTGTGATAGTGTCTTAAATATTGATAACCATAAAGTCATTAGTTATTCATATATTGATTTTGTTGGGTATGTGAATAGCAAGAAATCAACAATAATGTTATCTATTCACATTCACCCACGGAGTCATATCATGAAAAATACTCCAAACAAACGACGAGTTGCCTACATCGTAGATCATTGTCGGTACCCTCAATATTGGGTATCCCGCACGATGGAAGAAATGTCTAAAGACCCTGCCTCCCCGCCGAGGCAAGCTCCGAAGGCGCCACGTGTCCATCAGACTTAGACCCCATCCCTCCTCAAGGGTGGGCTCCGATACTGCCACGTGGGCCTCGGCTCGAGACCCGGCTCCCCCGTAGAGATGGGCTCCCGAGCCACCACGTGTTCGATGGCACGGAACCAGCTCCTCCACAGGGGCGGGCTCCGGTGCTGCCATGTGCCTAGGGGCTCTGGGCTGCCTTTCCCCGTGGAGGTGGGCTTTGGAGCCACCATGTTCCTGGCAGCACCGGGCTCAGCTCTCCTTATAGTTGGGCTCCAAGTCTGCTACGTGTCCCGTAGTGCGGGACTCGACCTGTAACACCCTCATTTTCATGCATCATGCCTTGCATACACTCATATACATGTTTAACATTAACCCATAACAAGAGGAACAAGTCAAAATTGATTTGGAGCAAAACCGCACTTAAAAATGTAGGAAAGTGCGGACTAGTCCGGTTTTGCTGAGGACTAGTCCGATTTCTCTCTGTCTAAAAACGGACTTGTCCGTTTTTGCTGCGGATTAGTCCGATATTTGCCCCTGGAAAACTTCAGACTTGTCCGATCTTGTGCGGACTAGACCGATGTTCCATGAATCCTTGAAAATTTGCTAAGTCCCTGGACTTTTCCGGACTAGTCCGGTGTCCCAGCGGACTTGTCCGTTTTCCTTTCTGACTAAGATCGGACTTGTCCGATTTTAGGCCAGACTTGTACGATTTTCTCTCTGGACGACTTCGGACTAGTCCGGTCCTGTCCGGACTTGTCCGATATTTCGTGACTCCGAGATTGACCTTTTGTTTTACGACTTGTTTTTTGGGTTTCACGTCAAGTGGGCCTAGGGACGTCGTGCCCAACTCTTCTAGAGCCCATGTGGGACTCTAAACCGGCCTCTACTCATCCTAAACTCGAAATCCATCTAACCCTAGCCTCCACGTCTATATAAACAACCCCACCCCTTGGTTTGACATCTATTTGCCACTTTTCCACCCACCCAAACCCTAGTTCGTGGGGAGCCACCATCAAGGAGGGAGGAGAAGATCCCAAACAAGAAGAAGAAGAGGAGGAAACGAAGGAGGATCAAGATCTCCACCAAGTTTCGTCCTTCACCACCAAATCATCTCCAAGTTCATCACCAACCCTAGATCATCAAGATCCAAGTGTTACCTCCAAGTTTCTTGATTCATTGGAGTTCTAAACACCTGGTATACCTTCTATTCTCTTTTCCTTATGCGAATTCAACCCATAATCTCCAAATTCACGTCGATCTAGAAAACCCTAATCTGCTGATCTCGCAGAGTGCGGACTTGTCCGGTCCCTAGCGGACTAGTCCGATCTTTCTGGTTAAATTGTGTTGAATTGGTTCTAAAATTTGATCTAATCGAATCCAAACCTGTATAAACTTGTTAAAAGCTATTAGAACTAGTTAGTTATCATTAAAAGCAATCAATTAACAAGTTCTACCTTGCATTTGCATTAATCATGCATGTCATGTCATATTGAGTAATATTTGTGCACTCTTTGATTGTGTTTCTTATCTTGTATGTTTATTGTGTGGATTAGACGGATTTGCGCTAGAGAGTGCCATGGAGGATCTACAGCATCAAGAGTTTGAAGGATTTGACCCTAATCAACAGCAAGAGCAAGGCAAGTGTCCTTGAAGCATATTGATCCTGTTTTAAAATAAATTTTTTGTTTGCAAAACTGCTTGCTATGTCAATTTGATGGGAAATCCTATGGTAGGAAGTTTACTAGATTTGCTAAACCACCCTTGTCACCTGGAATTTATGGTAGAGAGTCGGGAAGGGTTTTTACCTTTTTGCTTCGCTTAATCAACTGGGATGGGAAACAACTATATCACTCAATTTAATTATGCATGGATGAGATTATGGTTAACATTAACTGGCTAAACATGGTATGGTAATGGATGATCTAAGCAAGCCTGGTACGTGAATGGGTTGGATGTTATGGTGGTTTGCTTGTTTTAGATCTAAGGACCGGTTCATGCGAGAATAAGCCAGGACTACAGTGCCACCACGAGGCCAAGTATGGGTGCGGCGTGGCTGATTAATTAGGGCTTTGCTAGTGCTGTTTGGACCATTGTGGATGCTCGGGGAAGGGGTAGTCGGATTGGGTTTGTTGATGATTGGTGGGACTACCTTGGGATCCGAATGGCTCAAGAGGGGGCCCTTGGTTGAAGATGTGCTCTGCGGGAGACATCGCCACCGGTGAAACCTCAGTGGGGTCTAAATAGGCTAGTAATCCCTTTGTAAAGGCTATTTTGTGATCTCTTGGCCACACACCAACGGAAGTGTGTAATGTGACCGACGGGTCATGGGCATAAGGGAGGTTCTTAGTCGCCGAAAGGTGATGAAATCACGAACACGTGGGTAAAGAGGTACAAACTCTGCAGAGTTAATTAAAACTATCATGATAGCCGTGCTCCCGGTTATGAGCGCCTGGACAACTTCCATGATTAGAGGCAAATTGGAATTTGGGATGGTTATGGTTTGGTAATGGTTATGGATGGTTATGGATTAATCTCTGATAATGAATATGGTTATTGGCAATGGTGAAATCTGGACTTATTGATGATGGTAATGAATTCAGTTTGGTATTATGGTATTACTCGTGATTATGATTGGTTTATTTCACATACTTATACTATATTGCTTTTCAAACATTTTAATGTACTTTTCAGCACTTTACCATTATTATTGTCGTCATTTGAATCAGCCACATGTCATACTTTCCACACTTGCTGAGTACGACATGTACTAACTCTTGCAATCCCCCCCCCAAACAGTTGCAGGTCAGGATTGGGAGTTTAATGGTGATAATGCGGAGTTCTAGGCCGTGTCTACCGTCAGCTTTGCCTGTGGTGTTGATTGGAGCTGCGCATATATATACCCTGTCGCTTATGCTGCATAGTTGCTTTAGTTGCTTAATTAGTTTATTTCCGCTGCATGAGTCGAACTTGTCATTAATATTCATTAGAGCTTGTATTCGAGGATGATATGGTTTGTGTAATAAATCTGATAATTAATCTTGTTCTGTGGTAATTTTTTGTATACTCGTTTGTGATTGCACTCGTATATGTGTGATGAACATCCTGGGCACACATATGCGTTAGCTTGGTTCAGTTTTCGGAACCGGGCGTCATAGATCGGTATCAGAGCCACAGGTTGACCGTAGGATGCAGCCTAGATAGAATGGACACTTTAGAGCACATAGGAGCACTCAGGAATCGATGTGTTTTTGCTTGAAGTGTTGTTTGCTATATATATTGCTTGCTTGTGTGCTTAATAGAGGATTTTCGGATGCTTTAGCATTGCCATGTCCACCTAGGCTAGTGTAGCTAGTTGTTTAGTTTCATATCCCTTGATGCATATAGTTGGGGAAGTTTTCTAATTCTTACCTACTGCTTTTCTTCAGATGGTGAGGACTCGCAACCAGAGGGATGGCAATGATGAAGAGGAGAACAATGGAGTGCCTCAGAACAACATCGGACAAGGATCTACTCAGGGAGCTATCAACATTGAGCAGCTATTGGCCATGCAAAACCAGCTCATGCAGACCATGATACAAACAATGGGACAGCTGCAGGCTGGCAATATCAACAATCAGCCCCACATGCCTCCACCGCCACCCCCACCTCCTCATAACCGATTGGGAGAGTTTATGAGGACTAGGCCGCCAACCTTTGCTCAAGCCGCAGACCCTATGGATGTGGATGATTGGCTCAAATCCGTGGAGAAGAAGCTAGCCATTGTCCAATGCAGTGACCGGGAGAAGGTGCTATTTGCTTCTCATCAACTCGTTGGAGCAGCTGCAGATTGGTGGGATTCTTATTGCAATGCTCATGAGAACCAAGAGAGAATTACCTGGGCGGAATTTAAGGACAGTTTCCGTTCTCATTATGTGCCGGAAGGTGTTATGATCTTGAAGAGGCAAGAATTTGAGAACTTGAGACAAGGAAATATCAAGCGTGAGTGAATATCTCAATAAGTTCACTCAACTCTCAAGATATGCGCCTGAGGATGTTAGCCGGGACAGCCGGAAGCAATACTTGTTCATGAGGGGATTGAACAATACGATCCAAGTGCAATTGCTCAACTGTGATTATGTCAATTTTCAGAAGCTTGTGGACAAAGCAATTGTGGTTGAGAACAAGATCCGTGAGATGGAGCAAGAAATCAAGAGGAAGGCGCCATATCAAGGACAGCAACAAGGAAGTAATGTGCGCCCTCGCTTTGCGCCGCCCAATGCGCCTCATTTCAGCTCCTCTATTCCTTCTCAGCGCCCTGGTTATGCACCGCGCCCAACTCAGTTTGTGCAGCAACGCCCTGTCATGCAAGCACCTAGGCCTCCGATGCCTTATGCACCTCGTGCTGATTTTCCTGGAGCCAATGTTCAAAACCAAGCTCGTCCCAATAATTCTGGTGGAGTTAAGAAGTGATATACTTGTGGAGAAGCTGGACACTTTGCACATCAATGTCCTAAGTCAGGCCTTGGTCAAGGAAGCAATGCGTCGAGGCAAAACCCAAGACCTAATGGAGGACAGCCACAAGGAAGCCGTGGACAGCAGAACTTTGCTCGAGGCAACGTGAACCATGTCTCTACGGAGGATGCTCAACAAGCGGATGACGTGGTCATTGGTATGTTTCTCGCCAACTCCAACCCCGCGACTATGTTATTTGATTCTGGAGCATCGCATTCATTCATTGCATCGAAGTATGTTGCCAAGTATAGTTTGCCTATCTCTCATATGAAGTTTACTCTATTGGTTAAGTCTCCTGGAGGAGAGATGAGGACATAAATAGTATGTCCAAAAGTAAGCCTTAGAATAAGGGGGGTAGACTTCTCCGCCAACCTCATTGTTTTGGATTCTCAAGGGTTGGACATTATACTTGGTATGGACTGGTTAAGGAAGCACAATGGAGTTATTGAATGTGCCACAAAGACGGTGAAGTTGACCAATGAGGAAGGAATCACCGTAGAATTTGAAGCATCTCAAACCACACCGAAGCAATTGGAATTGAATCATATGGACGGTGCCGCAATTGAGGAGATTCCGGTTGTATGTGAATTTTTGGATGTGTTTCCGGACGAGTTGTCAGGTATGCCACCCGATCGAGACATTGAGTTTGTTATTGATTTAATACCTGGAACTGCACCTATAGCTAAGAGGCCGTATAGGATGCCTCCTAAGGAATTAGCAGAGCTCAAGAAGCAAATTCAAGAGCAATTAGTGAAGGGTTTTATTCGCCCTAGCTCTTCACCTTGGGGAGCGCCCGTTCTATTTGTGGACAAGAAGGACGGATCCCAAAGGATGTGCGTGGATTACCGAGCTCTCAACGAGGTAACAATCAAGAACAAGTACACCTTGCCACGCATAGAAGACTTGTTTGATCAGATGAAGGGTTCTTGTGTCTTCTCTAAGATTGACTTGAGGTCGGGATACTTTCAAATGAAGATTAGACCATCGGACATACCCAAGAGAGCTTTTAGGACACGGTATGGATCTTATGAGTACACTGTGATGTCTTTTGGATTGACAAATGCACCTGCCTACTTTATGTACCTCATGAATAAGGTCTTCATGGAGTACTTGGATAAGTTCGTTGTGGTGTTTATTGATGATATTATGATCTACTCGAAGGATGAGAAGGAACATGAGGAACACTTGAGGCTTACATTGCAGAAATTGAGGGAGCATCAATTGTATGCCAAGTTCAACAAGTGCCAGTTTTGGTTGAAAGAGGTGCCATTTTTGGGTCATATAATCTCAGGAGGAGGAGTATCGGTTGACCCCGGAAAAGTGAGAGACGTGTTGAAGTGGGAACCACCGCAAAACGTCAAGGAAATAAGGAGTTTTCTTGGGATGGCTGGATATTACCGCCGATTCATCAAGGATTTCTCTAAAATAGCCAAGCCTATGACCGAATTACTCATGAAAGGAAAGGCATTCCAATGGACTCAAGCTTGTCAGGGTAGCTTTGAGGAGTTAAAGAAGTGGTTGACAACAGCCCCAGTTTTGGTATTGCCGGATGTAAGCAAGAGTTTTGACATTTATTGCGATGCATCAAGACAAGGGTTTGGATGTGTATTGATGCAAGAAGGTCAAGTGGTCGCCTATGCGTCAAGACAATTGAAGAAACATGAGCAGAATTACCCAACACATGATTTAGAACTTGCAGCCGTGGTACATGCACTGAAGATTTGGAGACACTATATTCTTGGACATAGGTGTGAAATTTATACGGATCACAAGAGTCTTAAGTATATTTTCACACAGACAGATCTGAATTTGAGGCAACGAAGATGGTTGGAGCTCATCAAGGATTATGATGTGGGAATCAACTATCATCCGGGAAAAGCCAATGTAGTGGTCGATGCTTTGAGTAGAAAAGGAGTAAGCCATCAACTTACAGTTCGAGAGTTGCCGTCCGAGTTATGTAAGGAGTTTGAACGGTTGAACCTTGGGTTTGTAAACGAGATGGAGATGATGGAGTTAAACCCAACCTTGGAGCAAGAAATTCGAGAGGCACAAACCGCAGATAAGGAGATCAAGGAAATCAAGGAAAGAACCGAAGAAGGGAGAGAATTCAGATTTGATGAAGACGAACACGGTACCTTATGGCTTGGAAAGAGAATTGTTGTGCCTAATGTAAAGCATATTCGAGAAACAATATTAAAGGAGGCACATGACTCGCCATACTCAATTCACCCTGGTTGTACGAAGATGTACAAAGACTTGAAGACTTGCTATTGGTGGAATAGCATGAAGAAGGACATAGCTGAATACGTAGCACTGTGTGATGTGTGCCAACGAGTCAAGGCGGAACATCAAAGGCCAGCCGGATTATTGCAACCGTTGAAGATTCCGGAATGGAAGTGGGAAGAAATTGGAATGGACTTCATAGTTGGGTTACCCCGTACTCAGTCCGGGTATGACTCAATTTGGGTAGTTGTGGATCGCTTAACCAAGTCAGCTCATTTTGTCCCTGTGAAGACCAAGTATACAGCTGCACGATTGGCCGAAATATACATGGAGCATATTGTGTGTCGACACGGAGTACCTAAGAAGATAGTCTCGGATAGAGGTTCTCAATTTACCTCCAGATTTTGGCAAAAATTGCATGAAGCTTTGGGAACGAGGTTGAATTTTAGTTCAGCATATCATCCTCAAACGTACGGACGAACCGAGAGGACCAATCAGATTTTGGAGGACATGTTAAGAGCTTGTGCTTTAAAGCATGGGAAAAGTTAGGACAAAAGCTTGCCATACGCAGAATTTGCATACAACAATAGTTACCAAGCAAGCTTGAAAATGTCACCATATGAAGCGCTTTATGGGAGGAAGTGTAGGACACCTTTATTCTGGAATGAGGCAGGAGAAACTCAAGTATTTGGTCCGGATGTGTTGCAAGAAGCCGAAAAGCAGGTCAAAATAATTCGTGAAAACTTGAGGGATGCCCAATCAAGGCAAAAAGGCTATGCGGATAATAGGAGAAGGAAATTAGCCTTTGAAATAGGAGATTTTGTTTACCTCAAGGTGTCACCAATGAGAGGTCATAAGAGGTTTAACATAAGAGGCAAGCTCACACCTCGTTATATTGGACCATTTAAGATTTTGGACAAAAGAGGAGAAGTAGCATATAAGTTGGAGATGCCAGCTCATCTTTCAAACGTACATGATGTCTTTCATGTTTCCCAGCTCAAGAAGTGTTTGAGAGTACCGGAAGAACAAGTGCCAATGTAAGAATTGGAACTAGAGGAAGATTTGACGTATGCCGAGCAACCGGTCAAAATCTTGGAAACCAAGGAGAGAGTCACAAGGAACAAGGTGATTCAATGGTGTAAAGTCCAATGGAAGCACCATACCGAAAAAGAAGCAACTTGGGAGCTAGAAGATGATCTCAAGAAGGAATTTCCCTATCTCTTCTCTTCCGCATCGAATCTCGAGGGCGAGATTCATTTTAAGGGGGGTAGGTTTGTAACACCCTCATTTTCATGCATCATGCCTTGCATACACTCATATACATGTTTAACATTAACCCATAACAAGAGGAACAAGTTAAAATTGATTTGGAGCAAAACCGCACTTAAAAATGTAGGAAAGTGCGGACTAGTCCGGTTTTGCTGAGGACTAGTCCGATTTCTCTCTGTCTAAAAACGGACTTGTCCGTTTTTGCCGCGGATTAGTCCGATATTTGCCCCTGGAAAACTTCGGACTTGTCTGATCTTGTGCGGACTAGTCCGATGTTCCATGAATCCTTGAAAATTTGCTAAGTCCCTGGACTTTTCCGGACTAGTCGGTGTCCCAGTGGACTTGTCCGTTTTCCTTTCTGACTAAGATCGGACTTGTCCGATTTTAGGCCAAACTTGTCCGATTTTCTCTCTGGACGACTTCGGACTAGTCCGGTCCTGTCCGGACTTGTCCGATATTTCGTGACTCCGAGATTAACCTTTTGTTTTACGACTTGTTTTTTGGGTTTCACTTCAAGTGGGCCTAGGGACGTCGTGCCCAACTCTTTTAGAGCCCATGTGGGACTCTAAACTGGCCTCTACTCATCCTAAACTCGAAATCCATCTAACCCTAGCCTCCACGTCTATATAAACAACCCCACCCCATGGTTTGACATCTATTTGCCACTTTTACACCCACCCAAACCCTAGTTCGTGGGGAGCCACCATCAAGGAGGGAGGAGAAGATCCCAAACAAGAAGAAGAAGAGGAGGAAACGAAGGAGGATCAAGATCTCCACCAAGTTTCGTCCTTCACCACTAGATCATCTCCAAGTTCATCACCAACCCTAGATCATCAAGATCCAAGTGTTACCTCCAAGTTTCTTGGTTCATTGGAGTTCTAAACACCTGGTATACCTTCTATTCTCTTTTCCTTATGCGAATTCAACCCATAATCTCCAAATTCACGTCGATCTAGAAAACCCTAATCTGCTGATCTCGCAGAGTGCGGACTTGTCCGGTCCCTAGCGGACTAGTCCGATCTTTCTGGTTAAATTGTGTTGAATTGGTTCTAAAATTTGATCTAATTGAATCCAAACCTGTATAAACTTGTTAAAAGCTATTAGAACTAGTTAGTTATCATTAAAAGCAATCAATTAACAAGTTCTACCTTGCATTTGCATTAATCATGCATGTCATGTCATATTGAGTAATATTTGTGCACTCTTTGATTGTGTTTCTTGTCTTGTATGTTTATTGTGTGGATTAGACGGATTTGCGCTAGAGAGTGCCACGGAGGATCTACAGCATCAAGAGTTTGAAGGCTTTGACCCTAATCAACAGCAAGAGCAAGGCAAGTGTCCTTGAAGCATATTGATCCTGTTTTAAAATAAATGTTTTGTTTGCAAAACTGCATGCTGTGTCAACTTGATGGGAAATCCTATGGTAGGAAGTTTACTAGATTTGCTAAACCACCCTTGTCACCTGGAATTTATGGTAGAGAGTCGGGAAGGGTTTTTACCTTTTTGCTTCGCTTAATCAACTGGGATGGGAAACAACTATATCACTCAATTTAATTATGCATGGATGAGATTATGGTTAACATTAACTGGCTAAACATGGTATGGTAATGGATGATCTAAGCAAGCCTGGTACGTGGATGGGTTGGATGTTATGGTGGTTTGCTTGTTTTAGATCTAAGGACCGGTTCATGTGAGAATAAGCCAGGACTACAGTGCCACCGCGAGGCCAAGTATGGGTGCGGCGTGGCTGATTAATTAGGGCTTTGCTAGTGCTGTTTGGACCATTGTGGATGCTCGGGGAAGGGGTAGTCGGATATGGTTTGTTGATGATTGGTGGGACTACCCTGGGATCCGAATGGCTCAAGAGGGGGCCCTTGGTTGAAGATGTGCTCTGCGGGAGACATCGCCATCGGTGAAACCTCAGTGGGGTCTAAATAGGCTAGTAATCCCTTTGTAAAGGCTATTTTGTGATCTCTTGGCCACACACCAACGGAAGTGTGTAATGTGACCGACGGGTCATGGGCATAAGGTAGGTTCTTAGTCGCCGAAAGGTGATGAAATCACGAACACGTGGGTAAAGAGGTACAAACTCTGCAGAGTTAATTAAAACTATCATGATAGCCGTGCTCCCGGTTATGAGCGCCTGGACAACTTCCATGATTAGAGGCAAATTGGAATTTGGGATGGTTATGGTTTGGTAATGGTTATGGATGGTTATGGATTAATCTCTGATAATGAATATGGTTATTGGCAATGGTGAAATCTGGACTTATTGATGATGGTAATGAATTCAATTTGGTATTATGGTATTACTCGTGATTATGATTGGCTTATTTCACATACTTATACTATATTGCTTTTTGAACGTTTTAATGTACTTTTCAGCACTTTACCATTATTATTGTCGTCATTTGAATCAGCCACATGTCATACTTTCCACACTTGCTGAGTACGACATGTACTCACTCTTGCAATCCCCCCCCCAAAACAGTTGCAGGTCAGGATTGGGAGTTTAATGGTGATAATGCGGAGTTCTAGGTCGTGTCTACCGTCAGCTTTGCCTGTGGTGTTGATTGGAGCTGCGCATATATATACCCTGTCGCTTATGCTGCATAGTTGCTTTAGTTGCTTAATTAGTTTATTTCCGCTGCATGAGTCGAACTTGTCATTAATATTCATTAGAGCTTGTATTCGAGGATGATATGGTTTGTGTAATAAATCTGATAATTAATCTTGTTCTGTGGTAATTTCCTGTATACTCATTTGTGATTGCACTCGTATATGTGTGATGAACATCCTGGGCACACATATGCGTTAGCTTGGTTCAGTTTTCGGAACCGGGCGTCACACGACCTCTCCCACAGAGGCGGGATCTAATGCTGCAAGTGTCCTACGTCCAGCACTGGGCGGCAGGTTGCTGTATTGTAGGGTCAAAGAGCACGTGAAAAGCTATCAGAGGGGGGTTAATGGTAGATTAATACTTTTTCAGTGGAAGCAACAAAAACCCCTCATCAGAAAATCAATCTTATAGAGAAACCTTGTGTGCGAGTATTTCCAACATGTTCAAAATGTGACAAACCAGTGTAGATCATAGAGAATCAAGTCACGAAGATAAGACAACAAGAATACTGAGAAAACATTTAGTAAAACTCAAGTTATGACCATAACCCTAAGCAAAGGTCAATCTATTCTAACACAAAGCAAACAGATCTGCTATGCTGCAAAGAAACTCATGTAACTCAAAAACCAAAAATCCAATGACCGTGCAATTTTCAAAAATGATAGAGTATTGAGTTTTGAAGACAACACATAAAGAATCACTTCAATTGGATCTATAAAACTCGATTTACAATAAAAACACTGAAGAAAGGTTGGGCAGCGCAAAAACTCGACGAGAAAGACTTGATGAAAACAAGTCGGACGAACAAAGCAAAAAAAGCTCCTCTAAACTATGAATTCTATTGATCAAAACACAATAAGAGAATCCCCAAAGTCGTGCTCCATGAGCCTTGGCCTCTGTCGGTACCCTGCGTACTGGGTACCCCACGACACCGCAAGAAAGGCCAACAAGTTCCCACGTTCGAGTTGAAGACTTCTGAAGGCAACACACATCTGACAGCACTGGGTCCGCATCCCTCGTTTGGGTAGTTCTGGTACTACCACGTGTCCTGCGGGACTGGACCTACCTCCCTTCACAGGGAAGCTCCGGTCCCGCCTCATGTCTAGCAACCCCAGACCTAACCCCCAGTAGAGGGAAGCTCCGGTGTTTCCATGTGTCGAGTGGCTCCGGACCTACCTCCTTGCAGAGGGAACCTCCGGAGCTGCCACGTGTTATACCTCCGGACCTAAGCCAGCAACGACTACATGATCTCCAACGTCATGGACATTCAAGAGGCTATTAAAATAGCCATTACAAGACCTGATTAATGTGTCATTAATTCAGCATTAATGACACACGATCAGAGAACCTTTAGTATCGGTAACTCCACCATTAAGGCACTTTATTACACTATTAATCATACTTAATACATGTAGATCGTGTATTAGGTGATTGAATACCGATGGGGCCACTTGTTGGGCCAGGCAATCCCTGTAACGACCAGCCATTAGCATATAAAAGGGCCGACCCGCACGGTAGAAAAAAAGTCTGACCAAGGCCAACTAAGCCAACTCAAGCACACACGCATACTACGCAAGTTCATCAACAACCACCTCGTGGATTAGGGTATTATGCTCAGGCAGCCCGAACCACGTAAAAATCCTCTGTGTCACCGTCTCTTTCATAATCTTATGAACCTCCGCGGACTAGTAGTACCGGGGGAAGTGTTGTGGCAACACTTTGACATTTGGCGCGCCAGGAAGGGGAGCTCTAGATTTCGAGATGGTGAACTCAACCGCAGCATCGTCTAGCGGCCCTGCTGGATAGCCTAATAGGGGGAATCCCTCCAACGCGCAACAGCCAGCTGTTGCTGTTGTCTGGACGCATGTCATTCCACCACCACCACCTGCTCTGGCAAACAACGCTGCAACACAGGATGGAGTCTTCGCGTCAGTCACTGCATCGATGAAAAACAACCCTGAGAATGCACTCAACGCGACGCGTACTCTTCTTCAGCGTCCACTTGTGCCTGGAGCACCTGAGGGTGTAATGGAACAATGGCGCGATGATGTATAGCATTTGGTTGTAGCTGCAACCGATGTCCTCAACAACCAACATCCGCCCCCTGATGGGCAGGCACCTTCAAGGAACAGGAGCTTGTCTGGTAGATTTGGTCCTCAGGCATCACAGCACAGGAGACGTGCGCCCTCCCAACAAGTCATGTCGCTGCCCTCCGTGGCACGCCGTACCCATACTGCGTCGAGGCTATCGATGCATGATCTCTGGTCGAAGCTCGACTGCCGATATAGGCGGCAGGACGACCGCGTCCATATCAAGCGTGCTCGCGAGAGACGAGAGGCTCGAGAAAACCCTTCTCCTTTGGGAGTAGGGGGCGGCTGTTCCGCCTTAGCCATGCATCTTCGCATGGTCGAGTAGCCTTCAAAGTTCGGGCCTCATCTACCAGAGAAGTACGACGAGACTGTCAACCCCATCGAGTTCCTCCAGATATACTCCACCGCTATCCTTGCAGCTGGAGGCAATAAGGCTGTGATGGACAATTACTTCCCAGTGGGTCAAACTGGAACAACCAGGTCCTATTTCATGAGTTTTTCGCCTGATTCCATCAACAGTTGGGTGGAGCTTTGCCGCCAATTCACCGCCAACTTCAGGAGCTCCTACACCTGACCTGACACCAATTTGTACCTATTTGCCGTACAACAGAAGATGGGAGAATCACTGCGATCGTTCATCCAGATGTTCTCTCAGGTACAGAACACAATTCCTTCTGTCTCCAACGCTTCCGTTGTTGTCGCATTTCGATAGAGAGTTAGATATAAGAAGATACTGGAGAAGCTAGCAACGAAAGAAGTCAGCAGCGTCACGGAGCTCTTCAGCCTAGCTGACAAATGTGCTAGGGCTGCGGAGGGCTGAGAGATCACTCAAAACCAGCTCCGGAGGCTGGTAAAAACTCCTCCAAGGCTGAGGCCATTGCCTTTAGCAGTGAAAAAAGAAGAAAAATTCCAATGACAAGAATAAGTCTATAGGATCGAAGAGCACGTGAAAAGATACCAGAGGCGGGGTGAATAGTAGATTAAAACTTTTTAGCGGAAACAACGAAAACACCCCTCGACAGAAAACCGATCTGTAAAAGAAAACATATGTGCGACTAATCTAAATGTGTTCAACTGTGACAAATCAAGTATATATTGTAGAGAATCAATCCACGAATATGTCACAACAAGAATCACAAAAATCTGTCGATAGAAACTCAAGTTATGATGGAAAGATCGAACAAAGGTCACTCTGTCCTACCCGAGAAAAACAGTTCTGGAACACTGCAAAGAAACTCGTGTAGATAAGAAACCACAAATCCAATGACCGTGAAATTTTGGCAGATGATATATAATCAAGTTGTGAAGACAACCCAAAAAGAATCACGTCAATTGGATCTGTAAAACTCGAGTTATGATAAAACCACCGAAGAAAGGTAGTGCTGTGCAAAAAACTCGACGAGTAAGACTTGACAGAAACAAGTCGGACGAGCAAGGTACAAAGGTTCCTTTAAACTATGATATTTATTCAATAGAACACAAGGGTAACAGCCCCAAAATCATGAACCACGAGCTCTGGCCTCCCTTGCTGATATAACCAGCTCGAAAGCCAACTTAACTCAAATCAGGACTCTAATCCTACTCCGTTCACGAATCGAAACTTTCTATAACTGCTCAAGACTCTTCTATACGCAGATAGAAGCAATCTTAAGACTTACAAACATCTTAGGAGTGTATCCCACATTCCTAAAACAACTCAAATTCATGAACCACATGTGATCCTATCATAACCAACTCGATACTTTCCATATCGGGCCATAATCGACTTCGTCGCAGCCGAAGTCATCAACGATACGATCTGATCCTTCCAACCAGATCTTTCCTTCCTTAGACCATCTTTGGAACAATGTTGCTACGTCATGCACCGCATGCATACATGCGAACACCTTCCTTCGACGTCCAGTAACCTTCATATGCACTGCCCTTGATTCAATCATCTTGCGCGACCTCCTGACCCGCTCAACCACAGTTCCTCCTGAATTTGGTTGTTAGAACCTCATCTCCTCCCTGAGACTAGTCCAAAGGATCCTGTCACTAGCCACGACTTGAACTCAAGCAACACTTGCACATGAACAAACAACCAATTCGTACGAGCCCAAATCCGCGACTTGACTCAAGTTAGTTCCGAACACCACAACACCTTATGTGAGCACCTCACATAAGCATGTTGCAAAACTACAGTAAAACGATATCAGCCATATCAACCAAAACACACCAAAAACTTAGCAAAAGAATACTAAGCAATCTTTCCAACAAAGCAAGTTCGAAACAATTCACAGTAAAAATAGGAACATTGCAATCAAGCTCCGAATCTTGCCAAAGCTAACCGGAGCTTGAATCGGAGCTTACCAAAGCTAGCACAACCTAGCGCCGGAGCTTACCAATGCTAGTACAACATAGCGCCGGAACATACCAAAGCTAGTACAACCTAGCGCCAGAAGTTACCAAAGCTAGTACAACCTAGCACCAGAGCTAGAGAAACATGTCAGAGCTAACCAACATAAGTCAGACCTAGACAAACATATCAGAGCTTAAAAAAGACATGTCAGAGCTACCAAAGATATGTCGGAGCTATCAAAGATATGCCGGAGCTAAATACAAAGCTCACTGGAGCTACCCAAAAACATGTTGGACTTTGACAAAGTAAGTCGGACCTATTGTCGGACCTTGCAGAAGCTCAGAGCTAGAGTCGGACCTTGCTAAAAAGGGTATTTTGGAAGAATTTCAGAACTTTTATCATCAAAGCCAATGTATTCAGTACAAGCCAATGTATTCAGCACACATAGGTCTCACAAAGTCATCGGTCGGCATGCCTACTACTGTTGCTGCTGCAGCTCCGGGTGGTCGAGGGTCACGCCCTAAAAAACATCCATGACCATCGTCTGAAGACGGCGATGGTCAAAAGATGTGGTGTCCGATCCACAAAATGGGCACCCACAATCTTGAATATTGCGGCGAGGTCCAACGTCTTATTGAGTGCAATAACAAGCGCCAAGAAGAAGCTCCTTTCCGTTAGCGGGAAGGAAAACAGAGGGTCGACGAAGCTCCAACTGATCCAGAGCTAGGCTTCCAGGACCCCAAGAAGGTCCTGAAGGCCGTCTACAACACTGTCGATGATGATTCTGACATCTCCGACAACGAGCGTCGGAAGACTCTCCATACGATATACGGAGGGTCATGGGATATTACCTCTCGGCGCATCCTCAAGACCATGCGTCAGGATATGGCTGTCAAAACTCCCACTACCAAGGCAGAACCCCATCGTAAGTGGATTGATACTCCCATCACCTTTGATGCTTCAGATTGCCCGAGAAACATGACCGGAGCTGGTGAACTGCTGTTGATGGTTTCTCCTACCATCAATAACGTCCAGCTCTATCATGTCTTCGTGGATGGAGGTGCGACGCTCAACCTCCTCAGCTATGAAGCGTTTGTGAAGATTCAGCTCAGGCTCTCGGACCTTCGTCCCTCACGTCCCGTCTCCGGAGTAGGTCCGGGAGCTATCTGAAAGTGCATCTAGGAATCCCTTGTGGGTTTTGGATGATTTATGACAAGCAAATGAGATCCTAACCACTTTTTTGAGATGAGCACAGGTTCTAATGAGAAAATGAGCAACGTGCCAAAAAGAAAGGAGAATGAGGAACAATGCGGAAAAGAGCTCAAAAAACAAGTGTAGTAGATCATTGTGTATGGAGTGTGTTAAGGAAACACACCCCAAGAGCTCAAGCACAAATAATCACACACATTGCACATATTTATACAGGACTGGACTAGTCCGACTGACCCCGGACTAGTCCGATATCTTTCTGCACAAGATCGGACAAGTCTGATATCACCACGGACTAGAATCGGACTAGAATCGGACTAGTCCTCCCCAGTGCGGACTAGTCTCCCAAACACTTCACAAGTTGCACAGAATCGGACAAGTCCGATCACACACCGGACTAGTCCGATATCTTTCTGATGTCAATCGGACAAGTCCGATATTAGCACGGACTAGTCCGAAGAAACCCTCTGACCTAAATCGGACAAGTCCTCCAAGTGCGGACTTGTTCCAAATTCACTTAGGGTTTCACATATCCGGACAAGTTCGATATCCATCGGAATAGTCTGAAGTTTTCCAGAAACAAAATCGGACAAGTCCGCTCGCAGCCGGACAAGTCCGATATTTCGGGACACCTAGGGTTTGCTAAACTCGGCACATCGAACTAGTCCGGTGTCCACCACAGACTAGTCCGATATTTCTAAACCCTAACGGTAACTTTTTATTTCATAATCACTCGACCCCCTGCACTGTCACACCTCCCAAGAGCCTAGAAAACACCTCTCTCCTTGAAATCAAACGTGAGAAAGATCAATCCCTTGAGGATACACTTTGGATCATTGAAGAGACACGGTTCATCACTCAATGAGCTCTTGGTTTGATTCCCTAACACACTCCTGTGGTTTTCATTGTGATCTTTTGAGTGTGTTCTTGGTGTTGTTCATATTGTAATCTTGGGGAGCCCTCAACGTGTGAGAAGGCCCCTTGAATTTGGTTATTTTCCCTTTGTGATTAGTGAAGAGGATTGGCCTTCGTGGCGATCCAACGAGGGTAGGGTTGGAGAAGACCCGGTCCTTTTGTGGACTCCTCAATGTGGACGTAGGTTGCCTCTGTGGGAACTGAACCACGGGATAAAATCATTGTGTTCTTTCTTTGCGCTCCTTGTTCTTACACTTCATATATATCTAGGGTTTTAATCAATCTTGTTCACTTTACATTGAAACTTTGAATATAAGATTAAATTGTGGTACATCCTAGTTCATAGTTGTTCAACACTTAAATTAAAAGTATATTTCCGCTGCTTACATCCTAGGATCAAGATAATCGATCAAATTTGATTAACCTAATCGGTAAACAACGGACTAGTCCGCACTCTACCAGACTAGTCTGATATCTCGAGATTTGATCTGGTTGTTAAGTGTTGCAGGTTCCGACAGAAATTCAAAAAGGCATATTCACCCCCCTCTATGCCATATTCAATTGGTATCAGAGCATGTTCTTCAAAAGGAGACTAATCGCTCGAAGAGACCATGTTGGACATGAAGGACGTACACAAGAGCAACAAGCAAGAAAAGTTTGAAGAAGAGAAGAACCAAAAATTGGAGAGGCTCCTCGAGGCCATTCAAGACTTCGATGATGACGATGAGGAGACACTGGAACTAAAGGCGCTTCTAAGGAAGAAAACTCTTTCCCAGGAAAAAGTAAAGATTGAAGATGAGAAGAAGAAGAAGGGGAGTAGTCACACCGACTACTCCCGATATCCTTTCAACTATGATCGTCTTAATTCTAGCAATTATCACTACTTATCGATTCCACTAGGAAAAGCCCCACACTTTGACTGCAATGACTACTCAATGTGGAGGCAAAACATGAAAATGCATTTGATTTCTCTCAATCTAAGTTTGTGGCACATAGTATGCACAGGAATAGATATCCCGGATGATGATGAGGAGCTCACACCTGGCCAAGAGCAAGCAATCCATCGAAATGCCCAAGCTGCTGCAGTCATCACCTCATCACTCAGTCGGGATGAATTCACAAAGGTGGATGGACTCGAGATCACAAAGGAGATATGGGATACGTTTCAAACCGCACATGAAGGCAATCATCATGTGCGAGAAGCAAATATCGAGATGATTGAAGGCGAGTTGGGAAGATTTACCATCGAAGAAGACGAGTCGCCACAAGACATGTACAACTGACTAAAGACGCTCATCAACAAGGTGCGAGCATACAGAAGCAAGAAGTGGAACGACCACGAGTTGGTGAAGCTCATTCTTAGAGTTTTCATGCCTCGCAATGTCCCCTTGTGCTCAATGATACGAGAAAGCCCCGAGTACAAGAAGATGACCTCAGATGAGTTACTTGGGAAAATCATCAACTTTGAGATGATGGAAAAGCAAGCCAAGCATGTTAAGGAGATTACCGATCTCACCTCGGCAAAGAAGAAAGGGGTCGCTTTGAAGTCCACTCTCAAGCCCTTGTCTAAAGAAGCTCGAGAAGCTCAATTAGAAGAAGATGGTGATGATGAGAGCAGTGACTTGGATGAATATGACATGATACTCTTCATGAAGAAATTCAAAAGAATGATGAAGAAAATACAAGGGGCTAAATCAAGTGAAGGGAAGCACAAGGAAAAATCAAGACCGAAGTTGAGGCGGACATGCTATAACTGTGGTGAGTATAGCCACTTTATAGTTGATTGCCCATATGAAGAGAACAAAAAGAAGACCAAGGAAACGAAGCCTCAACCCAAGAAATTCTTCAAGAAGAAGAAGCAAGCCGAACAAGCATATATAGGGAAAGAGTGGGACTCAAATGATGGGTCCTCATCCGAAGAAGAAGAAGAAATGGCTAGCATAGCCATCGAGAAGACATCCAAGAAGTCCACTCTCTTTCCTACTCTCAGAGCATGGAAGGGGAACGGCACTTGCCTCATGTAAAAGGAAGGTAAATGCAAGGTAACAACCAAACCCTCTTACGTACATTCCTATTCTAGTGATAGTGAAATTGCTAGTGATAATGAAGATATGCTCATCGGCTTAGACAAGAAAACAGCTGCAAAAATGAAATTTTTACTTGATCAACTTGTTGAGAAGGAGAAGTTGATAAACTGTCAAGAAGACATGATTATCTCCCAAAAGGAGGAATATGTTGAACTTGACAAGCTTCTAGAACTTGAAAAGGAGCGAAGCAAGTCACTAGAGCTTGAGTTAGCTTCAAGCAAAAAAGCTTGCTTGGAGTTAAGCGATTCAAATTCTACAATCAAGGATGAACTTGCTAACTAATCATGGTTAACAAGATCCTTGAAGTACAAGTTGAGTAACTCAAGCAAGGTGACCCTTCATCCTCTTCAATATCACCTTCTCAACCACTCAAAACTGAAGCTATAATTACTTGTTTATGTGGTAAAGTTGACACCAGCTTGAAAGACAAGTCAACCTCTACAAAGGACAAGCATCCCTCACAAAATGGCATATTTGACAAGGAGAAGATCAAATATGCACGTAGTGCATACTTGGTAACAAGACCTCCAAATGTCAAATATGGCATTGGTTACTCTTATGGTGAAAAGCAACATGTTAGAAGCCATAAGAATAACAAGGAGAGCATTGCCTTTGTAAAGGGAAGACCATCTCAATCTGGAAAGTCCAAAGTTAACACATCGAACACATATGATCACTGGATTAGTCCGATCTCCCAGACTAGTCCTGTATATAAACAACAACAGTTGCTTTTTAGAACCTTTGATGCATCTTATGTTTTAATGAGAAGTAATTTTGGTAAGATTTATGCACATTATGTTGGGCCACACCGTGGGAACACCAAGTCTCATGTGTGGGTGCCTAAATCCCTTGTGACTAACCTAAAAGGACCCAATCAAGCTTGGGTACCTAAAACCAAGGCATGATTTGTTTTTGTAGGCCTATTCCTCTGGTGGATCTAAATGGGTGCTAGACAGTGGCTCCACCAAACATATGACCAGAGAAAGAAGGATGTTCGTTGAGTATAAGAAAATGAGGATCCAAGCGAGAGCATCTATTTTGGAGACAATAGTCAAGGAAAGGTGCTTGGTACGAGTAAAATTGCCATATCATCTCAACATACTCTTTCTCATGTGCTACATGTTGATTCCTTAGATTATAACCTGGTTTCCATATCTCAATTATGTGACAAATGTTATAATTGCTTGTTCACTAATGAGGGTGTGACCGTCTCTAAAAGGAATGATGGTTCCATTGCATTCAAGGGTATGTTAAAGGGAAAGTTTTACCTTGTTGACTTCAACAAAGATAAAGCTGAAATCACACATGCTTGATTGCAAAGACCAACATGGGTTGGTTGTGGCATAGACGGCTAGCGCATGTTGGTATGAGGAATCTTCAAAAAATCCTCAAGGGCAATCACATCCGAAGTTTGAAGGATGTTATTTTTGAGAAAGACAGGCCTTGTAGCGTGTGCCAAACCGGGAAGCAAGTTGGAGCACCTCATCCCACTAAGAATGTCATGACTACAACAAGACCGCTCGAGCTACTCCACATGGACTTATTCAGTCCAATAAGCAACGGCGGTAACAAATATGGTTTAGTAGTTGTTGATGATTTTTCTCGCTTCACTTGGATTTTCTTTTTACATGATAAGGCAGAAACACAAGGAACACTCAAGAAGTTCTTCAAGAGAGCCAGAAATGAGTTTTCATCAACGGTCAAGAACATTCGAAGCGACAACAGCACAGAGTTCAAGAACACACAAGTTGAGGAATACCTAGATGAAGAAGGCATAAAGCATGAGTTTTCAACACCTTACTCCCCTCAACAAAACGGAGTTGACGAAAGGAAGAACCGAACCCTCATAGAGATGGCGAGAACAATGCTCGATGAGTACAAGACCTCAGATTGATTTTGGGTGGAAGCGGTTAACACCGCTTGCCACGCCATAAATCGACTTTATCTTCATCGACTACTCAAGAAGACATCCTATGAGCTACTCACCGATAACAAGCCTAATATTTAATACTTTTGAGTTTTCGATTCCAAATGCTATATTTTGAACAAGAAGCCTAGGACTTCAAAGTTCGCTTCGAAGTCCGATGAAGGTTTCTTGCTTGGTTATGATTTGAACTCTTACGCCTATCATTTCTTCAACAAGACCTCCGGGCTTGTTGAAGTGGCACGTGATGTAGTGTTCGATGAGAATAGTGGCTCCCAAAAGGAGCAAGTTGATTCATGCGTGCTAAATGGAGAAGAAGCTACTTACCAAGCATTTAGAATAATGGCATTGGGCGAAGTTCGACCACAAGAACCACCTCTACATATGCATGAGGAAGATGAACCAGAAGAGGAGGCCAACGATCAAGGGGGAGCTTCCATACAAGATCAACCCCAAGAAGACAAAAATGATCAACAAGTCAATGAAGACAACCATCTATGGGGAGAAGATGACCATGAAGAATCAAGACAGCAAGTGCCACACCCAAGAGTACACCAATGCGTCCAAAGGGATCACCCAATCGACAACATCATCGGTGACATCCAAAAGGGAGTAACTACTAGATCTCGCATATCTAACTTTTGTAAGCACTATTCATTTGTATCCTTTTTGGAACCATGCAGGGTTGAGGATGCACTGAAGGATCCGGATTGGGTAGTGGCCATGCAAGAAGAACTCAACAATTTCAAGCGGAACGAGGTGTGGGAACTAGTCGAAAGACCCAAATTCAACATCGTCGGCACCAAATGGATCTTCTGCAACAAACAAGACGAACACGGGGTGGTGACAAGGAACAAGGCACGACTTGTGGCCAAAGGGTATTCACAAGTCGAAGGTTTGGATTTCGATGAGACCTTTGCTCCCGTAGCTAGACTTGAGTCTATTAGAATATTACTTGCATATGCTACTCACCATGATTTCAAGCTCTATCAAATGGATGTGAAAAGCGCCTTCCTCAATGGACCAATCAAGGAGGAGGTGTATGTGGAGCAACCCCCGGATTTGAAGATGAAGAGTTCCCCGACCACGTATTTAAATTGCGTAAGGCTCTCTACGGCCTCAAGCAAGCTCCTAGAGCTTGGTATGAGTGCCTTAGAGATTTCTTAATTGAAAATGGTTTTAAGATTGGTAAAGTAGATTATACATTGTTTACAAAGAACTTTGACAATGATCTCTTTATTTGTCAGATTTATGTTGATGATATTATCTTTGGTTCAACTAACAAATCGTTTTGTGAAGAATTTAGTAAGATTATGACAGATAGGTTTCAGATGTCTATGATGGGAGAGCTAAAGTACTTCTTGGGATTCCAAGTGAGACAACAAAAGGAAGGGACGTTCATAAGCCAAACTAAGTACACTCAAGACATACTCAAGAAGTTTGGAATGGACAAGGCGAAGCCTATAAAGACTGCCATGGCAACGAATGGCCACTTGGATCTCAATGAAGATGGACCAAACGTCGATCAAAAGGTATATAGCTCCATGATTGGATCTCTACTCTACTTATGTGCATCTAGGCCAGACATTATGTTGAGTGTATGCTTATGTGCAAGGTTTCAAGCCAACCCAAAAGAGTGTCATTTGACAGCCGTTAAGAGAATCTTGCGGTATTTAGTTCATACACCCAACCTAGGCCTCTGATACCCCAAAGGTTCCAAATTCAATCTCATTGGTTACTCCGATGCAGATTATGCTGGATGCAAAGTAGATAGGGAAAGTACCTCTGGTACATGCCAATTCCTAGGAAGATCCCTAGTTTCTTGGTCCTCCAAGAAAAAAAACTCCATTGCCTGATCCAAGGCCGAAGTGGAGTATGTTGCAGCCGGGATTTATTGTGCACAACTCCTTTGGATGCGACAAACTCTAAGGGATTACGGTTACAATATGAATCATATTCCACTTCTTTGTTATAATGAGAGTGCCATTAAAATTGCCCATAATCCCGTTGACCATTTTAGGACCAAACACATAGACATCCGACATCATTTTTTGAGAGGCCATTCAATGAAGGGAGATATAGCCATTTCACATGTCAATACCGAAAAGCAACTAGCCGATATATTCACCAAGCCACTTGATGAAAAACGCTTTTGCGAACTCCGAAATGAACTAAATATCCTCGATGCTCAGAGTGTGGCTTGAAATCTTGTATACCTGATTGCTATCTTCAAAATTCATTGATTGTGCTGTGAAAATCATCTCTCTCAATTTTTCCGAACAACTATGTCAACTACTAGATCTTGGTGAATTATGATCATTGCTTGATTGTTGAATGCTTATTGATTATATTCATCAAGATTATTTGACTTGCTTTGCCTCTCTATTTTCTTATTATGTACCTTCAAATATATACGAATGGGCTAAGCATGTCTTCCCTAGTGACCACGGACTAGTCCGTGGTCGCCCAGACTAGTCTGCCCGTGCAAACTAGTCCGCAGTGTGACGGTTAGGCCGGACTAGTCTGACAGACCACAGACTAGTCCGATATAGTCTCTGGAAAAGTTCGGACTAGTCCGATCATTTTCGGACCTGTCCTATTTTTCGTGTCATAACCCTAGCCGCCGCCAAACCCTAATCTTTCTCACCCCACACTTGCCTCAAGCTTTCTCTCCCCGCGCTCGAGCTCCCCAAGGCGATTCCTTGATTCCTCCATCAAAACTTCGCAAGTTTGGGTGGAAATTGACCTTCTTCGCGTAGGTATTGAAGACCACGGACTTGTACGCTCCTTCAACCCCTAAATCTCCGAGAATCAAGCAATTTCGGTAAAACTTCCTCCCAAACCCTATAAATTTCTATTTCCTTTGTTTATGATCAACTAGCTTGGTTTCTTCCACCATATACATGATTCCTTGGTGTATTTCATTGATTATAAGCTAGTTGTGCATTAGGAATCATCATTTGTCTCATATTTAGGGTTCTAGAGGTTGAATACTGGACTAGTCCGGTCCATGTACGGACAAGTCCGGTCAACCGGACTAGTCCGTGCCTGCACACCGAACTAGTCCGATTTTTCTAAACTCAACCGTAACTTCTTATTTCCTCAATGCAATTCTTTGTCATCTATTCTCATCAATGCCTTGTGAAATCTATTCTCAGGACAATGTCGAGCACCAACGACGAAATCTCTGATTTTAATGCCGAGATGGACCGTGAAGCCGTGCTTCGGTCCTCGACAGGCCTAAGCAAGAAGCTCCAAGAGCGCGCATCCGAGCCGGCTCCTTCCCCTCCCCAAGCTCGAAGGAAGGTGCTCGCGAAGAAGCCAGCCTCCAAGGCTTCTGCTGGATGTGTCCCTCGCCAAGCAAAGGGCAAGGGCAAAGGGATTGCGATGGGCCCGATTGGCCCCCTAATGTTGTCAGCTCCAAGGGAAGGGGCCCGGGATCCCGTGAAGGAAAGATTCAATGGCAATGGCAGCGACACGGCTGCAAAGTTCCGAAATGTGGATTGCTACAACCGTCCCAAGCAAGCTGTTGATGGGAGGTTTTGAAGTAATTTTCATGCAGATTTCTACAAGACCGTCTATCTCCCAATGAAGATGCCCGTGGTGCGTAGCCAATGGATCGATTGGGCGCATTTTGAGAAGAATGGCTGCTCACCGTTTGTTGAGGTGGTCGAGGCTATTGAGAGGCATGGACTTAAGGACCTCTTCGCCTTCAAGAACAATTGGAATGATGAGGTTGTCGCGCAGTTCTATGCGACGTGCCACTTTGCTAGTGATGAGGAAGAAAGGGTGACTTTGATTACTCACGGATCCAAGTACACCATCACTTATGAAGAGTTTGCAAGATTGCTGCATCTTGACACCTCGAGCAATGACAATGTGATCATCCACAACATTGGTGTCATTGAGAAGGATAGGATGAAGTTCCTCTATGAACCCAACTCAAAGTTCAATCCTCCTTCCATGAAGAACATGAAGCCTTTCTTTGTTGTGTTGAACAGGGTCCTTAGGAAGACCATTGCTCCCAAGTACGGGGATGCAGGGAGTGTGCAGGGATACCTCAAGACCTTGATGAAGGTCATAAGCAAAGACAGGTGAAAGCATCTAGGCCCCCATGAGGTATGGTTTCGGTGATTAATGACAACCATTGGATTTTACTAATGAATTTGTGGATACAAGGTCTCCCATATCACTCAATCAAATGAAATCTATATAAATATGAACATCATCTACTGATCATTGGACATAATTGGAGACCCCTAAATAATCATTTGATGAGATCAATCAATGTTATGAAGATTAGAAGTAAAAGCTCATATGTCAAACTATTCAACCATAATTGACAGCACTCAATGCTTGATAATCATCAGAAGAATATTTACAACAAGTGTCTAAGAGGTCAATCGAGAAAATTCCAAAAGAATCACTTGGAACAACTCGAAGCAAACAAAATCAACTCACCGGATCAACCGATGTTTCCAGAAAACAACACATCGGTCGAGTTGGTTCAGCAGAAGAAGAAGACCTTAGAACCAAGTACTCACCGGATCATCCGATGTCAAAGGACATGTTACATCGGTCCATCAGTGCAGTAAGCAATATCCCTGGATCAAGTGTAACATCGGATCCTCCGATGTACAACAATATACACATCGGTCAATCACTCCAGTAAGCATCAAGTCTGAACCAATTCTGGAGGAAGTGCCACCGGATCATCCGATGAGAAGACAAGTGCAACATCGGTCTAACAACGGTCATATCTGACACAATGGCATCATCTAATTTGGATTTGACCGATGATAACTGAAGGGGAGACATCGGATCATCCGGTGTTCGCAGAACAGTGATGTCAGCCTACTTTTCCAACGGCTATTTCGTGGAGGCTGGCTATTTATACCCCTTCAACCAGTCTATTCGACAAGTCTTGACTACCAGACATACTCTACACATTCTCAAGCATTCAAGACGTTGAGCTACCACTTCTAGATCATCTACACCACTTACACACCAAGAGATAGGCTAGAACTAGCTAGAGATAGTGCTTGTGTGCTTCCATTCTTGGTGATTGGAATCTCTAGTGTAGTGAGAGCTGTAAGGGAGTGTCCCTTGGTGATTGTAATTGAGAGAAACTTCCAGAGCTTGCCAAGACGGTTGTGGAAGCCCGGAGGATCCAAGTTGTACAAGGCTTGAGCTTCACCTTGCCGAGGTTGGCAAACGGAGAAGTATAGTGAAGATCCCTAGTCTCGGTGACTTAGGTGTGGCTATACCCTTTGGTGGGTGCCACAACGTGGATGTAGGAAGATCTTGACGATCTTGCCGAACCATGGGATAAACCCTCGTGTCTCCTCGGGAGTTTGCATTCTCTTCCTCTCACCCTACACTTATGTATCTCATATACCGCAAAGTTATTATTCACTTGAATGCATAGGTTGTTCGCATAGGGAATTGGGCTTTTAGTAATTAAGTTTTATTGCTTTAAATTTTTGAAAAGAAGCCCAATTCACCCCCCTCTTGGGCATTCGATCCTTACAATTGGTATCAGAGCAAGGTTGCTCATTGGATTATTCTAGCTTCACTGCTAGAGAGCTAAAATGGCCAAGATTGGGGGTTCGATTCCTATCTTCGAGGGCAAGAACTTTGCCTATTGGAAAGCACGCATGCGTTCTTATCTAGAGGCTATTGCTCCCGAAGTATGGGAAGCGACCCACGCTGGGTTTGGTGAGCACAATTATGTTGGTGATCAAATTAAGTGGGATGCTAAAGCTAGGAATGCAATTTCTGAATGCATTAGTCAAGATGTGATTGCTAGGATTGCTAGTAAAGAAAAGGCTTGTGAAATTTGGGCTTGCTTGATAGAAATTCATGAGGGTTCTTCTCGTGTCAAAGAACTAAAATATCACATGCTTAAAGCCAAATATGATGAGTTTAAAATGCTACCTCATGGAAATGTCAATGAAATGTTCTCTCGCTTGAATGTGCTTATTGAAGAAATTAATGCTCTTGACATTACTTCTCTTGGCAAGGGACTCATCAACCGCATGATTCTCATGCTCCTTCCTAAGCCAAAATACAACATCATCAACTCCATGCTTCAAAAAGAATCTCTTGACCATATTGAAGTTTCAGAACTTATTGGAGAGATTCACGCTCATGAGATGAGTGTACTTGGGATGATGGAGCAATCATCTTCAAAGACAATTGCCCTAAAGGCCTCCACCAAGAAAACAAGTCTCAAGAAGAAGAAGGTGGTTGAGCCCAGCTCAAGTGAAGAAGAGCAAGCATCAAGTGAAGATGACGATGATGAGCTTGCGTTGATGATGAGAAAGTTCTCTCACTTGAACTCCAAGATTGCCAAGAAGGGATACACCTTTGATCCCAAGAAGAAAGCGTTACTACTAAGGAGAGACGACCACAAGACTTGCTACAATTGTGGTGATCAAGGCCACATCTCCTATGATTGTCCAAAACTGGACAAAAGAAGAGAGAACCACAAGAGCAAGCATTGCAAGCTTGAAGATAGTGAAGATGATGAAGAAGAGGTCAAACCCAAACCAAGATCCTTTGGGAAGAAGAAACATGACAAGGGCAAGAAGGCAAAGCTCTTCCCAAAGAAGAGAAATGGTCCACAAAAGGTGTTCATGTGTGAGGCAAATGAATGGGTCACCGACGAAGAATTAAGTGATGAAGAGAGTGAAGCGGAAGAAGAAAGTTTGGCCGGCCTTGCCATTGCCAACAATGATGACTCACCTCTTCATCCACCACCCATGTGCCTCATGGTTAAAGGTAACACCAAGGTATGTGAAGATTCTAGCGATGATGAGCTTTCCCCCGATGATTTAACTTCATTAATAAATGAATATCACACTATCATTAAGAGGGAAAAGAGTAAGGTTAAGGCTCTTGAAGAAACTCGTGCTAAGCTTGAGAGTGCTAACCTTGATTTGCTTGACAAGTATGAAAGCATACTTAAAGAGCATGACATGCTCAAATCCCATGTCAAGCAAGTTGAGGAGGATAAGGCTCAAATCAAGCTATATCATCATGAGCTTGACTTAGCCCACCAAGCACTCTTGGGAAAGCACAATGAGTTGATCCAAGAGCATCAAATACTTAACCTTGCTCATGAAGCGCTTGATCAAGAATTGAAAAATATAAAGAAACAAACTCTTAATGATAAGGTATCCATTACTTCTCATGCCACTAATGTCTTGCACAAGTCTTTGCCTTTGAAAGAGAACACTAGGGAGAAGGACTTGTTGGAAGAAATTGAGAGTCTCCGTACTAGTGTGGCTAGACTATCAAAAGGAGAAGTCAAGCACAAGGAAATCCTCTTCCAACAAGCAAAGGCCTTCAACAAGAGATGACTTGGATCCTTCCCGATGCCTAACAAAGGAAAGGTGCCCTCGCCAGAGCTTAGAACAAGCTTCATCAAGGAAGTTGGTTCTTATTGCCAACATTGTGAGGTCACCGGTCACCATACAAGGGAGTGTCCTCTTCCTAACCGGCCTTCTCCAAAATTGCCCATTAACTACAAATCTACTTTCAATGATCATTATTATCTCTTGAGTAAAGTAGATGGCAAGGTGAAGGCAAGATTCATTGGCAAGGATATGAAGGGCATGAAGGGGAAGCTCCCCAAGCAACTTTGGGTCCCAAAGACACTTGTATCACACATACAAGGACCTAAGTTGGCTTGGGTGCCTAAAGTTAAAAACTGAATTCATGTGTGTAGGTGAACTACAAAGCCGGAGGAAAGCATTGGGTACTCGATAGCGGGTGCACTCAACATATGACCGGCAATGATGGTATGTTCACCACCATAGAAAACCCCGGCAATCATGAATAAGTCATCTTTTGTGATAACTCTAAGGGCAAGGTAATTGGGTTAGGTAAAATTGCTATTTCAAATGATTTATCTATTTCCAATGTATTGTACGTTAAGTCACTTAGTTTTAATTTACTTTCTATTGCTCAATTATGTGATCTTGGACTAACGTGCACCTTTAGCAAAAATGATGTTGTTGTGAGTAGTGAAACAAACCAAGAACTAATCTTCAAAGGATTTCGGCATGGACATCTCTACCTAGTAGACTTCTCCAACAAGGATGCTAGCTTGACCACTTGTCTTTTCACTAAGACGAGTTTGGGTTGGCTATGGCATCGACGCATAGCGCACATTGGGATGAGCAAGATAAAGAAGTCATTCAAGTTTGGGATGGTGATCGGTGTGAAGGATGTCACATTTGAGAAGAACAAGCTTTGTAGCGCTTGTCAAGCCGGGAAGCAAGTTGCTTCACACCACCCAATGAAGACAATGGTGTCAACCTCCAAGCCACTTGAGCTACTTCACATGGACCTCTTCGGACCGTCCACATATCAAAGTCTTGGCGGTAACCTCTATTGTCTTGTTATAGTTGATGATTTCTCTCGCTATTCTTGGACTTTATTTCTAGGTGACAAGAGTGAAACTCCGGAAGTGTTCAAGACCTTCGCCAACCGTGCTCAAAGGGAATTTCAACTTCCCATCATCAAGGTCCGGAGTGACAATGGCACCAAATTCAAGAACTATAACATAGGGAAGTGGTGTGACTGTGAAGGCGTGAAGCGTGAGTTTTCGGCTACATACACTCTTCAACAAAATGGTGTTGTTGAAAGGAAGAACAAGACTCTCATCACTATTGTGCGAGCAATGCTTGATGACTATGGCACGTCCGAGAAGTTTTGGGCCGAAGCAATCAACACGGCGTGCCATGCCGCAAATAGGGTCTACCTTCATCGACTAGTTCAAAAGACCCCATACGAACTTCTCATTGGGAGAAAGCCCAACATCTCCTATTTCCGAGTCTTCAGGTGCAAGTGCTACATCTACCACAAGAAATGGCTCGGTAAGTTTGAAAGAAGATGTGATGTTGGTATATTTCTTGGTTATGCATCAAACTCAAAAGCATATCGAGTATTCAACCAAACCTCCGGTTTAGTTGAGGAAAGTTGTGATGTTGAGTTTGATGAAACTAATGGCTCCCAAGAGGAGAGTTTTGGTCATGATGAAATAGATGATGATCCTCTACGAGAAGCTATGAAGAATATGACCATTGGAGACATCAAGCCTAAAGTTGAGGAGAGCCATGATCAAGGGGGAGCTTCAAGTTCCAACATCAACACATCTATGGCGCCTCAAGTTGACGAAGAAGAGAAGGATGATCCATTGCCGACTCAAGATTCACAAGCCACACAACATCAAGAAGAAGAAGATGTCCATGATCAAGTCCAACCACAAGATGAGCAACACGCATCACCACCGCCAAGTGCTTCACAACCACTTATGAGGCATGGACGCATCTCCAAGGCGCATCCGATGGACCAAATTATCAGAAGTCCGTCAAGGGGAGTAAGTACACGTTCTCGCCATTTCGCTTCGTTTTGTGAGCACTACTCATTTGTTTCATGTGTAGAACCCACTCACATTGAGGAAGCACTCCAAGATCCAAATTGGGTGATGGCCATGCAAGAAGAACTTAACAACTTCATCCGCAATGAAGTTTGGGTGTTGGAGGAGTGACCCAAGGACAAAAATGTCATCGGAACAAAGTGGGTGTACCGCAACAAACAAGACGAGAACGGCGTGGTGGTATGCAACAAGGCAAGACTTGTGGCCAAGGGGTTCTCGCAAGTTGAAGGACTAGACTTTGGGGAGACATTTGCTCCGGTCTCTCGGTTAGAAGCCATCCGTATACTTCTTGCCTTTGCATCACATCATAACATAGAGCTTTATCAAATGGATGTGAAAAGTGCATTTCTTAATGGTTATATTAATGAGCTTGTCTATGTTGAAGAACCTCCCGGGTTTGAAGATCCGAGGAATCCTAATCATGTGTTTAGATTGCACAAGGCGCTCTACAGGCTCAAGCAAGCACCTAGGGCGTGGTATGAACGACTACGGAATTTCTTGATCATGCAAGGATTCAAGATCGGGAGGGTGGACACTACTCTCTTCACCAAAGACATCAACGGGGAATTATTTATTTGTCAAATTTATGTTGATGATATTATTTTTGGTTCAACTAACGAAGCTCTTAGCCATGAGTTTGGCAAAATGATGTCTAGGGAATTGGAGATGTCGATGATTGGAGAGCTCAACTTCTTCCTTGGATTCCAAATCAAGCAACTTCAAGAGGGGACCTTCGTCTATCAAGAGAAGTATACCAAGGACCTCTTGAAGAAATTTGAGATGGGAGATTGTAGCTCAAGAAGCACTCCAATGGCAACAAATTGTCATCTCGACGCGGATAAGGACGGTAAACCTATTGATCAATCTAACTACCATTCTATGATTGGTTCATTGCTTTATCTTACCACATCTAGGACCGATATCATGTTTAGTGTATGCTTGTGTGCTCGCTTTCAAGCGGCACCTAAAGAATCGCATTGGAAGGTGGTCTTTAGGATACTTAGGTATCTTAAGCATACCCCTAGTGTGGGCTTGTGGTACCCTAAAGGTGCAAAATTCCATCTCTTGGGATACTTGGATTCGGACTTTGCCAGATGCCGGGTGGATCGCAAGAGTACCTCCGGTGGGTGCCACTTGCTTGGGCGTTCCCTAGTATCTTGGTCTAGCAAGAAGCAAAATTCCGTCGCTTTGTCCACGGCGGAAGCGGAATATATTGCGGCCGGTGCATGTTGTGCCCAAATTCTTTATATGAAGCAAACCCTTTTGGACTTTGGTATTAAACTTGGTTGTGTGCCTCTCCTTTGTGACAATGAAAGTGCGGTTAAGGTAGCTAAAAACCCCGTTCAACACTCCCGCACTAAGCACATTGATATTCGCCATCATTTCTTGAGGGACCATGAAGCTAAGGGAGACATCTCATTGCGAGGTGTTAGGTCTGAAGAACAATTGACGGATATCTTCACTAAACCACTTGATGAGAAAAGTTTTTCTAGACTAAGAAGTGAATTAAATGTGCTAGATGCATCAAACGTCATGTAAGTTGCCATAATCATGTAAGAATGCATCTCATATGGGTCTTTTCTAACTTTCAAAGTATAGGGGTGAGCAAGGGTCAGCTTGGGATGGAGGTTCTTTTGGGTTTTCCCAAGGCTTGGAGAGTGGCTCTCCCTGAAGAAGCCTTTGAAAGGTTCAAATTTGGCAAGATAGACTTACTTTTATCTTGCATGATGCCTGCCATATAGACTTGCACTCATATTTAAATTTCCTGCACTATAAATTATTTGGCATTGCATACGGTAGATTGTCACAAAGGGCAACCCACCTCTTGAGAAAGAGACTTGTTTGAAATGCAATATCTCAACTCATATGATGTGGGAAGAACAAAATTTTAGGTGCGTTAATGCCTAAAGGAACATGCTTTCAAGAGATAGAAGGCTTCATCCTCTAGCTCACAAAGCGTGGGCCTTACATTTTTATTTGGATAATTTCCTCCCTATTTTCTTCGGTGTTCTATTTGCTTTAAGGCTTAACCAAGTCATTGGCAATTAGTATTTTTGAGGGGTAAGGGGTTGCCCAAAAAGTCCCGAGACATGTGTTTCTCATTGTTTGTTTGTTTGGTCAAAGGACATATATGGGATGTTGCTGTTTTGTAGTCATCGGATTATCCGATGCTTAGGCCAGACCATCATCGGATCAGTTTGTGTTCAATTTTCCAAGAGTCAGTTCAGTCAGTAAGACAAATCAACCGACGAGTTCAAACTGAGAAACATCGGTGCATCCGATGTTCACATTTCTGGAGTTGTGCTAAATTCCACTGATGCAAATCCTTTCCACGTCGGTCCATCTGGTGTCAATGGTACCTTTTGAAATACCCTTACTGTACCATTCGACCGATGCTTCAATCTTCTAACATCGGTTCATCCGGTGTTAAATTTTGAGCTAGGGTTTGGGCCCCACTTTTTAAACGCGTCGCTCCACCTTCCTTTCTCTCTCCCAAACCCCGACTCCACCTCTCCCGTTCCTCACCTCCGCCGCCGCTGCTCCGCTCGCCCTGCCGCCACCGCCGTCCTCCGGCCACCACCGCCTCAGCGCCGCCACCGCCACACCGCCGCATCAGCACCACCGCCGCCTCTGCTCCACCCTAGCGCCACCGCTGTCGCCATTCCGTGCGCCCGACATCGTCAATCCACGACCTCAACCTCTCACTTGTCTCATTGCAATGGGTCGTGACAAGAAAGGAAAGGGCAAGGCCATTGCGGAGCTGGCCGTAAAGAAGCAAAAGCTGTCGAAAGAAGAAAAGAAGGCTTTGATGGCCGCTCGCGCCGCCGAGGAGCGAGAGCGTGGCCGAGGAGGGTCATTGAGGATCCGCGAGGCTCGTCAGAGGCAGCCTCCCGTGCCAGATGAGTCCTAGGAAGAAGAAGAGCCAGAAGTGCCGCTTGTTCGCCGGCGCTTAGCCAGGACCCATGGGGGTCATTCCGTGGCAGTACCACGACCGAGACCGTCAGCCGCTGATCTTCGATAGGACAGGGCGGCCCAGAGAGCCGTCTGTAAGATGGACACCAACGTCCGTGTTGGTGAAGGTGTCCGGCTGACGGATGACAGAAAATTGAAGGCCAAGCAGCTCAGAAGACTCAGATGGAGCATCTTGCTTGAGGAGTGGTTCCCGCAGCCCAGAGAGGCCCTTGTGGATAGCCGCTTTTGGACTTTGACACAGGCGTCGTTGTACGAGACGTACAGACATCAGGGCCATAAGATCTTCCAGCACAACTTCTTGGACTGGGATCATCTTGCACTGGCAGCCGAGACGGAGATACGACCCTACTTTGAGAGATATAGAGGGCTGGTGGAGCTGATGTCCTACGAAAGGAGTGCCTACGTGGAGGACTGGGTCCGTGTTTTCTACGCCACACTCTACGTCTCTGAGGGCCGCGGATCCATAGACTTCATGTTCATGGGCCAGCACCATCACTTGACGGGACAGACTTTGGGACAGCTTCTAGGAGTGGATCTCCATGACACTTGTCTGCACGAGAGGGTGTATGGACAGGTTGACCCGCTGAGGAGGCCGCTCACTGGAGGAGTGGCACCACCACTGGAGGAGATACGCTCACTGTTTGCTCAACCCTTCTCTCCAGACCAGCCGAGGGTACCGGCACTGCTCACTCCAGCTGCGCGCACTGTGCACCTCGCCTTGCGCCGCACACTTTTGCCGAGGTCCGGATACCTTGAGGGGTTCACCAGCTTGCAGCAGACTCTCCTGTTCTACATCATGAACGGGATGGAGTTCGATATTGTGGACATTCTCCTATGTGAGATGGAGGACGTGATCACTGATGGAGTTGGGATGATGAGACAGCTCGTATTTGGTCACTGGATCAGCTACTTGCTCTACATGGTTGCTCCAGAGGGGTCCGCCGTGCGTGACAGTTTTACTGACGAGAGTGTCACATGGTTCAGCCACTACCTTGCTCCAGCTCCTCGAGATCGCCGCCTTGGTCGTCCCGTTGAGCGTCAGGTCCGTGCTCGTCTATCTGAGGAGGATTGGTCAGACCTTGAGAAGGAAGATGAGAGACTGGATCAGGCAGGGGCTCAGGGTGAGGACCTTCAGCACATTTGGTCCGAGAGTGACACAGATGACAGCGTTGAGGAGTACTTCCCACCTCCTCCCTCACCCAGGCAGAACGACGCGAAGGCTGGAGGCTCGGTTGTGCCCCCTCCTACTCCACCTCCCGTCTCAGAGGCACAGGTCTCTCAGCCGTTCGAGCTTACTTCACTACTACAGCAGATGGGTGAGCAGCAGCGCCTGGACCGGCTTGCAGCTGAGCAGGCCCGAGCTGAGCAGGACACGAGTCTCTTAGAGCTCCAGTAGCAGCATCAGGAGATACAGTGCCAGATCGCCCACGAGAGGCGAGAGGACACTGACAGGCTGACTGGGCTGATAGACCAGATGCACCAGCGCTCCCTCGACCAGCAGCAGCAGACGCAGCAGGCGATGATGGGCATCCTGGGGTTGATCACCAACCTCTATACACAGACCGGGATTGCCCTACCATCGCAGCTTCCGGGCTTTGCTCCAGCCCCACCTGTTCTGGCTCCAGCTGCAGCACCAGTGCCGACCACGCCGATCTCGACGATCAGCATGTCCCCACTGCTTGCTCCGGATGCCCCTATCCACTCTCCGTTGCCGGCCACGACGCTTTTCCAGCAGACGCCGGCGTCCGTTGTCAGTGCCCCTCTTCCTGCAGTCCAGACTCAGCAGGCACCGACAGCGGCTCCTACAGCTCCCTCCACGTCTACTCCAGCCTCAGCCGCAGCAGCAGGCACCAGCTCTGACGACAGCACCCCCGACGGTGACCAGTTCATCATCGCTCCGAGCACTCAGGGTTCTTAGGCACTCGGATTCCTTTTTGGTGTCTTGATGCCAAAGGGGGAGAAGAGTTAGAGAAGAGTCAGGGGAGGATAGCTCAGTCTCAGGGAGAGTCCTAGCTGTAGGGGGAGTCTCTATCTATATCTTTTGTAATTTGGTGTTTTTGCTACTCATTTGCTATTCAATTAGTATTCATGTGCCACTTATTCTCTTGAGTTATTGATCGATTGAGCTTTCGCGTTATTAATCTCTTTTGAGTCTTCAAGTTTAATATGCCATATCTTGTACTCATTGCATATCTTCTTGAGTATTGTAGGATCGAAGAGCACGTGAAAAGCTACCAGAGGGGGGTGAATGGTATATTTAAAAATCTTACGCAGCGGAAACAATTAAACCCCAAACCCTTTTGGCAGAAAAACGATTTGTTAAAGAAATCGTGTGTGAGACTAATCTAAACGTGTTTCACCGTGACAAAAGTGATAGATATCAGAGAGAATCAAGTCACGAAGACAACACAAAAAGAATCACTCAAATCCGTCAAGAAAAACTCAAGTTATGATCGAAAGATCAAACAATGGTCAATCTGCCCTACCCGAAAAAAACACAGTTCTGGAACGCTGCAAAGAAACTCGTGTATATCATAGACCACAAATCCAATGACCGTGAAATTTTGACAGATGATAGACAATCAAGTTTAGAAGACAAACCAAAAAGAATCACGTCCATTGGATCTATAAAACTCGAGTTATGATAAAACCACCGACAAAAGGTAGTGCTGTCCAGAAACTCGACGAGTAAAACTTGTCTGGAACAAGTCGGACGAACAAGGCACAAAAGTTCCTTCAAACTACGAATTTTATTCAATAGAACACAAGAGGAACACCCCCAAAGTCGTGCACCACGAGCTCTGGGCTCCCTTGCTTATATAACCAGCCCTTAGGCCAACCCAATATCAACTAGGACTCCAATCCTACTCAGATCACAAATCGTAACTTTCCATAACTGCTCAAGATTCTTCTATACGCAGATAGAGGCAATCTTAAGACTTCCAAACACCTTAGGAACGTATCCCACATTCCTAAACAACTCAAATTCGTGACCCACACGAAATACTATCATAACCAACTCAAATCTTTCCATATTTGAGTCAAACCCAACTCAGCCGCATCCTGAGTCCATAACCTAGTCGGTTGGACCTTTCCGACCAATTCTTTACGTCCACATCTCTTCATCACGCCTCGGAACCATGCAGCCACGTCCATGCACTCCTTGCACACATGGAAACATCTTCCAACGACATCCACGATATCTTCACATGCATTGTTCTTGATTCAATCACGCTGTGCAACCTCCTGATCAGCTCAACCACAATTCCTCTTGAATTTGGTTGTTGGAACCTCATCTCCTCCCTGAGACTAGTCCAATGGATCCCGTCACCAGCCATGTATTGAACTCAAGCAACACCTGCACATGAATAAACAACAAATCCATACGAGCCTAAGTCCTCGACTTGACTCAAGTTAGTTCCGAACACAACACCCTACGTGAGAACCTCACATAAGCATGTTGCAAAACCACAGTAACACGATATCATCCATATCAACCAAAACGCACCAAAAACATAGCAAATGAATACCAAGAAATCTTTCCAACAATGTAAAGCAAGTACGAAACATTGCAAACGAAAAGCAGAAGCACCACGGTCAAGTTCCGGACCTTGCCAGAGCAACCCAGAGCTTGAGCCTTAGCGTACCAAAACTAGTAGAGTAAAGCACCCGCCGGAGCTTACCAAAAACTAGTAGAGTAAAGCACCCGCCGGAGCTTACCAAAAACTAGCAGGACCTAGCGCCGGAATTTACCAGAACTAGTCGGAACTAGTAAACCCAAAAGCCGGAGCTAGAAAAATCAACTCGGAGCTTACCAAAAACATGTCGGAGCTATCAAAGACATGACGGAGCTAAAGATAAAACTTCACCAGAGCTGACCAAAGCTAGTCGGACCTAGCATCGAACATAACCGGAGCTACAGTCGGACCTTGATAAAAAGGTGTTTTGGTGATATTCAAAACTTTTATCATCAAGGCCAAGTGTATTCACGACAAACCAATGTATTCAGCACACATAGGTCTCACAATCTCCCCCTTGATGAATGCATTGGCAACACCACTTAAAATCCGTACATTGGCTTATTCTCATTAAAAGTTTTGAAGACAATTTCTCCCCTTTTTGTAAATTGGAAATAAAATGAGAAGAAAAAATATCCCATATTATCTCTCCCCCTTTATTATCTCTCCTTATGCACATATTATCTTTCTCTTCATGCTTATCTCTCCCCCTTTGACAATGTATTCAGCAAGTCATGAACATATAAACAAATTATCTCTCCCTCTTTAGTTGTTATGAGCCTATTATAACATATACATATAAACAAAGCTCATCCAAGTCATACTATCAATTAACTTACACTATCACATCAATGAGATACATAAAGTAGTGTAAGCCATGCTAGAGATCATATGTGATTTTCAATTTAAGCAAGTCATGATCTCACAAACTTAACTATTTCAAAACCTGAAGGCATGACACTAGTTGCTGCATTTTATTATTTTTCAAAGCATAAATTTAGATCATATGATATTTGCAAGAGATTATATGCGCATCTGCCTTATTCTAACCAACCAAGCGAAGCCTATGTCATTTGACAATCAGAAGCTTAAGGACATGGTTTTAGTCATACACAACTTCTTCCAAGTTCATATCTAAGTGCAATGATAAGCCATCTCAAAAAAAAAGAAGTGCGATGCATGCATATTCTCTTGATCTTTTCTCAATTTATATTTGTTCAGAAAAACTCAAACATGTGAGTTGATTACTTGATTAATTCTTTATGATTAAAAGCACTTGTGAACATGTAACAAGTTCAAAACAGCAAGAAAGTTCGACCATGACCAGTTTTAGTGTAAGTAATTATTCCAATTACTAGACATCGCAAAAACTACAAAATGTATAACACGAGTAATGTAGTAAGAACTTTCAGCATGTAAAAGGAATCACAGAGTCATATATGTTTGAAATACTATGCTCATATTATTTTAATTTCAGATTCACACAAAGACTTCCCAAGTTTCAAAAACTCCCCCTCAATTTAAGCCATGAGGATGCATAACCCCTATTTCACTACGAATGTAACAAAAACGAGTGAAATCCAAAGGTTTTGTAAAAATGTCAGCCAATTGTTGTTCGGTATCTACATGGTGAAGTACAATGTTTCCTTTTTCAACATTATCTCGGAGAAAGTGATACCTAATGTCAATGTGCTTAGTTCTAGAATGTTGCACGGGGTTCTTAGCAATGCAAATGGCACTAGTGTTATCACAGAATAGTGGAACACTATCTAGATCAACCTCATAGTCCTTACGTGTTTGAACAATCCAAAGAATTTGTGAGCAAGCACTAGCAGCAGCTACATATTCAGATTCGGCTGTGGATTGTGCAACTGAATTTTGTTTTCTAGAGGACCAAGCAATAAGAGAATTACCAAGAAAATGACAAGCACCGGAAGTACTTTTCCTATCAATCCTACAACCCCCAAAATCAGCATCCGAAAAAGCTTTCAAAGTAACGGTTGAGGAAGAAGGAAGAAAAATGCCAAATTCTTGGGTTCCATGTAAGTACCTGAGAATCCTTTTGACGGCTTGACGATGTGAAACAAGTGGGGAAGCTTGAAACCGTGCACAAAGACATACGCTAAATTGTATGTCCAGTCTTGATACCGTGAGGTACAAAAGTGATCCGATCATGCTTCTATATTCTTTTTGATTCACAGATTCACCATCTTCATCAATTTCAAGTGTTGTTGCTGTTCCCATTGGTGTCCGAAGAGGCTTGCTTTTGTCCATGTTGAAGCGCCTTAGGAGGTCTTTGGTATACTTCGTTTGATGCACAAAGGTACCCTCCTTGGTTTGCTTGATTTGACAGTACCCATCATACTCATTTCAAATTCGGAACTCATCATTGCTGAAAACTTGGACACAAGATCATGAGAAGCACAACCAAAGATAATATCATCCACATAATTTTGAACGAATAATGAGTCATTGCCATGTTTGAGCACAAAAAGAGTTTTATCAACCTTGCCCATGGTAAACCCCTTTTCAAGTAAGAATGTTTTTAGCCTATCATACCATGCTCTAGGGGCTTGTTTGAGACCGTATAAGGCTTTGGACAGTTTGTAAACATGATTAGGAAAATCTGAATTTTCAAAACCCGGTGGTTGTTTGACATAAACCTCCTCATCTATGTAGCCATTAAGAAAAGCACTTTTAACATCCATTTGATATATCTTAAAACCTTTAGATGCTGCAAAAGCTAACAAAATTCTTATGGCTTCTAATCTAGCGACAGGAGCAAAAGTTTCATCAAAATCTAGACCTTCAACTTGAGTGAAACCTTGAGCAACCAACCTAGCCTTATTCCTAACCACAACCCCATCCTCACTTTGTTTATTTTTAAATACCCATTTAGTTCCAATTAAAGTGTGACCTTGAGGTGGAGGTACAAGTTTCCAAACATTATTTCTTTCAAAATTTTCTAACTCTTCTTGCATGGCAATAATCCAAGATTCGTTAGTGAGTGCGTGTGATATATCTTTGGGTTCAAAAGAAGCAACAAAAGCAGAATGAGCATGAGAGTTTGGATCGCAAAACCTAAACTGTGTGACTCGTTCGTGCAAGCTTCCAATCATCTGTTGTGGGGGATGATATTTGTAAAAACGTAGTGGAACATATGTCTCACAAGCTTCTTCTTCATTAGGTTCATCGTAAATTGATGAGCTTGTGACTTGTGGACAATCAGGACCAGCATAGGTGATAGCCGGAGCTTGTTCAATGTTCGGAGCTGGACACGTGTCAACTTTGGAACTACCAGGCAGTATCACCGGCTCATCTTCATCTTCGAAAATACCCTCCCCCTGAGGATACAGATCTGGTCCTGCAACACCGGAGCTAGTACCTGGGCTAGCTTCATCAAAAGACACTTCACAAGTCTCCACAATTTTGTTAGTGTCAAGTAAAAGCACACGGTAGCCTCTAGTATGAGATGGATAACCAAGAAACATGCCATCAATGGATCTAGGTTCAAATTTATCAAGATTACCATGTTTCTTAACAAAGCAGTTGCAACCAAAGACCCAAAAGTGTGTAACACTAGGCCTATGTCCAAACCGAAGCTCATATGGTGTTTTACCTAGCTTAGCACGCAAGAAAACACGATTTGAGACATAACAAGCGGTTGCTAACGCATCAGCCCAAAATTTCCTAGGAGTTTGATATTCATCAAGCATAGTCCTAGCCATCTCAAATAAGGTTCTGTTCTTTCCTTCTACAACACCGTTTTGTTGAGGTACATATGGTGAAGAGAATTGATGATCTATTCTATTTTCAGCACAAAAGTGATCAAAAGATCGATTTTTAAATTCAGTTCCATTATCACTCCTAATTGCTTTTAATGATCCTGGGTGATCAATTGATAATCTAAGAAATAAAGTTCTAAAGTGACTAAAAACTTCATTCTTAGACGCCATAAAGTAAACCCAAGAGTATCTAGAATAATCATCAACAATAACAAGAACATACCATTTACCTCCAAAGGATTGAACACGTGAAGGTCCTACGGTGTCAAGATGCAAAAGTTGACATGGTTCAGTTGTCATGATCATTGTGAGAGGAGTATGTGAACTTGCAACCATCTTAGCATGTCTACAAGAAGAGCACACAATTTCTTTGTCCCCTTTAAGCTTAGGCAACCCACGTATGCGATCAAGAGCACTAACACGTGTTAGGTGATCAAAGCCTACGTGACCAAGTCAAATATAAGTCCTTTGAATCATTAGCAACTAGACACCTATGCTTAGAGGAATACATATCAAAATCAGCTTTAAAAACTCTTCCAAACTGAGACATGTTAAAAATAAGCTCACTATTTGAACCTACAACTTTGCAGCAGTTTTTATTGAAAATAATTTCTAGATTTTCATCTAGCAATTGTGCAACAGAAAGCAAGTTGTATTTCAAATTTTTGACAAGTGCCACATCCTTCAAAGTGTAGTGATCATTTACTCTAACCAAACCCTTAGCAATTATAGGAGTTGAAGAATTATCAGCAAAAGTAACATTCTCTACACGTGACACAAAAGAGAGGGAGGAGAATCAATCTTTGTTATCGGTCATGTGGCGTGAGCAACCTGAATCCACAATCCAAATGTTCTCCTTCCTCAAACGTGTAACCTACATAAAAGCACAATACGTCGATGACTCAATACTGGGGTTAGTCGAAAGGCATTTAGGAATCTAGTACTGAGTCACGCGACGTGCAGCGGGAAAAACACACGAAAGCTGAGACAAAACAGCAAGTTTATGAGTCAAAGTTTGAGATTTTTTATTCTTAACTACTGACCTATAAGGTGTTACTTGTGTAGCACAAAAATCAGTAGCTCCGGAGGCAAAAACAGAAGGTCCGGAGGTAAACTTTGAATGTTTTTGACTCAAAACAGCAGGTTGTACATTCGATTCAATGTGTGCAGCAAATTTTGCATGAAAGTTATGGGATCTAGCAACCATTCTTTCCCTTTTCTGTTGTTTAGCTAGTCTATAACAAAAATCTATGACATGACCATCTCTACCACAGAAGGTACAATGAAATTTAACTTTGTGTTCATGTCTAGATGAGCAAGCAATATTTTTATTTGAAATCGAATGAGGCAACACTCCTGCAGATTTGAAAACCACTCCTTTTTGTTTAGGAACTGTTTGAATCAAACCACTTCCTAATGACTTTACAATTTTAGGTGGATGTGTCTTAGCATGAGCATGAGAATCAAAACCTAAACCAGTTTTATCATTGCTAGACTTGGAAGAATTCAGCAGTAAGTTTAGGTTCTTATTCCCATTACAAAACCGATCTAATGTCCTATGCAAGTCATCAAGTTTATTGGACAGATCAAGGCAATTTTCACATGAAGTTTTTCCTTTTAGTTTACAATTGGAACAAAATTTAACTTCATGAGAACGTAAAGCATTGTTCAATATAGAAATTTCATTCATAGCATCTTGTAGTTTCTTATCAAGATCATCACAAGTAGAACAATTCAAATCAATTGTAGAACAGCTAGCATCTTTCAAGTTTTTATCATTAAGGGCAGCAAGCTCTTTGTTCTTTTCTATTTCTAACTCAAGTTTATCAAGTGTGGAGGTGTGCGCACTTCTTAATGAGGACAATTGTTCATATATTAAATCACATGAGGAACATGCATCATCACTACGAATCAAAGTTTTTAAACGGTTGATTTCAGATTCTAGTGATTCAATTTTAGCAGCACTATCCCTAAGCTTTTTGTCCTTTTTCTTAACAATAATAGTGGCACGAGAAATGGCATCACACATTTCTTCGCAAGTAGAACATACCTCTTCATTATCGCTGTTGTGTTCTGCCTCCTCCATACTTGATCTTGACTTGCCCGCCATAAAGCACAAGTTTGCCAAATCATCTTCATCTTCATCACTTCCAATGTCCACGTCGCTTGAACTGAACTCTTGAAGCGCGGTGATGAAACTGTTGATCATCTTGCGTCCTATGGTACCTTTCTTCTTCTTATTGGAATTTCCAGAGGAGGTCCGAACCTTGCTTTGTTTTTCTTCCCGGGTGGTCAGACCTGAAAGGTTAGGGCATTTTGTACGAAAGTGTCCTGTTTTACCACATTCAAAACAGCGTTGAGGTCCGGAGCTTCCTCTCCTTCTAGTTCTCACATTTTGCAATGCTTTTGAGAATCTAGTAGAGATGAGTGCCAACTCCTCTTCTGGAAATTCTTCTATCTGCTCCAGGATTAGTGAGGACAACAAAGCAAGAGTATTGCAAGATGATGATTGGCCGGAGCTAGACATATCACGTTGTGAAACAAATGCAATAGACTTATTTGGGTTCTTACGTGCTAGGATGCCAATTTCATGAGTTTTTAGTTTAGAATAGAGTACATCTAATGTAAGAGAACTCATGACAGTAGATTCACAAATAGATGTGACTTTCATCTCCCAAATTGACATATCTAATGCACTTAGCAATTGCCTAGCATTTTCAGCATCTGAAAAATTAACATTGACACTACGCAAGTTGCTGAGAATCTTATTAAAGCGAGCAAAAAGGTCATCAATAGACTCACCGGGTTGCATCTCGAAGCGCATGTATTCTTTCTTGAACATGTCTTGTCTTACCTATTTGATCGTGTTGGATCATTCGTGGTAGTCACAAAGTGCTTTCCACACATCGTATGCAGATTGGAGGTGTGCAACACGGTCGAAGTCGCTTTGTGTTAATCCTTGTATGATCAAGTTCCGAGCCTTGTTGTTGTTGTCGATATCTCTCAGATATGTAGCTGTAACTTGATCGTTTGATGGCACTTCGTAAGGCTTGTATACCTTCTCCCATATTGCAAAGTCTTGTGCCTGGATGAAAGCCTCCATGCGTGCCTTCCAAACCTGAAAATCAATACCAGCGAACACACAAGGTTTGGCAGAGTACTTCTCCATGATGATTAGTCAAAAACACGCGCAAATCACAAAGATTAGAGCACCGTGGCTCTGATACCAATTGTAGGATCGAAGAGCACGTGAAAAGCTACCAGAGGGGGGTGAATGGTAGATTTAAAAATCCCAAACCCTTTTGGCAGAAAAACAATCTGTTAAAGAAATCGTGTGTGAGACTAATCTAAACGTGTTTCACCATGACAAAAGTGATAGATATCAGAGAGAATCAAGTCACGAAGACAACACAAAAAGAATCACTCAAATCCGTCAAGAAAAACTCAAGTTATGATCGAAAGATCAAACAATGGTCAATCTTTCCTACTCGAGAAAAAAACAGTTCTGGAACGCTGCAAAGAAACTCGTGTAGATCATAGACAACAAAGCCAATGACCGTGAAATTTTGAAATATGAGAGACAATCAAATTTAGAAGACAACCCAAAAAGAATCATGTCAATTGGATCTGTAAAACTCGAGTTATGATAAAACCACCAATGAAAGGTAGTGCTGTCCAGAAACTCGATGAGTAAAGCTTGTCTGGAACAAGTCGGACGAACAAGGCACAAAAGTTCCTTCAAACTACGAATTTTATTCAATAGAACACAAGAGAAACAGCCCCAAAGTCGTGCACCACGAGCTCTGGGCTCCCTTGCTTATATAACCAGCCCTTAGGCCAACCCAATATCAACTAGGACTCCAATCCTACTCAGATCACGAATTGTAACTTTCTATAACTGCTCAAGATTCTTCTATACGCAGATAGAAGCAATCTTAAGACTTCCAAACACCTTAGGAACGTATCCCACATTCCTAAACAACTCAAATTCGTGACCCACACGAAATCCTATCATAACCAACTCAAATCTTTCCATATTTGAGTCAAACCCGACTCAGCCGCAGCCTGAGTCCATAACCTAGTCGGTTGGACCTTTCCGACCAATTCTTTACGTCCACATCTCTTCATCACGCCTCGGAACCATGCAGCCACGTCCATGCACTCCTTGCACACGTGGAAACATCTTCCAACGACGTCCATGATACCTTCACATGCATTGTTCTTGATTCAATCATGCTGCGCAACCTCCTGATCAGCTCAACCACAATTCCTCCTGAATTTGGTTGTTGGAACCTCATCTCCTCCCTGAGACTAGTCCAATGGATCCCGTCACCAGCCATGTATTGAACTCAAGCAACACCTGCACATGAATAAACAACAAATCCATACGAGCCCAAGTCCTCGACTTGACTCAAGTTAGTTCCGAACACAACACCCTACGTGAGAACCTCACATAAGCATGTTGCAAAACCACAGTAACACGATATCATCCATATCAACCAAAACGCACCAAAAACTTAGCAAATGAATACTAAGAAATCTTTCCAACTATGTAAAGCAAGTACGAAACATTGCAAATGAAAAGCAGAAGCACCACGGTCAAGTTCCGGACCTTGCCAGAGCAACCCGGAGCTTGAGCCTTAGCGTACCAAAACTAGTAGAGTAAAGCACCCGCCGGAGCTTACCAAAAACTAGTAGAGTAAAGCACCAGCCGGAGCTTACCAAAAACTAGTAGGACCTAGCACCGGAATTTACTAGAACTAGTCGGAACTAGTAAACCCAAAAGCCGGAGCTATAAAAATCAACTCAGAGCTTACCAAAAACATGTCGGAGCTATCAAAGACATGACGGAGCTAAAGATAAAACTTCACCGGAGCTGACCAAAGCTAGTCGGACCTAGCATCAAACATAACCGGAGCTACAGTCGGACCTTGATAAAAAGGTGTTTTGGTGATATTCAAAACTTTTATCATCAAGGCCAAGTGTATTCACAACAAGCCAATGTATTCAGCACACATAGGTCTTACAAGTATCGTACTATCAAATTCATTATTATTATGCTTCACTTGTTGTGTTGTCATCAGTCACTAAAAAGGGGGAGATTGAAAGCATCTAGACCCCCATGAGGTATGGTTTCGGTGATTAATGACAACCATTGGATTTTACTAATGAATTTGTGGATGCAATGTCTCTCATATCACTCAATCAAATGAAATCTATATAAATATGAACATCATCTACTGATCATTGGACATAATTGGAGACCCCTAAACAATCATTTGATGAGATCAATCAATGTTATGAAGATTAGAAGTAAAAGCTCATATGTCAAACTATTCAACCATAATCGACAGCACTCAATGCTTGATAATCATCAGAAGAATATTTACAACAAGTGTCTAAGAGGTCAATTGAGAAACTTACAAAAGAATCACTTAGAACAACTCAAAGCAAACAAAATCAACTCACCGGATCAACCGATGTTTCCAGAAAACAACACATCGGTCGAGTTGGTTCAACAGAAGAAGAAGACCTCAGAACCAAGTACTCACCGGATCATCCGATGTCAAAGGACATGTTACATCGGTCCATCAGTGCAGTAAGCAATATCCCTGGATCAAGTGTAACATCGGATCCTCCAATGTACAGCAATATACACATCGGTCAATCACTCCAGTAAGCATCAAGTCTGAACCAATTCTGGAGGAAGTGCCACCGGATCATCCGATGAGAAGACAAGTGCAACATCGGTCTAACTATGGTCATATCTGACACAATGACATCAGCTAATTTGGATTTGACCGATGATAACTGAAGGGGAAACATCGGATCATCTGGTGTTTGCAGAACAGTGATGTCAGCCTACTTTTCCAACGGCTATTTCGTGGAGGCTGGCTATTTATACCCCTTCAACCAGTCTATTCGACAAGTCTTGACTACCAGACATACTCTACACATTCTCAAGCATTCAAGACGTTGAGCTATCACTTCTAGATCATTTACACCACTTACACACCAAGAGATATGCTAGAACTAGCTAGAGATAGTGCTTGTGTGCTTCCATTCTTGGTGATTGGAATCTCTAGTGTAGTGAGAGTTGTAAGGGAGTGTCCCTTGGTGATTGTAATTGAGAGAAACTTCCGGAGCTTGCCAAGACGGTTTTGGAAGCCCGGAGGATCCAAGTTGTACAAGGCTTGAGCTCCACCTTGCCGAGGTTGGCAAACAGAGAAGTATAGTGAAGATCCCTACTCTCGGTGACTTGGGTGTGGCTATACCCAGATCCCTAGTCTCGGTGACTTGGGTGTGGATATACCCTTTAGTGGGTGCCACAACGTGGATGTAGGAAGATCTTGACGATTTGCCGAACCACGGGATAAATCCTCGTGTCTCCTCGGGAGTTTGCATTCTCTTCCTCTCACGCTACACTTATGCATTTCATATACCGCAAAGTTACTATTCACTTGAATGCATAGGTTGTTTGCATAGGGAATTGGGCTTTTAGTAATTAAGTTTTATTGCTTTAAATTTTTGAAAAGAAGCCCAATTCACCCCCCCCCCCTCTTGGGCATTCGATCCTTACAACAGGAAGTTCAATGTCTTTGACTATATTTGGAATGACATGGTGAACATCTCCTGCACACTGAACGGGTCATGTGGTTATGCTCCTTATCTGATGTTTATGATTTAAAAGGTCACAGGCATAGAGTTTTTCAAGGATGTGGAGCATCTTCCCTTGAGGCCTCAGAAGCCTCAACAGCCAAGTATTCAAGCAGCTCCATCTCCAGCTTCCAGCCCTGAGGCTCCAGTGAGAGCCAGTGGAGATACTAGGGCTGCTCCCGCTCCTAGGGCCCCTCCTCAAAAGGGATCCCCAAGTGGTATCCTGAAGTATCTGTCAGCCATCTTCGCCTCCTGCAAAATGGTCGAAGTAAAAGCCCACAAGATAAACAAGAGAAGAAAGGCCGACATGAGATATGTCAAAGACAATGTGAAGCAGATTTGCCAAAAGCTGGAGATTGAGCCTATTGGATCTCCAGTCATTTTCGATAATTCTGACTCTGACTTCATCGAGCTCGGGCCCTTGACTCCCTCCGAGCTTGCCTATTTTGGCATTGGGGACTCGAGTGGCTCCGTTCCTCCTCCTCCTCCTCCTCATCAGCCGGAACATGAAGATGAAGATGACGAGAGGACCGACAGCGAGGCTTGAAGACCCTAGGTCCCTCCTCTCCTTCTTTTTGGTTTCTTGATGCCAAAGGGGGAGAGATTGAGGGGGAGTCTTAGAGTCTTAGGCTTTAGCTATAGGATGCGAGGAAAGCTCTCTTTTTGTGTCTTTTGTCCATTTTTGGGTTGTAAGACTTTTAATATGCTCTTTTAATACTATTGGTCCTGAGATGCAATGCTTTGAACTGTTTGTGAAGATATTGATGAAATCTGTGATTTTGCTCTAAGAATGGCATATATGCTTGTTGTTAACATGTTGATGTCAATTATGCCATTCTCATCATGATTATTGTTCCAATACACTTAGTTCTGCATCCCACCATAAAGAGTTCACATATGGATCATGTTTAAATTGCCTAATGTGTTTTAAACTCATATGTGCACACTTTATGAAAATCTCAACTTTTTATCATATTTTGTGAAATCTCAATTGGTTGTCATCAATCACCAAAAAGGGGGAGATTAAAAGTGCATCTAGGAATCCCTTCTGGGTTTTGGATGATTTATGACAAGCAAATGAGATCCTAACCATTTTGTTGAGATGAGCACAGGTTCTAATGAGAAAATGAGCAAGGTGCCAAAAAGAAAGGAGAATGAGGAACAATGCGGAAAAGAGCTCAAGAAATAAGTGTAGTAGATCATTATGTATGGAGTGTGTTAAGGAAACACACCCCAAGATCTCAAGCAAAAATAATCACACACATTGCACATATTTATACAGGATCGGACTAGTCCGACTGACCCCGGACTAGTTCGATATCTTTCTGCATAAGATCGGACAAGTCCGATATCACCACGGACAAGTCCGATATCTCTCTAACTAGAATCGGACTAGTCCTCCCCAGTGCGGACTAGTCCCCCAAACACTTCACAAGTTGCAAAAAATCGGACAAGTCCGATCACACACCGGACTAGTCCGATATCTTTCTGATGTCAATCGGACAAGTCTGATATTAGCACGGACTAGTCTGAAAAAACCCTCTGACCTAAATCGGAAAAGTCCTCCAAGTGCGGACTTGTTCCAAATTCACTTAGGGTTTCACATATCCGGACAAGTCCGATATCCATCAGACTAGTCCGGAGTTTTCCAGAACCAAAATCGGACAAGTCCGCTCACAGCCATACAAGTGCGATATTTCAAGACACCTGGAGTTTGCTACACTCAGCACATCAGACTAGTCTGGTGTCAACCATAGACCAGTCTGATCTTTCTAAACCCTAACAGTAACTTTTGGGAACCCCATATAAATAGGTGTACACGGACCATCTTTCATTATCACTCGACCCCCTGCGCCATCACACCTCCCAAAAGCCTAGAAAACACCTCTCTCTCTACGAAATCAAACGCGAGAAAGATCAATCCCTTGAGGATACACTTTGGATCATTGGAGAGACACGGTTCATCACTCATTGAGCTCTTGGTTCGATTCCCTAACACACTCATGTGGTTTTCATTGTGATCTTTTGAGTGTGTTCTTGGTGGTGTTCATATTGTAATCTTGGGGAGCCCTCAACGTGTGAGAAGGCCCCTTGAATTTGGTTATTTGCCCTTTGTGATTAGTGAAGAGGATTGGTCTTCATGGCGATCCGACGAGGGTAGGGTTGGAGAAGACCCGGTCCTTTTGTGGACTCCTCAACGTGGACGTAGGTTGCCTCTGTGGGAACTGAACCACAGGATAAAATCATTGTGTTCTTTCTTTGCGCCCATTGTTCTTACACTTCATATATATGTAGGGTTTCAATCAATCTTGTTCACTTTACATTGAAACTTTGAATATAAGATTAAATTATGGTACATCCTAGTTCATAGTTGTTTAACACTTAAATTACAAGTATATTTCCGCTGCATACATCCTAGGATCAAGATAATCGATCAAATTTGATTAACCTAATCGGTAAACACCGGACTAGTCCACACTCTACCAGACTAGTCCGATATCTCGAGATTTGATCTGGTTGTTAAGTGTTGCAGGTTCTGACAGAAATTCAAAAAGGCCTATTCACCCCCCCCTCTAGGCCACATTCACTATCACTCCTCTCCGGTCAATTACACTCCAGTGATCTTCGGGACTCGGGACAATTATAGGATCGAGAAGGTTGTCTTCGATGTAGGGCACATCAGCCTTCCCTTCAACGCCATCCTAGGCAGGCCAGCCCTGTATAGGTTTATGGTTGCAGCTCATTACGACTATTTGGTGTTGAAGATGCCGACTCCCTCAGGCGTCCTCCGGATCCGTGGGGATCGCACTGCGGGAGTCACCGTGCTGTAAGAACTCAACGCGCTTGCAACAGTGCGGGGGGGAAGATCCGGCAAGGAGAAAGTTGCTCAACCCCCGATCTCTCGTTAGCAAGGCTCAACTTCTGCACCTTGCATGCAACTAAGCGACAACACCGACATTCCCATCAAAGTCGTCCAAATCGGTTCCAATGCTGTCCGGACCACCTGTATGTTGGGAGGCCTAGACAACAAATAGGAACTTTGTAGGATCGAAGAGCACGTAAAAAGCTTACGCAGCGGAAACAATTAAATCCCAACCCCTTCGGCAGAAAAAATGATCCGTTAAAGAAATCGTGTGTGAGACTAATCTAAACATGTTTCACCGTGACAAAAATGATATATATTAGGGAGAATCAAGTAATGAAGAAAACACAAGAAGAATCACTCAAATCCGTCGAGATAAAATCAATTTATGATCGAAAGATCGAACAAAGGTCAATCTGTCCTACCCGAGAAAAATAGTTCTGGAATGTTGTAAAGAAACTCTGTAGATCAGAACACAAATCCAATGACCGTGAAATTTTGTCAGATGATAGATAATCAAGTTTTGAATACAACCCAAAAAGAATCACGTCAATTAGATCTGTAAAACTCGAGTTAGGATAAAACCACCGACAAAAGGTAGTGCTGTCCAGAAACTCGACGAGTAAAACTTGTCTGGAACAAGTCAGATGAACAAGGCACAAAAGATCCTTCAAACTACGAATTTTATCAATAGAACACAAGAGGAACAGCCCCAAAGTCGTCTACCATGAGCTTTGGCCTCCCTTGCTTATATAACCAGCTCGAAAGCCAACTCAACTCAAATCAGGACCCTAATCCTACTCCGTTCACGAATCGAAACTTTCCATAACTGCTTAGGACTCTTCTATACGCAGATAGAAGCAATCTTAAGACTTCCAAACACCTTAGGAACATATCCCACATTCCTAAAACAACTCAAATTCGTGACCCACACGAAATCCTATCATAACCAACTCGATACTTTCTATACAGAGCCATAACCGACTCCGTCGCAGCCAAAGTCATCAACCGATATGATCCGATCCTTCCAACCAGATCTTCCCATCCATAAACCATCTTTGAAACCATGTTTCCACGTCATGCACCGCATGCATACATGCAAACACCTTCCTTCGATGTCCAGTAACCTTCATATGCACTGCCCTTGATTCAATCATCCTGCGCGACCTCCTGACCCGCTCAACCACAATTCCTCCTGAATTTGGTTGTTGGAACCTCATCTCCTCCCTGAGACTAGTCCAAAGGATCCTGTCACCAGCCATGACTTGAACTCAAGCAACACTTGCACATGAACAAACAACACATTCGTACGAGCCCAAGTCCGCGACTTGACTCAAGTTAGTTCCTAAACTACAACACCTTACGTGAGCACCTCACATAAGCATGTTGCAAAGCACAGCAAAATGATATAAGCCTTAACCACCAAAACACACCAAAAAAACTTAGTAAAAGAATACTAAGCAACCTTTCCATAAGTGTAAAGCAAGTTCGAAACATTTCACATGAAAATTTGGAACATTACCATCAATCTCCGAACCTTGCCAAAGCTAACCGGAGCTTTAGCCGGAGCTTACCAAAGCTAGTACATCCTAGTGCCGGAGCTTACCAAAGCTAGTAAAACCTAGCACCAGAGCTTACCAAAGCTAGTCGGACCTAGGAAAACATATCGGAGCTTAACAAAGACATGTCGGAGCTATCAAAGACATGCCGGAGCTATCAAAGACATTTCGGAGCTAAAGACAAAGCTCCCTTGAGCTACCCAAAAACATGTCGGACCTAGACAAAGAAAGTCGGACCTATTGTCGGACCTTGCAGAAGCTCGGGGCTAGAGTTGGACCTTGCCAAAAAGATGTTATGGCAGCATTCAAAACTTTTATTGTCAAAGCCAATGTATTCAGCACACATAGGTCTCACAATCTCCCCCTTGATGAATGCATTGGCAACATCATTTAAAATCCGAACATTGGCATGAAAAGTTTTGAGAACAATTTTCCCTTTTTTTGAAAATCAAATGAGATAGATAGAAATAAATTTCTCCCCCTATACATATTTCACCATATTATCTCTCCCCCTTTGACAATGTATTCAGCAAGGTTCAAAAGAGAAATTTTAATTGTTATGAGCATATTATATCATATACATATAAAACAAAGCTCATCCAAGTCATACTATCAAGTAACTTATACTATCACAACAATGAGATACACAAAGTAGTGTAAGCCATGCTAGAGATCATATGTAATTTTCAATTTAAGCAAGTCATGATCTCACAAACTTAACTATTTCAATACCTGAAAGCATGACACTTGTTGCTGCATTTTATTATTTTTCAAGGCACAAATTTAGATCATATGATATTTGCAAGAGATTATATGCGCATCTGCCTTATTCTAACCAACCAAGCCAAGTCTATGTCATTGGACAATCAGAAACTTAAGGACATGGTTTTAGTCATACACAACTTCTTCCAAGTTCATATCTAAGTGCAATGATAAGCCATCTCAAAAGAAGAAGTGCGATGCATGCATATTCTCTTGATCTTTTCTCAACTAATATTTGTTCATAAAAAAACTCAACGAGTGAGTTGATTACTTGATTAATCCTTTATGATTAAAAGCACTTGTGAGCATGCAACAAGTTCAAAACAGCAAGAAAGTTCGACCATGACCAGATTTAGTGTAAGTAATTATTCCAATTACTAGACCTGGCAAAAACTACAAAATGTATAACACGAGTAATGTAGTAAGAACTTTCAGCATGTAAAAGGAATCACAAAGTCATATATGTATGAAATACTATGCTCATATTATTTTAATTTCAGATTCACACATAGACTTCTAGGGTTTGAAAACTCCCCCTCAATGTAAGCCATGAGGATGCATAACCCATATTTCACTATGAATGAAACAAAAACGAGTGAAATCTAAAGGTTTTGTAAAAATGTCAGCCAATTATTGTTCTGTATCTACATGGTGAAGCACAACGTTTCCTTTTTCAACATTATCACGGAGAAAGTGATACCTAATGTCAATGTGCTTAGTTCTAGAATGTTGCACGGGGTTTTCAGCAATGCAAATAGCACTAGTGTTGTCACAAAACAGTGGAACACTATCTAGATCAACCCCATAGTCCTTAAGTGTTTGAACAATCCAAAGAATTTGTGAACAAGCGCTAGCAGTAGCTACATATTCAGATTCGGCGGTGGATTGTGCAACTGAACTTTGTTTTCTAGATGACCATGCAACAAGTGAATTACCAAGAAAATGACAAGCACCAGAAGTACTTTTCCTATCAATCCTACAACCTCCAAAATCAGCATCGGAAAAAGCTTTCAAAGTAACGGTTGAGGAAGAAGGAAGAAAAATGCCAAATTCTTGAGTTCCATGTAAGTACCTGAGAATCCTTTTGACGGCTTGACGATGTGAAGTACGTGGGGAGGCTTGGAACTGTGCACAAAGACATACGCTGAATTGTATGTCCGGTCTTGATGTCGTGAGGTACAAAAGTGATATGATCATGCTTCTATATTCTTTTTGATCCATGGGTTCACCATCTTCATCAAGTTCAAGTGTTGTTGTTGTTCCCATTGGTGTCCGAAGAGGCTTGCTTTTGTCCATGTTGAAGCGCCTTAGGAGTTCTTTTGTATACTTCGTTTGATGCACAAAGGTACCCTCCTTGGTTTGCTTGATTTGTAGCCCCGAAAAGTACGTGAGTTCTCCCATCATACTCATCTCAAATTTTGAACTCATCGTAGCTGAAAACTTGGACACAATATCATGAGAAGCACAATCAAAGATAATATCATCCACATACACTTGAACAAATAATGAGTCATTGTCATGCTTAAGCACAAAAAAAGTTTTATCAACCTTGCCCATGGTAAACCCCTTTTCAAGTAAGAATGTTTTTAACCTATCATACCATGCTCTAGGGGCTTGTTTGAGACCGTACAAGGCTTTAGACAGTTTGTAAACATGATTAGGAAAATCTGAGTTTTCAAAACCAGGTGGTTGTTTGACATAAACCTCCTCATCTATGTAGCCATTAATAAAAGCACTTTTAACATCCATTTGATATAGCTTAAAACCTTTAGATGCAGCAAAAGCTAACAAAATTCTTATGGCTTCTAATCTAGCAACAGGAGCAAAAGTTTCATCAAAATATAGACCTTCAACTTGAGTGAAACCTTGAGCAACCAACTTAGCCTTATTCCTAACCACAACCCCATCCTCACTTGTTTATTTTTAAACACCCATTTAGTTCCAATTAAAGTGTGACCTTGAGGTGGAGGTACAAGTTTCCAAACATTATTTCTTTCAAAATTTTCTAACTCTTCTTGCATGGCAATAATCCAAGATTCATTAGTGAATGCGTGTGATATATCTTTGGGTTCAAAAGAAGCAACAAAAGAAGAATGAGCATGAGAGTTTGGATTGCAAAACCTGGACCGTGTAACTCTTTTGTGCAAGCTTCCAATAATATGTTGTGGAGGATGAATTTTGAGAACCCGGAGGGGAGTGGACACTTCACAAGCTTCTTCTTCTTCATGTTCATCACAAATCGATGATCTTGTGACTTGAGGAGGATCTGGACCAGCAATGGTGATTGTCGGTGCTGTCTGTGAATCAAAATCAGGAGCTCGAACAATGTCATTAGTTGCTGAATTTTCGGGCAGCAGCTCCACTTCTTCCTCATATTCAACGAAAATGCTCTCTCCCCGCGGATATGGATCTGGACCTGCAATGTTTGAGCTAGTACCTAGGCTATATTCATCAAAAGACACTTCACAAGTCTCCACAATTTTGTTAGTGTCAAGTAAAAGCACACGGTAGCCTCTAGTATGAGATGGATAACCAAGAAACATGCCATCAATGGATCTAGGTTCAAATTTATCAAGATTATCATGTTTCTTAACAAAGCATTTGCAACCAAAGACTCGAAAGTGCGTAACACTAGGCCTATGTCCAAACCGGAGCTCATATGGTGTTTTACCTAGCTTAGCGTGCAAGAAAACATGATTTGAGACATAACAAGCGGTTGCAATCGCATCAGCCCAAAATTTCCTAGGAGTTTGATATTCATCAAGCATAGTCCTAGCCATCTCAACTAAGGTTCTGTTCTTTCTTTCTACAACACCGTTTTGTTGAGGTACATATGCTGAAGAAAATTGATGATCTATTCCATTTTCAGCGCAAAAGTGATCAAAAGATTGATTTTTAAATTCAGTTCCGTTATCACTTCTAATTTCTTTTAAAGATCCTGGGTGATCAATTGATATTCTAAGAAATAAAGTTCTAAAGTGACTAAAAGCTTCATTCTTAGATGCCATAAAGTAAACCCAAGAGTATCTAGAATAATCATCAACAATCACAAGAACATACCATTTACCTCCAAAGGATTGAACACGTGAAGGTCCTACGGTATCAAGGTGCAAAAGTTGATCCGGTTCAGTTGTCATGATCATTGTGAGAGGAGTATGTGAACCTGCAACCATCTTAGCATGTCTATAAGAAGAGCATACAATTTCTTTGTCCCCTTTAAGCTTAGGCAGCCCACGTATGCAATCAAGAGCACTAACACGCGTTAGGTGATCAAAGCCTACGTGACCAAGTCTACGATGCCAAAAATATAAGTCTTTGTAATCATTAGCAACTAGACATCTATGCTTAGAGGAAGACATATCAAAATCAGCTTTAAAAACTCTTCCAAATCGTGACATGTTAAAAATAAGCTCATTGCTTGAATTTACAACTTTGCAGCAATTTTTAGTGAGAATAATTTCTAGATTTTCATCTAGCAATTGTGAAACAGAAAGCAAGTTGTATTTCAAATTTTTGACAAGTGCCACATCCTTCAAAGTGTAGTGATCATTTACTCTAACCGAACCATTAGCAATTATAGGAGTTGAAGAATTATCAGCAAAAGTAACATTCTGTAGGATCGAAGAGCACGTGAAAAGCTACCAGAGGGGGGGTGAATGGTAGATTTAAAAATCTTACGCAGCGGAAACAATTAAACCCTAAACCCTTTCGGCAGAAAAACGATCTGTTAAAGAAATCGCGTGTGAGACTAATCTAAACGTGTTTCACCGTGATAAAAGTGATAGATATCAGAGAGAATCAAGTCAAGAAGACAACACAAAAAGAATCACTCAAATCCGTCGAGAAAAACTCAAGTTATGATCAAAAGATCAAACAATGGTCAATCTACCCTACCTGAGAAAAAACAGTTCTGGAATGCTGCAAAGAAACTCGTGTAGATCAGAGACCACAAATCCAATGACCGTGAAATTTTGACAGATGATAGAAAATCAAGTTGTGAAGACAACCCAAAAAGAATCACATCAATTGGATCTGTAAAATTTGAGTTATGATAAAACCACCGACGAAAGGTAGTGCTGTCCAGAAACTCGACGAGTAAAACTTGTCTGGAACAAGTCGGACGAATAAGGCACAAAAGTTCCTTCAAACTACGAATTTTATTCAATATAACACAAGATGAACAGCCCCAAAGTCGTGCACCACGAGCTCTGGGCTCCCTTGCTTATATAACCATCCCTTAGGCCAACTAAATATCAACTAGGACTCCAATCCTACTCAGATCACGAATTGTAACTTTCCATAACTGCTCAAGATTCTTCTATACGCAGATAGAAGCAATCTTAAGACTTCCAAACACCTTAGGAACGTATACCACATTCCTAAACAACTCAAAATCGTGACCCACACGAAATCCTATCATAACCAACTCAAATCTTTCCATATTTGAGTCAAACCCGACTCAGCCGCAGCCTGAGTCCATACCTAGTCGGTTGGACCTTTCCGACCAACTCTTTACGTCCACATCTCGTCATCACGCCTCGGAACCATGTAGCCACGTCCATGCACTCCTTGCACACGTGCAAACATCTTCCAATGATGTCCATGATACCTTCACATGCATTGTTCTTGATTCAATCATGCTGCACAACCTCCTGATCAGCTCAACCACAATTCCTCCTGAATTTGGTTGTTGGAACCTCATCTCCTCCCTGAGACTAGTCCAATGGATCCCGTCACCAGCCATGTCTTGAACTCAAGCAATACCTTCACATGAATAAACAACCAATCCATACAAGCCCAAGTCCTCGACTTGACTCAAGTTAGTTCCGAACACAACACCTTACGTGAGAACCTCACATAAGCATGTTGCAAAACCACAGTAACACGATATCATCCATATCAACCAAAACGCACCAAAAACTTAGCAAATGAATACTAAGCAATCTTTCCAAAAATGTAAAGCATGTACAAAACATTGCAAATGAAAAGCAGAAGCACTACGGTCAAGTTCCGGACCTTGCCAGAGCAACCCGGACCTTGAACCGGAGCTAACAAAAGCTAGTAGAACCTAGCGCCGGAGCTTACCAAAACTAGTACAACCAAACTCCCGCCGGAGCTTACAAAACTAGCAGGACTTAGCGCCGGAACTAACCAGAACTAGTCGGAGCTAGTAATTCCGAAAGTCGGAGCTAGAAAAATCAACTTCGGAGCTTAGCAAAAACACGGCGGAGCTACCAAAAACATGTCGGAGCTATCAAAAACATGTCAGAGCTATCAAAGACATGCCGGAGCTAAAGACAAAACTTCACCGGAGCTGACCAAAGCTAGTCGGACTTTGCTGAAGCTCGGAGCTAGAGTCGGACCTTGATAAAAAGGTGTTTTGGTGATATTCAAAACTTTTATCGTCAAAGCAAGTATATTCACTACAAGCCAATGTATTCAGCACACATAGGTCTTACAATCTCCGCCTTGATGAATGCATTAGCAACACCATTTAAAATCCGAACATTGGCTTATTCTCATTAAAAGTTTTGAAGATGACAATTTCTCCCCTTTTTGTAAATCAGAAATAAAATGAGAAGAAAATCCAAAAAAAATTATCTCTCCCCCTTTATTATCTCTCCTTATGCACATATTATCTTTCTCTTCATGCTTATCTCTCCCCCTTTGACAATGTATTCAGCAAGTCATGGCATATAAACAAATTATCTCTCCAACTTTAGTTGTTATGAGCATATTATAACATATACATATAAACAAAGCTCATCCAAGTCATACTATCAAGTACCTTACATTATCACATCAATGAAATACATAAAGTAGTGTAAGCCATGCTAGAGATCAAATGTAATTTTCAATTTAATCAAGTCATGATCTCACAAACTTAACTATTTCAAAACCTGAAGGCATGACACTAGTTGCTCCATTTTATTATTTTTCAAAGCATAAATTTAGATCATATGATATTTGCAAGAGATTATATGCGCATCTGTCTTATTCTAACCAACCAAGCCAAGCTTATGTCATTTGACAATCAGAAGCTTAAGGACATGGTTTTAGTCATACACAACTTCTTCCAAGTTCATATCTAAGTGCAATGACAAGCCATCTCAAAAGAAGAAGTGTGATGCATGCATATTCTCTTGATCTTTTCTCAATTTTTATTTGTTCATAAAAACTCAACATGTGAGTTGATTACTTGATTAATTCTTTATGATTAAAAGCACTTGTGAACATGTAACAAGTTCAAAATAGCAAGAAAGTTGATCATGACCAGTTTTAGTGTAAGTAATTATTCCAATTACTAGACATGGCAAAAACTACAAAATGTATAACACGAGTAATGTAGTAAGAACTTTCAGCATGTAAGAGGAATCACAAAGTCATATATGTATGAAATACTATGCTCATATTATTTTTATTTCAGATTCACACATAGACTTCCCAAGTCTCAAAACTCCCCCTCAATTTAAGCCATGAGGATGCATAACCCCTATTTCACTACGAATGTAACAAAAACGAGTGAAATCCAAAGGTTTTGTGAAAATGTCATCCAATTGTTGTTCGGTATCTACATGGTGAAGCACAATGTTTCCTTTTTCAACATTATCTCGGAGAAAGTGATACCTAATGTCAATGTGCTTAGTTCTAGAATGTTGCACGGGGTTTTTAGCAATGCAAATGGCACTAGTATTATCACAAAACAGTGGAACACTATCTAGATCAACCCCATAGTCCTTAAGTGTTTGAACAATCCAAAGAATTTGTGAACAAGCACTCGCAGCAGCTAGATATTCAGATTCGGTTGTGGATTGTGCAACTGAATTTTGTTTTCTAGAGGACCAAGCAACAAGAGAATTACCAAGAAAATGAAAAGTACCGGAAGTACTTTTCCTATCAATCCTACAACCCCCAAAATCAGCATCCGAAAAAGCTTTCAAAGTAACGGTTGAGGAAGAAGGAAGAAAAATGCCAAATTCTTGGGTTCCATGTAAGTACCTGAGAATCCTTTTGATGGCTTGACGATGTGAAACACGTGGGAAAGCTTGAAATCGTGCACAAAGACATACGCTGAATTGTATGTCCGGTCTTGATGTCGTGAGGTACAAAAGTGATTCAATCATGCTTCTATATTCTTTTTTTATCCACGGGTTCACCATCTTCATCAAGTTCAAGTGTTGTTGCTGTTCCTATTGGTGTCCGAAGAGGCTTGCTTTTGTCCATGTTGAAGCGCCTTAGGAGGTCTTTGGTATACTTCGTTTGATGCACAAAGGTACCCTCCTTGGTTTGCTTGATTTGCAACCCCAAAAAGTAAGTGAGTTCACCCATCATACTCATTTCAAATTCGGAACTCATCATTGCTGAAAACTTGGACACAAGATCATGAGAAGCACCACCAAAGATAATATCATCCACATACACTTGAACGAATAATGAGTCATTGCCATGTTTAAGCACAAAAAGAGTTTTATCAACCTTGCCCATGGTAAACCCCTTTTCAAATAAGAATGTTTTTAACCTATCATACCATGCTCTAGGGGCTTGTTTGAGACCGTATAAGGCTTTGGACAGTTTGTAAACATGATTAGGAAAATCTGGATTTTCAAAACCCGGTGGTTGTTTGACATAAACCTCCTCATCTATGTAGCTATTAAGAAAAGCACTTTTAACATCCATTTGATATAGCTTAAAACTTTTAGATGCAGCAAAAGCTAACAAAATTCTTATGGCTTCTAATCTAGCAACAGGAGCAAAAGTTTCATCAAAATCTAGACCTTCAACTTGAGTGAAACCTTGAGCAACCAACCTAGCCTTATTCCTAACCACAACCCCATCCTCACTTTGTTTATTTTTAAATACCCATTTAGTTCCAATTAAAGTGTGACCTTGAGGTGGAGGTACAAGTTTCCAAACATTATTTCTTTCAAAATTTTCTAACTCTTCTTGCATGGCAATAATCCAAGATTCATTAGTGAGTGCGTGTGATATATCTTTGGGTTCAAAAGAAGCAGCAAAAGCAGAATGAGCATGAGAGTTTGGATCGCAAAACCTGGACCGTGTGACTTGTTCGTGCAAGCTTCCAATCATCTGTTGTGGGGGATGATCTTTGTAAAATAGTAGGGGAACAGATGTCTCACAAGCTTCTTCTTCTTCATGTTCATCACAAATCGATGAGTTTGTGGCTTGAGGATGATTTGAATCAGCATTGATGGTTGTCGGTGCTGGTTGGGAATTAACATCCGGAGCTAAACCAAAGTCTTTAGCTGCTGAATTTTCTGGCAGCAACTCCAATTCTTCCTCATCTTCAATGAAAATGCTCTCCCCCTGCGGATATGGATCTGGACCTGCAATGTTTGAGCTAGTACCTGGGCTAGATTCATCAAAAGACACTTCACAAGTCTCCACAATTTTGTTAGTGTCAAGTAAAAGCACACGGTAGCCTCTAGTATGAGATGGATAACCAAGAAACATGCCATCAATGGATCTAGGTTCAAATTTATCAAGATTACCATGTTTCTTAACAAAGCATTTGCAACCAAAGACCCGAAAGTGCGTAACACTAGGCCTATGTCCAAACCGAAGCTCATATGGTGTTTTACCTAGCTTAGCACGCAAGAAAATACGATTTGAGACATAACAAGCGGTTGCTAACGCATCAGCCCAAAATTTCCTAGGAGTTTGATATTCATCAAGCATAGTCCTAGCCATCTCAACTAAGGTTCTGTTCTTTCTTTCTACAACACCGTTTTGTTGAGTTACATATGGTGAAGAGAATTGATGATCTATTCTATTTTCAGCACTGTCGGTACCCTAGAAACCGTACACCCCTTGAGGTTACAAAGATCTCAAAGGAAAGTCATCTACTTGGTTTGAAGACCCTCGGAGGCCCACATGTCAGACATAACCGGACCCGCTTCTCCAACATGGTTAACCCCTGGGTCGCCACGTGTACTACCAAACCGGAGCTACCGCCCATAAGGGGGAAGCTCCGGACCATGTACCGAAACTGCACCTCCGGACTTAACCCCAGACCGAGAGAAGCTCCGGACCTGACACGTGTCTGGTAACCCCGGAGCTACCTGTTTCCCCCAGCAAGCTCCGGAGCTGCCACGTGTCCAATCGTCGGATCTTCAGCCTCTAACCTCTGGAAGACCCCGCAACGGCTCCGGATCTTCAAAGGAGAGCCAAGGACTTCAAAACCCGATTAAGTGTCATTAATACCATATTAATGACACTTAAACGGACGATCTTAACACCAGTAACGGTGCTGTCAAAGCCCATTACAGGGTCATTAAGAGCAATTAAACGTGTATCAATACTAGTAACCGCCAGGGCCACATGTCGGGCCAGGCTAATTTGTAATGACCTGCCCTTGTACTATAAAAGGACAGGCCGACGACACGTTGAGGGGGCTGGACACACGCCATTGACGCTCAACACAAGCTCAAACAGCTAATACAACACCAACACCTCCGTGGAGTAGGGTATTACGCTCAGGCGGCCCGAACCACGTAAACTCTTGTGTCTCCTGTGTCAATTCCTACTCACCTTCTTGTACCTCCGCGCGCCCATACCGAACATCAAACTCCTCTATCACTTTAGCAGTGTAGGGAGATCTGCCGGTTCCAAACCATCGACAGTTGGCGCGCCAGGTAGGAGCACTTGAGATTTCGAGAATGGTGAACTCTGCTACTGGATCATCCAACGGCCAACCTGCTGCTCAGGCTGTTGGAGGCAATCCCTCCAATAGGCAGCCACCAGCAGGAGCCTCATCACCAGCAGGAGTCACACTCCCACCACCACCGTCTCCTCCAGCAAATCGTGCTAGGCAGCGTGATGGTGCGCCGGCGTCAATCACTGCGTCGGCAAATCATGTGTAACACCCTAAATTTTTGCATCCTGCATTGCATACATGATCATGCATTAAACATTAGTGGGATAAAAGAAAAATAATAAAACATAAAAGATGGAGCATATATATATACAATGTATGTAGCAAAAGAAGAAATAGAAAATAATAATTATTGCCTAAAACTTGTAATGAGGAATAAGTATAAAAATAATAATAAAAATATATATAAGTATATATATGAATAATATATAACAATATATAAAAATAGATAAAATATTAATAATATATGTTATAAAAATAATAAATAAATAAAGAAAAAAAACAGTAATATGTTTCAAAAAAAAAGGAAAAAAAAAAGAAGCCCCCCTCCCCCGCCGGCCAGGCCGCCGACCGGCCCAGCCGGCCCCACGCCACCCTGCCTGACCGCGCCGCCTGCCGCTGCAGCGCGCAGTGCGCGCTGCGCCTTGGCCCTGCGCGCCGCTCCCGCGGACCCCACCCTGCCGCTGCCTTGGCCCCTGCGCCGCACGGCTCCCGCCTCCACGCGCGCTCACGCGCTCCCACCCGACCCCGCGTCCCACCCCGCCGCCTTCTCCCGGGTCCCACCCCGCCAGCGCGCGCCCCTCCCGCCTCCCGACGCCCACCGCCGTACGCGCCCACCCCGCCGAAAAATCCCGCGCGCGCGTCCGCTCCCGCCTCCGATTTTTTCCGGTCCCGCCCGCCGTAACGCGTCCCGCCTCCCAACCGACTCGGTTCCGATTTTCTCGCTCCCGCCGCCCCTATAAAAACGACCGAAGGCCCCCGTTCCCAGCCGCCAGAGCAGCCGCCGGTACAGAAGCAAAAAGGGAGTCCAGAGAGCTGCACCCAGGGAAGAATAAAAAAAGAAAAAGAAGGGGAAGAAGAGGGAGAAAAAGAGGAGGGCGCCACCGTTCGCCGGAGATCGACGTCGACATCGCGCCGCCGTCGTCGTGCCACCGAGGGACTGCTGTACCATCTACTTCGTCTACGCATTGTCCCCATCCCGCGACCGTCAAGCCGTCAGATCTACGGTAGGATTTGTTCCCGATGCGAATTTTAACGACCGTATTAGATCTAATAGACGTAAATTTATTTTAGTTGCACCATAGTTTTATTTTCAGCAGCATTAATCCACCCTAAAATCCCCGTAAACCCGTATGAACACGTATGAACTAGTTGCATCTAATTAATAAAAAACCCTAGTTAATTAATTAATTGGTCCTTGCATGCATGCATATCATCGCATGTTGATTAATGGGTGTGCATCATGTTGAATTGTATGTATTTTCTTGTATGTGTGATCACGAGTAGAGGGAAGTGCTCAAGAGGTCGTGTACGAGGATTTCCAGAATCAAGATTTCGAAGCGCTTGAACAACCCCATCCGCCGGAGCAAGGCAAGTGTCCTTGAAGCATATTGATCCTGTTTTTAAAATAAATGTTTTGTTTGCAAAACTGCATGCTGAGTCAATTTGATGGGAATCCTATGGTAGGAAGTTTACTAGTTTTGTTTGACCACCCTTGTCATCTGGAATTTATGGTAGAAAGTCGGGAAGGGTTTTTACCTTTTTGCCTCGCTTAATTAATTGGGATGGGAAAGCAACACTACATATTTAATTATGCATCAATGATATTCTGGTTAATGTGAATTGGTCAATACGATGGGTGATCTAAGCAAGCCTGGTATGTGGATGGGTTGGATGTTATGGTGGTTTGCTTGCTTTAGATCTAAGGACCGGTTCATGCGAGAATAAGCCAGGACTACAGTGCCACCACGAGGCCAAGTATGGGTGCGGCGTAGCTGATTAATTAGGGCTTTGCTAGTGCTGTTTGGACCATTGTGGATGCTCGGGGAAGGGGTAGTCGGATTGGGTTTGTTGATGATTGGTGGGACTACCCTGGGATCCGAATGGCTCAAGAGGGGGCCCTTGGTTGAAGATGTGCTCAGTTGGAGGCATCGCCACCGGTGAAACCTCAGTGGGGTCTGAATAGGTTAGTAATCCCTTTGTAAAGGCTATTTTGTGATCTCTTGGCCATACACCAAAGGAAGTGTAATTGGCATAAGGGAGGTTCTTTAGTCGCCGACAGGTGATGAAATCACAAACACGTGGGTAAAGAGGTACAAACTCTGCAGAGTATTAAAACTATCATGATAGCCGTGCTCCCGATTATGAGCGCCTGGATGACCTACATGATTAGAGGGAATTTGGTAATGGGATTGTTATTGGAATGGTTATGGTTTGGTAATGGTTATGGTTGATATTATGATTATGGTTATGGTTATGGATGGAATTATGGTTTATGAAATTAATTATGGATATTGGTAATGGTGAATTATGGGCTGGTATTATGATGGTCACATGGTTTATGATGGGTTTACATACACATAATACATATATTGCTTTTTCAAATGTTTTACTGTACTTTTCAGCACTTAGCCATTATTACATTCGTCATTTGAATCAGCCACATGTCATACTTTCCACACTTGCTGAGTACGACATGTACTCACTCTTGCAATCCCCCACCCAACAGTTGCAGGTCAGGATTGTGAGTTTAATGGCGATAATGTGGAGATTTAGGCCGTGTCTACCGTCAACTTTGCCTGTGGTGTTGCATGGAGCTGCGCTATCCCTTTTGCTTAGTTTGCTTAGTTGCTTAATTAGTTTATTTCCGCTGCATTAGTTGAACTTATCATTAATATTCATTAGGGCTTGTATTCGAGGATTTAATGAATTATGTAATAAGAGTACTTATTTAATAATTTGAGCTGTGGTAATTATCTGTTTATCATTTGTGAATCACTCGTGTATGTGTGTTGAACATCCTGGGCACACATATGCGTTAGCTTGGTTCAATTTTCGGAACCGGGCGTCACAGATTGGTATCAGAGCCAGGTTGACCGTAGGATGCGGCCTAGATAGAATGGACACTTTAGAGCACATAGGAGCATTCAGGAATCGATGTGTTTTTGCTTGGAGTGCTGCTTGCTATATATATTGGTTGCTTGTGTGCTTAATAGAGGATTTTGGGATGCTTTAGCATTGCCATGTCCACCTAGGCTAGTGTAGCTAGTTGTTTAGTTTCATATCCCTTGATGCATATAGTTGGGGCGTTTTATAATTCTTACCTACTGCTTTTCTTCAGATGGTGAGGACTCGCAACCAGAGGGATGGCAATTATGAAGAGGAGAACAATGGAGTGCATCAGAACAACAATGGGCAAGGATCTACTCAGGGAGCTATCAACATCGAGCAGCTATTGGCCATGCAAAACCAGCTCATGCAGACCATGATACAGACTATGGGACAGCTGCAGGCTGGCAATATCAACAATCAGCCCCACATGCCTCCACCGCCACCCCCACCTCCTCATAACCGATTGGGAGAGTTTATGAGGACTAGGCCGCCGACCTTTGCTCAAGATGTTGACCCTATGGATGCGGACGATTGGCTCAAGTCCATGGAGAAGAAGCTGGCTATTGTCCAATGCAGTGACCGGGAGAAGGTCTTGTTTTCTTCCCATCAACTAGTTGGAGCAGCTGCAGATTGGTGGGATTCTTATTGCAATGCTCATGAGAACCAAGAGAGAATTACTTGGGCCGAATTCAAGGAAAATTTTCGTTCTCATTACGTGCCCGAGGGTGTTATGATATTGAAGAGGCAAGAATTTGAGAATTTAAGGCAAGGAAGATCAAGTGTGAGTGAATATCTCAATAAGTTCACTCAACTCTCAAGATATGCGCCTGAGGATGTTAGCCGGGACAGCCGGAAACAATACTTGTTCATGAGGGGATTGAACAATACGATCCAAGTGCAATTGCTCAACTGCGATTATGCCAATTTTCAGAAACTTGTGGACAAAGCAATTGTGGTTGAGAACAAGATTCGCGAGATGGAGCAAGAAATCAAGAGGAAGGCGCCGTATCAAGGACAGCAACAAGGAAGTAATGTGCGCCCTCGCCTTGCACCACCAAATGCACCTTACTACAGCTCCTCTATCCCTGCTCAACGCCCTGTTATGCAAGCAATGTCTTATGCACCTCGTGCTGATTTTCCTGAAGCCAATGTTCGAAACCAAGCACGTCCCAATAATTCTGGTGGAGTTAAGAGGTGCTATACTTGTGGAGAAGCTGGACACTTTGCGAATCAATGTCCTAAGTCAGGTCTTGGTCAAAGAAGCAATGCGCTGAGGCAAAACCCAAGACCCAATGGAGGACAACCACAAGGAAGCCGTGGACAGCAAAATTTTGCTCATGGCAATGTGAACCATGTCTCCACGGAGGATGCTCAACAAGCGAATGACGTGGTCATTGGTATGTTTCTTGCTAACTCCAACCCCGCGACTATGTTATTTGATTCTGGAGCATCGCATTTATTCATTGCATCCAAGTATGTTACCAAGTATAGTTTGCCTATCTCTCATATGAAGTCTACTCTATTGGTTAAGTCTCCTGGAGGAGAGATGAGGACAAATATAGTATGTCCAAAAGTAAGCCTTAAAATAAGGGGGGTAGACTTCTCCGCCAACCTCATTGTTTTGGATTCACAAGGAATAAGAGAATCCGTTGGTGCAAAGTGCAAAAGAAACACCATACGGAAACCGAAGCTACATAAGAAGTGAAGAAGACCTGAAGGCAGAATTCCCTCACCTTTTTTCCACGCTATCGAATCTCGAGGGCGAGATTCACTTTAAGGGGGGTAGAATTGTAACACCCTAAATTTTCGCATCCTGCATTGCATACATGATCATGCATTAAACATTAGTAGGATAAAAGAAAAATTATAAAACATAAAAGATGGAGCATATATATATACAATGTATGTAGCAAAAGAAGAAATAGAAAATAATAATTATTGCCTAAAACTTGTAATGAGGAATAAGTATAAAAATAATAATAAAAATATATATAAGTATATATATGAATAATATATAACAATATATAAAAATAGATAAAATATTAATAATATATGTTATAAAAATAATAAATAATAAATAATAAATATAATAATAAATAAATAAAGAAAAAAAAGTAATATGTTTCAAAAAAAAGGAAAAAAAAAGAAACCCCCCTCCCCCGCCGGCCAGGCCGCCGACCGGCCCAGCCGGCCCCACGCCACCCTGCCTGACCGCGCCGCCTGCCGCTGCAGCGCGCAGCGCGCGCTGCGCCTTGGCCCCTGCGCCGCACGGCTCCCGCCTCCACGTGCGCTCACGCGCTCCCACCCGACCCCGCGTCCCACCCCGCCGCCTGCTCCCAGGTCCCACCCCGCCAGCGCGCGCCCCTCCCGCCTCCCGACGCCCACCGCCGTACGCGCCCACCCCGCCGAAAAATCCCGCGCGCGCGTCCGCTCCCGCCTCCCAACCGACTCGGTTCCGATTTTCTCGCTCCCGCCGCCCCTATAAAAACGACCGAAGGCCCCCGTTCCCAGCCGCCAGAGCAGCCGCCGGTACAGAAGCAAAAAGGGAGTCCAGAGAGCTGCGCCCAGGGAAGAAAAAAAAAAGAAAAAGAAGGGGAAGAAGCGGGAGAAAAAGAGGAGGGCGCCACCGTTCGCTGGAGATCGACGTCGACATCGCGCCGCCGTCGTCGTGCCGCCGAGGGACTGTTGTACCATCTACTTCGTCTACGCATTGTCCCCATCCCGCGACCGTCAAGCCGTCAGATCTACGGTAGGATTTGTTCCCGATGCGAATTTTAGCGACCGTATTAGATCTAATAGACGTAAATTTATTTTAGTTGCACCATAGTTTTATTTTCAGCAGCATTAATCCACCCTAAAATCCCCGTAAACTCGTATGAACACGTATGAACTAGTTGCATCTAATTAATAAACAACCCTAGTTAATTAATTAATTGGTCCTTGCATGCATGCATATCATCGCATGTTGATTAATGGGTGTTCATCATGTTGAATTGTATGTATTTTCTTGTATGTGTGATCACGAGTAGAGGGAAGTGCTCAAGAGGTCGTGTACGAGGATTTCCAGAATCAAGATTTCGAAGCGCTTGAACAACCCCATCCACCGGAGCAAGGCAAGTGTCCTTGAAGCATATTGATCCTGTTTTTAAAATAAATGTTTTGTTTGCAAAACTGCATGCTGTGTCAATTTGATGGGAATCCTATGGTAGGAAGTTTACTAGTTTTGTTTGACCACCCTTGTCATCTGGAATTTATGGTAGAAAGTCGGGAAGGGTTTTTACCTTTTTGCCTCGCTTAATTAATTGGGATGGGAAAGCGACACTACATATTTAATTATGCATCAATGATATTCTGGTTAATGTGAATTGGTCAATACGATGGGTGATCTAAGCAAGCCTGGTATGTGGATGGGTTGGATGTTATGGTGGTTTGCTTGCTTTAGATCTAAGGACCGGTTCATGCGAGAATAAGCCAGGACTACAGTGCCACCACGAGGCCAAGTATGGGTGCGGCATAGCTGATTAATTAGGGCTTTGCTAGTGCCGTTTGGACCATTGCGGATGCTCGGGGAAGGGGTAGTCGGATTGGGTTTGTTGATGATTGGTGGGACTACCCTGGGATCCGAATGGCTCAAGAGGGGGCCCTTGGTTGAAGATGTGCTCAGTTGGAGGCATCGCCACCGGTGAAACCTCAGTGGGGTCTGAATAGGCTAGTAATCCCTTTGTAAAGGCTATTTTGTGATCTCTTGGCCATACACCAAAGGAAGTGTAATTGGCATAAGGGAGGTTCTTTAGTCGCCGACGGGTGATGAAATCACAAACACGTGGGTAAAGAGGTACAAACTCTGCAGAGTATTAAAACTATCATGATAGCCGTGCTCCCGGTTATGAGCGCCTGGATGACCTACATGATTAGAGGGAATTTGGTAATGGGATGGTTATTGGAATGGTTATGGTTTGGTAATGGTTATGGTTGATATTATGATTATGGTTATGGTTATGGATGGAATTATGGTTTATGACATTAATTATGGATATTGGTAATGGTGAATTATGGGCTGGTATTATGATGGTCACATGGTTTATGATGGGTTTACATACACATAATACATATATTGCTTTTTCAAATGTTTTACTGTACTTTTCAGTACTTAGCCATTATTACATTCATCATTTGAATCAGCCACATGTCATACTTTCCACACTTGCTGAGTACGACATGTACCCACTCTTGCAATCCCCCACCCAACAGTTGCAGATCAGGATTGTGAGTTTAATGGCGATAATGTGGAGATTTAGGCCGTGTCTACCGTCAACTTTGCCTGTGGTGTTGCATGGAGCTGCGCTATCCCTTTTGCTTAGTTTGCTTAGTTGCTTAATTAGTTTATTTCCGCTGCATTAGTTGAACTTATCATTAATATTCATTAGGGCTTGTATTCGAGGATTTAATGAATTATGTAATAAGAGTACTTATTTAATAATTTGAGCTGTGGTAATTATCTGTTTATCATTTGTGAATCACTCGTGTATGTGTGTTGAACATCCTGGGCACACATATGTGTTAGCTTGGTTCAATTTTCGGAACCGGGCGTCACATCATGACAACCCGGAACACGCGCTTCATGCAGCGCGTGCTCTTCTCCAACGCCCACCACCTCCAGATGCATCCCGGGATGCACTGGAGCAGTGGAGGGCCGATGTGGAGCATTTGGTTGCAGCAGCAGCCGAACGCCTCAGCAACCAGGGTCCTCGGAGATCCGGAACTACTTGAAAGACAACATCCTTCCTGATGATGATGTATCCGTTGACCGGGTAGTTAGATTGGCTAAAAGATACACGTTGGTAGAAGGGGGTCTCTACCAGCGCGGTGCCAACGGCATCCTAATGCGGTGCATCACAAGGGAAGAAGGCTGCGAGCTCCTCGCAGAAATCCATGGAGGCGAGTGTGGGAACCACGCGTCTTCCCGCACGTTGGTTGGTAAAGCCTTTCGGCATGGCTTCTACTGGCCTACAGCACTCCAGGATGCAACTGAGCTGGTGAAGAAATGCGAAGCATGTCAATTTCATGCAAAGCAAATTCACACTCCAGCTCAGCCCTTACAAATGATACCTCCTACATGGCCCTTCGTTGTGTGGGGGATGGACATCTTGGGACCTTTCCCAAGAGCCGTCGGAGGTTACAAGTTCCTGTACGTCGCCACTGACAAGTTCACCAAGTGGCCGGAAGCAACTCCAGTTGTGACAATCAACAAACAATCTGCTATCAACTTTCTATAGTCCATTGTATGCAGATTTGGAGTCCCAAACAAAATCATCACTGATAATGGGACCCAATTCACAAGCTCCGCATTCCAAGGATATTGCGTAGACCTCGGCATACAAGTTTGCTACGCCTCCGTAGCTCATCCGGCCAGCAATGGCCAAGCCGAGAGAGCAAATGCTGAAATCCTTAAAGGACTTAAAACGCGCACTTATGAGCGCTTGAAAAAACATGGAGCCAACTGGATTGAAGAGCTTCCGCCCACTCTATGGGCCAACAGGACATCTCCAAACCGGTCAACCGGAGAGACACCCTTCTTTCTGGTGTACGGAGCTGAAGCAATCCTTCCTCCAGAAATTACCTTGGGTTCACTCCGGGTCCGGACCTTCGACGAAGCCGTGCAGGACCAGCTCCGGCGTGAAGACCTAGACCTCCTTGAGGAGGGAAGGTGCCAAGCAGCTGTTCGGAATGCCCGATATCGTCAAGCTCTACGGCATTATCACCAGCGGCATGTACACAACCGACAGCTCGAGGAAGGCGATCTGGTGCTACGGAGAATATGATCCAGAGAAGGGTTAAACAAACTCTCCCCCGGCTGGGAGGGACCCTTCCGAGTGATTAAAGTATCCCGCCCGGAAGCGTTCGCTTGGCTACCGAGGATGGGACACCTCTCCCAAATCCTTGGAACATCGAGCACCTCCGTAAGTTCTACACTTAATACCACGGAGGTGAGTCTTGAGTAACTTGAGATGTACGTTATAGAGTCATTGTACAGAGTCGGGTAGTTCCTCCGGGAGAACAGTCGGACCTTTCCCGAAAGGTCCGCAAAGTTCATGCAGCACTTGTCACAGTCTCCGGACTAAAAGTGTGGCTAACTACCCTGGGTCAAACGAGAAATGAAACACGCTTAGCCTGGTTCCGTACCCTAAGAGTGTACTTGTTTCCCCTGTACCCCGGACCTATAATGGAAGACATTTTCATGTGAAATAGACTCCACGTGCATTTATTTTGTACAAGCTCAACATTTTTATTTTTCTCTTTCTTGTCTATAACAAAGACGTGCAATTCTTAAGAATTTTAGTTCGACTGGTTTATATACGATTCGAGTTGTATTGTCAATTCTTTTGGATTCAAATATTGTTCATGGCCAACTCACCTGAAAGCCGCCAAGCCAATCTAGGGCTGGAGTGTGCTATCGACTTAGCCTGGTCAAGCACCCTAAGTACGCCACTCTACCTACACCCCGGCAGGCCGAAGTAAGGCGGGTTCGTGTACAGTTGGATCTAGAAGAAAAGATAACACATTCGGTTGTATTTAGAATCGCGTTTGACTTAAAATCTTCTTGAGAGTCATAAGTCGCGACGAAGTTATAGACAAGAAACAAATTTTACTATTTTTCTTGGCTTAAGTGTGCAGGAAAAATAAAATTTACGTTGATGGAGAAAAGTCGGAGCTAACTAAGCTCCGACTCCCCGAATGGGGCCAGCCGTCGATGCTAAATAAAAGATGGTGAGAAGACCCCGCAAATGGAGTCTGCTACCAACGAACTGAGTGTTGGCAAAGGTCACTGCCGGAGCTACTAAGCCCCGACACCCTGGAGGGTTAACTATCAATGCTCTACGTGTTGATAGAGACTATTGCCGGAGCTACTAAGCTCCAGCGATAGACAATACCGGAGCTTCTAAGCTCCGACAGCCTCAGGGGGCCTTCACTATCGAAGACTTCGGACCCAAATTCTACAAGTTCGGAGCAAATGAGTCTTCAACAAAACACAATATCCTTTTGGTACATGTTCAAAATCAAATTGTGTACGTCTACCAGGGGGCCAAGTGAAGATAAAAGTGTTGAAGACAAAAAGTGAAATTCGCAAAATTTGGGGATTTCATTTATCTGGAGACAAGAGATTACATCTGGAGACAAGGGATTACAAAATTGAGGAAGAAGAAGAGAAAATACAAGTGAGAATTACAGAGATGGTCCTAGACCCTATGGAAGAATTGGGCGACCTTCTGGGCAACCTCCGATACGCTGGCTCGGGTAGCTTCGCTTTCTCATTCGACGGGGCCTTCAAGCACCGGTTCCAGAGGAAATTGGGAGTTCCGGCTGGTGTAGCACGTCAGCACATACTCTGCGACGTTCCTCGCCAGGGATTGCCCCTCAACCTCCAGTTGGTCCGCGATGACATCGCCCACCTTGGAGAGCTTGCTACCTGCTGCGCTCAACGCCTGCAGCGCTAGGTCCGGCTCCGGCTCCGGATCATCTGGGCGCACGGGACTGAAACCCATTAGCGTCAGTGCATCATTGGCCTTGCTCAAGAACTCCCAAATCTGTAGGGAGTCCTCAGCCCTCAAGCCCTTCATCTCTTCCAGGGATCTTCTGGCCGCCACCAGTTCGGAATTCTCACGGGTGAGGCGCTCAACTTCTTTGGCGTTTTGCTGAATCTTTTCAGCAACCCGCCTTTCTAGTTTTCCGAGCTCCTCCTCTCGGAGGTGGATCTTGTTCCGGCGATCAACCAGGTCCTTCTCCCTACCCCTCACTTTCTTCTCCCGGGCAGCAAGGGCACACTCTTGTTCATAGAGTTCCTGCCCTCGCACCCAGGTCTTCTCCTCTTCCTCTTGGCAGCGCTCTTCCAATTTCTTGGCGCGCTCCTCAAGGCCCTTGTCAGCCAGAGCTACTTTCTCGGCGAGCTCCTCTTCCCTCCTCAAGACATCATCCCATAGCTCAAGGAGTTTCTGCTCTTCATCCTCGAGCCGTTTCTCCCTCTCTTCAAGTGCCTCTCGGCATTTGATGAGTGCGGTGTTAATGGCCTCAAGCTGTTCGTGGCGAGCATCGGCCGCATTATTGGAAGTTTTGGCCTGATCGTAAATCTCCCGGGATTGAGCGTCGAGGGCACGAGTCATACTCTCCCTGTCATCCAGTAACTTACCCCAGTACTCCAGGCGGATCTTCTCCCGCTTAATCCATTCCTTGTCATCCGCTAGCCTCGATTGCGCCAGCTTGGTCTCGAAGTAGAGACGATTACGCCACCGCCTAAGGGTTTGGCGCTCCTCTTCAAGAGCCTTGCTGTTCTGGAAGAAGGCCAGTTGGACTTGACGCAGACTGGAACATGCGTTGTCAATGGACAGCGGCAATGGGATGGGTTCCGGACCTGCTGGGGTCTCCTCCGCTGGTTCCAGCGGGTCTTCAGATATAAAAATTGGGTCCCACTCCACGAGAGTGGACCCCTGAGCTTCCAAGGCACTAGGGACGTCCTCCGGGATGGCCTCAGTCGCCATCGAAGAGGGCCCCGCCGCCAAGTCTTCGTTCACCCCCTCGGGCAGGGGGCCAGCGACTTCGCTTGGGCACTCCGGCTCGGCCGCAGGTACCTCCAACGTCGTCGCTTCTAGAGCAGGAGCTGCTACTGGCTCCGGTCTGGGTACCTCTTCCGAGGGAGGCTCGAGCTCCGTCACCTCTTCAACAACCGGCTCAGGAGCTAGAAGATCTTCAACTTCGATCGGCCCTGTGACCGGAGCTCCAACAATGACCGGCTCAGCAGCCAGTGCTTCGAAGGTAGCCGGCCCAACTGCCGGAACTACCTCGGTTTCCGGCTCGCATGCCGGGGCTTCAGTCACCTCCGGTTCAACCGCCGGGGCTTCGACAATTACCGGCTCAGAGGCCGGGATTACTACTTCCTCCGGCTCAACAGCTGGAGCTTCCATCATCGCGGCATCAGAACCCGGAGCTTCAACCTCCAGGATGGGTGCCGCTGGCGCATCTTCACTCCCGTGGTCCGGCGCTACCACGGGAACTTCTGGGGATGAGTCGAGGTCAATGACCACGACAGCCGGCGCCGGAGCTGTCGCAGCTTCAGCCACCACTTGGGGCGGCACCGGGACAGGAGCAGAAGCTCCCACCCTCACGGCCTCAGACACTGTGGCTGAGGATGGAGCCTCACTCCCCTTCTTGGGGATGCTGCAGATGATGAACGAAGAAAATTAACAAACAGTTGCTACAATTAAAATAATTGTCCAAGGTGGAGATTAAAAATTACCTTGGGAGGCTTCCGCACCAGCTTGCGCGGAACCTTTTTCACGGGCGTTCTGGGCTGGCCATAGTCGGCATAGAAGCTCCGGAAGGCCCCCCGGAACTTGTCGCGGCCACGGGCGTTTCCCGGGTCGAGGCTCTCCTCGATCGGGAGGAACCCACGGACCTGGAGGCCTCCATCGGCCCAGGTGCCGGAGTCGCGCGCCCGGAGCTAACACCCTGGAAGGATCCCACCGCGGGAACAGACGCGCTCCGGGAGGACCCCACTGCAGGAACGGTCTCGTTCCGGGAGGACCCCATTACGGGGACAGTCGCCATGATGGTAGAAGACCTTCCCCTCCGGGGAGAAGGAACTGAGGCCGAAGTAGCGGGCCTGACGGACCTTCCGTCGGCATGCTGTAGCTTCCTCTTCCGGCTCTCTGGTTCATCCGCCAGCTCCTTGACCTTGTCGACGACCTCGACCCTTGGTTTTGGGACAGGGACAGGGCCATCTTCGGGCATTCCGGGGATCGCCACCCGGGTGGTTGATCTTCTCTCGACGACACCAAGGTCATCAAGTACGGGCATCTTTCGCTGGAACTCCCTGCTGAACTCCACTTCCACGTTCAGAGGGAGGAAGGCCGACGGGGGAGTCAAGTCATCACCGTCGACGTTGATGCCGTGCTGGAATTTCTTGAGGTGGAACTCCAAGGTTCTTCCCTCCATGTTGGACTTCAACCCGGTCTCGACCCGGTCGTCGTCCATCACGCAGTTGAGGGCCCAAGCGAGTTTCTCCCTCCTCTTCAGTGGCGCCCACCTGTTGACCAGGAAATTGCAAAATACCGCCTGAGGAGTCAATCCTCCCTCCACGCATTGGCGGATCCTGGTCAAAGCAGGGGTGAAAGCTTCTGCCAGCACCGGAGCTTCACTCCAGATCGTCGTGTCAATGCTGGGCAGACTATCGGGCGGCTCCAGCCTCTCGTGCTCCTCCACCCTGACGACTATCCGGTCTTTCTTCCAGTCATCCCACTTCCCAGAAGGAAACGACCGGAGGTACTTGAATGGGCACTTCTTGCGCTTCACAAAGTAGTAGAAGCCAAGGTACTCATTGCTCCAGCCGGTGGTGTGGACAGTGAAGAAGGTCCGGAAGAGTTCAATGCAGGGGGGATGCCCACCCACATCTCATAGAAGTGGACGAAGATAGACACGAGGAGAATGGAGTGAGGGCCAAGGTGGTATAACTGCAGACCATAGAAGTCTAGTAGCATCAAGAAAATGGAAGAAAAAGGCGGGATCAACCCCACCATGGCGTACGAGGAAAAGTACACCATTTCACTGGCGTGCTCCTTCTCAAAGGGGAGCTCTCCGCCGGCACAGACTGAGCGGTTGAAGAAGTCCGAGGACCACCCCATGAGGGCCCGGACCTTCTTCAAATCGCCGTCAGTCTTCAAGCGACTCTCACGGAGACCCAACTCCATCGCGGCACGACTAGGCAAGAGAAGAAGAGCGAAGCACGAGTTGGGAGTTTGAGTGCAAGATCAGATGAGAGGCGTAAAGAACTCCCGACGGTGCGCGCTTTCCTTCTTAAGTAATCCCTCGCAACGCTTGGATAGAAACCGCAAGGAAGTCGAAGATACCATTCAAAAATTCCACCCAGCTGATGACAAGAGGGCCCGGGACCACCCCGACGATCAAGTCGAGGCTCTTACCCAGGTGAACGGTTGTCATCACGAGGAGGGAAACCCAAAGGCGATGGCCTGACAAGGCGCGCGGAACCGATACGGTTTTCGTATCAGGAACCGGCGACCTTCAATTGCGTGAGATCCGCACGTCAAAGATCTCATCTGTTGCACGCAGGGTGCGCCACGCGGCAGGGATCTAACTATAAATCCCTGCCAACGGCACCTTCAAAGACCCTTGAAGACTCAGTTCAAGAGTCAAGAGGATGGACCCACCTCCGGCGGAATGACTTCACCCCAGTGATCTTCCCTGGAGGTAGGTCCAGGGGGCCACTGTCGGTACCCTAGAAACCGTACACCCCTTGAGGTTACAAAGATCTCAAAGGAAAGTCATCTACTTGGTTTGAAGACCCTCAGAGGCCCACATGTCAGACATAACCGGACCCGCTTCTCCAACATGGTTAACCCCTGGGTCGCCACGTGTACTACCAAACCGGAGCTACCGCCCATAAGGGGGAAGCTCCGGGCCATGTACCAAAACTGCACCTCCGGACTTAACCCCAGACCGAGAGAAGCTCCGGACCTGACACGTGTCTGGTAACCCCGGAGCTACCTGTTTCCCCCAGCAAGCTCCGGAGCTGCCACGTGTCCAATCGTCGGATCTTCAGCCTCTAACCTCCGGAAGACCTCGCAACGGATCTGGATCTTCAAAGGAGAGCCAAGGACTTCAAAACCCGATTAAGTGTCATTAATGCCATATTAATGACACTTAAACGGACGATCTTAACACCAGTAACGGTGCTGTCAAAGCCCGTTACAGGGTCATTAAGAGCAATTAAACGTGTATCAATACTAGTAACCGCCGGGGCCACATGTCGGGCCAGGCTAATTTGTAACGACCTGCCCTTGTACTATAAAAGGACAGGCCGACGACACGTTGAGGGGGCTGGACACACGCCATTGACGCTCAACACAAGCTCAAACAGCTAATACAACACCAACACCTCCGTGGAGTAGGGTATTACGCTCAGGCGGCCCGAACCACGTAAACTCTTGTGTCTCCTGTGTCAATTCCTACTCACCTTCTTGAATCTCCGCGCGCCCATACCGAACATCAAACTCCTCTATCACTTTAGCAGTGTAGGGAGATCTGCCGGTTCCAAACCATCGACAAGCACAAAAGTGATCAAAAGATTGATTTTTAAATTCAGTTCCATTATCACTTCTAATTGCTTTTAATGATCCTGGGTGATCAATTGATAATCTAAGAAATAAAGTTCTAAAGTGACTAAAAACTTCATTCTTAGACGCCATAAAGTAAACCCAAGAGTATCTAGAATAATCATCAACGATAACAAGAACATACCATTTACCTCCGAAGGATTGAACACGTGAAGGTCCTACGATGTCAAGATGCAAAAGTTGACATGGTTCAATTGTCATGATCATTGTGAGAGGAGTATGTGAACCTGCAACCATCTTAGCATGTCTACAAGAAGAGCACACAATTTCTTTGTCCCCTTTAAGCTTAGGCAGCCCACGTATGCAATCAAGAGCACTAACACGCGTTAGGTGATCAAAGCCTACGTGACCAAGTCTACGATGCCAAAAATATAAGTCATTTGAATCATTAGCAACTAGACACCTATTCTTAGAGAAATACATATCAAAATCAGCTTTAAAAACTCTTCCAAACTGAGACATGTTAAAAATAAGCTCACTATTTGAACCTACAACTTTGCAGCAGTTTTTATTGAAAATAATTTCTAGATTTTCATCTAGCAATTGTGCAACAGAAAGCAAGTTGTATTTCAAATTTTTGACAAGTGCCACATCCTTCAAAGTGTAGTGATCATTTACTCTAACCAAACCCTTAGCAATTATAGGAGTTGAAGAATTATCAGCAAAAGTAACATTCTCTACACGTGACACAAAAGACAGGGAGGAGAACCAATCTTTGTTATCGGTCATGTGGCGTGAGCAACCTGAATCCACAATCCAAATGTTCTCCTTCCTCAAACGTGTAACCTACATAAAAGCACAATACGTCGATGACTCAATACTGGGGTTAGTCAAAAGGCATTTAGGAATCCAGTACTGAGTCACGCGACGTGCAGCGGGAAAAACACACGAAAGCTGAGACAAAACAGCAAGTTTATGAGTCAAAGTTTGAGATTTTTATTCTTAACTACTGACCTATAAGGTGTTACTTGTGTAGCACAAAAATCAGTAGCTCCGGAGGCAAAAACAGAAGGTCCGGAGGTAAACTTTGAATGTTTTTTACTCAAAACAGCAGGTTGTACATTCAGTTCAATGTGTGCAGCAAATTTTGCATGAAAGTTATGAGATCTAGCAACCATTCTTTCCCTTTTCTGTTGTTTAGCTAGTCTATAACAAAAATCTATGACATGACCATCTCTACCACAGAAGGTACAATGAAATTTAACTTTGTGTTCATGTCTAGATGAGCAACCAATATTTTTATTTGAAACCGAATGAGACAACAAAACCACTCCTTTTTGTTTAGGAACTGTTTGAATCAAACCACTTCCTAATGACTTTACAATTTTAGGTGGATGTGCCTTAGCATGAGCATGAGAATCAAAACCTAAACCAGTTTTATCATTGCAAGACTTGGAAGAGTTCAGCAGTAAGTTTAGGTTCTTATTCCCATTACAAAACCGATTTAATGTCCTATGCATGTCATCAAGTTTATTGGACAGATCAACGCAATTTTCACATGAAGTTTTTCCTTTTAGTTTGCAATTTGAACAAAATTTAACTTCATGAGAACGTAAAGCATTGTTCAATATAGAAATTTCATTCATAGCATCTTGTAGTTTCTTATCAAGATCATCACAAGTAGAACAATGCAAATCAATTGTAGAACAGCTAGCATCTTTCAAGTTTTTATCATTAAGTGCAGCAAGCTCTTTGTTCTTTTCAATTTCTAACTCAAGTTTATCAATTGTGGAGGTGTGCGCACTTCTTAATGAGGACAATTGTTCATATATTAAATCACATGAGGAACATGCATCATCACTAGGAATCAAAGTTTTTAAACGGTTGATTTCAGATTCTAGTGATTCAATTTTAGCAGCACTATCCCCATGCTTTTTGTCCTTTTTCTTAATAATAATAGTGGTACGAGAAATGGCATCACACATTTCTTCGCAAGTAGGACATACCTCTTCATTGTCGCTGTTGTGTTCTGCCTCCTCCATACTTGATCTTGACTTGCCCGCCATAAAGCACAGGTTTGCCAAATCATCTTCATCACTTCCAATGTCCACGTCGCTTGAACTGAACTCTTGAAGCGCGGTGATGAAACTGTTGATCATCTTGCGTCCTATGGTACCTTTCTTCTTCTTGTTGGAATTTCCAGAGGAGGTCCGAACCTTGCTTTGTTTTTCTTCCCGGGTGGTCGAACCTGAAAGGTTAGGGCATTCTGTACGAAAGTGTCCTGTTTTACCACATTCAAAACAGCGTTGAGGTCCAGAGCTTCCTCTCCTTCTAGTTCTCACATTTTGCAATGCTTTTGAGAATCTAGTAGAGATGAGTGCCAACTCCTAAGTTCTTCGATCTGCTCCACGGTTAGTGAGGACAACAAAGCAAGAGTATTGCAAGATGATGATTGGCCGGAGCTAGACATATCACGTTGTGAAACAAAAGCAATAGACTTATTGGGGTTCTTACGTGAGATTATGTTAATTTCATGAGTTTTTAACTTGGAATATAGCACATCTAAAGTAAGTGAACTCATGATAGTAGATTCACGAATAGATGTGACTTTCATCTCTCAAATTGACATATCTAATGCACTTAGCAATTGCCTAGCATTTTCAGCATCTGAAAAATTAACATTGGCACTACGCAAGTTGCTGAGAATCTTATTAAAGCGAGCAAAAAGGTCATCAATAGACTCACCGGGTTGCATCTCGAAGCGCATGTATTCTTTCTTGAACATGTCTTGCCTTACCTCTTTGATCGTGTTGGATCCTTCGTGGTAGTCACAAAGTGCTTTCCACACATCGTATGCAGATCGGAGGTGTGCAACACGATCGAAGTCGCTTTGTGTTAATCCTTGTATGATCAAGTTCTGAGCCTTGTTGTTGTTGTCGACATCTCTCAGATTTGTAGCTGTAACTTGATCGTTTGATGGCACTTCGTAAGGCTTGTATACCTTCTCCCATATTGCAAAGCCTTGTGCCTGGATGAAAGCCTCCATGCGTGCCTTCCAAACCTGAAAATCAATACCAGCAAACACACACGGTTTGGCAGAGTACTTCTCCATGATGATTAGTCAAAAACACGTGCAAATCACAAAGATTAGAGCACCTTGGCTATGATACCAACTGTAGGATCGAAGAGCACGTGAAAAGCTACCAGGGGGTGAATGGTAGATTTAAAAATCTTACGCAGCGGAAACAATTAAACCCCAAACCCTTTCGGCAGAAAAATGATATGTTAAATAAATCGTGTGTGAGACTAATCTAAACATGTTTCACTGTGACAAAAGTGATAGATATCAGAGAGAATCAAGTCACGAAGACAACACAAAAAGAATCACTCAAATCTGTCGAGAAAAACTCAAGTTATGATCGAAAGATCAAACAATGGTCAATCTGCCCTACCCGAGAAAAAACAGTTCTGGAATGCTGCAAAGAAACTCGTGTAGATCAGAGACCACAAATCCAATGACCGTGAAATTTTGAGAGGTGATAGAAAATCAAGTTGTGAAGACAACCCAAAAAGAATCATGTCAATTGGATCTGTAAAACCACCGACGAAAGGTAGTGCTGTCCAGAAACTCGACGAGTAAAACTTGTCTGGAACAAGTCAGATGAACAAGGCACAAAAGTTCCTTCAAACTACGAATTTTATTCAATAGAACACAAGAGGAACAGCCCCAAAGTCATGCACCATGAGCTCTGGTCTCCCTTGCTTATATAACCAGCCCTTAGGCCAACTCAATATCAACTAGGACTCCAATCCTACTCAGATCACAAATCGTATTTTCCATAACTACTCAAGATTCTTCTATACGCAGATAGAAGCAATCTTAAGACTTCCAAACACCTTAGGAATGTATCCCACATTCCTAAACAACTCAAAATCGTGACCCATACGAAATCCTATCATAACCAACTCAAATCTTTCCATATTTGAGTCAAACCCGACTCAGTCGCAGCCTGAGTCCATAACCTAGTCGGTAGGACCTTTCCGACCAACTCTTTACGTCCACATCTCTTCATCACGCCTCGAAACCATGTAGCCACGTCCATGCACTCCTTGAACATGTGCAAACATCTTCCAATGACGTCCACGATACCTTCACATGCATTGTTCTTGATTCAATCATGTTGTGCAACCTCCTGATCAGCTCAACCACAATTCCTCCTGAATTTGGTTGTTGGAACCTCATCTCCTCCCTGAGACTAGTCCAATGGATCCCGTCACCAGCCATGTCTTGAACTCAAGCAACACCTGCACATGAATAAACAACCAATCTATACGAGCCCAAGTCCTCGACTTGACTCAAGTTAGTTCCGAACACAACACCTTACGTGAGAACCTCACATAAGCATGTTGCAAAACCACAGTAACACGATATCATCCATATCAACCAAAACGCACCAAAAACTTAGCAAATGAATACTAAGCAATCTTTCCAACAATTTAGAGCAAGTACAAAACATTGCAAATGAAAAGCAGAAGCACTACGGTCAAGTTCCGGACCTTGCCAGAGCAACCCGGACTTTGAACCGGAGCTAGCAAAAGCTAGTAGAACCTAGCACCGGAGCTTACCAAAACTAGTACAACCAAGCTCCCGCCGGAGCTTACAAAACTAGCAGGACTTAGCGCCGGAGCTAACCAGAACTAGTCGGAGCTAGTAATCCTGAAAGCTGGAGCTAGAAAAATCAACTTCGGAGCTTAGCAAAAACACGACGGAGCTACCAAAAACATGTCAGAGGTATCAAAAACATGCCGGAGCTATCAAAGACATGCCGGAGCTATCAAAGACATGCCGAAGCTAAAGACAAAACTTCACCGGAGCTGACCAAAGCTAGTCGGACTTTGCTGAAGCTCGGAGCTAGAGTCGGACCTTGATAAAAAGGTGTTTTGGTGATATTCAAAACTTTTATCGTCAAAGCAAGTATATTCACTACAAGCCAATGTATTCAGCACACATAGGTCTTACACATTCTCTACACGTGACACGAAAGAGAGGGAGGAGAACCAATCTTTGTTACCGGTCATGTGGCGTGAGCAACCTGAATCCACAATCCAAATGTTCTCCTTCCTCAAACGTGTAACCTACATAGAAGCACAATACATCGATGACTCAATATTGGGTTTATTCAAAAGGAATTTAGGAATCTAGTACTGAGTCACACGATGTGCAGCAGGAAAACACGCGAAAGCTGAGATAAAACAACAGGTTTATGAGTCAAAGTTTGAAGTTTTTTGTTCTTAACTACTGACCTATAAGGTGTTACTTGTGTAGCACAAAAATCAGTAGCTCCAGAGGCAAAAACAGAAGGTTTGGAGGTAAACTTTGAATGTTTTTGACTCATAACAGCAGGTTGCATGTTCCTGGCATTCGGTTTAACATGTGCAGCAAATTTTGCATGAAAGTTATGGGATCTAGCAATCATTCTTTCCACTTTTTGTTGTTTAGCTAGTCTATAACAAAAATCTATAACATGACCATCTCTACCACAGTAGGTACAATGAAATTTAACTTTGTGTTCATGTCTAGATGAGCAAACAACATTTTTATTTGAAACCGAATGAGACAACACTCCTGCAGATTTCAAAACCACTTCTTTTGTTTAGGAACAGTTTGAATCAAACCAATTCCTAATGACTTTACAATTTTAGGTGGATGTGCCTTAGCATAAGCATGAGAATCAAAACCTAAACAAGTTTTATCATTGCAAGACTTGGAAGAATTCAGCAGCAAGTTCAGGTTCTTATTCCCATTACAAAATCGATCTAATGTCCTATGCATGTTATCAAGTTTATTGGACAGATCAAGGCAATTTTCACATGAAGTTTTTCCTTTTAATTTGCAAGTGGAACAATATTTAACTTCATGAGAACGTAAAGCATTATTCAATATTGAAATTTCATTTATAGCATCCTTTAGTTTCTTTTCAAGATCATCACAAGTAGAACAATGCAAATTAGTTGTAGAACAAGAAGCATCTTTTAAGTTTCCAATGTCAAGTGTAGCAAGCTTTTTGTTCTTTTCAATTTCAAGTTCAAGTCTATCTAGAGTAGAGGAATGTGCAGTTCTTAATGTGGACAATTGTTCATAGATTAAATCACACGAGGGACAAGAATCATCACTAGGAATCAAGGTTTTCAAATGGTTGATTTCAGATTCTAGTGATTCAATTTTAGCAGCATTATGTCTAAGCTTTTTGTCCTTTTTTTCTTAACAATAATAGTTGTACGAGAAATTGCATCACACATTTCATTACAGGTAGAACATACCTCATCGTCGTCACTGTTGTGTTTTGCATCCTCCTGACTTGATCTTGATCTTGTTTTGCCCGCCATGAAGCATAAGTTGGCCAAATCATCTTCATCTTCATCACTTCCAATGTCCACATCGCTTGAGCCAAGTTCCTGGAGTGTGGAGATAAAATTGTTCACCAGTTGGCGACCTGTAAATCCCTTCTTCTTCTTCTTCTTATCATTTGTTGAGGAGTGCTTCGTCCTTGATTGTTTTTCTTCTCGAGAAGTAGAACCTGAAAGGTTAGGGCATTCTGTACGAAAGTGTCCTGTCTTACCACATTCGAAACATCTTTGAGGTCTGGAGCTTCCTCTCCTTCTAGTTCTCACATTTTGCAATGCTTTTGAGAACCTAGTAGAGAGAAGTGCTAGCTCCTCCTCTGGAAATCCCTCGATCTGCTCCAGGGTTAGTGAGGACAACAAAGCAAGAGTATTGCAAGATGATGATTGGCCGGAGCTAGGCATATCACATTGTGAGACAAATGCAACAGACTTATTTGGGTTCTTACGTGATAAGATGTCAATTTCATAAGTTTTGAGTTTAGAGTAAAGCACATCTAAAGTAAGTGTACTCATGACAGTAGATTCACGAATAGATGTAACTTTCATCTCCCAGATTGACATGTCTAATGCACTAAGAAGTTCCCTAGCATTTTCAGCATCAGAAAAATTAACATTGACACTACGCAAGTTACTGAGAATTTTGTTAAAGCGAGCAAAGAGATCATCGATGGACTCACCGGGTTGCATCTCGAAGCACATGTATTATTTCTTGAACATGTCTTGCCTTACCTCCTTGATCGTGTTGGATCCTTCATAATAGTCACAAAGTGCTCTCCATACATCGTATGCCGATCGGAGATGTGCAATGCGGTCGAAGTCGCTCTGAGTGAGTCCTTGGATGATCAAGTTTCGGGTTTTGTTATTGTTGTCGATGTCCCGTAGGTTTGTAGCCGTAACTTGATCGTTAGGTGGCACTTCGTAAGGCTTATACACCTTCTCCCATATTGCAAAGCCTTGTGCCTGGATGAAAGCCTCCATGCGTGCCTTCCAAACCTGAAAATCAATGCCACTAAACACACAAAGTTTTGCGGAGTATTTCTCCATGTCGATTAGTAAAAAAACACGTGCAAATATCAATGATAGAGCATCGTGGCTCTGATACCAATTGTAGGATCGAAGAGCACGTGAAAACTTACCATAGGGGGTGAATGGTATATTTAAAAAAATCTTACGCAGCGGAAACAATTAAATCTCAACCCCTTCGGCAGAACAACGATCTGTTAAAGAAATCATGTGTGAGACTAATCTAAACGTATTTCACTATGACAAAAATGATATATATTAGAGAGAATCAAGTCACAAAGAAAACACAAGAAGAATCACTCAAATCCGTCGAGAGAAAATCAAGTTATGATCGAAAGATCGAACAAAGGTCAATCTATCCTACCCGAGAAAAACAGTTCTGGAATGATGTAAGAAACTCGTGTAGATAAAAATCACAAATACAATGACCGTGAAATTTTGACAGATGATATATAATCAAGTTTGAATACAACCCAAAAAGAATCACGTTAATTGGATCTTTAAAACTCGAGTTATGATAAAACCACCAACGAAAGGTAGTGCTGTCCAGAAACTCGATGAGTAAAACTTGTCTGGAACAAGTCGGACGAATAAGGCACAAAAGTTCCTTCAAACTATGAATTTTATTCAATATAACACAAGAGGAACAGCCCCAAAGTCGTCTACCACGAGCTCTAGCCTCCCTTGCTTACATAACCAGCTCGAAAGCCAACTCAACTCAAATCAGGACTCTAATCCTACTCCGTTCACGAATCAAAACTTTCCATAACTGCTTAGGACTCTTCTATACGCAGATAGAAGCAATCTTAAGACTTCCAAACACCTTAGGAACATATCCCACATTCCTAAAACAACTCAAATTCGTGACCCACATGAAATCCTATCATAACCAACTCGATACTTTCCATACAGAGCCATAACCGACTCCGCTGCAGCCAAAGTCATCAACTGATATGATCCGATCCTTCCGACCAGATCTTCCCATCCATAAACCATCTTCAGAACCATGTTGCCACGTCATGCACCGCATGCATACATGCAAACACCTTCCTTCGACGTCCAGTAACCTTCATATGCACTGCCCTTGATCCAATCATCCTGTGCGACCTCCTGACCCGCTCAACCACAATTCCTCCTGAATTTGGTTGTTGGAACCTCATCTCCTCCTTGAGACTAGTCCAAAGGATCCTGTCACCAGCCATGACTTGAACTCAAGCAACACCTGCACATGAACAAACAACTAATCTGTATGAGCCCAAGTCCGCGACTTGACTCAAGTTAGTTCCTAAACTACAACACCTTACGTGAGCACCTCACATAAGCATGTTGCAAAGCACAGCAAAATGATATAAGCCTTAACCACCAAAACACACCAAAAGAACTTATTAAAATAATACTAAGCAACCTTTCCATATGTGTAAAGCAAGTTCGAAACATTTCACATGAAAATTTGGAACATTACGATCAAGCTCCGAACCTTGCCAAAGCTAACCGAAGCTTGAGTCGGAGCATACCAAAGCTAGTACATTCTAGCGCCGAATCTTACCAAAGCTAGTACAACCTAGCGCCAGAGCTTACCAAAGCTATTCGTACCTAGAAAAACATATCAGAGCTTAACAAAGACATGTCAGAGCTATCAAAGACATGTCAGGGCTATCAAAGACATTCCGGGGCTAAAGACAAAGCTCACCGGAGCTACCCAAAAACATGTCGGACCTAGACAAAGAAAGTCGGACCTATTGTCGGACCTTGCAGAAGCTCGGAGCTAGAGTCATACCTTGCCAAAAAGATGTTATTGCAGCATTCAAAACTTTTATTGTCAAAGCCAATGTATTCAGCACACATAGGTCTCACAAACCTGCGCTCATCACTTTCCTCTGGGCGAATGTCGACGTGTTTGCATGGCAACTGTCACAGATGCCTTGGATCCCTAGGGAGGTGATTGAGCACAACCTGAACATATATCTCGACGCATGACCAGTACATCAGATGCCCTAGAAGCAATCAGTCGAGCGGGAGAACTTCATCAGACAAGAAATCAAGAAGCTGCTTGAAGCTGGTTTCATCCGGGAGGTTCATCATCCTCGATGACTGGCGAACCCAGTCGTTGTACCCAAGGCCCTTCAGAAGATTCGAATGTGTATCGACTACACCACCTTTAATCAGGCATGTCCAAAAGACCCATTTCCACTACCTAGGATAGATCACATAGTGGATTCCACCTCCGGGTGTGAGCTATTGTGTTTCCTAGATGTGTATTCTGGATATCATCAGATTCAAACGACTAGGGAAGATGAAGAGCATATTGCCTTCATAAAAGTAGATGGGTTGTATTGTCAAATTGTCATCCCTTTCGGTCTCAAAAACACTGCCTCAACTTTTGCTTGAGCCATGTGCAAAACATTTGAAGAGCTAATTAGGGACTTGGTGGAAGTCTACGTCGATGATATCGTGGTGAAGGTGAAGAACAAGGAATCACTCCTTGACCACCTGCTAGCCGTCTTCGACAAGCTGCGCATAACGCACACTAATCTAAACCCGAACAAATGTGTCTTTGGAGTTAGGTCTGGAAAGCTCCTTGTATTCTTGATGACCCACCGAGGAATTGAGTCAAATCTGGCGAAGATCAAGGTTGTTGAAGAGATGCGGCCCCCAACCCGCATTAAGGATGTCCAGAAGCTAACTGGATGTCTAGCTGCGCTCAACTGGTTCATCTCAAGACTGGCAGAATGGGTGCTTCCCTTTTTCGAGCTATTGGGGAAGTCCGGGCCATTTCATTGGTCTGAAGAAGCAGAAATGGCATTCCAAGAGCTCAAGTAGCTCCTCACCACACTACCAATCTTCGTAGCTCCGGATCCTGGTGAGCCTCCTTTGCTTTACATTTCGGCAAGTACGGAGGTTGTCAGCATAGTCCTGGTCACAAAGAGACCAGAGCAATCTACAGCTCAGGAGTTCAGACCCCTCCGAGAGGGTCCCAAGCTACCTGAAGGCGAGTCTGGGTCCTAGCCCCCAAGCGCGGATCCTAAAGGCAAGCTGCCAGAGGATCAACCTCTCTCATCCGAGGGAGTTCTCACGGCTAATCAAGAAGAAGATTCGGACCTCTCCGGGAGGGTCCGGGAAGCTCAAGAAGAAGATATGGACCCCTCCGGGAGGGTCCGGGAAGCTCAAGAAGAAGGTTTACACCCCTCCAGGAGGGTCCGGTTTGATGAAGAAGAAGCTTCGGGTCCTCCCAGGAAGGTCCGGACTGTCCAGCAGTTAGTGTACTTCATCAGTGAAGTACTACATGACGCCAAGACTCGATACATTGAGGTGCATAAACCACTCTATGCAGTTCTTATTGCATCAAGGAAACTTCGTCACTACTTCCAATCCCACAAAATAACAGTGGTAACTTCTTATCCGCTACGTGTTATATTGCATAACCCCAACTCTACAGGAAATATTGCAAAGTGGGCAGCGGAGCTAGCAGAATTCAATCTCGAATTCTTGCCTCAACATGCTATCAAGAGTCAAGTATTGGTTGACTTTGTGATGGAGTGGACCCCTTCTTCATAAATCTAGGGGGCCACAGTGAGCAGAAGTCGGAACCCAAGGTCCCTGTTTCACCGAGCCTCACTGGACTCTCTACTTCGACGGCTCCGTGCAAAAGCAGGGGGTTGGAGCTGGAATCCTTCTCCTTGCACCGACCTGGGAGAAGGTCAAGTACATGGTACACTTTGACTTCAAGGCAACCAACAACATGGTGGAGTATGAAGCTCTCATCTACGGACTCAAGGTGGCACTATAATATGGCATCAAGCAGCTGCTGGTGAAGGGTGACTCGCAACTCATTATCAAGCAAGTCAAAGGCGAATGAAGTTGCAACAACCCTCAACTCGTTGCTTACCTCCTTGAGGCCCAGAAGCTACTGAATGACTTCCACGTCCTGGACCTTTGCCATGTCTAGTGTCTCAACAACGTGGAAGCTAATGAACTATCGATGAAAGCTTCAACCGGAGTTCAAGCTCCAGACAAGGTTTTTGTCAGAAGATTGTCAAGACCTACCGCTCAGCCTGTCGAACTTAGTGAAGGGGGTGAGTGTGACACCCAGTTTCGAAAATGAACCAAGTGAACGCATATGTGTGCCTAGGATGTTCAACACACATACACGAGTGCATTCACAAAAGAGTATACAGAAAATTACCACAGAACAAGATTTATTAACCAAATTTTATTACGCAAACCATATTATCTTCGAATACAAGTTCTAATGAATACTAATAACAAGTTGAACTAATGCAGTGGAAATAAACTAAATAAGCAAACTAAACAGCTAGGCAGCATAAGCAATAGGGTAGTGCATCTCCAATCAACACCACAGGTAAAACTGACGGTAGACGCGACCTAGAACTCTACATTATCGCCATTGAACTCTCAATCCTGACCTCCAACTGTTGGTAGGGATTGCAAGGGTGAGTACATGTCATACTTAGCAAGTGTGGAAGGTATGACATGTGGCTGATTCAAATGACGAATATAATAATGGCTAAATGTTGAAAAGTACATTAAAACATTTGAAAAGCAATATATTACATGTATATGAAATAAACCCATCATAAGCCATGTAGTTATCATAATACCAGTCCATATTCCATATCCATCATCATATACCAATATCCATATTCAATACCAGAATTCAATTCATAACCATCCAAAACCATAATACCAACCATAACCATCCCAAATCCCAATTTTGCTTTAATCATGTGAGGGTCTAGGTTTCTTATAATCGGGAACACGACTATCATGATAGTTTTAGACACACTCTGTAGAGGTTGTACCGCTTTACCCACGTGTTTGTGATTTTATCACCTTTCGATGACTATAGAATCTCCTTTATGCTGTCTCACACTTTCGTAGGTGTGTGACCAAGAGATCACAAAATAGCCTTTACAAAGGGATTACTAGCCTATTTAGACCCCACTGAGGTTTCATTGGTGGCGATGCCTCTAACTGAGCACATCTTCAACCAAGGGCCCCCTCTTGAGCCATTCGGATCCCAGGGTAGTCCCACCAATCATCAACAAACCCAATCTGACTACCCCTTCCCCGAGCATCCTTAATGGTCCAAATAGAATTGGCAAAGCCCTAATTAATCAGCTACGCCGCCTATACTTGGCCTCTTGGTGGCACTGTAAATCCTGGATGGTCGCTCCACGAACCGGTCCATAGATCTAAAGCAAGTAAAACCACCATAACATCCAACCCATCCACATGCCAGACTTGCTTAGATCACCCATTATCATATCATATTAACCAGTTCATGTTAACCATAATCTCATCCATGCATAATTAAGGTCCCGTTTGGATGGTAGAATCATTTCTGATTCTAGGTAGAATCACTTAAAACTGTTCCAAACGGTAAAAAGGAGAAACATTTCAGGGGTAGAAACACCTTGAAACGATTCGCTTTTTTGAACTAAGGAGGTGAAACACCTGAAAAGGTCTTTCACACCTTGGAACACTTCAATCAATTGTAAGTCGTGTCCAAGTTCTAGAAAAATTACGAAATTTTGCCACCACCTGCATTTAGGTCAATTCATATTTGATTCTTTTTAATAAAACCCAGATTTTGAAATTTGTGTTGTCAATATCAATATTTATTATGGCAACCTGCATTTGCCTGACAAGTACTAGCGATCATCAAATTTTGTTTATGGCTAGAAGGAAGTGATGACGGTTTTACTAGTGAGCTTGTGTACTTGTGCATGTTTTGTACCGGTAAGTACACACGTACTGATTATGGGAATATCCAACATGTATTTTCTTTTTAATGTTTACTTGTCAACATCAGAGTACATGCCACATAAAAACCAGACATAAATGAAGAACAACCAGAAAACAACCATGGGTAAATGAGTCAAATTATTTTTTTCTCTCCTCTCTATTGAAACTGAAACATGAATATTAGCTAAACGGTTTCTAAAGTGATTTTGTTTCATAGACTAAAACCGTTTCTGGGTTGAAATGGAACTGTTTCCGATTCTGTGTGAATCTGGAACCGTACCAAATGGGGCCTTAGTAATCATAGTATTATTCATTCGACCAAAGAAAAAGCTAGAAGGCACAACTATTATAAGTGCCAGAGATGTATTCTCTATATGGAACTTTGATGGAAGATTAGCATTCGAAGATATTATTAGTGCCACCGAAAACTTTGATGAGAAATATTGTATTGGAGCAGGAGGTAATGGCATTGTCTACAAAGCACAACTACAGATGGGAAGGATCTATGCTATAAAGAAGCTGCACTCCACGGAGGAAGCGGTGGATGATGCTAGATTTCACCGTGAAATTGATGTACTGATGAAGATACGGCACCGCAACATCGTCAAACTATATGGTTATTGTTCACATGGACGATTCAAGTTTTTAGTTTATGATTTTGTTGAGAGAGGAAGTTTGGCTGCCATCCTATGCAATGAGGAACTGGCAACTGAGTTTAGGGATAAAAACGGACGGATATGGACGGATAAAATGCTTTTCCATATTCATATCCGCATAATAATTTCAAAAACGGATTCGGATCGGATGTTGTCGGAAACGGATTTGGTATCGGATATGTCGGATGCATCGGAAACGGATTCATCGGATTGGAAAATTATGGATATCGGACGGACACGGATATTTATTTCGGAAAAAAACATTTCATATATCACATCCTTAAATGATAGACAATGAAAATATATATTTTCTGCACACATAATACATGTAATTAATATTTCACATATCACATCATTTCACATAACATGTAATTAAAATTTAAAAATTAACACATGATTTATAGTTCATACACATAATTTATAACACATAGATTATGAATCGTTACTACAAGTATTCAATGATCTCCATTTAAAACAATTTGATAATGCATTGATATATGAATTAAAAGTTTAATCTACAACTTTACATTCTTGATTATAAAATATGCCTAATTTATTAATAATAGAAGCTTCATCCAAACATATGTGCTGCAGCATTAGATATAGATAAGGAGAAAAACTAGTGTCATGCTGCTAACTTTTAATTCCTGTGTTTTCTATACACAGCCAACAATCGTTGCTTGGTGCAGTGGTTGGGTCTTAGCCTTGGGCGTACAGGGTCTCGAGTTTGAATCCCACATCAAGCAATAGTTTTTACCGCTGGGATAATAGGATTTTCAGGTTTATATTTGGGCCGGGCCGCTGGCCATATTAGTTAATGGGCCAAAAAATTGATTCAGATATTATTTGGATTTAGATTCGGATATATCCGACAAAATATGGATATCCGACCATTCGGACGGATATTAAGTCGTACCGTTTCTGATCCGATATCCGAATTCGAATATCCGATATCCGATCCATATCTGATTAAAATCGACAAAAACGGATATGAATCAGATATTTTCGGATCCGATACCCGGATAGATCGGAAAATATCCGATCCGTTTTCATCCCTAACTGAGTTCCATTGGCAAAAGAGAATATCCCTCATTAAAGATGTGTCTCGAGCTATATATTACTTGCATGATGACTGTGATCCACCTATAATTCATAGGGACATCAAGAGCCGAAACATCTTGTTGGATGTGGAGTACAAGGCCTTTTTATCAGATTTTGGTACAGCTAAAATCATAAAGCCAGAATCTTCAAATTGGACTGAGCTAGCTGGGAGTTATGGCTACATGGCACCTGGTATGTGTATCTATTATAGCTGTACTCCATAGTCTGTGTATCTATTATATCACACTATTTTAGTTTGAAAGAGAATGCTATTAATTTCTAACAGCTTTTGAATGCCACTTTAAATCTTGCAGAGCTTTCCTACAGACCCCTGCCCACAGAAAAATGTGATGTGTATAGCTTTGGCGTGGTAATTATGGAGGTGGTGATGGGGAATCACCCAGGTGATCTCATATGCCAGCTTGCATCACTTGAAGAACTGGATGTTCTGCTTGAAGGCATCATTGACAAACGCCCAGCAATACCGACATGCGATGAAGAACGGGACATTACTCAGCTGATTACTATTGCCAAGCGCTGCGTGCAAGATTCGCCAAAAGACAGACCAACAATGCAGCAGGTGTATCAAATTCTGCCTAGCGGCTATTAGCACCCCTTTCACTCTTATTGTTGTGTTGATATAAAACTGCAGTTTTTTAGCTATTTTGGAAGCAGTAGTGATATGTAATGTTTACTAATAAAACGTTGTTCGGTAATGATATGGAAAACCAGTGAAACCCATGTCGGAATATATATATATATATATATATAACTACTAATTCTTGTAATTAACTAAGCCTTACTTCTATAGGTTAATCATTCATAATTTTTTGTGATTATTTTACAATTGACATAATCCTACAAATTACGGATTAACTTATCTTGTTCGTCGTCTCCGACCACTGTACCGGCGCCGGCCACCGCGCTCGTTGTGCAGTCCTGCCCATGACGCCGCGCCGCCGTCTGGATAGTCGCGCTGCCGCCGTCTGGAGCCGCACCGTCGCCTGTCGGGGATCACGTCGCCGCCACTGGAGCCGCGCCTTTGCTGGTGGGGAGGTTGTGACACCGCTGGGGAGCGTGCCGCCGTCGGGCTCCACCCTCTTGGAGTTCCGCCGGCTGGAATTGGGAGGAGAGCAATACGCGGGCTAGGGTTGAGGATGGAGATGATAAAGAGTCAGCACGGGTCGTCTGATTTTTTTTAGATTTCAGAACCTCATATATAGCATCTCTCTCTCTCTCTCTCTCTCTCGGTATATTTTGTAGCTAGTTATAGATTACTCTATTCTATAGCCAGGTCGTTTAGATGTACTGAGATATAATGAGTAATTAGTACACATGTTGTTTTCGTGAACAGGACATTGGCTCCTATGTCGCGATACATCAAAACGTCCTGGCTACAGAATAGAGTAATTTATAGCTGACTACAAAATATACCATATTCACAGTTGCTGCCATACATACATACATACATACATACATACATACATACATACATACATACATACATACATACATACATACATACATACATACATACATACATACATACATAAATACATACATACATACATACATATATATACATATATATGTGTGTGTGTGTGTGTGTGTGTGTGTGTGTGTGGCAGCAATTGTGGTGCAATCAAAGCTCTCATGCAATCCTGCAATTAAGAGGTTTGGGCCCTTGAATTCCCATCCAAAGGTAGAAGCAAATTTAGCACTTAACCCCCCCCCCCCCCCAGCTTTGCCTTTTATGCAAAAAAAAAACCTTCGAGCCGACCTGAGCCGTCTCACGTATCGATCTGGGTTGTGTGTGTATCGATCTGGACAAGGCATCGATCTGTGGACGTTGCCCCATGACCTCGGCAACACATCGCCCGATCCTCCACGTTTACTGGTTCCATCTATCACCAAGGATTGCAGCCGTCGCCGGAAACTGATCGCGCCTGATCCCTCGATCTACTGAAGGCCATCAGTTTTTTTAAGCCTCACTACTACAAAAAGCATTTTTACAGGCGCCTCAAATTTTCAAACACAGGCGGTCCTTAAAAATATGCGACTATAATGACAAATGATATAATAACTGCCTGTGATGACAGAACAACACAGTCGGATTTTAAAGAACAACCGTCTCGGTAAATACATGATCTTCACAGACGGTTCTTAATTAAGAACCGTTTGTAATGCAATGAACTTCACAGGCGGATTTTAATAAACAACCGCCTGGATAAATACATAATTTTCATAGGCGGTTCTTAATTAAGAACCGTTTGTAATGCAATGAACTTCACAGGCGGATTTTAAAAAACAACCGCCTGGGTAAATACATGATCTTCGTAGGCGGTTCTTAATTAATAAACGCCTGTAATGCAATGAACTTCATAGACGGTTCTTGGTTAATAACGGCCTGAGAAGATCATGTATTTTCAGTGGCGGTCATTGTTTAAGAACCGTATGTAGTTGTTCAATTATCACAAGCGGTTTTCATTGAAATTACAGGGATATAGTCGTTGCAATTATCACAACCGTATGTAGTCATTGCAGGGAAAATTGTATTAGAAAAAAAACACAGATGAGCGGATACTAGTACAGTAATGCATTATAGGAAATGCTCGATCACCGGTGAGGCTGGCTTAATTGTGATAATACACCATTAGAGGCTTTACAATTGTTCAAAGATAATTTCTTTACACACTGAACAAAAATCATGCTACATTCATTGTAGATCGACGATGAAGCTCCCATCGATCAATCTAAATTGTACCGTCCTGCTTGCTCCCGAACACGTCTCTTATATTCCGCTGGATCCTGAAAATATTGACATTATTTAAATTAACAAATGTCGAAGGAGGAATGAATAACCTACATTGGTCACTAAGTCAAAGTGTCATCTAACCTTGATAAGTAGATTATAGCAATCATTTTCAACATCAGACACATTTGGCTGATGCAGCAAACGTTGAACTTCAAGTAGTATAGTTTTGATTGTAAAAGCACTGCACCACCCCTACGAAATATAATTTAAGCAATATAAGAAACCAGTTCAAATAAGTTCGACAACAATTATGAGTAATAATTACATGAACAAAATAGGTCTATCTTACAGTCTCTTGATCAAGAATCCCGATGCAGAGTGCTCCCGAACGATGGACATTTGGGTGGAAGAACCCAATTAGAAAGGCGCATCTTGGAGGCACCAAGGGATAGTCCTCAAAGAAGGAGATTGTTAGGGGGTAGTAACCATCTTCCCATTCAGTCTGCAAAAGAAATTTATTAATAGGAGGACGATGGTTAAACTCATATTGTGCTTGTTCTTCATGACTTACCCCTTCTTTACCGGGGACGATGCACTGCCACTTCAATAAATCTCCCAATTCAGGCTTCGCGGAGAAACCCTACGCGGAGAAATTGGAAATACCAAAAACAAACAAGACGGAAAAATAAACTACAGTTAAGTTCATTAGTCCATTACAGATACATATGTATATACAACCATGCGACCGGTGTGCCATATGTACATACATGGGGATGGTTCTTGCGCCATGCCAAGCGCTCTTCCTTCAATCGGCTACACGCCCGAGACATCATTATCTGAAATACCAAACTTCCAAACTTCCAAATTATTGAGTCCAAACGCATATGTACACAAATGCAAAAGGACACAATCCATATACCAACATTGTTCTAAGTTGATTTCAGAAGATACAAATATATACAATATATATCATCTCGCATTGCTATATACATTTTTTCCAGCATTGACATCTTCTCGCATATAGGGTTTCAAATTCTTTTAATGCTTCTCTCTACGCGCTTGATGTTTTCTGGTTCGGTGAAAAGGTACATCTCTTCATACTGATTATATTCCTCTTCATTATCTCCCACATTCTCAACTCCAACAATATTTTGCTTTCCAGAAACAACTACGTGCAACTTCTTTTTAGATCTTGAACATAAAAAATTTGTGCAACATTATCGGCGAGAACCCACAGGTCATCTTTGTAACCCACTTTATTCAAGTCTACCAGTGTCAGCCTGTAATTGTCCACTTTCAAACCATCAGGATATTTGACCCATTGGCACTTAAATACGGGCATTACCATTCTTTCGCCATAATCGAGTTCCCATATTTCCTCTATGAACCCGAAGTATGTGGTCTTCTGCCCTTGTGAATCATAAGCTTCAATACGAACACCACTATTTTGTGCAACACTCTTACCGTCTTTTTCTTTAGTGTAAAATGTGTAACCATTGATGTCATATGCTTGCCATGATGTTACCAAAGCAGATGGGCCAGAAGCTAACTTCTTCATTGTTGCCTCTTCTATAGTGTTTCTGTATGATATATTTTTGTCCATTAACCATTCAGTGAAACATCTTCTGTGCTCTTTCATGATCCAGTCCTCTGTGCGGTCTTGGTTTTTATCACGAAGCTCAATTTGGTGTTCCTCGATGTACCGCTCAGCTATTGCAAGCTGTTGTAGTACACCAAAATGTGCACGGTGTACATTCTTGTAATCTTGAACAATAAAAGTTTTCTTACCCACTTTGCCTCTTCCACGTAGTCTACCCTCATGTACCGGTATAGGCACACCTATCGATTTTCCATCTTTGATGTAATCAGCACAACCCTCAATCATTTCTTTAGTGGTGTATCCTTCCATAATTGAACCCTCTGGGTGAGCACGGTTCTGCACATAACCTTTTAATACTCCCAAATATCTCTCCAACGAAAACATATGATGTAAATATAGTGGCCCAAATGCTTTTATCTGATCAACAAGATGTATGATTAAGTGTACTTGCATATCAAAAAAGGATGGTGGGAAACACATCTCAAGCTTGCACATTGTCTCGACGATGTATGTTTTCAGATAGTCTAAATCTTCACGTGCTATCACCTTTTGCGATACTGCATTGAAGAAGTAACACAAACGTGTGATGACAACTTTTATATGCTCAGGTTTGATTACTCTTATTGCAATGGCAAGGAAAACTGTCATCATCATGTGACAGTCGTGAGAATTATAACCGAATAAAGACAAGTCTTTCATCGAGACTAGTTTGCGGATATTGGATGAGAAACTTGTGGGCACTTTGATCCCACGCAAGCATTCGCAAATTGCTTTTTTCTCTTCTAGTGTCAAGTTGTAGCGGGCTGAGGGAAGGTAATGCTTCCCGTTCGCCTTTTCTACTGGATGAAGCTCTGGTCTCAAATCAAGATTTACTAGGTCCATACGTGAATTTAATCCGTCCTTTGTTTTCCTCGGCATGTCCAGCAAGGTCCCAATGATGCTGTCAAATACATTCTTTGTAACGTGCATCAAATCAATACTATGGCAAAATTCCAGATTCTTCCAATACAAAGATACTTGAAAAAAATTGATTGTTTCTTGAAAGCCGTGTTAGTTGTATCATCCGAAGATGTACTTTTCTTTCTCTTAATTCCTTTACTATTTTTTCCCTTACCGAAAGCAATATGAATGTTCTTGACCATTTCAAACACAAGTTTTTCACTGTAAGGTTTCGGTGTAGTATCTTTTTCGATTTTGTTATCAAATTGTTCTTTCATCTTCCTATACCTGTGTGTATCTGTCAAGAACCATCGATGTCTCATGTACACCGTCTTTCTGGATGAAGTGAGGTATAGAAATCCAGTTCTATCCACGCACCTAACGCAACCTTTCTTCCCTTTCATTTGTCCCGATAATGTAAAAAGTCTGGGATAATCATGCACGGTAACGAATATCATTGCTCTTAGCGTGAAATACTCCCGCTTGTACTCATCCCATGTACATACCCCTTCATTCCACAATTTCGCCATATCTTCCATTAAAGGTTCCAAGAACACATCAATTTCGATGTCGGGTTGTTTCGGACCTTGGATAAGAACAGATAATAAGATATATTTCCTTTTGTGACACAACCACATCGGTAGGTTGTACATAGTTAAGACCACGGGCCATGTGCTGTGCATGCTCCTTTTTTCACCAAACGGATTCATTCCATCTGTACCCAAGGCAAACCTCACATTTCTGATTTCCTTCGCAAATTCTGGATACTGAATATCAAAATTTTTCCACTGTGTTGCATCACCAGGGTGTCGTATATGTTTTTCATTCTTCTTGCGTTGCTCGAAATGCCAACGCATAAGTTCACCCTCCCTAGGGTTTGAGAACAAACGCTTCAAGCGATCAATTACCGGAAGGTAGCACATCACCAATGCAGGAATTTTTCTCTTATTTTTCCCGTCTGCATCGCCAGAAGTATCGTCATCGTCACCTTCAGGACCAATAATAAACTTCTTATTCCTCTGAGTCTTTTTCATGTTGGTAACATACTGGTGATTGTAGTCCTTCTTGTATCTACTGACACCACAAATGGGGCATCTAGTTGCGAGCTCATGCTCTTTGCGATACAGAATACAATGGTTCACACAAGCGTGTATTTTTGTCACACCTAGTGCCATCGGGCAAAGAAGTTTCTTCGTTTTGTAAGTGCTTCTGGGCAGTTTATTTGGATTTGGAAGAATTTCTGCCACAAGATTCAAAAGATCAGAGAAACTACAATCGGACCATCCGTGCGTAGCTTTCAACTTTAGTAGTTCTAAGATTGCACGCAATGTAGTAAACTCTTTATCACAACCGTTTGATTCATCATATAAAAGCTCTATCGCCGCATTTTGTAATGTCTCCATTTTACTTAAACCTTTGCTTGCTCTCATAGAAGTCAGTACATATGGTTCAATGTGACGCAACATCTTCTCACAATCGAACTCATCATCATCATCACCAGCTTGATCGTCACTACCATCATCGATATGAACATTATCATCATCTGAGCCTCTCTCATCATCTTGATCCACATCATGTGTATCTAACTCACCATGCTCTGTCCATATTGTGTAGTTATTTTTGAAACCTCTTTTCACCAAATGAGATTGGATTACTATAGTATTCGTCCAAGCAATCTTATTTTCGCAGTCAATACATGAACATAATATGTCATATACATATGCTCATATACATATGAGGCATTCATCAAATTATGAACACACATTGATTCAAAAAAAATTTAAAAAATCCGAAAAAATTCATAGAGGTTGGTATGATGAGTAAAAATGTCCACTGAAAAAATAAATGAAAAATCATTATATTCATCAAGATAGAAAAATGAAAAATAGCATTTGTTGTATGTTTTTTATGTTCTGACAAATTTCAAAGGATTTATGAAGTGAAATTTAATGGTAACCCTTACTTACCAATAATATTACAAGAAAGTGGATTTTTGCCTTTTTAAAGGACAACATTTAATCAAAAATATTAATTAAGAAGAAGTAAATATCTTCACAGGCGGTTGGTACTTACCAACCGCCTGAGAAGATATTTATCTCAGACGGTTATTACTTACCAACCGCCTAAGATAATTCCCGATACTGTTTTTCAGTTTCCTTATCCCTTGCTTCTTTTTTATTTAGATTCCAATATAAATACTCAAACATGTTTAGATTCTGCAAATTGTGTTCAAATTCGATGATTCTTTCTTCTACATTTTTATAAAATTAACATCTACCACCTGAACAAAATATTTTGTTCATTGCGCATTGAACTCTTTGCAGACCTCGTGCGGCGCACAATTAAACCACTGTGGAAGACGATCTTCAGAGATCCTTCCGTCTCTCTGGTATCCATGTGAAACGTCGCGCACGCGTCCCTGCACCACGGCTTCTTAACTTCTCCGCAGACCTCGTGTGGCACGTCAGTTAATTAACATCTTCTCAGGCCGTTAATATCTTGTAGTTTCAAAAATGTTTATCTCATGTGGGTATTACTTACCAACCGCCTGATATAAGCCCATGGAGTTCCCCTTGCCACACGATATTGCGGTCCTGAGTGCGGGGTGGGTCACCGCAACCTCCACCCAGCCCATGGACGACCTCTCCAGTCTGTGCGCCACCTGCAAGGCCATGCACGCGGCGTGCCGTGATCCCACCATGGGCAGGCGCGTGGCGCTGGAGCGGGAGAGCAGCTGGGAGTGGTTCCAACGGCACGAGAACGGGAGCTACGACGCCCACGTGGAGCGCCTGGCCAATGTGGGCAACCCTCATGCGTGCTACGTCACCGGGTCGACCTCGTCTTCAACTACGGCCGCGCGCAGGCGCATCGGGGCACCCAGTTCCTTGCTCAGGCAGTCGCGAACGGCCACAAGGTGGCGGCCTACGTCCTCGCCATGCTCTGCTACGACGCCGACCACGGGGACCGCGACGCCCTCGAGTATATCCGGCAGGTCGAAGGCGAGGCCCACGTCGGCGACAACGCGGTCGGGTCCGTCGTGATGAAGAGGACCAACAAGGAGTGTTGCCGGTGTCGGAATCAAGCCATGCAGAGGCTCGACATTTTCGTGAGCTGGAGGTCACTGCGTAGGCCTCCTCCCGGACCGCCGTCGATGGCGCTGCCCGACATTGACGATGGCGTTTGCCGCTGCCCAACAGGGGGGAACCAGGGGCCTGCCCGCTGCGGCAGGCGAGGGTGGTCCGAGTGGACCGTCTTCTATACTGAGAATTGTAGGATTGAGCGCGAGTATGACCTGTTCTCCCATAACGTGTTGTACTCTATGGGTTATATTCCCTCCATTCCCTTTTGGATGCGCTACCCCTAGTTCTCCCAACGCCAATGAAAAAGTATTCATTTATACATGTATGAATTTTTTTAATTTTTTTAAAAGCATTCCAACATGTCAAACTTCAAATTATCCATCATTCTAACTAAATGCTCATATACATATGAGGCATTCATCAAATTATGAACACACATTGATTCAAAAAAATTTAAAAAATTTTGAAAAAATTCATAGAGGTTGGTATGATGAGTAAAAATGTCCATTGAAAAAATAAATGAAAAAAGCATTATATTCATCAAGATAGAAAAATGAAAAATAGCATTTGTTGTATGTTTTTTATGTTCTGACCAATTTCAAAGGATTTATGAAGTGAAATTTAATGGTAACCTTTACTTATCAATAATATTACAAGAAAGTGGATTTTTGCCTTTTTAAAGGACCACATTTAATCAAGAATAATAATTAAGAAGAAGTAAATATCTTCACAGGCGGTTGGTACTTAATAACCGTCTAAGAAGATATTTATCTCAAGCGGTTATTACTTAACAACCGTCTGAGATAATGCCCGATACTGTTCTTCAGTTTCCTTATCCCTTGCTTCCTTTTTATTTAGATTCCAATATAAATACTCAAACATGTTTAGATTCTGCAAATTGTGTCCAAATTCGATGATTCTTTCTTCTACATTTGTATAAAATTAACATCTACCACCTGAACAAAAAAAAATTTAAAATTGTATAGCTGACATTGTAATATTTTGGTAATTATCAAATTAATTTCTACTCACATATTATTCACATTTGTGTATCTCATAAAAAAAAGTTCCTTCACTTAAAATTGTTGGTATGAACATATTTGTATAATTTATACATGTATGAATTTTTTTAATTTTTTTAAAAGCATTCCAACATGTCAAACTTCAAATTATCCACCATTCTAACTAAATGCTCATATACATATGAGGCATTCATCAAATTATGAACACACATTGATTCAAAAAAATTTAAAAAAACCTGAAAAAATTCATAGAGGTTGGTATGATGAGTAAAAATGTCCACTGAAAAAATAAATGAAAAAAGCATTATATTCATCAAGATAGAAAAATGAAAAATAGCATTTGTTGTATGTTTTTTATGTTCTGACCAATTTCAAAGGATTTATGAAGTAAAATTTAATAGTAACCTTTACTTATCAATAATATTACAAGAAAGTGGATTTTTGCCTTTTTAAAGGACCACATTTAATCAGGAATATTAATTAAGAAGAAGTAAATATCTTCACAGGCGGTTGGTACTTAATAATTGTCTAAGAAGATATTTATCTCAGGCGGTTATTACTTAACAACTGCCTGAGATAATGCTCGATACTGTTCTTCAGTTTCCTTATCCCTTGCTTCTTTTTTATTTAGATTCCAATATAAATACTCAAACATGTTTAGATTCTGCAAATTTTGTCCAAATTTTATGATTCTTTCTTCTACATTTGTATAAAATTAACATCTACCACCTGAACAAAATATTTTTAAAACTTGTATAGCTGACATTGTAATGTTTTGGTAAATATCAAATTAATTTCTACTCACATATTATTCACATTTGTGTATCTCATAAAAAAATTTCCTTCACTCAAAATTGTTGGTATGAACATATTTGTATAATTTATACATGTATGAATTTTTTTAATTTTTTTAAAAGCATTCCAACATGTCAAAGTTCAAATTATCCACCATTCTAACTAAATGCTCATATACATATGAGGCATTCATCAAATTATGAACACACATTGATTCAAAAAAAAATTAAGAAAATCTGAAAAAATTCATAGAGGTTGGTATGATGAGTAAAAATGTCCACTGAAAAAATAAATGAAAAAAGCATTATATTCATCAAGATAGAAAAATGAAAAATAGCATTTGTTGTATGTTTTTTATGTTCTGACCAATTTCAAAGGATTTATGAAGTGAAATTTAATGGTAACCTTTACTTATCAATAATATTACAAGAAAGTGGATTTTTGCCTTTTTAAAGGACCACATTTAATCAAGAATATTAATTAAGAAGAAATAAATATCTTCACAGGCGGTTGGTACTTACCAACCGCCTGAGAATATATTTATCTCAGGCGGGTATTACTTACCAACCGACTGAGATAATCCTCTTCTCAGACGTGAAATTTTAATTAACGATGAACACAATACACATTCATTCATTTACACAGTTGAAGAACACACAAGATACTCATTCATTAACAATATTCAATCACACATCTCACAAAATAACACACAAGATGCACAATATTTACACAAAAACACACAAGATACACAAGTAATATTCAATAACATAGATGAACAAAGATAGATTTCATTCATTAAAAATATTTACAAAATAGAATCAACTAAAAACAACAAAAAGAAAAACTAATTAAATCCTACTCCTACTCCTCTTCCTCCTCCTCCTCCTCCTCCTCCTCCTCCTCCTCCTCCTCGTCCTTCGGCGGCGACTCCGGCACCGGTGCAACAGGAGACAGGGTCGGCTGCACCAGCGGTGCAACCCCGAGGTTGCTATCCGTCGCCTCCACCAGCGTTCTACGGCCCTCGGGGCCAAGAACCTGGGCCATCGTCGCGAACAGAATGTCGAGACGATCAGCTACCCCCGTGAGGGCGTAGAGGTAGTGGCCCATGGTACCCATTCGAGTATACTCTGGAAGGGTACCCAGCCCCAAGGCACTCATGGCGCGAGACGTATTGTTGTACGCCTCTCGCGCCATGAGGAGGCGCTGCTCGGTGTTGATCTTCTCGGGGGAGCTGCAACATAGTTTCTTGCAAGGTGGCTCCCTCGGAGGGCTTGGCGGCGGAAGGTCGACCATAGTGGTGTTGGGTCATCGGAGCGGAGGAAGACGAAGAAAACAAGAGGATTCAAAGTGAGTGATGCGCTTGTGAGCGATAGCGCGTCTTTAAGGCCGCGCGGAGTGGAAGATGGAGCAGTTGGTTTACCGCGCATTAAAGGTCACGCCTCGGGGAAAAGAAAGGTCGCGCACGGTCGTCAACACGTATTCATGGGTGGTTGGTGAGGGGTCTTTATGTAGGCGTTCATCAAATTATAATGAACACATATTAATTAAGATGAAGTAAATATCTTCACAAGCCCATGTTTATCTCAGGCGGGTGTTACTAACCAACCGTCTGAGAAATTGTATCTTCTCAGGCAGTTGGTAAGTAAAACCTGTCTGAGGTAACAATCTTCTCAGGCGGTCGGTACTTAAAATCCGCCTGAGAAAATGTGAGTCTATATATACCCCTCGGCGGCATTGAAAAAACCTAACCCGGGCGAAACACTTAGACGCCGTTAGGCTGCCAAAATTTCGTTTACCGCCAAGTGTTCGTCCTCGTCACTTCCAGGTACGCCGCCGAGCTTCGCCGTCGTTGAGCTTCGCCGTCACCACCGAGCTTCGCCCTCGTCACTTCTAGGTACGCCGAGTGAAGCCATTGCCGTCGCCGCCGAGATTCAAGGTAAACCCTAAACCCTTCAACCTTCCATCCTCCTTCGCCGTGTTGCCTCCCTCCCCGCCCTCGCTGCAGCCTTGCATATCCTTGGTTAGGGTTCGGGAATTGGAAAATGGTAGGCATCCTTGGTTAGGGTTCGGTGGAATTCGAAAAACTGTCAAGTTCGGTGGCATCTTTGGTTAGGGTTCGGTGGGGCAAGATTTATGTGGATGGTTATATCACGATAAATTGGTAGTTGGTTTTGTGTGTCTGAAACTGTGAAATCAATAGTATTTCATCTTTTGGTAGTTTGCAGAGATAAAACTGTCAAGTTTGAATGAATAGGAGTTACTCCCTTCGTCGTGCATGGTTATATCACGATAAATTGGTAGTTGGTTCTGTGTGTCTGAAACTGTGAAATCAGTAGCATTTCATCTTCTGGTAGTTTGCAGAGATAATATTCTGAATAGTAGTTGTTTTTCTTCTCCTAGGATCATTAGGTTTACCAAATATATGCTGAAGAAGTTCCACTTCGTTATATTCATTGGAGCAAAGCCTGTAGGATCATGTAGCAAAACTGTCAGTCTGCGCGTTCTGTCATCGCATTGTGCATGATCCTATTCTGTTCTAACACATTAGTGATAAACATGATTCTAGACTCTAGTAACAGTAGTATATTCCCTATTTCTATCATCGGCCTTGCATATGCCACATAATTCTCTATTAGGGGCAAGATTTAGCTATATTTGGTTAAGTTGAGCAAATTTGGCTAATTTTGGCTAAGTTACATTAGATATAGTTATACTTGACTAATTTTGACTAAGTTATGCTATATTTAGCTATATTTGGCTACTTTTGCTTAGAGTTAGCTATGCTAGACTAAGTTTGGCTAAGTTTGCTTTTATTTCTCTAAGTTAGCTTCATTTGAGCAATTGTAGCTAATCTGTGCTACCAAAGATGTCTGCACTTGTGGCTCCATCAGCTTCATTTGAGCAATTGTACCTAATCTGAGCTACCAAAGTTATGTTATATTTAGCTCTGAAGTCAAACAAGTTGCTGGCCAACTCATTTGTGATGCCAGGAGCATCCTCACGCCCATATCTAGGTACCACTAGGTGTGGCGATGGAGTCTAAGCATATGCTGCCGATCTCTATGATACAAGAATTTAGTTAGACCTATATAACTTCAAAAATGTGTTTTGGCTAAATTTACTTAATTGAGCCAAAATTGAGAAAAATTGTTTTAAATATGACCAAATTTAGCTAACTGAAGCATAATCAAGCATGTTTGACTATGCTGGGCAAGATTTAGCTATATTTGGTTAAGTTGAGCAAATTTGGCTAAGTTACATTAGATATAGCTATACTTGACTAATTTTGACTAAGTTATGCCTTGGGTTGCCGGTGTAAAGTGAGCTTGCTAGTTGTTGCTGCTGCTATCAGTCTCTTCTAGGCACTGCATCTGCACAAGTACGCATCAGCATGTTGTTTTTCATTCAGTAGGCAGAAGAACCAGCGATAGGGAATAAGAGGAAACTTGAGAGTGGGGACGATAATGCCCTCTAAGCTAGGTAGGAGTTGTGCGGGGATTTGCTTTTTGTCCCTTGCTTGATCAGTTATAGGTCCGGAGCTAGGCGCCGCCTAGTAAACCTCAAGAATGTGGTCGCCACTCTAAACGAAGCTAGCCTATTTAGAATAAAAAGATAAAATTGCCATTGCTGGTGAGCAACTTTAACATGCTTGTCACCCTCGCAATGTATAGGAACCTTTTGGTCAGTCGCCTTAAACCCTAGAATGCCTTATCAAATCCTAGAATGCTTCTATCTTTTTCTTCATGCAACACTTCATGTAGAGTTAATATGCCATTTATTAGATTTTTTGTCTTATTAGATCTAGCATGGAAAGCCCTAAGAAGACTGGTCCTGAGAGTAACAACAAAGAAGACAATATGGAGTTTACTGACTCCAGCAGTTCAGGCTCCTATCATAGTACTTCGGATCCTTTTCCGAATATAAAAATTAAAAAGACTTCAATGGATCTAGACCCGGAATATGATCCTGCCGACGAGGTATGGATCACGAATCTTAACTTCAGCAGTTCAAGTTAATGTTGGTTGTCAAGTATACGAAGTCTTATAATTTTTTCTACCTAGATTAATCGCGAAGACAATGAGGTGACATCGGCTCCTAAAACCGCAGAAGGTTCTCCAATGGATGAATCCTCAGCTTCACTCAAGCGGAAACGAGGGCAACGAGGTCCCAATAAGGGTCCATTGGACCGCATCATGTACATAACAAGGGTCGGTCCAGGTGGGCTTCCCCAAGAACCACCGGATTCAGTTACTAAGTACCGTAATGCATGCAGTTTTCTTGTTAGGGAGGTTGTGCCGATCACAACCGAGAATTGGAGGAAATTACCCGAGCAGACCAAGAATGAGTTGTGGCAAAAGATAAAGAAACAATTCAAGTTCCTGAAAGGCACAGAAGAAGCTGTAAAGAAAGCAACATTGGTCTCTGGCGGCAAGAAGTTTCGATGCTGGAAGAGTGAAATGAATGCTTATGTTAAGGCCGATAAGGTCCCTAGCCCGAGGAAGATGGGAAAAATCACACAAGGTCAGTGGCAAGAGTTTGTTCGTCAAAAGAGCACACCTGATGCTAAAGCTCTAAGTGCAACTAGGTCAGAGCTTGCAAAAAAGAACAAATACCATCATCGCTTGGGGTCTGCCGGATATGGCCCCAAAGTCCAGAAATGGAATAAGATATTAGACGAAATTACCAGTAAGGGCAATCCTCACCCATTATAAGGGTGCGATGAGCGAACTCAACACTGGGTCTTTGCTCGGTCAGGTTTGACCAGCGAGGGCAAACTTGAAAAGCCCGACTCTCTGAATGAAGTAGAGCATAAAATGAAAGAAGTAATTGAAAAGCAACAGAAGGTTCTCTTCAAGTCGAAGAGGGAGAATGACCAACTTACCGCTATCTTAGGAAACCCTGAACACAGCGGACGGGTTCGAGCGATCTCTTCTCAAATGTCTTGGCTAGATGGTTTCCCTAAAGATAAAGACACATATAGAAGACGTGAGAAGTTTAAGAAAACACTTGATGAACGATTGCTCAAAAGGTCAAAGAAAATATGCAAGAAATAATGGAACAACTTAGACAATCAGGACAATTAGTGGCACCGAGTACAATGATGGTTCCGGTGCAAAAGGAGCAATTAGTATCTCCAACTGCCTACCCTAGCAGCGTTGGTTCCGTGCCAGGCTCAGGGTCAGCCCATAAGTTCCCTGTCGATGATATTGCTAACGACAAATCTTGTCGTCTTCTTGTCCCGATAGGCAGAGCAGGGAACAAAACCAAACAGGTTGCCACTGCTATGGCAAAGCCTGATCGTGACTTCAACAGGAATCCACTTCCGTTGTATTATGTTGTGGTGCAAGTTCTTCAGATCATTGATAATGATTATGAAGATTATGAAATAGACCACGTAACACCTGAGGGGATCGCGACTCTGGGGCAGGCTCAACCAATTAATCTTTTGGCATCGACGCGATATTGTGTTGGACGATGAGCCAATTTCTAGCCCCGTCGCATCTCCAAATACTGCAACCCCATCTTCTAAGGCGAAAGTGCATGAAGATCCACTCTACTCCCCCTATGTCTCAGCAAGGATGATATCCAAGAGCAACAAGTTGGACAACAGCTTCAAGCAGTACCAGAGCAAGCTGTTGCTAGTAAAGAGCAACCAGTTGAGCAACAGCTTGAAGTAGTACTAGAGCCAACTGCTGAGAGTAAAGAGCAATCAGTTGAACAACAGGTTCAACAACAAGCCAGTGTCTAACTTCCGACGACTACTCCTAGATCATCAGTGCCTATCAAAGTTAGTTCATACAAAATTAATAAACCTTCATCAGAAGTGTCAAAGTATTTGGAAGCTATGAAGGAAAATATTAGAAAATCGAGTGCATCTCGTTCTTCTCATGAGCCAGCATTAGAAGATATCGAGGAGTGGGAAGAAGACGGTGTCATGTATAATCGGCGGACGGCTTTAGTTAAACTAGGAGTTCCAATATACAAGCTTCAGGATGTTCCTCCTAAATTTAAGAATGGAAAGTCGTTCATGACATCTGTACAACTTAGCAAACAACCTGTCCTGCTCAGAAGAATGCATGAGTTGTACATCACTGCCAGCACAAAATATGGTCTTAATTGTGTCACATTTCGTATTCCAAAAGAAGCATTCTGGAGCACTGGAGTAGATAAACGAGTCATTTTATTTGAAGAGCTGCATTCCCTTTTCCATTGGGGCATGCTCGATATCAACCTGCTGCTCGTCTGGTGCTTGTAAGTGCTCTAATATTTTGTATTTGCTTTTCTTACTACACGCATACGCATTTCATGAGATTATAACAATTCTGGACTTCTTCAATAGGACGCAATACATGGATAATGTAAAGTTGGAGCGCAAGACAGGTATCCTTGACCCTACTAGGATTGCAAAGTCGCTATTCGACGTCCAGGCGAATCGAGAATCAGGACAGTACAAACACATGAAAAAAAATTTGAAAAAGCAATTGCAAAACTTAAGAAGGATAGAAAGACAGAAGTTGCAGCTTACATAGGACATGCGATGTTTAACTTTGTCAGAGACGGCAATGACCTCGTAAAGGCTCCATACCACTTCGAGTAAGTTCGACACATGACATTGAAATAGCAATTATTGGTAATTGTTAATACGCGTGTTTGTATGTTTGCAGTAATCACTACATAATGATCTTCATCAAGCCAACGCAGCGAATGGCAACAGTCTTGGACTCGGCCGATTACCCACCAGACCGTTACAAAGATTTCCTTTCCATTTTGAAACTGTACGTTTATTCAATAATTTTAATTTACGCACATTTAGAATGTGTTGACAAGTTTTATATGACATTTCTTGTATTACAGCGCTTGGCGGTTTTACGCGGAACAGCTTGGCGGTCACAGACCTCCTAATACGAATGCATTGGACATTAAAACGTATTATGTTTGTCCGAAGCAGCCTGCTAGGAGTGTCTTATGCGGGTATTATGTATGCGAGCATCTTCGGACCGCCGGCGTATATAGAGTCAATCGTGAGGATGTAAGTTATCCTTAATATTGATACCTTATTTTCTTACTTTTGTATTAGATTTTCATTGTAACTAGCATAGTTTAATGCTTATAATCTCTGCTGTTCAATATTACCAGAAACATTATTTTCATATTTTGATTCCAACTTCAAAATTCAATTGCTCATAGTACAACTGCTCCAAAAATACCAACTAAATTCATGTATACTCTCACTTTGATCTATACTTTGAGATTGTTCAAACCAACACATTCTAAACCTTGTTATGTGTTATATTGTAGCACACGAAGAATCTGAACGAAGAATGGCCGGTTTGTAGAAGTATTCCTGATGGAGGAGCCGACAGGATTGCTTCTGAACTCTGTCAGTTCATTCGTCACGAAATTTTGCACAAAAAAGGGAAGTTCTTTGATGAGAATTGTGCAGCAGCTGATGTGCCAGAACTTTGCGACTATGCCAATAGAAACAATTTTTAGTGAAAACTTGTAAACTTTGAGATAAATTGTATCTGTAACTTGTACATATGTATATTGTTTTAGTGAAATCGACTTCTGTGATGATAATATTGTTGACTTTTGTTCTGTGATGATATTGTTGTTTTTTATTCTGTGATTATATTGAATTGACCTGGAAATTAGAAATAACAGCAGTAGTACTGCATAGGTTATACCTTATCACAGGCGGTTATTAACCAACGGCAAGGCATGACTGTGAAAAAAAATTATCACAGGCGGCTAGATATAAGTAAAGAAACATCTGTGATAACCTAATTTTCACAGGCGGTACTGTTATGGTAGAAACCGGTTGCGTTAAAGGGTCTTCACAGACGGCTGATGTAGGTAAATGTCCGTCTGTGATAACACCATTATCATAGACGGTTAGTTATGCTTCAATACCCGCCTGTGAAGACACATTATCATAGGCGGTTAGTTATGCTTCAATACCCGTCTGAAGACACATTATCATAGGCGGTTAGTTATGCTTCAATACCCGTCCGTGAAGACACATTATCGTAGGCGGTTAGTTATGCCTCAATACCCGTCTGTGAAGACACATTATCATAGGTGGTTAGTTATGCTTCAATACCCGTCTGTGAAGACACATTATCATAGGCGGTTAGTTATGCTTCAATACCCGTCTGTGAAGACACATTATCATAGGCGGTTAGTTATGCTTCAATACCCGTCTGTGATAAGACATTTATTACAGGCGGTTATATATGCTGCACGACCCGTCTGTGATAAAGTATCTTCACAGGCGGCTAGCCTAAGTAAAGAACCGTCTATGATAATTTGTCTTCATAGGCGGCTAGCCTAAGTAAAGAACCGCCTATGATAATATGTCTTCACAGGCGGTATCACTTCTCCGCCTGTGAAATTGCGGATTATCACAGACTCTTCATTTCAGGCGGTTTTAAAAGCCGTTTGTGATAATAGGTTTGGAGCCGCCTGTGATGAGGCTTATTGTAGCAGTGCCTCGATAGCCTGTGATCCCACGATCTACTGAAACAATGCACTCGTTTGCTCCTTTTTTTTTCTTAAACTGCAGTTCCATCGTCGGCCTCCCTTGTGCGTGCGCCATGATTCATGTTTTTGTTTTGTTAAATTTCTGTCATTCATAATCACTTCTTAAATTTGAGGATTACATTCTACTCATAACTGTCCAAAGAAAATTAGTGTAGCAGAAAATTGTATTATGTTAAACTTTACATACTTGTTTTCTATGTGTGCTTGACTAGTATGTTAGTCTCTATCTAGTCGTATGAGAATACAGTTTTGTGGTGCCGATCCATTTGGTTACATTATACAGTTCCGAAGATTGATGTAGCCATTACAGTGATATTGTTTCAGTGATAACCATGCCTGTCATAATTCTGAGTCATTTTCTTGTGAGGCATTGTGCGTGTTGCAGCACACACGCATCTCTGCCAGAACTTTAAAAAGACTTATGCTCATTGTTGGCAGCACACACGATTCATCTTTTGTTTCAAGCATGGTTATCGATTTTTTTTTTGAATTGGAACAGTCCACCTCCATTTTATAGCAAAACAGAGAATCAGATTACAAGTTCGCGGTCATCTAGCAGCACTTAACATGTTCATGGCTGCCTACACAACATAGTCATCCCTATTGGGGTTAAGGCTAGACAAGACAAAATATTGTAAAAATTCCCAGGATACCATCTTCACTCATCTTCCCAAGAAACGATACGTCATCAGTACCAGACCAAGCATCGGAGCGATCTTTTTTCACCTTCTTTTCCCTCCCCGACACTTGCATCACTCCAATTCTTCTCTCAGATCATAGCATTGCAGCATCAGCTGCCCCACTTGCGATTGTCTTACTTTCAAGGCTTCTTGCATCATAGTCTTGACTCTCATGGTACTTTGCATCTCTTTTAGATACAAACCAGCCCAATAGATCATCAGTGAACATGCATAGAAAATATTCTATATCTACTACCAAAGCATTTAACTATTCTATCCCAAACAACTTTCAAATAGTCACACGAAAAAAATAAATGATCAATTGTTTCCAATTCGGATTTCAAAAGAGAAACAGATTCTTTATCTTGTACTATCGAAACAAAGCTCATTTTGCCAAAACGTCGAACACCTTGTGCACGTCACCGCCACTGGTCTGGTCATCGGTGTAACCGTACACACACCGAAACCGCCGTAACCCACTCGTTGTGTCTGGTCATCGGTGTCGTAGGCCATGTCGTGGCAGTAGCAGCAGAAGTCGAGGTGGTCGACGGGGCAGCGGTCCCAGAGCACGGAGTCGGCCTCCTTGCCGCTAGACCAATTGGGTCCGCAGTAATGGCCGTAGCGCAGGAACAGCTTCGACAGGCACGCCCGCGCGGCGCGCGCCGCCGTGCCATGGCAGCTGCGCCACGTACGACCGGAACAGCGGCACCGTGCACCCCACCAGTTGTCGCGCCTCCGCTGCCGCCTTCCTCGCCGCGGAGGCGAAGTCCAATGTGGCGGCGTCCGGCTGTTTCGGCGATCGCACGCGCCAGGGGAGAAGCAAGGAGAGGAGCGCGGCGAGCGGGTTGGGTTGTGGCGGGGCCGCGGTGAACGGGGCGGCGGCCTGGGAACGCTATCGATCGAGAAGTCGGCTGGGAACGCGATTGGCTCGGCTCGGAGGACTTTTTTTTGCATAAAACGCCTGATGGGAGGATTTGAATGCTAAATTTGCATCTACTTTTGAATTGGAATCCAAAGGCTCAAATCCCTTGATTGCAGGATTGCATGAGAGCTCTGATTGCACCACAGTTGTTGCAGCCTATGTAATCTTTTTTCTTCTTGAAATAGGTGAGCTCATACCATATATTTCAAAACAGTGTTCGCATCATTTTTTACCTGAACAAAGTGATGAAACGCAGATATTGGAGACCGAAAAAAAGAGGAAATGCATGGGCCGGTTTTTCTACTTCTATTTTCCTATTTTATAAAGTGGCTTTGCTCATGTTTGACATTTTCTCCTTGAGTTTAAAGCGCATTTTCCTTGTAAAATGGGCCGGCCCGTAGGATGGCGTGGCTGCACAAACTCAGACCCAAGAAGGGACCAAGAAACGACCGGGTCGCGTCCGACTTCTCGGCCTTCCGTGTCGTGCCGCCGCTGCCCCTGCCTGTGCTTGCCCAAGCGCCCACCGGAGACTGGAGCGGTCGCTAGCCTCGCGCCCTCCGCCGGCGATGGGATGGCCGGCGAGGAGGCGCCGCTGGGCGCGTTCAACCTGGCTGAGTACGCCACCGCAGGCGCGCGCAGCGTCGACTGCTACAGGCGCATCCGCAAGATCGGCGAGGGCATCTACGGGTAAGCAAAGCTCCTACTGCTGATGGAATCCCCCCTCCCAGCTCGCGCTGGGTGGTGGTGAGAATTCCTCCCGCATTTTGGCCTGTTTCTCCTGGACCTCTACCCTCGCGTAGCAATTGAGCTGTCGTTGTTGTGAAGCCTCCTTCAATATATTGCCCAATTGTTGTTGTTCATAAAATGGCACCGCTTTGAATGGTTTTGGATGTTCAGACATGTTGTTTCCTCCAGCATGATTTCCCAAGCTGTGATTTTCTCTAAAGGCATTTTTCAAGCTAGAATGATAAAAAAAAAAACGAATGGATGGTTTACTATTTTTGCAATCAGTTTTAGACAGTGGTTGAATCTTGCAACATTTTTTCTTCTCATTGTGAGTTTGTAACTATTGTAAACTGATCCATGAGACATGTTCTGGTTACATTTGTGACTAAAACTGTCGTTACCTAATATTTTGTATCTAATTTGAATATACGCCGTGCAGTATATATGAAGATGGAAAAAAACTTACATCCTTAGAAAAAAATATTTCATTCTTGGAGAATAAGTAGAGCCATGACCATGACATCACTTTTTTTTTTTTTTTGAAACGTCCAGCAGGAAGGCCCTACTGTTAAAAATGACATCACTCTTTTGAATTGGCAATAATCTATAGTTATTCCCGGAGCCTTGTTCAAACTTATAAGGTGGGTCATAATGGTCCTCTATTATATCTTTTGCACTCTAAAAAAATTCTATCCTTCCAGGCTTGAGATTCATATTTATCCTTCATTCATAATAAGACGATATATCGAAGGACGTTTCCTCATAATTTTCAGTAAGTTCCTCAGTCTGCAACACCATTGCTGATTACATGCTATTACCCAAACAAATAGTACTATTTCAAAAGTATTGGTCCAGGCTTGACAAAGAAACAACTAAGCATATATGATTCTGCAAATGAAACTGTTAGCGAGTAATCAGATAAGCATGAACTCATAATTGAATGATATATATTCATATAGGTTGCTTGGCCTCTTGTGCTTAGCATACCATGAGCAGCTATGAGCTATACATGTATATCTGAACTTTTGAAGTAACTAATTATTGTCTGGGAAAACAGAAATTTTCCACCCTCTGATTTGTTCATAAAAATGCTTCTAACTACTCTCTGTTTATACTATGTACATTTGTATGTTGTGAGGTGGGTTAATTTGCTTCTATGCAAAACTTTATGTTTATTGGTATCTACTACTATGATCCATCAGAAGTACTCCTTGTGGAAATGGAAGCGGGTCCCGGTTTTGTGGCTCATATCAACTGACAATTTCTTCAATTCTTTAGCGAGATTCGTTATCCCACAGTAGAATACCCCTGCATGCATAAATAAACTTTCTTGTGATCAGAATGATATTAACTTCATAAATGATTTTAGGGTTGTGCTTTTCACTTGATGTCTCATTAGGATAATCAATTTTCACATTGGATAAAATATTACCAACTGTTGAGTTAGGGTTCTTCGAAGCGATTCTTGTAAATACTTCCTTCCAATTAGGCCTCGCAAAATGTGTCCTAACCTGAAACGTGAGTACAGATCATATGTTATATTTGCAATAATGTTCACCAAATTCATCCCAGGTTATACCTTAGTGAAAGTGAAACCATTATAATATGCGTGTACTGAATCATAGTGTGTTTATTTTTTTACCCTTGTTCCTGATACAATGTCCATGCCGTGCTTGGCGTGGTTCAGGGCCTGCACCATTGAGAGCAGTGTCGTCCTTGCATCACGCTCCTCATATACACTTGTCAGATAGTTGTGCAGCTCAATGACGCCCTGATTGCAAGTATGAGGATACCATCATCAGCACACCAAGTCACCAACACTGCAGGGAGAGAGCAGCAGACATAGAGGGCAGAGACACTACCTTCTTGTCCATCTCAGCTACCTCATTCATCACCCCCTTGAACCACTCGAATGATCCTGGCTCCCTTGTGACCCAGTAGAAGTGTGCTTGGCTTGTCCGGTACGCCCTCCTCTTGTTGCTGCTTGTCGTCGACACGCTAAAGCTGTTGGCACTATCTTCAGACCTGCTGGTCTCCATTGCCAGATCCTGACGGGTTCCGACAAGAGTGACTCTCAGGCTACATGTTACAGAAAAAATGAAATTGGATAATATTGTCTATGGGTAGGAAGATACCATCAGCTCATCTGCGAGTTTAATGTTGTTCAGTAGATCTCTCAGGATGCTGATGAATGGCGTCGCACCAATCCCAAGTCCGATGAGGAGCAGAACATCGTAGTTCCTGAAATCCTGCGCTGGGGCACCATAGGGGCCATCAACAAGCAACCTTGGAGGGCTGTAGCAGAGGCCGGGCATTGCTCAGTTCTATATTCATAGGCATAGGACAGAAAACAGAGAAGACGTGGAGAATGAATATATATGAACCTCTTCTGCTCAGCAACACCTAGCTCCCCGAATGCAGTTCTTCTAGGCACACATGGTGTTAAGTAGTTCTCGACGAAGATATGTGTGAGCCCCTTCGTCCAGTCCCCCCTGCTCTGGATATGAACACTTATGTAGTCGTCTCCAGGAGCTGAGGTTATGGAGAAAGGATGCCTGGAACAGTAGGGGCAAAGCAACAGAAGAGTCAGCGATACGTAGGACACACTGGGAAGAAGGCTGTTTGAATGACCAGATGACGAGGCATACATACCATTCAAATGGAGAGATCGCTGGACACTGGAGGAATATGTACTGCCCACTTCTGTACCGAAATCCGTAGGGTTTTGACATTGTAATGATCAAGACGTTGCCTGGTAGAAGGCGCACCTAAGGGAAGACAATGCAGTAAGGACATGATCATTGCTTTCACCCGCTTTCTTTCATGTCATACTAGTAACCAGAAGAGTAAACTGCATTCTGCTTTCATCAAGTATTTGTACCTAAACTGTGGAAAACCCAAATGATTTTGGTTTAAACTCTTATTTCTGTGTCATCTAATTTGATCTTAAAACGTTTAATTTGTTCATATTACGTGACAAACATTAATGGACCGTTCCTAAGTGCCAGCATAACCTACCATTCTCCAAATGGCGAGGGATGCTTTCAGCAATGTTCAAGCTATAACTGACAGTCAAACCGTATCAGCACATGCTCCTAATACACCCTCTATGTATTTTTTGTTCCGACTCATTATGCTAGTGATCCTTGGTTCGTTAGTAAAGAGTGCTGACTGTTCCTACACATTCAGATTGTAGATGTGATCATAGAGTCCAGTTACCTTGAGGATTTTAACTGCATAGGCCTTTGATCTGAACGCTCGTAGTGTCCGTTCGCCAATGTAAAGCACCAGAGGTACAGAAATGTACATCCATGTCTGAAAACAACAATATAGACCATGCTATTAACATCAAGTTTTGGCTTGCAATATTTTGAAATGACAGCAGGAATGAACCAGATCCAGTTTCACCAAGAGACAGTAAAGACGTGAAATCACAAATACCACAAACACTTCTCAGAACATAACGTCGCAAAATACTGTCAGGCTACCTGATCAACAGATCAACATAAAGTCATTCCTTCACCACTACTCTTTCCGTCCTCGGAGGTCATGAAAAAGCAATGGCCAGGGAACTGGAGAAGGCAACGGCTGGTTACAGCGCCGCCGTTTTAGCACAGAATACGGATCCAAGTGAAACAAGTCGATCTGGACTTGACAAAGGCACCCAACTACTCAATCTGGCAGCTGTCAGGTTCCCTGATGGATCTGTTTCTCGAGAACCGCGTAGGAACGTTGATGCAGTGTCACGCAATGGGCTAGAACGGCAGTTGTATTCTTCCGCATTTTATTAGTAATCAACCCATTTGATAGAACTGATTCCTAGATGCCACGTCCGTGACACCATCACACGGACGAAGCTCTCTAGCAATCATGAGACATTGTGCAGCCGCCGACGTGTGGCAAGGGACCAAAAAATAATAGAATTCAGTATGATTGCTAAGAGGAGAAACTGAAACATCTCGCCAAATTATCATGTCCTTTGATGATCATACTTCATTTTTTATGAAAGATTTGATGAAGACTTGTTAAGCACGATCATATTCACAAGTTTTTAGCACGGCTTATGCGGAAGTCATGGAAATTCGGCAAATCGGTCTATTTCGTCCTGTTCTGTGATACTGACGTTAAACTGTTCCCCTGCCGCAAGACTAATGATCTCCATTACGCTTTGTTTAGGACCAGGATGGGTCAGTGTTGGCGCCTAATTAAGGGGTCCCAGGTCGTTAATGCGATCCCATCCGTTCCTGAAGCTGCTCGCAGGCACGCGCATCGCTAGACACGACGCTCCTGTCGGTAGGGAGCAGCGGTGGCGGTGGCGCCGCCGCCGCCGCCGCTAATGGTCGATTCGTTCATGCCCGTGCCCCTACTAAGCAAGCTCGTGACCTCGCCGTGCCGTGTAACGTGCTCCGAATTGATTTGACAAGCGCGTGATACGCATCGGGCTCCATCTGACTAGAACAGAACACCTAACGTATGCGCCAGAACAAAACTACTTGATCTCGTCACGCTAGTTTCTCTCCTGAGCCGGATTTTAGCTAGGAAGCCGGCTCAACAAACTGTATGTTGTCACAATCGAGCTAACATGCGTGTCATTCTTCTTCTATATTTAAACGGTGCAATGGTGTGTTTGGGTTCATCTGTCCATGCTCAATGTCCATCAGCCATGACCCAACCCGTACCCTACGACATATAATCAACAGACACGGCTGAGTTGAGTAATCTGGCTACTAAATCTGGGCAATCACGTCTCGACGAACGTTCAACTTGTCCTTAAGCTTCTTCATCAACTACACCTACACGTTTCCGTTCCTTGCAAACGTCACCTATCAACGTACTAGTAGTAACAGCCAAGAAAGCGACGGATCAACATCCTCTGCAGTACTGCATGTGCAGTAGCAGAGGTTGACATGTGGGTCCAGTGGGTGCTGGGCCCATATGTCGGCCTCTATTTACTGCACATGAAGTACAACAGAAGATTTCAAACCGAAAGCGACACGTACACGAGTACAACCAGAGCAAAAGCAGCCATGAATAAAACGAGTTCACATAACTGAAACATGCGATGGAGAAGTAGTGAGGTGAGGTGAGCTTAGCTTACGACGTACCGTCCGCTGGTACCACCGGTCGACGAGGAACAGGAACCAGCCGTGCGCGAGGAGCAGGAGGTAGACGACGATGAGCAGGTGGTGCGAGTACCAGAACGCGTTGAACCCGGCGAGCCGGTCCAGCAGCGGGGAGAAGCAGTTGCTGGGATCTCGCGGCGGCCCTCGGCCGATGGTGGCGGCGGCGGCGTGCTCCTCCCGCTTCCGGAACGGGCGCGCGGCCAGGGTGAAGGAGACGGCCATGAGCGTCACCATCACGATGCCCGTCACCCCCTCCGCGCCGGCGAGGAGGCTCCGATACGTCGGCTTCTCCGCGCCGAAGTAGCCGGCTACCAGGCGGTACTCGTCGGGGCCCGACGCGATCAGACGCGGGAAGTCGCACGCCAAATGGTTCCCGGCGTGCAGGCAGATGCCCAGCGCGATCGCCAGCGCGATGATCTTCAAAAAAGTGAAACACAAATTGCACAGAGTTAATACTAACAAATATGCAAATGCAACTGAAACCTCGAAAAAAAAATGCGCAAATGCAAATCAACCGTTGGGGCCCAGAAAACCTGCTTCACTAATCACTAAGCTGATCATCACATCCTAAACACACTAACACTATCACGGTCGTTGGCGTGGCCCACCTGGCAGCGGAAAACCAGTCGGTCCGGCGACTTTTATCGGACCTCAGGTTTGACCACGACGCGACCGCGGCCCCGGCCACTCGACGCTCAACAAGGCGGCGATGGAAGCCGGCTCCTCGCCACCGACGGCGACCGCCTAACAGACCGCACCTAAGCCGTGTTGGGCCCGCATCTCGGCATCTCGCTGCCGGTGCAGTAGTACTTTTTTTTTTACCTTGTGGAAGGCGATGCTGTCGTCGAAGGGGACGAAGAAGCGGGCCCATGAGGACCTGAGCCACGTCAGCGTGTTGCGGCAAACGGGCACCAGCACGAGCGCCATGTTGAGCTTCAGCGTCTCGGCGGCGCCCTTGGCCGTGGGGAGGCAGTACCCCATCACACGGAACGCCGGCGACCGCCGGTACTCGGCGAACTTCCACGCAAACAGCGCCGCCATGGCCGCGAGCCACAGCGCCAGCACCCACGCGCGGCGCCAGCCCTCGGACGCCGCCACGCGCGCCCTCGCCGCCGCGCGCCGCGGGCTCCACCGACACCACCACCACCGCTGGGTGGTGGCCCCACCACGGCCTCCTCCGCCGCCAGCGGCGCCGAGGCTCTGGCTCCACTGCGTCGCGCTGCCGCTGCTCATCGGCCGGCTGTAGGTCATGTACGCGTCGCGCTGCAGGAGCAGCGCCTCCAGCTGCCACAGCTGCAACGCGGACGTACGTGGCGAGTCAGTACAAGTACATTTCTGAGTCGTCGCGTAGCGTGTACGGCGTACCTCTATGTAGCCGAAGTTCTCCGGGTCGAGCTCCTCCATGATGAGGGCGGCGTACTCCTCCGCCTGCTCCTTCAGCTTCGACAGCTTGTTCGCCGACGCGCTCAGAACGATCAGCTGTCAAGAAATAGTTACAGTGAAACTTCATGCTGAACTCTGTCAAGGTGATAGTTAAGCAGTAATATAAAACCGTTGTTGACTGCCACTGCCTAAATCAAGTGAGCTTTGTTTAATTCAGTTACCTCTTGCACTTCCTCCCTCGTGATCCTGCCGTCCACGTTGGTATCCACCCTGAAACGATTTTGTTCCGACCAAAACATGAGCAGTAATAACGAAGGAAGCATCGAAACAGGCCGCATGAACTCTGTCGATTGGCTAGAACCCAGAAGGAATTGCAAGAACCGGGGGGGAGAGATCGAGGAGAGGATGGCAGACACACACATGTCGAAGAAGATTTGTAGCCGCGCGTCGAAGCTCTGGTCGGAGATTTGGAGCCAGAAGTCGTAGAGCTCCTCCTTGGTGATCCGCTCCAGGTTCTGCCGTCGCCGCCGCGCCAGCGCATCGAACACTCCCACCGCGAACTCCTTCGACTTCTCCATCCCTGCAACCGTCCAGTGATGACGTCGTCGTGCGTGACTACGAAACAGAGAGTGCGGTCACTGTGCTCGCGCGCGTACCGATGCAGTCGCCGAAGTCGTCGCGGGCGAGCAGGCCGTCGCGGGAGAGCGCGTTGAACCGTTCCTCGACGCGGCGCCACAGCTCGGCAGGGGTCTCGTCGGCGGACGCGGAGCCGGTGGTGCGGCTGATGAACCGGAGGCCCTTGAGCGCGCGCCGCGCGCCGGAGCGCGACCGGTTCAGCCGCGCCTGGACGCGCCGCCGCTCGCGGGCCGCCAGAGCCTCCTCCCGGAGCGGCGGCTGCTGCTCGGGCGCCGCCACGAAAAGCTGGTGGTGCCGCAGCGACGTCGACGGCGAGGGCGATCGCAGCCACGCGAACTTCCCGCGTATCCGCGACGTTGTCGACGAGCACCGGCTCAGGCTCCGCCCGCCGTCCGGCGTGTGCGTGCCCAGCGCGGCGGAGGTGGGTGTCACGCTGCGCACCACCATGGACTCCTCGTCCAGCTCCAGCATGACCTCCACGAGGTCGCTCTGGTCGGCAAGAAACTCCGGCAGCATTCCCTCGGCGCCGCCACTGCCACCGACGGCGGACGTCGAGGCGGCGAACTCCTCGCTGTACGACGTGATGAACGACTCATTGTCCGACGTGTCGGTCTGGTCGTCGGCGAGGTAGTCCGCGATGCGCCGGTGCCACGTCCGCCGCCCGCTCCCCGATGACACCCGCGACGGTGCCCGCATGGCCGCTACGCTTCTTCTTCTTACCAACTCGTCTGTCCTTCTCGTGCTCGCAGCCGTAATCCCTTGGCCTTGCGCGCGGCAGCTTACTAGGCGATCAGCGCAAGCAGAGGTGAGCACGAAGCAGCTGGATGTATATGCTCGGCAGAGGGAGTGTCCGGCCGCGGACCGGTGGGTGGGATTTATTTGGTGCGTCATTTTTCGGACGTCTCCAAAGAGGACGAGTTAAAAAAGTAGGCGGACGGTGAGCGTCGGCATATATGCGTCTGCCATCGGACGGTTCAGATTGTGATCGCGTATCATTCAGACAAGGTGTTCTTAGAGGACTTCCTAACTTCTTTCAAAAAAGAGTTCTTATTTTTAGAAGTGCTTATTATTGCAACTTAAGATATTTCTAGTTTTCTCTGCTAAATATTTAGTTTTCTTCTGTGAAATTCCCGTCAACCTTCCAAATAGGAGTGTAGCGTATACTTTGTGATCTATGCTCATTTTCAGTCCCGGCCGGTCATCATAAATGCTATAGAGAGAAAACTGAACCGGCTTGGGTGCACCGCACACCTGAACTGAATCGTTGGATCCTTGTGGCCTTGCATGCAGAAGCAGCGGAAACGGACCCTGCACCGCCGGACTTCATCGTTGACTCATGCATGGCGCCCGTACGTCGGAACAGATGACACACAGTCAACGCACACGTCATTAGCAAGAGCGGTTCTCGGTTACCGTATAATTACTGGAGGTAACAAAGATTATTAGTGAGGTCCATACAAAAACAATACTTTATGTTCTACCTAAAACCCGGCACGATCTGGCCTTTCTGTGACTGGCAGTAAACGCACGTCTCTGTTGTGAAAGGCACGCTGTAACGGACTGACGCGCCAACTGAGTGACGAGGCAAGACAAGGCAAGCAGCGTGTGGAGCACGGCTAGCGTGGAGCATGACTGATAGTTCAGTCCGTTTGATCTGTTCCACTCACGAGCATATGTCTGCCAAATGAATTTGTTAGCATCAGATTAAGGAAGTTGCATATGGCGTTGCCGATCTCATGAACAATCAATTAGTTGGGTCACACGAATGCTCTATCCCTGGTAGGGGTCATCTGCATGAGTCCAGCTGATGATACAGAGGAAGAGGAAGTGATGCGCATGACTTATAGTAAACTTACCTTTATTTCCCACCAAAAGTAAACAAAATGTCGCCAAACATCTAGATATGTGTAGTTTTAATCATTTCTTTGTTATATCTTATATATCACATAACTTAGACTCTTCTAGTTCAGATGCATAAACGCTTAGGAATAAATAGAAATTAACTGTCAATCGGCATCCTGATTTATCACAGTAAGGGCATCTCGCTGTGTTCCCGTTAAAAAAATGTTATTCCCTTTTGTCTTTCTGATCTCTGTTATTCGTTTTGGTCTTTCTCATTTTCTGTTCTAAAGTCGCTATGCATCAATCTTAACAAGTACCTGTACCGCTCCAATAAGCAACAAGTTTATTCAATTTCTAGAACAATGTACAGAAACTTACGTTTCTTCTTTGCATCTAATTAACCAAAATTTAGTCGACCACCGTAAAATCTATCTCAAGAGAAGTTCCAAAATTTTATTTAGTTAACAATATCATAAATAATTAGCATGTTTTTTATGAACCAAATAATTAGTAATGACATTCGTTAATTCAGAGTACGCATTTTGCATGTTTTATTGAAGCAGTGGTGTACGCTTTGCATGTGAGCATGAATTTAAAGCACTAATCACACTTTTCCATGACATGACAATTACCATTCACATGGCGAAATAATACGGGCCTTTTCTTTAGTTGTTGCCACATGCTTATCTATCTTTTGAGAGCTAACCGAGCGGAGTACATGATCGCGATGGACAGTTAAACCAACAGCTGAATCAATTCTCAAAGTTGGGGGTAACAAGAATGAATACATGGAGATCCCTTCATCAGTTAGTACTAGTAAGAAGCAGTTTAAATTCTCTATTATTATGTCATGGTAATAGGATCAAACTGAAAAATGACGAGCGTTTGAAACAGCATAGGACCTCCAAGACTTATACCTCTAGATACTTCTTGTATTCCTGCTTGATTTATATAATAAAGGTGCACACTGATCTGATTGGGCACCTGAAATGCATGCGTATGTTATGACCACACGTACCCTCAACCCCAATAAGTAAAGAGTCCTCACAATTAAACTACTGATAATAAGGAACCGGCATGTTCAGGCTTGCAAGCAAACTAGCAAATGAGTAGTAGTTGGGCTCTCTTGCAGGCCAGGTAGTGTTGGTCATAAGGCAACAGTGTAGGGAGTACTGTAGATTAGAGGGCGGCCCCTAACCCTATCCATAGTTATGGATGCTTATGATGCGTCTTAGATAAGATAATGCCTGATTAAGTTGGTTGATTGAAGAACACTGCTAGTGCCGATTCGTTCATCCATCGCATGGGCATGCATCAGCAGGCCAGATCACCGTCTGCAGGAGGAGATTCCAATTGTTGGGGGGCTTTGCGTTTGTCCACCTTCCCGCAGGCCAACGCACTGCCCTGTGGTGATTGATGACTACTTCGCTAGGCAGTTTTTGTCACGCCCGGTCATCGTGAAGATGAACAGACGCTAATCACATGTACGCCAGGATCAGTTGAATCGTACATGCGTTGACGAAAGTGAAATACCATTACATTGCCATGTTCGAAATACATAAATAGTCTTACAGAACGACCCGAAGGTCTACAAATACACTCCACAAATATTTACAACACTAAACAGTTCAACACTACAGAAAGCAAGATAGATAAGCGGGCTTCGTCTTCCACAGGCAGCCGTTGCGCGTGAGGTCGCCAGCCTAGACCAGATCTTCCGGATTGACGAAGAAGTCCTCCGGCGCAGCTTCTTCTTCTTCATATTCTAAAGGGGAAATTAAACGCTTGAGTACATAGAGTACTCAGCAAGTGCGGGAAGAGAATGACATGATTGGCTAGGGCAAGGAAAGGCCAAATATGGCTTAGCACTATGCTTAGAACCTATCCTTAGCTTTCAATTATCAATATTATAATTCAATAAATAATCCACACATGATTAATGATAATAAAAGTACTTGTACCATAATGAACCATCATTTCCCAACCATAGTCTAATTATGAACTGGCCCCAAGCCGCTCTTGTCCGTGAGCACGGCTGTCATGACAGTTTTACCAAATCTCTGCAGAGAGTGTACCCTTTCCCCACAAGCAGTGATTTCATCCCCTGTTGCCAGGTGGACTAAGTGAACCTCCCTGATTGCCCGTGGTAGCTAACCACATTACACACTTCCTTTGGTGTGAGGCCAGGAGATCACAACATGGTCTTTACAAAGGTACTCCCGACTAGTGCTAGCCCTCTAAGGTTTCCACCACTGGGGATTCTCGGAGTAACCCTCCGCCCCAGAGCCCCCTCTTGAGCCTTGCGGTTCCAAGAGCAGATCACCCGCATCATTCCCCGCACCATCCAACCACTAGCAGTTCATCGGGAGAAACCTAATTAATTGACCAAGCTGCCCCATCTCAGTCTCGTGGTGGTACTATAAAGCTTAGTGGCTTCCTCCATAAACCGGTCCTTAGAATCCGGTGGTAACAAACCCCAATCCCGGGTCTCGTGCAAAATGCACCATACCGAAGCTAACCAACCACCAGATTCCTATCCACTAACATTAAGTATGTTCATCACCAAATTAAAGTACCATAAAGTTGAGCATAGAGCATTTGTATGAAAACCCAATCCCAACATCTAAGCATGGCTAAGCATGAATAAAGCCTATCTACTTCCCAACCCATTTCAGGTAACAAGGAATGGTAAGGAACAGGGCATGTAAAACATGAAATAGGACATCAAATTAATTAGCATGCAACTAGCTAAATTCCTAAAATAGGTACAAGATGGTCAAGGGCACTTGCCTTCGTTGGAGACTTGAGAATTGACGAAGTCTTGGTCTTGGAAGTTGAGGTTAGGGTCGTAGAACGACTCTAGATATATGCCCAAGCAATGGCAAGAATAGAATAAAGCTAGATAAGTAAAGGCACGCAAAACAAGGCATCACACACACATAGGCACAAAATCCTACCCTAATGCGTCCCTACGAGGTATTTATCACTTAACATGGTCAAAATATGCATTTTATATTTTTCATAGAATTTTGGGATTTTATTATAGCCTAAAACCAATTTTATTGAATTTTCTATAGCCAAAATGTATTTTAAATCATTTATAATAATTAATCCAGGGACCAAATATATTTTATCTGAACACTACAATTAATTCGCAGCATAAAATAGTTTATAACAATTTTTCCTAATATTTCTACACCTAATTACCATTTTTATCCATTTTCTACACCTTAAATGCAATTAAAAACTCTATTCAGCAATTAAATAAAAGTCCAGGGGCTATATAAATAATTTACTATACTGCACAGGGACTATTTACATGAATCTACAAAATTACAGGGGTTAGAATGCTTAATTAAATGATTAAAAACCATTTTTAGGGATCCAGGGGCTAGTCTGCAATTTCCAGGGGCTAGATCCTAATTGCAGAAGAGTCCAGGGGGTAGCTAATGAGATTCCAGGGGCCTGGGTGCAAAGTGGGCGGCGGGAAACGGGCTTTGAATGCTGGCCGTCGGATCCGAGATGAATGGCTGGGATTTTATTATACCGAACCGGTATAATGTTCTAATCGCAGCCGTCGGTTGCGAGGGGACGGCCCAGAGCGAGCCACGTCGCTCCGGCGACGCTGTCCCCTGCGCGCGCGGCGGCGCAGCGCATCCGCGGCGGCGATCTCGCCGGAGATCGCCTACACGGCGATGACGACGTCCAAACTATGCGCTACAAGCATGAATCGAGAGAGGAGAGGTAGGGGAACTCACCTAGGGGAGTGTCGGGGCACGAAAACGGTCGGAAGGTGGTCGGCGTCGAGGAGTGGCGGCGGTTGGCGTCGGTGCACGTCGGCTCCGGTGATTCCCCGACGTTCTCCCTTTCCAACCTTGTCCGGCGATTTCCTGGCGGCGAAGTGAAGATGTTAGAGGGGGGAGGAAGGAGATGCAACCGCCGGTTAACCGAGAACACGCGAGACACACCTCGGTGGCGATGAAGCTAGGGTTTGGCGCGGGGAAAGGGGGAACAGAGGGGGAGGGGAGGGATTTATAGGCTCGGGGGAGGCGGTGGTTGCCGGCGCACGCGAGGGGGGGGTTTTCCCGGGGTGATCGCGACGTGGGCGAGCGGTTGGAGAGGGGGGGGTGCGGAGTGGGGCGCGGGGCAGGCGGTTGGGCGCTGCGCGCGCGGGAGAAGGGGGAGGGAGGAAGAAAGCGCCGACGGGTGGGCCCCGCCCGGCAGAGAGAGGGAGAGAGGGGGGTGGGCAGGCTGGGCCGCAGGGAGAGAGAGAAGGGGAATGGGCCAGAGGGGAAGAATCGGCCCAAAAGGGGATTTTATCTTTTTCTTTTTCTTTTTCAATTCTTTTCTTTTGATTTGAATTCAAATTCAATTTTGAACGTTTGCTACACGTTTGAATTGCTAAAATTCACCCAAAAATGCATACACTCATGATCAAGGGTTTTGAGCACTTTTGTTCAAAAATTATGGGTGTTACAACTCTACCCCCCTTAAAAGGAATCTCGCCCTCGAGATTCGGACGCTCTAAGAGAATAGATGAGGGAAGTCCGCCTTGAGAGCTTCTTCTCTTTCCCATGTTGCTTCTGCCTCCGAATGATGCTTCCATTGCACTTTACACATGCGAATGACTTTGTTTCTTGTGATCTTTTCAAGTGTCTCAAGTATCTTGACAGGCTGCTCCACATAAGACAAATCTTCCTGCACATCCACTGCTTCCATAGGCAATTGCTCTTCAGGCACCCTTAGGCACTTCTTTAGCTGCGATACATGGAACACATTGTGCACATCTGCCAGGTGTGGCGGAAGCTCAAGCTGATAAGCCACTTCACCACGTCTTTCGAGTATCTTGAACGGGCCAATGTATCGGGGTGACAACTTGCCTCTTACTTTGAACCTTCGCAATCCTCTCATAGGGGACACCTTCAAGTAGACATAGTCACCAACTTCAAATGTGAGATCGCGTCTTCGAGTATCTGCATAACTCTTCTGTCTTGTTTGAGCCGCCTTTAGATTCTTCCGAATTTCTTGTACTTGCCTTTCAGCCTCTTGTAGTACGTCAGGCCCAAAGACTTGACTTTCCCCAGTTTGATTCCAAAACAACGGTGTCCTACATTTTCGCCCATACAATGCTTCAAAAGGTGACATCTTCAAACTGGCTTGATAACTGTTGTTGTAAGAAAATTCGGCATATGGCAGATTCTTGTCCCAACTCTTGCTATTCTTTAAAGCACACGCTCTCAACATGTCTTCTAATATCTGGTTGGTGCGTTCTGTCTGACCATCAGTTTGAGGATGATACGCCGAACTGAAATTTAGACGGGTATCCATTGATTCATGTAACTTCTGCCAGAATCTTGAGGTGAATTGAGTGCCTCTGTCTGAGATGATCTTCTTAGGAACTCCATGTAAGCATACAATCCTGGAGATGTACAGTTCCGCCAACTTGGGGCCATTGTATGTTTCTTTCACGGGGATGAAGTGAGCAACTTTAGTCAACCGATCCACAATAACCCATATAGAATCATAGCCAGATTGTGTTCTTGGTAGTCCCACTATGAAATCCATACTAATCTCTTCCCACTTCCATTCTGGCACCTTGATTGGTTGCAATAATCCTGCTGGTCTTTGGTGTTCCGCTTTAATTAACTGGCAAGTATCACATATGGCCACATGTTCCGCTACATCCCGTTTCATTCCATGCCACCAATATCGATCCTTAAGATCTTGATACATCTTTGTACTTCCGGGGTGAATAGAATAAGATGAGTCATGAGCTTCCCTTAATATTAACTCTCTAATTTCTTTTATATCCGGAACGCAAATCCTCTTTCCAAGCCATAAGGTTCCTTGTTCATCCTCTCGAAAGTTTGGAGCTTTCCCTTTCTTCATCAACTGTTTGATCTCTTTGACCTTCTCATCATTCTTCTGCCCTTCTCGTATGTCACGCTCGAGGGTTGAGTCCACTTCCATAGCAACTGCTTCAGTGCTAGACACTAGACATAGATTTAACCTTGCAAACTCTTCACATAGCTGGGGTTGAAGAGCTTGTACTGTCAAGTTATTGCTTTGTCCCTTCCTGCTTAGAGCATCAGCGACCACATTAGCCTTGCCTGGATGGTAGTTGATTCCCACATCAAAATCATTGATTAACTCCAACCAACGACGTTGCCTGAGGTTAAGATCTGGCTGTGTAAATATATACTTCAAGCTCTTGTGATCTGTATATATCTCCGTCCTTTTTCCCATTAAGTAATGTCTCCATATCTTCAAAGCATGAACAACCGCTGCCAACTCTAAGTCATGTGTTGGATAATTCCTCTCATGTTTCCGAAGTTGTCTTGAAGCATAGGCCACAACATGTCCTCCTTGCATTAAGACACATCCTAAACCATGACCAGATGCGTCACAATAGACCACAAACTCCTTTTGCATATCGGGCATCACCAATACCGGTGCACTGGTTAACCTCTTCTTCAATTCGGCGAAGCTTACCTCACATTCGGGGGTCCACTTGAAAGCAACTCCTTTCTCAAGCAACTTGGTTAGTGGTCGAGAGATCTTTGAAAATCCCTCGATGAATCGACGGTAATAACCAGCCATACCTAAGAATCTTCTTATATCATGTACACTCTCAGGTGTTTCCCACTTAAGGACATCGGCCACTTTGCCTGGATCCACTGCTATACCTCCTTCAGATATGACATGTCCTAAAAATGATACCTCCTTTAGCCAAAACTCACACTTGCTAAGTTTGGCATACAGTTGATGTTGGCGAAGCTTCTGTAAGGCCATCCTGAGGTGCTCCTCATGCTCTCCTTCAGTTTTGGAGTAGATAAGTATGTCATCGATGAATACCACTACGAACTTGTCCAAGTACTCCATGAAAACCTTGTTCATAAGATACATAAAATACGCCGGAGCATTGGTCAGTCCGAACGACATAACGGTATATTCATATAACCCATACCGAGAGACAAATGCCGTCTTGGGAATATCCGACGGTCTAATCTTGAGTTGATGGTAGCCCGAACGAAGATCAATCTTGGAAAACACACATGCTCCTCTTAACTGATCAAATAAATCTTCAATCCTTGGTAGTGGATATTTATTCTTGATTGTCACCTCATTTAAAGCACGGTAGTCCACACACAACCTTTGAGTTCCATCTTTCTTAGGTACAAATATGACTGGTGCTCCCCAAGGCGATGAGCTTGGACGAATATATCCTTTTGCCAATAACTCCTCAATATGATCCTTTAGTTCAGCTAGTTGTTTAGCATCCATTCTATATGGCCTCTTATATATTGGGGCCGTTCCAGGTACTAATTCAATGATAAATTCAATCTCTCGATCAGGGGGCATACCTGGCAAGTCATCTGGGAATACATCCGGAAATTCTTTCACAACCCTGATGTCTTTGGTACTCTCAAGGTGATTGAGTTGCACTATTGATTCTTGTGTCTGATCTGGCTTGAATTCCACTGTGGTGCCATCCGGGTGTGTTAAGCAGACTGTTCTAGTTGCACAATGAATTACTCCTTGATTCTTTGTCAACCAGTCCATTCCCAGAATGATATCTAATCCTTGTGAGTCCAACACTATTAGGTTGGCCCAAAAGACTACCCCCCTTATGTTTATACTCACTTTTCGGCATAGATGCCTTGCCACCATCTCTCCTCCAGGAGAGTTTATCAATAATGGTCCATTCAAGAATGTAACTACCATGTCATGCTTCTTTATGAAATCCTTGGATATGAATGAATGTGTAGCACCCGAATCAAACAATATGGTGGCGGGGTGGGAGTTGACAGAGAACGTACCGATCACCACATCAGGTGCCTCCTGTGCTTGCTCCAGAGTCACATGGTTGACACGGCCAGTTGGGTTTTGCTGCTTCTTTGGACAACTGCTGGCATAGTGTCCCCATTCTCCGCACTTGTAGCATTGTACTCCCGCAGCATTATTTGGGCCCTTGTTGCCTCCTGCTTGGTTCTTCGGGGGTTGGCCATTTGGACGGTTTGTTGGGGCTGAAGGGCGCGGTGGCTGCATCTGCTGGCGTGGGGGTTGCATTGGCTGGCGTGGTGGCTGCTGCTGCTGCTGCTGCTGGCGCATTGGCTGGTTGTAAGGGGTGGGTGGCCTGTAGTTGGAGTTGGGATACCTTTGTCCCGAGTAGTTCATGGGACGAGTCATATGAGTTGTAGGCGGAGGGTTGAGACGGGGGCGTACATTGCTGCTGGAGGCATGTGCTGCTAAAGTCAATTTCCTCTTTCTTTCATCATCTTCCAGTTCCTTCTTAGTCCTTTCCACTTCAAAAGCCTTGTCAACTAACTTCTGGAAGTCGCCATAGTCGCTGGAAGACATAGCAAACTTTAACTCTTTGTCCAGCCCATTCTTGAAGCGGAATTGTTTCTTGGCGTCGGTATCCACGTCTGTTGGGGCATAGCGGGATAGCTGAGTGAAGGCATTCAGGTAGGCTCTCACAGTCATACGGCCTTGCTTTAGCATCAGGAATTCTTCACGCCTGGCTTGTATCTCTCCTTCAGGTACGAAGTGATTGCGGAAGTTGGTACGGAATTCTTCCCATGTAATATTTTCCGGGTCCTGGTGGGCTTCGGTGAAGGCGGTCCACCAGTCAGCTGCTGGTCCTTGAAGTTGATGGGAGGCTAGTAGCACTTTCTCCCTTCCTTCACAGTGGATGAGCCTCAGCTTGCTATCAATGGTACGGAGCCAATCATCGGCGTCCATGGGTTCGGTAACGGTGGCAAAAGTGGGTGGATGGGTGTTCAGGAAGTCCCTAAGGAAGGACCTAGGTGGAAAAGGTGGTGGTGGCGGAAGGTTGTAGTTTGGTGGTGGTGGGGGTGGGGCTTGTTGCAGGTTGGTGACAATCTGGGTGAGGTTGTTGAGTAGTTGAGTCTGAAGAGCCATCATCTGTTGCATCTGTTGAGAGGCTGGGGCTCCTCGAGCACCCCTTGCATTCCATCCAGGGACACCTCCAAGTTCCTCATCCAGGGGTGGGTTACCACGACCACGGCCTCTACCTCTACCTCGTCCAGCCATCTGTGATAGAGAAGTTTATTGAGGTCTTAGAATAATAGATGAGATGAGAAAGGATATGCTAGGGTAACACGGTCCCAACTATATGCATCAAGGGTAATAGACATAAAGCAAGTTCATTAATCAACTAGTGTGGAGGTGGACAAGATGCCTAAGCATTCCACCACTCACACGACACATACACACGACTAAAGACATGGATGTGGACAGGATGCTGAAGCATTCCACAACTCATGTCGCACCCAACACACACAACAGAAAACAAACTACTAGCATGACAACAGAAAAGGCACAACTCAAGACTAGGGAGGGCGTAGCTACACGCTCCTACAAACTAAGGATAACTGTCCTGAGTCGACCAGCGGGGAAACGAGTCCACTCCTACTCGTCGGAGTCCTCCTCAACCTCCATCTCCGGGTCTTCTTCTTCTGAGTCTTCTCTTGAGTTCTCGGGGGAGTTCATGCGGCGATCCGGAGAGTTCGGGTCCCAAGGCTCCACGTCCGAAGCGTACTGCGGAGAGTTAGGATCAACTCCAGTGATCCTCGTGTAGCGTCGTCGAAGTCGCTCGTAGCGGTCAACCAGGTCCCTGCTGTCCTGCAGCTCCTGCTGACAACGCTGGAGTCGCGAAGACAACTCCACAACGTCGTCCACCAGCCTCTCGCACTGGGGGTGAGTCAAGCGTCCCTCGACGTCACGTCCAGTGAAGGCGGCTGTGCCACTAGGGCGCTGAGGGGTGTACGCGTGCTCCGTGCACCCAAGAAGGAACCTGTGGGCGTGGCTCCAGTAGGTGGTCGCCTCCCACGTGGCGTCCTCCTCAGCTGCACGCTGGGAGCTCCTCCAGGCCGGAGAGAAGTGCGAGTGCAGCAACTCCGAGTCGTAGTAGACGGCCAGCTGAGAAGTCCACTCCAGCTCACCAGTATAGGGTGCAAAGACCCTAGTGGTGTGGTAGACTAAGCGGACACGGTACTCACGGTACCCCGCAGCTCGAAGAAGAGAACGAAGACGGACGCGCATCCTTGAAGCAGCACTCCCGTTGGAGAGCAGCGTCGTCTCCCTCCGGGGTGTGTAAGGTGCGGAGCGACTGGCTAGGGCGTGCTGAGGGACACGACCTCCAGTCGACTTACGGGCCGTCTGCTTGGTCCGCGCCATCTACAAACATTTGAAAAGAAGAGAGTGAGATTAATAACTAATAAATCAAGTTAGAATAAAAACAAATAAGCAAAGTAAGGTAAGAAGCACAAGGGTTGAGATGGAGAGCACAAAGTTTTGGAAATACTATTTCATATGAAAATAGTATAGTCCTTAATTTTCGGCCATTTCTAACTAGGCTTGCGTCCTACGGGCAACACGGCTCTGATACCACTTTGTCACGCCCGGTCATCGTGAAGATGAACAGACGCTAATCACATGTACGCCAGGATCAGTTGAATCGTACATGCGTTGACGAAAGTGAAATACCATTACATTGCCATGTTCGAAATACATAAATAGTCTTACAGAACGACCCGAAGGTCTACAAATACACTCCACAAATATTTACAACACTAAACAGTTCAACACTACAGAAAGCAAGATAGATAAGCGGGCTTCGTCTTCCACAGGCAGCCGTTGCGCGTGAGGTCGCCAGCCTAGACCAGATCTTCCGGATTGACGAAGAAGTCCTCCGGCGCAGCTTCTTCTTCTTCATATTCTAAAGGGGAAATTAAACGCTTGAGTACATAGAGTACTCAGCAAGTGCGGGAAGAGAATGACATGATTGGCTAGGGCAAGGAAAGGCCAAATATGGCTTAGCACTATGCTTAGAACCTATCCTTAGCTTTCAATTATCAATATTATAATTCAATAAATAATCCACACATGATTAATGATAATAAAAGTACTTGTACCATAATGAACCATCATTTCCCAACCATAGTCTAATTATGAACTGGCCCCAAGCCGCTCTTGTCCGTGAGCACGGCTGTCATGACAGTTTTACCAAATCTCTGCAGAGAGTGTACCCTTTCCCCACAAGCAGTGATTTCATCCCCTGTTGCCAGGTGGACTAAGTGAACCTCCCTGATTGCCCGTGGTAGCTAACCACATTACACACTTCCTTTGGTGTGAGGCCAGGAGATCACAACATGGTCTTTACAAAGGTACTCCCGACTAGTGCTAGCCCTCTAAGGTTTCCACCACTGGGGATTCTCGGAGTAACCCTCCGCCCCAGAGCCCCCTCTTGAGCCTTGCGGTTCCAAGAGCAGATCACCCGCATCATTCCCCGCACCATCCAACCACTAGCAGTTCATCGGGAGAAACCTAATTAATTGACCAAGCTGCCCCATCTCAGTCTCGTGGTGGTACTATAAAGCTTAGTGGCTTCCTCCATAAACCGGTCCTTAGAATCCGGTGGTAACAAACCCCAATCCCGGGTCTCGTGCAAAATGCACCATACCGAAGCTAACCAACCACCAGATTCCTATCCACTAACATTAAGTATGTTCATCACCAAATTAAAGTACCATAAAGTTGAGCATAGAGCATTTGTATGAAAACCCAATCCCAACATCTAAGCATGGCTAAGCATGAATAAAGCCTATCTACTTCCCAACCCATTTCAGGTAACAAGGAATGGTAAGGAACAGGGCATGTAAAACATGAAATAGGACATCAAATTAATTAGCATGCAACTAGCTAAATTCCTAAAATAGGTACAAGATGGTCAAGGGCACTTGCCTTCGTTGGAGACTTGAGAATTGACGAAGTCTTGGTCTTGGAAGTTGAGGTTAGGGTCGTAGAACGACTCTAGATATATGCCCAAGCAATGGCAAGAATAGAATAAAGCTAGATAAGTAAAGGCACGCAAAACAAGGCATCACACACACATAGGCACAAAATCCTACCCTAATGCGTCCCTACGAGGTATTTATCACTTAACATGGTCAAAATATGCATTTTATATTTTTCATAGAATTTTGGGATTTTATTATAGCCTAAAACCAATTTTATTGAATTTTCTATAGCCAAAATGTATTTTAAATCATTTATAATAATTAATCCAGGGACCAAATATATTTTATCTGAACACTACAATTAATTCGCAGCATAAAATAGTTTATAACAATTTTTCCTAATATTTCTACACCTAATTACCATTTTTATCCATTTTCTACACCTTAAATGCAATTAAAAACTCTATTCAGCAATTAAATAAAAGTCCAGGGGCTATATAAATAATTTACTATACTGCACAGGGACTATTTACATGAATCTACAAAATTACAGGGGTTAGAATGCTTAATTAAATGATTAAAAACCATTTTTAGGGATCCAGGGGCTAGTCTGCAATTTCCAGGGGCTAGATCCTAATTGCAGAAGAGTCCAGGGGGTAGCTAATGAGATTCCAGGGGCCTGGGTGCAAAGTGGGCGGCGGGAAACGGGCTTTGAATGCTGGCCGTCGGATCCGAGATGAATGGCTGGGATTTTATTATACCGAACCGGTATAATGTTCTAATCGCAGCCGTCGGTTGCGAGGGGACGGCCCAGAGCGAGCCACGTCGCTCCGGCGACGCTGTCCCCTGCGCGCGCGGCGGCGCAGCGCATCCGCGGCGGCGATCTCGCCGGAGATCGCCTACACGGCGATGACGACGTCCAAACTATGCGCTACAAGCATGAATCGAGAGAGGAGAGGTAGGGGAACTCACCTAGGGGAGTGTCGGGGCACGAAAACGGTCGGAAGGTGGTCGGCGTCGAGGAGTGGCGGCGGTTGGCGTCGGTGCACGTCGGCTCCGGTGATTCCCCGACGTTCTCCCTTTCCAACCTTGTCCGGCGATTTCCTGGCGGCGAAGTGAAGATGTTAGAGGGGGGAGGAAGGAGATGCAACCGCCGGTTAACCGAGAACACGCGAGACACACCTCGGTGGCGATGAAGCTAGGGTTTGGCGCGGGGAAAGGGGGAACAGAGGGGGAGGGGAGGGATTTATAGGCTCGGGGGAGGCGGTGGTTGCCGGCGCACGCGAGGGGGGGGGTTTCCCGGGGTGATCGCGACGTGGGCGAGCGGTTGGAGAGGGGGGGGTGCGGAGTGGGGCGCGGGGCAGGCGGTTGGGCGCTGCGCGCGCGGGAGAAGGGGGAGGGAGGAAGAAAGCGCCGACGGGTGGGCCCCGCCCGGCAGAGAGAGGGAGAGAGGGGGGTGGGCAGGCTGGGCCGCAGGGAGAGAGAGAAGGGGAATGGGCCAGAGGGGAAGAATCGGCCCAAAAGGGGATTTTATCTTTTTCTTTTTCTTTTTCAATTCTTTTCTTTTGATTTGAATTCAAATTCAATTTTGAACGTTTGCTACACGTTTGAATTGCTAAAATTCACCCAAAAATGCATACACTCATGATCAAGGGTTTTGAGCACTTTTGTTCAAAAATTATGGGTGTTACAGTTTTGGTGATTAGTGTTCTATCGCATTATTCCGATCATCTGACTGCAGCATAATGGTGGAATTTTCCTCAGTCCCCTGAACAAGTTTTGGGCCCTGGTTTCTATTTCGACTGACTCTGTCCAATCTGAATCATTATTGCTAGGTCAGCTCACGTTTCTGGTCTATCAGAACAAAACAGTTCAAAACAAGTTGGTCAGCTCCACATTAATCTCGGCACTGATTGATCTTAGACCACTCGTGCTTGAACCAACTGCGGCAAACAGATCTTGAAAATTTGCACATGACTACAAAGGCTTCCACCGTGCTACGAAGAATAACCCGTCCCGTTAGCTGTAGCATCGTTCCATAGCTCTCCCCAAAAATCAATCTCCATACTCGATTCCATGATCACCGATTAATAAATCCAAATCCCGGTGGTTGTAGAAAGTTAGGCATCGCTTTGGTGATGTAAATGGAAACCAACCTCGAGTCTCGGCTCTCTCAGCTCTCGAAAAAGAAAAAGAGTTTCAACTCTGTCAAAGGTAAAAAGCAGTGCATGATCGTCGTTGCTGCTTCCCCTCTCTGAGAGGAATTCATCTTTCCTTTGTTTACTGGCAACAACTTTTGAAGCATTTCGTGTCACGAGAGTGGTTAGAAGTAGATTTGGGGAAAGATAAAACCTTGGTTTGTACGATATGTTACGTCATTGATTGGTTCAGTCTGTGCCTCTAGAAGATGAACGCCGATCAGAACGAAGCATGGCAATGGCATCCACTGAGGCGAGAGCGAGACGACAAACGCAGTTGTTGCTGGGCGTTATGTCACTCGCTAAAAGTGAAGCAAATCTCACTTTTCTCGTTATGAATGGACGCTGCCGTGTGGTGCGAATTTTGCTGTTTTTTGCTTGCAGCTGACGCACTCGACTGCTCGCAAAAAATGGAAAAAGGAGTAGGCTGATTTAGCGCAGCAATGAAAATTGGACACGGCGTACCAGCCCGTGTGTTCTTTATCGTCGAAAACAAACGATTTCATTGAACTTTGAAGCCCATGCTGGCAATGCAAAGCGAGTCTGACAAACATGTAAGAACAGGCTAGTTAGTCGCGGTCATGGCGGTGCGCTCGTTCAACGTGGAGAAAAAGTTGTGGTTAGGAACCTTGGAGGCCGTGACTTGAAATGTATTTTAGAAACTTTGCAGGTAAACTGAGTGCAAAAGTATATCAATGCGGTACTCAGGGACGGGCATACAATAGGTTCTGAGAGGAACCAGAACAAGAACAAGTATGCAGATGTGTTCTAGTTCTAGTAGCCTCTAATGGACGTCTGCTTGGCTGGCAGCTGTTTTCACTCACTCAATGATCTTGATGTGACAACCTGCAAAGATTTCAGGTAGTCGTAACTGTACCTCAAGTGTCTATGCTTTCGAGACTTTGTCGAATCAAAATTCTCTTTTTTTGAGAGACGGAGAATGAACTAAAATTGTTCCCCGAGAAATCCAATGAAATTGGAATAACACAGGAACTCTGAACTAGTACCAATTCAGAACTAATTGAGCTTCTCCTGCCACTAAGATATGAGCAAAGTTCACGTGGAACTGAAAAAACCTGCACACTGCAAACTCCGAATTAGGGTTTTCGATTTGGGCCGGTTGGTGAAGACCGGACCAGACCGTCAGCACCAACGGGAAAGCACTAGCTGCACGCACAGAAGAGAAGATTAGATCCATTGTTTTTCTCACGGTTGGAGACAGTGACAGAGACCATACCAACCACGGTCACTACGGCCAGCAGGCGTCCATGCCACCCTGACGTAACTCAAACTGGAGAGTGAAATTTGCACGTCGCGGTTGTTCGAGCAGATGCGATTTCGGTTCAACAACGAGAAAAAAGAGGCTAACGAACGAAATTGTCTGTTACTGGCTAACAGTTTGCTTTGGAACGAAGAAATTTCGGGTTGAACAACGAGGTCTGACTCTCCATCGCCGTAATGCAGTTGTGATACATTTGAAAGGAAGCAACTGTAAGGTATGATCTAAAAAGAAATGTGTCAGATATTAATTTTAAAGGGGCTTGTCTATATTTCAAGTGCCTGAAATTTGAGAAAAAATAGGCATGGGATAATTAAGAGCTAACTACAGTCATTAATCACTAATCCTTGCAATCAACCATTAATCCTCATTTTATAGGTTAATCAATTACAATTTTCTGTTTGATTATTTTACAATTAACATAACCCTACAATTGCGAATTAACAATTACAAATAGATAAAAAGTAAAAAATAAAAAACAAAACTAACCAGATCCACGGTGGCGGCGCCGCCGGCCGCTGCCTTGCTCCGCTGCCGCCACTGCCATGCGCTGCATCGCGCGCCGCTCGTCGTCGGCCTTCGGCCACGCAGTTCGCCGTCACCGCCGCCTTGTGCTGCATCACGCAATGAAGCTCGCCGCCGGCTCCGTCGTGTTGCATACCGGCAGGCTCTGCGCCGCCGCGAGCTGAAGTTGTCCAGCGGATGTATAGAACTAGGGTTGGGAGAGAAGGTGTGGGCTATAAAGAAATTTGCATGAATCTTAAAGATGACGGACGGATGACAATATCACCTAAAACCAGCCGTGATATCTGTCACACCCCAAAATTGAAAGATTTGAAGCAAATTATGAAAAAAAAAATGAAATTTGTTTACTTATTATTTTCCTTGAAATATTATGTTCTCCTTAAAATAATAAGTATAATTTTACAAAAAAATATATTCAATCCATTTGCATGATTATGGGTTCATGTTTAAAAATATGATTTCAAAACACTGGTGAAATTCAACTGAATCAAAAAAAGATTGAAACAAAATAACGAAAGAAAGGAAAAAAAAGAAGAAGAAAAAACCCCTGGGCCTAAAACCTACCCGCGGCCCAGCTCCCTCACCCTCTCTCCTTTCTTCCCCCAGCTGGCCCAACCCACCTCCTCCCTCCCTCTCGCTGTTGTGCGGGCCCCGCCCGTCAGCGCCCTCATCTTCTTCCTCTAACTGTCGCCGCCCACTCCCCCGCCCCCTCCCGCGCCTGGCAACCGCCACGACTGCATGGCCGCGCCCCTTGCCTCGTCGCCCCGGCGCAACCGCCTCCCCCCCCCCCCCCTACAAATTCGTGGTCGCGCTCCAGTTCCCTTTTTCCCCATCCCCAAACCCTAGCCGCGCCATGCCTCCATTGCCGCCGATCGGAGCTCGGTGCACCGCGAGTTTGGGCCATCCCGATCACCCCTCATCCGCTACCGAGCCTCGCAACGCATCACCACCCCTGTTGATCCTCTTCTGGTCGTGAATCGACGCTCCAAGCGCCTCCCCGACAACACCGAAGTCCAAGCTGTCGACCTCGCCATCGTGTGCCTTCCTCCGGCCGATCTTCGCGTGTGCGACGTCCTTGGTGAGATTCCCCATGCTCTCCTCTCTATTTTCCCGCAATCCTTGTTGAGTTTTGACCACTGTACGCCGTTTCGGCAATCCTCCGGCGAGGCCGGCCATGGCGTCGCCGCCTGTGGCCATCAGCCGCCGCTCGCCCCATCGGATCCTCTCTGGGCCATCGGATCCGGGTTGGACGGCCTAGATTAGGCGCCCTGAAGGGGTATGGCCCTTTTGTCCACCGTGGACCGTAGACCAACCCTAAATTCTTGGTCCACAACACTATAGACCTGGTCCACACAGTTTTGCACAGAGAAATAAATAAGAAAATAAAAAGGAAATGGTCTTTTGCAGTTTCATCCCTGTGCATTTTATTGAAATTATGAATAGGTCCTCATTTTTATTAATATGCCCCTGGACTTCTCTGGAATTAGGTTAAATCAAGGGATTAATTATTAGGCCCCTGAAACTTTATAAAATATTACTTTTAACCTCTGTTTTATTAGGAAAAATTACCAAACAGCTTTGGACCTTATATAATTTAATTTAGACTTCAAGTTATTTTCTATTTCATTTGAAAATACCGGTAAATAGAATTAAATTGCATAAAAATATATTTAGTGCATAGAATAAATATAGAAAATGCAGAAAAATATATCATAAATCATTTTAGGCTGAAATAGAAATTGTAGATGCATATAAAATATATTTTGATCATGGAAATATTTAATAAAAATACTTTTAGCTATAAATAAATATTAAAAATAGAGAATAAATGTAGAAATAGTAGGTAAATTATTTATAGAATCTTTCATGTTGAAATAAAATTTATAAAATGCATATAAAATATATTTTGGTTACGATAAATTAATTAAAAATGTTTTTAACTTATAAATAAATACTAAAAATGGAAAATAAATAGTAAACACATTTCTTTGGTCGGTAAAAATAATAAATCACTCATAACTCCGATTTAAAACATAATCATAACATATTCAATTATAACATTTGTATTGTTTGTATGGTGTAGTAGTTGTGATTGCTTTTATTCCTCTTGGACGATAGTTTATACGCATTCGTATCTCGATCAAGAAGCAACACGAAGAATATGAAGACCAAGAGTTCAACGAAGAAGAACTGAGCAACTGTATAAAAACAGGCAAGTGACCTTAACCATCTTGCACCTTTTTAAGGGTTTAGTTAGTTGCATGTTAATTAATATGAATCCTATGTTATGCCCTGTTGTTTTACCCTATTACCTTGTCGCTTGGGTTATCGAAGGGTGATATATTGGATTTACTTTACGCTTAGCCATGCATAATAGATGAGTGGGAAAACATTGACCAATATTTATTACTTATGACTTATTATTATGATTATGATTATGATGTTAGAAAATGAAGTGTAGTAAATAGGAATCTGGCGGGTTGGTTTTAATGGTATGGTGCAGTACGCACGAGACCCGAGATTTGGGGATTGAACCTTGCCGGATTCTAAGGACCGATTTATGGAGTAGCCACTAAGCTATACAGTATCGCCACAAGACTGAGTATGGGGCAGCTTGGTTAATTAATTAGGCCTCTCCCGGTTTAGTGCTGGTAGTTGGACAGTGCGGGGAATTGATTCAGCGTATCTGCCTTGTGATCCGCATGGCTCAAGAGGGGGCTTCTTCTGGCGGAGGTAAAATGGACTCTAGGAGCCGGAGCGGTAAAACCTCAGAGGGTCGGTTACTAGTCGGGAGGACCTTTGTAAAGACCTCGTAGTGATCTCCTGACCACACACCTACGAAAGTGTGTAATGTGGGTTGCGCACCACTGGCATCAGGGAGGTTTACTTAGTCCACCTGGCAACAGGGGATGAAATCACGGCTTGTGGGTAAAGGATACACTCTCTGCAGAGATTGGGAAACTGTCATGACAGCCGTGCTCACGGACAAGAGCGGCTTGGTGTCGAATTCATAATTAGTCAATGGTTGGAATGGTGGTTGGGATAATGCTTGAAATTGATGTTGATATTATTATAATTACTATTACTGTTATTACGGTTGGTATTACTCACCTAGATGTAGGTTGCTAATGAAAGCTAAGGTTAGGTTTAATACTTAGTGCTTAAACCACTACCGGCCTTTTCCTTTGATTTGACCATCGTGTCATTTATTTCCCACACTTGCTTAGTACCACGAGATGGTACTCACACTTGATTTGTTGTATTTTTGGTATGCT